>CM049317.1:30546900-31234400 GCA_026874595.1 Sipunculus nudus | reverse complement strand
ACCGTTTGTGAATTTCAGAAAACCGATCAATACAATGGCAGTAAAAACGTTGCTATATTTCACTTCCAAATAATAAGCTACCAACAAAGACTGTCAGTGAATATGAAACACATACATTGTGAAAGCTTAATGTTGGTGCAAGTTTGATAATGCATACTTTGAGAAGCTGTATAGTTTGTGATAGTGCTAGGACTTAGCCTTGAGAGATGACTGACTAGTAGCTAGTTGTCTGGTGAAATGGTCCCACACCACAGAGCGGTTGTCTTTATCCATGTTTGATTAGTCAGATTAGCATGTTAGACATTCTTCACTGCATAGCAGTAAGAACAGATACATGAGGAGATCTATTTCAGTAATAGCTCTTCAAAATTCTAACTCTCACTAACAACCAATTTAACTCAAAGTTAGCTGTTCAGCACTACAGGTTGGCAGAGAGTTATGCTTCAATAACATGGACAATCTGATGGTTTTTTTCCTGAGTCAAATATAACAACAGAACTAAAAAGTAATTGAAAAGTAATTGTTTAAACAATTGCTTTTCAAAAGTAATCGATAACAAGTACAATTACTTTTTAGGATTTCAAAAAGTGATCGATTACAAGTACAATAACCTGAAAAAAGTAATTGTAATGACACTACCTTCTGGACCCAACTCTGACCCATACGATATCCATGAGGACAGTTACTTCAAGTATGTTGCTGTATGAAGGAGAAAGAATGTTATTAATCAGTCAGTTATTGCAACAACTTCCCAATGGTACATATGCGTAAACATTACCCGATTACATAAACATCTAAATGCTGGTTTTTCAAAAGTTTCCGCTTTGATCATATGGAAAGCAGAATTCAAAATAGGATGCTGTACATAATCTCCGAACGGAGATAGCTGGTATACGGCGTGTATGACGAAACTTTAGACATAAGCTTTAATGCACGACAGAATAAAGCCGTCAGGATGATATCCGCCACTGTTAACAACATTATCGCAAATCTAATATAAAACACTCTTGCCAGTGTTTATATTAATTATTTGTTTGATCCTTGAGAGTTATAGTTAGATAACCCTGATACATTTATCATCAAATATTGTCTTGATGTGTAATAAACGTTTTTCTTGCCAGATATTTTTACATAAAATCAGTTAGTTCATTATGTACTAGAGTGATAGACAGGAATGCGAGATTTAAATGTTTATTAGATATATATTCTTCATTATCTTATTGTTAAGCCTTGTTTTTTTCTATTTTGTTTATTAAACCTTAATTAGAAAATGTGTCAGTTACATAAATAAGTTCAAAATATTTAACCCGAGGTGCAAAAGATCTCCGTCCATGGATGTTATATAATCGTTTTCTTTTGGCATTCATTGGAGTTTGGCATTCTATCCGTTTTTCCTCCTTTCTTACAATTTGTAAAATTCTCCCGTACACCTGAATAAAAATTAACTCCCTGTGTAATAAAAAAAATTGTTGTTGCTTTGCGATAATAACATTCTTCATTGATTTGAAATCCTGACAGGTTTCTGTTCTGGTAGGTGGTTTATCGCTCCCCTGAGATATTATCATCATTTCGCTGAGTGATTATGAGAGAACTCATTCCATATGTAAAAGCTGCTCTTCAGTTTTCCTCACGTGTGGTGGTACTTTAAATATAAATATTTATATTAGTTCAACGATTGGAAACTTAAGAAACTATTAATATCTCGACAGTGAAACATATTTTCCATGAATTTAAATCCACCCCTATATTGCCTATATATTGTGTTTAAACTTTTACGAGGATATGCACATTGGTGTATATTGGAGACACAATACGCACCTATTTAAAACACAATTAAAGATGAAATATTATGTTTCTTCTTTGCAATTATATGCTATATTAATGTTCTTAGAATTGGTCATGTGTTTGAGCCATCATTTGGGACAAATAAGTGAACGGGACTCCTTAATTCTTTCACTGCCAATGGCGGTTATACTCGTCATATTTTTTTTATTCCGCCAGTGCCTATGGCGGCTACAATCGTCATGTATTTATCAGCAATTTTCAGTTAGAAATCTTTTAAATTTATCAATAAACTCTTCGACTATGTGTAAAAATAATAAGACATCTTTTAGAATTGTATTAAATGGTAGAATCAGTTTGTTCGTTATGAAAAGCAAGAATATATATTTTTGCAGTAAAAATACAAGTTTGTAAAATGAAGGAAAAAAAGCAGAACGTGGGTTCGAACTCACGTGCAGAGGCGATGTTTATAGCAACCAGACACATGTTATAGTATGAGACGTCCCTCTCGTGTCGAATAGATCGAGAAAGTGACATGATTATGACTGTGATTTTTTTATAAATCCCCATCTATTATTTCAACTGACATACCAATCGTAGTGTGTACAGGAGCTGCTATTGCTTGAGCCCCTGGACTTCCCCGGTCCTGATGTATACATATTCTCCCTCTGTGAGCCTCTCTCTCACTATCTCACTCTCTCTCTCTCTCTCTCTCTCTCTCTCTATATATATATATATATATATATATATATATATACATATATATATATATATATATATATATATATATATTTGTGTATGTAAGGCCGTGTGTCTGTGTGTTTGCGCGCATGTTTCATGAAATAAGCTAAGAATGAGCTAACCTAAGCATGCTGAAATAAGCTAAGAATGAGATTATCATGAGATGATACACTCCTTTCTAATCATAAGAAACCAGTGATTTATATTCATATTTTAGAAAATTTTATTTTCAGCCCGCAAATCAAAAGCAGATATAAACATATATATTGAATATGGTTTGTGAAAAGAAAAATACTTGATGAAGCGTAAAAGGATAACGAATCAATATATCTGACGTACATGATGGATGCATGTTTGATGATAAACGAATACAACATAAAAATGGGAATGTTCTCAAGTGCATTCGCCCTGATTGTTTGCACACAGGAAACTAAAATCAAAGTGATCAATCTTAAAGCGTAAATACATAGACTAATGATAGAAATCAGGTATAACAGTTAACTAGTTGTGATGTTAGTCATTTAAATAAAATGTTGATAGTAATATTGGGCACCTCCTTATCATTTTGCTTTTATCATCTCAGTTAAAATTGTGTTTTTTTAAACGAACAACACGAAACTTTCAATCATACGTCCCTACACGCCTTATTTGAGTTATCATTCAAATATAAAACCACGGTTACTAAATGAAACTAACAATACATTTACAAAGGCAGTTTATTTATTTATTTTTTTTTTTTGTGAAGGTAACTGCCTCCATTTTTAATGCTAACTTAACTACGGATATGCACATCTGCAGAATTCCATTCCCGTTTCGGACCACGTGACAGGGCAATATCACACGCTTCATCTCATTTTATATCATACGTTAACCAGGCCTGGTAACTACTGCGGCCACTAGTGCGTAATCCCATTTCCATTGCTTGGTCATTCTTATTATTTGTGATACAATCTTATATACTGTGGTTGGCTTGTTATTCAAGTGGTGGTTTCAAATTCGCAATATTCGCCGTAGGGGTGAAGCCGCGAAATTGTAACCACGCAGATCTGAAACCTTGCTGTCATGGGAAAATAGATTAAAATCTGTAGTTGCCACCAGGTGGCAATAATGGGCATTGGTGCTACGTGTCCACGATCTAGTTAAAAAAATGCTTGGTTCTCAACTGCAGTTCAGCATGTCTGATTTTTTTTTATTAAATTGCGATCGAAAGCCGTTGGTATTGGTCGAACTGTTTGAACTCTCCCCGCTTCCGCTTTGTCGGTCGATCTGATCCTTCGCCGCTTAGAGTAATTCTGCTCTTTCTTCAAATTCACATTCACGGGGATCAGACAGACCTTCCGCTTCAGGGATGTGACCCATCTCGTAACCAACTTGTAATTTGCATGGAACGATGTTTCTATTACGTAATCCGAACATGACATGAACAAGATAGAGTGGATGGCAATATCCATATTGATATGTAATAGCCAAGCTGTGAAACCAATGCTCCTTTGAATCGGCATCGCCAGGTTCCGGCAGTGACGGTCATCGTTGTTTAAACGAAACATAACTTAGTGTAATAGAGAATTCATACCAATTTGGGTGCTTATTAAAATATTATTATATGCCCAATCGCAAAAATGGAACCCCGTGAAACTATGAAAATAGCTTGAGCGCAAAAATTGAGCAAAAATATAAAGCCTGCAACACTATCTAACAACAACTGCTTTTGTGTAATAAGACATGAACATTTTATTGGCAACAATGGTATATATGGCATATATTTATGATAAGATATATAGAAGAAGATATATTATATGCATATTTGCGTTTACATAATGTTTGAGATTATTGAACATCTTGCAGTGTTTTCTGTTACCTGCATATAATGTATTGGTACAGTGTCCGAACATATGTTTTTTATTACATATTTAATCTTGTGCAAAGCATTGGATCAGCGGTATAAAAATAAGCTCATATCCAAATATTGCCAAGCATACAAGGTCTCTCTACCCTATGAAGCTAAAAGAAACCTGATTTCAAAAAAGGAAACTTCTATGTATGATAACCTTTCAGACCATTGAAACAATGAGTTCTGTTTCTTAAATAAGCTGACGGTCTAAATTAAAGGTCCATTCCTGAAAACCGTTAAAAGACGAATCAACATTACATTACCTTTTTGGCTTGGTCTAAAAAAATTATATTTGGAACCATCACTAAGCATGAGATGGCGCCACACTTACAGGTGCACAGTACTGCAGATATTTGCCCAAGCTGCACTGATATCACATTTCTGGACACAGTTTGACACAGTCCATATGAAGAGGCATGTTAATATCACAAAGCATGTAACATGTCATTTCGGCATCATTACATTTACCCTGCAGTGGTGGATAATAATTTGTTTTGCCAGCAAAATTTTACCAGTGCCCTAAAGCTGTGGCCCTGCAAAAATGGGGGCCTATCATGTGTCATCGAAAAATATAAATTTGTTCCGACATTGAATAATTGTGTAGTCTGTGATGTAGGGAGCTTATATAGAAAGCCATACCTGAGTTACCAAAACACTATGGGAACTAAGGGCTTCCCCGTGTACTGATTCATCTGATGTAAATTGAACACCAAGTGGCAGATGCCAGCCACACTCACTTTGTCATGTTTTTAATGAGGCAAGAACTATCTACATTGCCACCATTCCACACCACTATCTCTCCACAACGCAGAATGTTTGGCATTTATATTTACATTTTTCCCATACAAAATGACATGCATCTCACTGTCTTAGTTATAACAACTATTTTCATCAACGACATCACAGGAAACATAGTGAGCAATATTAGATTATTCGCTGATGATACTATGTTATATCTCACCATAGAAAATCCATCATTAGCAGAAAAAATATTAAACAATGACTTGGATAAAATATTTAAATGGTCCACAAAATGGTTAGTCACTTTTAACGTAAAGAAAACCAAATCCTTAATATTTTCATCTAAATCATTTAAAACTTCTCACCCATACCTATATTTAAATGGCATTAAAATAGATAAATTTAACAGTCACAAACATCTAGGATTAACATTCAGAAAGGACTGTAAATGGAATGATCACATAGAAAATATAAAAGCCAAAGCAAACTCTAAAGTATTAATACTAAGCAAACTGAAATATATGCTTGATAGGAAAACTCTTGAAAACATAATTTTTACTTATATAAGGCCAATATTGGAATATAGCAATGTTGTGTGGTGTAACTGCACACAAGAGCAAAGTGATACATTGGAGGCAGTGCAGCTACAAGCTGCCAGGATTGTGACAGGCTGTGTCAGAGGAACTAGCCATGCCAAACTATACAGAGAAACAGGCTGGCCCCAATTAAAAAAACGTAGGGAAAACTATGTGGTCATCCAACTACACAAAATGTTAAAACAAGAAACTCCAAAGTACCTTTACCTTCTATTACCTCCACCAAGAAACTATACCTTTAATACAAGGTCAAGTGGTCTACTCAATACACAAAACATTTTCTCTAGAACAGAGCTGTACTACAACTCATTCCTACCAAAATCTATACGACTATGGAATAAACTAGATGATAGACTTAAACACTGCCAGACCAGTAAATTGCTAAAAAATAATATATCAAGAGAAATTGCTAAAAACAAACCACCTAAATATTATAATTCAGGATCAAGAAGAGCCCAGATAATTCACACACGGCTAAGAACACAGTGCAGTAATCTAAACCATGATTTATATAGAAGACACTTATCAAACGATTCAAAATGCCAATGTGGATTCGAAACAGAAAACGCAGAACATTACCTACTGCAGTGTCACCTCCATGTCAACTCTAGAAGTAAACATCTCCCCCTAAATATACCTGCAGAAGAACTTCTTTATGGAAATCCCTATGCAAGCCACATCAGAAATGAAGAAATTTTTGAAGCAGTATCTTCATACATAGAAGACACAAAAAGGTTCAAAATATAATATTCCCCACCATATTTTCCCTTAAAAGTGATATTCATAATTCAGTCATAAAATTAGTCCTAATATACTAGGACCTGAAACAAAAATGAAACAAAAACAATTTTAAAATACTTGTCTTCCAAATAATTAATTAAATTTAAAAAAAAAAAACAAATGAACAATTTCTTCCATTCTTACTAAGAAAATTTACAACTTGCCTTCACTTACCCAACATCCATACCACCCTACCTCACCTAAACTCACTCACATCCAAACACTCTGAATACTGCCATCGTATATTGTTAATGGAAACATTCGGGAGAGAGTCGAGGTAAGCTTTAAGTAGCTTGCACTTAATCCCACTAATGCTTGTATTATGTGATTTATATGTGCATATTCAGTATAAAAAAAAACTATTTTCTCACCATAATCCACTCCCTGGTGTTTCCTCAGGGGATGATCGAGCATTCGTACGACAGTCACTGAGGGAACTTGCGGCTGATGGTATTTTAGCTCGACACATGGTATCGGATGTGGGCAGCGCCACGTTCAAGGCCAGTGAATGTCTGTAATACAGCGGGCACTCCAGTGCTGAGCCAGTGCACTTACTCGACCTTCTCAATGATAATCGCAGTGTTTATTGATATGAAAGAACTCATAGGACATGTACAGGAATGTTTAGCACAGTGCTACCAAGGAAATCATAAGCAGTGCCGAACGTCCTCCTTGCTACGAAAGAAATGGACAGTGGCCAAATAAACCAAAATTCCAAGGGGCTAGTGCTGTGACCAGAAAACGTGCTTTATTCAAGCAAATTGTAAACCGCCGCACTGGCCCTGATGTGCTGAAAAATATGTCTTATAACATCATAGATATGTGAGGGCGGATAACCGCTCTCTGTGGACCTCCTTGCCGAAGCACGCGACTCTTAGCAGGAACTTCCATGAGCGTGCTCATGCGACAGTTAAGAGGCGCTTAACGGGGGCCTGGGACAGGCCATCTATGAACATAACCGGTTTATCGGGACACCCGTTCCTGCAGGCTCCAATGCTGTAGAAACAACTATACAAGCTACGGATGAGAGGCAGATCTGCAATGCTTCTCTGTAAACCTCTTTCGTCCAAGCGGAAGCGGTTTTTAACAAAGAAAAAATACCAAATGTATGATACCAAGTAAGTTAAGTGAGCATATGCATCTGGCATGGTTATTACCAATATGAAGCCAGCAGGATCAAATAAACCTTCAGTACTTATTTAGCATGGCTATGCAAAGAAAAAATAACCTGTTTCCAATGCTAATCATGGAAGTATTAACCACCTTAAAAATGACTGTGTTTGAACCCTTGAACTGTAATTATATTAACAATGACAGACAATTTATAAATAAAATGATAATGTCAAAATAAAACAATATAATGTCATCAAATTTTAGTAGGTGGCTCATGGCCCTGTCTGCATGCAAATGTTTTTACAGTGAAGCCTACTCATGTTTATTTAATGGGTCTCCAGGACCGAATGGTCCGGGTTTACATATAATGCATTGTGACATAAATATGAACGAATCAGAACTTTCAATAAAGAATGGTTCACTCATGATCTAAAATTAATAAAATGCAAGTGTCTACGACTCAGATGCAAAGCAATGAGAGCAAAAAAGTAGATGACTGGGAATAATACAAAAATACCTGGAACAAATTTAATCCTGAGGCCAGAAAAGCCAAAAGCAAATATCCTTTAAAACTAGCAAACGATTTGAAGGAAAATCTTTATAACGAGACATACTTGTGGAAAACCAAAGACGGACTTATGAAAGGAAGAACACGTAACACACGGCCACCGCTGGACAAAGGAAATGAATCATATGTTACACTACTAACAGAAAAAGCAGAGCTGATAAAAAAAAATTTATACAACAAACAATACTAAACCGAAATTGTAACTATGTTCCCTTAACACCAGGAAAATCGAATAACAAAGTAGAAGAGGCACTATTTGAAATAAATGATATTGAATCAATTAAGAAAGCCCTAGACACAGGTAAATCTAAGGGACCAGATGATATACATCGGTCTATTCTTAAGATATGTCATAAGGAATTGTCTTGTCAATCGAAAAAAATTGCAGAACTTTACTTTAATTCACCCAATAAAACTACCGACTCTATGGAAAAAGGCAAATGTCACACCTATCTTTAAAAGTGGTGATCCCAAACAACCAGTTAACTGTAGACCCTTATCCTTAACAAGCTGCATATGTAAAGTAATAGAGAAAATTATCTTTGCCAAAATGTTTAACTTCTTTACAGAAAATAGAATAATATTACCATATCAATCAGAATTTTTAACTGGAGACTCTGCAGTATACCAATAAACTGACTTATACAACACTTTAACCTATGATTTAGACAAAGTCTGGACTGATGGACTACTCAGTAAGTTGCTCTCAGCAGGAAAAAAAGGTAAACTTCATAGATGGCTTTATCACTACCCGGCAAACATATAATGGAGTAACTGTACCCAGGAACAAGACCAGACACTTGAAAAAAAAATACAACTGATGTATGCAAAAATCGTAACGGGAAGGCTAAAAAGAACACCACATGACCTCATATCTAGAATCAGGATGGGAACCTCCTGTTCAAGCATAATAAAAGCTTTTCTAAAAGATTATGCTTGGCTCACGAGGTCACAATTGGGACTTTGTTACACCATAAAAATACTTTGGTCACGATACAAATAATTTCAAAAAAAAACATAGAGGGTTCTTTCCTCATTGCTTATGTACGTTCATAGTCGAATTTGTTCCTTTCGATGGATTTATTTGAAGACTATGAACAAAATCATTTACCAAAAATGGTACCTCATAGATCTCATTGCAGTGATAAAAGTTTGGAAGTTTTAAATATATTTATCTCTATTTTTCTTAAAGAACACCGGTTGAATCTTCATAACCATGAACTGTACATTGATAGGTACCAGCAAACCTATCAGGGTCATGTCAATATACCTTAGTAATATGCTAAATACATTAATCAATATCCGGATATAAAGACACACCCACCCTTCCTTAAGTAAAGATTTTAAAATTATAGTATATTTTAAGACACAGTGACATGTACTTGTCATGGGGAGTCTTTTAAAGACGGATGGTGGTATAATACACGTAATGAATTTGGAGATGGCTTCAATGACCTATTGTGAGGTTGGTATATACTCTGTTCAACACAAAAGAGCCTGGCTGCGTAATCATTGTACTTTAAGAGCACGCGTGCATGGTTGTTTGTGTTTGCATAGCTGTGCTTGTTCTTTTAATTAAAATTCGCTGCTTAGAAGGGTAGGGGACCTCTAGAAGCTAAGTTGTAGATCAAGAGATCGGTTATTGTAAGGTCAGATTTACGAATCCGGTTTGATGTCGACTAACATTTTTGTTTACCCTCATTCTCACAAAAACATGTTGCTGACATCAGGTCATAAATAAGAAAATAGAAACGTATTTACTTATTAGCCCAACTATGTACAATAAAAATATGTATGTCCTGAGAGAACCAACACATTCTTCAGCTGCATTTAGTCAGGCCTTTACTATGAATGATTGATAAACGGGCATTTGGCCTATAGGGACCAGGTCTTTTCAATCTTTGCATAAGTAACGTTATAGACTTCATATAACTTGCTATATGAGAAAAACTGCTACTGAGAAAAAATATCCACCTGCCGTCTCATGTTTTCCATCATATAGCTTTTCCACAGATAAGGTCGTAGAACTAGGGTAGCTGTCATAAGAAAAGGAACTGTTCTAACCAATGCATACTGTACTATAGCTTACTATTCTCTTATTTGATATGAAAATGCTGTAGAGCTGTATCCTCTTGGCATGCCTCTCATCATTACAGGGAAACGACGGAGGCACTCAGTTAAAAGAGGCTGATGGGAGAAACACGTAAAATTAGACGAGATTTGATCCGGCAGTTGTTGCAGACTTTTATGAGAAGACCAGGTATCCCGGCTGGTCTTCAGCAAGCTTACCTCGCGATTAAGCCAAAAAGGTAAAATAGAGCAATTGGCGTTATTCCATAAACATCGAATGGACCTGTAAGACCCTAAAGTAATAATGAGGACTATGTTTGCAGCAAATATTGAAGTATTGAAGTTTTTAGATGTGGGGCTTATAAAATAATGGCACTGAGACCCCTTCAGAGCTTCATCCCTAGAGTTTGAAATCAAAGTGTTCCCCGTTTGTAAGAACTACCAAAGAAGGCTAATGATCTGTCATCCCAGTTTGGAATATGAGTACTCGTAAGCTCCAGCTACACTACACTATGATATCCTACAATTTGCAGCATTTCTGAAAGTTTGCTGTGTAGTGTAAACAAGATACTTTTTTTCGGCGATAATCAGGTGTCGTAGCTGCATTTCGGCATACAAGTTGGCATTGTCTGTGAAAGTTGTTGGTCAGGTGCTGACAGTCGTCTAACAATGAAGGTTCCATCTCTTGCACTTTAGATACAGCGACCCGAATCATTCGTCTCTCTGTTCACCATTGGTTGGAAGGTAAACATGACCTTTACCTGGATACTTGTCTAGGTATCAGTTGCCTTTAGACCATATGTCAACTTTCCTAGATTTCTTACGATCACAACACATTCCGTATACTGCTTAACATTATAAAGTCAAAGCTCTTATAAAGACTGTCCGTTCGTCATACAAGGACATTTCTATCCGTATGATTTTAGTGAGTGTTATGGTTATCATTTTAGGAATTAACGAGTCTGAGACACAGCGGGGAAAATTAAATGGATGATTTTAATGCATTTCTACCATCATCTATGCTCGAGCAAGCAATCCGACACGCTAGATTTCCCTAAAGAATAAGTGAGGTAAGGTCTCTCTATCCTATTTGCTCCCATGTCCCCAATATTACATATAACTCTCGTTATAACTGGTTCAAATTTTCAAGAATAAAAAAGTTTATTGTGTGTAAATTTATATATGTGCAGATTCATATTCTTACTAACGGAGTGGTCAACATGGTGTGGTATTGGTCTGGTAATGGTTGAATCAATTCAGCTACTGTCGAAGGGGAGGGCTTGAGTTGTAATAAATGATGTATCAATAACTGAACTCATATGATATATACATTTATACATATGTCTCCCAGGGTGTTTAAGAACCCGTAATCATATATACACTTATATGCCTGATTTTTTTTTTTTTTTTGGTATCCACATTTAATACCTTGATAAACCATGGAGATACGATTAGATGTAGTAGACTGGGATCGATGTCCAGCATCAAATGGAGCCGCATCCCAGCTCCTGAGTTTTATTGCTGCTGCTTATTAGGGATGCCCATCCTACTAGCGGTGCGTCCTTATCGCGACACCTAGTAAATTCCTGACAGAAGAATTACTGGGTCCGATGATGCTTGTGGCAACTATTCATAAGCATTTTCTTCCCGCGTGATCTGCATGAATTGTCATAAAATTTTATGCGTGCTGAAGTTAAAATTTAATATATGTCCATTTTCTACTAAAAAGACATATTTATGCAGAGTGAGCGGCGATAGATTCCTTATATACCAGTAACTATGTTGTACGATTTCGGAGTCCCACGGCATTCAATCCCGGCTGGATCCAATCGAAGAATTTGACTATTACTAGGTATATTTTTACTTATAAATGACTTCACCGTGCATATAGACTGTTATTTCTTTTTCTTGTTTAACTGCAAGCATTAGGTTTTTCCCATACGGGGGTCAGTTCCCATAAATGGTCGGTCCTGGGTGAGAAATGAGTTGGCGTGATTTTAGAATTACTTAATTACGAATTACGCGGGACGATTGCTCGAAACACCTCGAATACGGCCCAGGCCCTCCGAATGGGCTGGCAGCAGTGGGTGTTCTAGGTATTTCTACCTAGGTGAGAGGTTACATATCAAGATCTCAAGCCACATTTGATGCGTTTTGTGAGCCCAGTGCTTACTCCATCTAATCGTATCCACATGGTTAAACTGATAGATCTAGGTTAATACGCTAAAACGAACATTGGAAGCCCTCTACATCATGCATACCGTAATGTTCGCATGGATGGGTCTAAAAGGCTGCCCAGGGCATGATTTGTTGGTTACGTTTTAAATATTTATTTAATATTTATAACTGCATATATTGGTATTTTCAAAATATACCGATTATTAGTTATGACTGTATTCTTTTGATACTGGCTTTAATATATATATATATATATATATATATATATATATATATATATATATATATATATGTTCTAGATATTATGTAGATCAACCTTCCTTTAAGTGATGCAATAGGGGGACCATTAAACATTATGGGGACCACATATATGGACCCCCTAATATTTAAACAATTTTTAGTGATATAACATTGACTATTATCAATTCGTTATGTCTAGATTGGAATGACATTTCTTCACATGCTAAAACCAAATTATGCTCTTTTGGCTTCCTTTTCCCATATGTCCAGCTAATGCCTAAAATAGAGTATGGCCCCCTCAATGCAGTAAGTAGCTTTATATATATATATATATATATATATATATATATATATATATATATATATAATTTCCATTTCTTTTATTGTACTGGAACTAATGGTATCGTTTTTATAGGACTTGCGAATTCATCGTTTACAAATATGAGGTTGTAGGCACTGTCCAGTCATATGCAATAATTATTGCATGAGAATGATGGAAAGGTCGCTCTGTTAAATGGAAACAAACAAAATCTACAGACGGGTCTACTAGAATGGAAGTCTATAACAAAATACTAAGATTTTCTTTACTTGTATCAGTTATATATCAGTTATCCTGTTATGTACACGCTACATTTCCATGTATGCATGATCATTTACTCCCGTTACTTTATAGACTTAATATTGACTCAATATTATCTTATGTGGTTGATCATCTCCTTCCCAGTAATCAATACCGTCCATGGTAACAACATACCCTCCTCCACCAGCCAAGTTAATAATTGGTGAAACTGACTCGCCCTTTGCCAGCCTATCATAAAAATTTGCTTTTAATCCTTAACCAAGATTCAGTCAATGTGGTTCAACCACAAAAATGACAAACTACTTTTTTAGATCTTAATCATGTTGTTTGTTTGGTATACAAGCACAGAACTGGCATTCGGTGAGTAGTTATGGGTTGTTTTATTCAAATAACGTACATAGGAGAATAGTTAATATGGGTCTTAAGCTTTCATCTTATCCTCGTTGTACGTTTCCAATGTGGATGTATATTAACCGTTTCGTAAAGACCTCAGACACTAAACTGGCTCTGAAGCGCTGATAACTCAAGCATACTGTTAAACCGTACTGGAACCGAACTAGGAAAGCGTGACGTGGAAGGAATTTGAAGAGATTCTTTTAAACGACCCTATACATAATGGTCAGTTTGATTAATAACATATTGCTCTTTATGGATCTTTTATATTTTTTATGCAGCTAATTAACTTTTTATTGATGGTAATAATTTTAGAACTTTCATATATAATGTTTTAATTTTAACACAACACTAGAAATGTCAAGTGAGGGTCTTTTAAAGAATAACACTATTATGCATCTTTATACAAAAAAGTACGAATATATATGTCAAAGTTTTTGGTTTTGATCATGCTCCCGTTTATCATATTCCCGTTTATTCATCAAGGAATATTCGCAAATGTACAATCATGTATGCATGAATATACCTTGGAATATATACCGAATAAGTAAATGCAAACACGGTTTTGGGAAAATCCAACAACAGGGACAAAGAACATAGCGGAACATTGCATTCGTTAGTGTGTTTTGACAATCTAGAGCACACTTTAATCCCCACCTAATTAAAGTTCTTTGGTAAGAGATAATAAGATAATTAACTGAATTATATGATAATGGCTATAGCTTTTATTGACCTTGGCTTTCATTGGTCCTAGATTTTCGCAGGATATTACCTCTGGGCGGACGACTTGAAGACCAGATGGACTTCCTGGACTCCTGGTCAGACGGACCACTTTCCTGATGAAAACTGTATCATCCTGACAGTAGACATCCCCTGGGCTGTACCGCCTGTTGTTTACGACACGAACCACTGGGACGAGGGCAACTGCAATCAGAGATTATCAATCATATGCAAAATTTCCTACATTTGTAAGTTTTTTAACAGTCAACGTTTTAACAAGACAAAGTCGAATATAAAGAGAAAATTATCATATACCCTGGATTTGTCTACTCCATCTGGTTTTATCAATAAGTTTGGATCGTAACTTAAGGCCTGGAAATCTCTTTCTCTCAAGAATTATGCTGGTGCAATATCCTCCGACTATACAACAGCTTTCAACTGCTCACTATATTGTGCTGAAGACCCAGTCACACAGTCATGAACTAATCTTCGGGAGGTGAAATTGACGTCATCCAATCTGGTTTTCATCCAACTCGATAGCCACTTAATTTGCGGGTCCTTTAGGATTAAGTACTGTCTTATTACTGGTTTTAATCTGGTAAAATGTCGAAATACACACGGCAATGCAGATATCTCTTTCAAGTAAAACTGGTTTTGCCAAAGTAAGATGCCGGGAAAAAAGTGTCGGGTCGATTTTCCGACTTGCCCAGGTCTTCAAAGGTTTCGAAAAGGTAATATCTCGGACTATCTATGATTTGCCCGTAAATGTCAGGCATTTTATCTTGAAGAGTCATTGAATTTTCTTGAGCAAGCCTAAAGCACTCTTGGCCATCCTTTACCTTACCGTGCTTCATCTTTGGGCCCTCCGTAATATACAACCGGTCTGATTTCGGTTTTCCTCCGTGGCAGACCCTAGGAGACCTGGGCGCGAACAGTTCTTTTGACCAAGGATAATATCCAAGGATGAAGCTGGAAGTCTAAGGTCAAATGCCGGCAACACAAGCCACATTCAAAACATTCGGAGCCTATAACTGGACTGTACAAGATGGTTTTGCTTTTTACACACCGAGCATGACCGGAGATTGAACCGTGAATAGTCCGAGAATAGAGACCGGACCTCCCCGGATGATCAGTCCCTCACTTGGTCATACATGGGTTGGTACTAACAGAATCTGAATACGTGTAATTTCAGCTTCCGTTACCTATCCGAAACATACACCTAAAGATTGAACCGGTATCATAAAGATGATATAACTATTATCAGTACTCTCCTAGCCACAAGACTATTAATCATATTTGTAAACCTTCTTCGATCCTCATGCTTTTTTCCTTTACAGCATATTATATACGACTATAATGAAATTGAACGGCTCTTTT
Source organism: Sipunculus nudus (assembly GCA_026874595.1). NCBI lineage: Eukaryota > Metazoa > Annelida > Sipuncula > Golfingiida > Sipunculidae > Sipunculus > Sipunculus nudus. The sequence goes on along the minus strand of CM049317.1, from coordinate 31,218,630 downwards.
GAAGGGTCAATAAAAGTTCTTTTTGATAATGTGGTCATTTTGGTAAAATTCCAATATATGTCCGGGTTATGAAACGTGTATATGGCAGTGTTCCTATGACTATGTTTCACATTCATTCCATTATTTACCTTTAAGGTAATTGATTGTGTTCGGAAAATGGAGATTACTACACATCAGATCAATGAACCAAATTTATTGATTGGCTTGAATAGATGATCTCGCTATAATGAAGATCTAAGACCCTGTTGTTGAATAATTGGTGATCTTTAACCAATGCCTCGGAGATAAAGTCGGGACGCGAGGTAAGAATATATCAAAGCAGTGCCACCTTTTCACCAGCTAATAAACTAACTATGTATCATTCTTTCTAATATCCAAGAAAACCCATTCGGTTGGCGGATTAAGGAAAACCACGGAGCTTCCTTTCAGGTTACCGGCGTTAACTTTACCTGAAGGATGTTATAGTAGACGCTCATTCTGTCGCAATTATATGATGTACTTAGTGAGGGATATGCTCATCACATTTTAGAATGATTCCATAACGTCTGCAGATATTACAAGCAGCAATATATTTTCTCAAACGCTCTCAAAATCAAACCATATACAGTGAAACTCCTTCCAGCGGAAAACTCAGTATGGCGGACAAATAAAAGGGCGGAAACTAAATCTTAGTCCCTTCAAATTTGCCTATATATTATGTTTAACATAAACTCAATAAAGCGGACAACTCACTTTCCCAAACAACGGACAAACTTTCCCGTCCCGTTATGTTTATTACATACTACGGCCACCTAAAGTGGACAGACATTGCGAGTTAGTTTTTGTTCATATATCTAAAAGAAGATGGCCCTCCGATGTCTCCGGCTGGTATGACCTGTGTTGGTCACAGAGACAGCCCGGGAACGATCGTGAATCGGTGAACCTTGAATATATACAGTCGAAATGTTTAATTCTCTTAATGTAAGGTATGAAAACCATTTTATAATTAAGATTGGCCTGTCAATCTGAAAAAAAAGTTTTCAAACAGCTTTCATTCGACAAGACCACCATCAAAGACTACGATCGTACTTTGTGATCGTCGTCCGGCCCGGGGAGCCTTGATAAGTCAGCGACAGTTTGCACTTTGTTGAGGTGAATGCGTGGTAAAGAGTCACTCACAAAGTTTTTTAATTAACTAACTAGCGATTTTTGTATCATTATTTTGATAAATTACAATCTCGTTGACTATTGTAGTTTAAACTACAGACCCCATGCAAAGGCATTTGATAAGGGATTTTCTTTTTTTTTTTTCGAAACAATCAAGCCATACTTAAAAGGAAGCTTTGTTTTCATATGGAGCCTATATAAAGTGAACTTTCAAACAGACAATCGTTCCACTTTTGCACGTTTTATGAGCATAAATACCAGGGCTTATAGTTTTGTTCTTCATAACTATATCCTTTATCATGCTATCCGGAGGCTGTCAATAATATTTTTTTTTAATTTCTAATAAAGCGTTCAATTAATCAAAACAAGGGACATCAGTAAATGCAATGCGCAATCTGCTTAACTCCTCTAAACTGGACCGCTCACTAATACGGGCAAAATCCTTCGGTTCCCTGAGTGTGCGACTTAGAGGAGTTTCACTGTATGCTTTTCTTGGCTAGTGTCCTGAAACCACATGGCATTATTGACATACAGTTTGTAACTGGTCTAAAGCGCCAAGCAATCAGTTTGACTTTAAAGGAATCGAGATGTATTTCGAACAACAATCGTTATCCCATACATGTATACAGGGTTTTTTTAAGCACACCTTACAATTTAAAATGCAACGCTTTTAGGACAAAACAATGTATTATTCACATGATACATAGCCCTTTGTCAAACCTTATTCATTTTAAGGGTGATATACTGACAAATACTTCTTTGTAAGCCTAATGTCAACTTCATTCTTGGTATCCCGCACTCAATTGTACATATACCAGTAGTTAGTATTCGTCAGTCGTTCAAGCCGTTGGTGGCGTGAGACTGCTTGTTCATCTGTCCATCTGAACCACTTGGGACTTGGTCCCTATTATCATTTGACTTTCTTTAGGATGTATGTTTTGACTTGTTGGCTTACATGTATTATTTTGTGCATTTGGTATTTTAATATAACCTGGAGGCAGATATCAGAATCAATTATTTTTAAGTATATTTGTCTGTTTTTAATCTTATTTTACGTTCCATAATGTGACATTTCGCTTGTAATTGTGTCGTTGTATATGAAATGGTCATGCGGTACTTTGTCGTAGCCTTCCCTATCATAAATACCAGATTCAAATATATCGGGAGTCATTGGAATCAGTTTATCTTCATGGATGAGGGATGGGGATGACTCGCAGGCGTAGGAGAGTAAAGTTGAGAATAAAGAATATGTATATGTATATATACCTTTTATTGTCAGTTTGACACATTTCGAAAATATTACAATATGTTTAAGCTTTTGAAATATAAGGTATTATGTTCCAGTAGATGTTAATTCTAATCCAGGTTAAGGTTTATAATATGTCATAGTAAACTCAAAAATGGAATAAAAATCTGTAATTATGCTACTAATAATATTAAGATATATACTATTATTCCCTGAATATCAGAGGAAATGATTACATTGACTATTCCCCCTTGCAAAATAGGGGAGATGTATACCCCCTTCCTCCTGTTATGTCAAAATACCTTATTTGTAAGTACATTTTCTCGTTTTTAATTGTTATTTTCATGTAATATAATGGTCGGGTCTGCATTTAAACAAATAGAATAGATTGTCATATTACTAACAGGCGTCACAAAATATATATTATATTTTGATACGTGTATAATGATAATGTACAAGGCCATTTTATTTTTTTTTCTGCTCATGCTGCATCCACTTGACCATGTTGTATTTCAACTAATTAACTGGATTATATGGTTTGCAATATAGGATTCCTCAAAATGCAAATACATTCATTTTAACTTAGATTATTCATCTATATAATAATCTCCATACATGTTAATATATGTTATAAAATTAAGTTTATAAAATTTATATTGAGTGTCATTATTGACTTAAAGTCTGAATATTTTGTATATAATCAATCGCTCAACTGACTTATGTTTTAACAACTAGGTATGACACCCATTGAAAGAACAACAATAATTGGAAATAGCCTGTTCTTAATCTTGTTAGACAGACAGGTAAAATATGCCAATTAAGTGTTGAAGCTTACAGAAAACTCTTATACGGATGACATTTTCGTTATCTTGCAAGTGTCATGTGATTATGTTGCCCCACTACTGAAGAGTCCTGTTATTCTATATAAACACCATATAAAACAATCGTAAATAGTTTTTAGGATACACATTTAATACACAAATAATACATTTTATTTGGGTTATATAACATATGAACTTCTCCAAAACGTTCACATTCTTTAACGATCTTTAGTAGTCAAGTCCTAGTAGGGCGTCAGAGCATGTGCACTGGTCAGCACAATATTTTCGAATATAACTTCCTGTTCCCTTACTTGTGAGACATTTTTACAGTCCATCCATGTCAAATTTTAACAGACTGGAGACAATACACCCTCTTAATTGACGTAGACCGGTATTAGCTCAAAACTATTCAGATCAACATTATCCCCTTTTGTCTTAATAATAGGTTTCCCGTAGATATCTACAAGTATTCTAATGACAACAAGTGAAAGATTTCGTTTCACAAGTCACTGGAAAATCTCGGAAATATTAATTCTGTCGAAAACACGGGACGCTTCAACAAAACAATTGTACACAGATGAACCGTTCTATATGTAACGTGCATTTATCTCCTTAACGATACTGAATAGAATCTGACTGCCAGTTGTGTTCCGCTGCCATCGTAGCCAGTTCTTAACCTCTTAAATTTGTATATTATTATCCGATTGGTAATGTTTGGGCACGGGTACCAACGACGAAATGTTGTCTTGATCGATTGAATTAAAATATCCAGATCTTTCCGAATCTGTTTATAGTAATACTGATATATCCCTCTGCACCAGCTTTCGTCATGAATCTTATTCAGACAGGAATCAATGATGAAAGTGTATGTTCTGCATATAAAATGCCCGCATTGCACTTAGGACTCTACCTCTATCAGTAAAACAAAGGTTATGAGGCAGACAATTCCAAATGGAACCTAATCATGATACTGGTGTTATCTAAGCTGGTCACCGCGTCGACATCTCGTTACAGATACTATGAAATTGGACAGCAACGGGATGAATATTTCCGGAGAGTTTACTACAGGAAGCTTAAAAGATGCGACTCTGATAGTAATCAGCTTCAAACTGGCTGTATACGCCTATAATCATAAATTTTCGTGTCATTTCATTTTTTTATTTCGGGGAATCTGATGTAATACAAAAACTTTCCTGAATCATTGTGGCACATGCATATGGATAATTTATGTTCCAAGAACATCTTAACTGGTAAAATTGGTACGTGTGAAGAAGAAGACGCAATAATCCCAAACCTAAAGCAGCCGTCACGCAGGACACACAGAGTATCTGAAATTATTAAACCAACGAACCCTAATGGAACGCTTATGATACACTGGCATGATATCCGAAGGTTTATGATAACCCAATAAGAACACGCCTAATATCCATGGTACTGGAATACTAACAGTACCTCAAAGAAATCATTTATGATTGTGGCACGCAGAGTTGCAGAATGCTAATTTCTTAAGAATTATAAGAATCTCAGAGATGACCTTTTCCCCGGAATAAGTTGAAATCTCTGAAAAATATAAATCATGATATTCCCTACTTTCTTCCTTTCCAAGTGTCGTTTATATCTTCTCCTGTTTCATCTGTTGGCTACACAAGTTCAAAGAGACGTTTACAGAATAATGTGCGAAAGGTTTTGCATATATGTTCCTTCTAAATGTGTTTCTTTACATTATCTTGAGTTTCAAGTCATTATCGAGATTTAAAAGTGATGTTAACATTATCTTGTTGTACAGGTTCTGTAACGCAAGTTGTGGGTTCAGATGTGGTCAACAGCTAAAACATTGTGTAACTAAGAAAATACAGTTTTTTATTTTATTTTTTTTTTTGCTTATTGAGTAACTCTTTGTGCCATCTTTACCTTAAGCCTTTTACTAATAACAAACATCTTCATCATTCTAAAGGACATAAAATGATTAATTGTTTTGCAGAGTTCAGCGTGAAGAACGAAACCATATGTATAACAATTCAAGGGTGCAAGCAAAGAGCGATAGCAGAACAAAATAGATATTTAAATTTATTTGACAATGATACATCTTCACGATAGTACATATAAAAAGTATACCTTGATGTGCGTTTAACATAACAGCAGATCAAATCATGGGAAAATATGACTGAATAAATGAAGATTAAACATGCCTCAATATATCTTTCTCGCTTCTTGAAGAAGACAATATGTTTGTAAAAGCAATGTTTGATATTGAAGAAGGCGTGGGTCTCTCCATGTACTTAACTCCTTAATGCTAATTACAGCATTGGAACCGGGAATGATGCAGTTGATAATGAACACATATGTTACCTTTGTATTACAACAGTTCATTACTGTTCATTTATATTGAATCATTAAGAAAAGGCAGGCAATAACATTACAACATCCGGCGCATCTGTGAAATGTCCACTATGCACTTTTATTTAAAATTGTCTTGTTATAATATAAACAATTTAAAGAACAAAGTGTTTCAATTTTTTTTCAGTATTTTTTTAAATATACTCACGGTTTATTTTCTGAACACTGTATTAATTTTGTAATCTATCATCTGGTGTTGTACATAAAGGATGTGTGTCCCTGGAATGCTGGAAATTTTAAATCCCTCTTTCTTTTCTTTTGTATTACTTTTATTATCGCAATTTTTTGTTTCCATTTTCACCAGAGGAGACTTCTCTCCATGTGCGCTTTAGGTTTTATTTAATAGCACAACGTTGTTTTAAACAGAAACGGTCCTGAGTAGACCGGTGGAGAAGAAGCCGGTTCAACAGCTGCTGACTGGGCCGCATCTCCATTCTGTTGAACGGAATAAATTGGCCGCCCAGTTCAGATTGCCCATAAGCTTCGCAGCATCTCGGGTAGACACGGGCGCCGGCGTAAGGTGCGGTACACTATTTACCTTATTTTCTCCGCAGTGGAAATGGGGAGCGTAGCATATTTCCGAGCTAGATCTAATGCATCCCCAGAAAGTACCTCCCTGGACGGTTCCAGAAAGGATTTCTCTAAATTGTGTAGAAAACGGAGCGACCGAACTGAGCGGACAACGAATTTTCTCTGTTGAAGCTGGACAGGCCAGTCCCGATGATGGATGAGCCAGTCATCGAGATACGGTATCACCGAAATGGCCTCAGATCTTAGTAAAGCGCTGTCATTTCTACCAGCTGCAAACAAAATCCAGGGTGCCAAACGCAGACTGAATGGTAGTGCCTGAAATTGGAAAATCCGCTTACTGTACGCAAATCGCAGAAACGGTTGTGCGCCCGGTGAATTGGTACAAGAAAGTACGCGTCATTTAGGTCTAGAGTAAAGGCCCAATCGCCCTGACGTACCTGCGTAGCACCGAATTGAAGTTGTGCATAAAGAAGTGAGGCGCTTCTACTCGGCGAATCAGGACATTTAAGTCTTTGATCGGTCACCAATTGCCATATTCCTATTTCATGAAATTAAAACCCGGTAACCTGGGGTCGGCTTACCTTATTGCTAGCTTTTCGTGAATACTCGAAATCTTTCTTTAGTGCTTCCCGTCTCTCCGGATCCGTGGGGAAAGGGGCGAAGCGAGGCTCCGTCCTGCGTGGAAGCGGAGGGGAAACATAAATAACCCGTGCCGAATGGCCGAATGGTTGCAAGTTATGTGTTGCCACCCCTCCGAATGAAAACTAAAGCTGCGGGCCTGGTCTTAACCTTAGGATTTCGGGGTTTGACCCCGACCTCCCTGCCAGTGCGGTCGAGCACCGCGGTTTCCCCCAGGGCGAAAGTATATACATAATAAAAACGAGAACACATACACCTAATGCACCTCCGGCAAGACTGAGATGGTTATCAGTTTATCACAAGGTATGCCTGCACCATAGGCAAACGGTCAGCGTTAAACAAATAACCTTGCCGGATCCGAGGCTACCAGGCCGTGACGGAAAAGGGCCCGGCTATTCCTCGGATCTCAAGTTTCCACACCCAGAAAAAATAAAGCCTCACTTGAACAAAGACAAAAAAAAAAGAAAGTAGACCGTTCTTATTTATTTTTTTTATTCAACCCAGTATTAATCTGCATAGTCCGTACACCGCGGAAGGGGCGGTAAGAGAATAGGTTAATTCGGCAAAATAACAACTATTTTTAGATTAAAAAATAGAGATCAGTTTAAATGGCCGTATAGACCAAAACTTTTATCCTCTGAAAAGTAGCGGTCATCATTTGCATACCAGAGTTATTTGATGCATATTTACGGCTCATTTATCAACAACCACAGTTGGTAATTATCTGGAGAAGAATCGCCGGTCCCATTAATGGCTAATTTTGTGTGGAGTGCATGTTTGGAGAGCGTGCTTCTTTAGTTGCACTTATGAAGAGAAAAAAACATTAAACCTTGTGTAAAATAATGCTTTTTCTTCAGCAAAACCGACATACATGTTTACCAACATACATGATTTAATAAATCAATAATCAATAATAAGAGGGTGGTATTCGGTGGACCTCTGCATAATTGGATATCCTTTTTTATTTTGTTATTTGTAAATCTTTTTTTTTTCTTGTTACTTTAATTTGCAACTCTTTTAGATTGATCACAATGATTTTTAGTTATCTTTGTCCAAGAAAAAAATGATGCAAATGCAACTTAGAACATTCTTATGTCTATGTTTTTTCTTTTATTACGAATCGTGCATTTGCCATGCTCCTGAGATATATTGAATCGTTCGCCTTTAATGCTTTATATATTTTCATACCTATCTTTTTATTGAACTAGTGAGTCTCCCCGAATCCGAATAAATCTGTCTTGTTCTTAGGATTGAGGAGGAGTGTACCATAACATAATAATCCCATTCTTTCATTATTTCCGCTTGGCTAATCTGAGCATACGAAGCCATTTCATTTGCGTCTGGTTATTCTTGTATATCCTCTGATTTGTGTGGTTCATTGTTGTATTCCTATTTTATTTTGTTAGTTATACATAATTTTATTTTCTTCTACCCGTACCCATTATGTTATCCCTTTAGACACGGTGTGGCAAATCATCTGACTGAGGCCCCGAAAAATAAACGTGTACTGAGAGAAAAACATGATGCGCTGAGAACATGAAAGCTTATAGAATCCTAGAGAAGTTACGCAGTCTGCCCTAGAGATAATTGTACCCCTAAGAATATACACCTGATATTAATGGAATCAGAACAAAAAAAATAGAAAGTACAATGTACTTTTGTGCCATTTTTACACTGCTATTTAAACATGTAAACATTTTAAACATGGGATAGTATACTATTTCAATATAAACATCGATTTTCAACCTTATTATTTACATGAAATTTACAAACGTGTCATAGCTGTCACATACATATTAGCAAATTATTGTTTTCTTCTTAGGGAACATAATGACTTTCATTCCAATAGATACACAAGCCACCTGCAAATTTGAAAGAACGGTGACCATTTACTTATGTTATTATAATTACCAATTATAAAAATTCATTTATCACATCATTTTTATTAATAAGAAGTACTCTCGAACAACGGGAATGGAATTTCAAACAAGTTCAGTCGTGAAAGCACCAATAGAATGCAATGTGAGCTGTAACAGTTGTGCAGTTAAAATGAGTAACAATTCAATATTCTGTGGGAATTGGATTTATTTAGGAACTATTAATCCGAAAAAACCTTAAGCATTATATATCTAGCATAGGTAATTTTTTCTGTATATCATTCATTCGATTCTTTCGTCATTTTATTATATTCATTTAAACGTTTTTACAGTAGATTTTTTTTTCATTCTGCAGTAAACAAAATGAATAGAAACATGTCAGATGTGGAATGCGCACCTTACGTTGGCGCCGTTTGGAGGAATATTGGGTGGCTAAACCGAGTCTTGTGTGTTACGTAGCTGATTTGTGAGTTGCTTTGTGTACCAAGATGGCTTTCGTTCCGTGATTAAATATGTTCTTGTCAATTTTGCTTTTCTTGTGAGTTTATGAACGAACCTAAGGACATGAAAAGACATCCATAGTGTAATGATATTTAAGGGGCAGAGACAGAGACAGCCAATCATGTCTCTGCCTCTTGTTACATAGACAATGACTCTCTGGACAACCCAGCTACCTTTATAAACCAAGAAGATTTAAATGTATGTTGAACTTTTCACCCTATGTACGCATGTAACCCTCGCCAAATTTCCTCACCGAACAAAGACACTCAACATATTCACTTGATCAAATGATGAGAACGAATATATCTGGCGTCATACCAATCTCCTGTTAAAGTAATAAACTTTCCTCACAGGTATTGGCTACTTTCACCGTAAGTTATTACCGTGTAGTCGAGGTATGATTTACCAAAGGTACCTTCCACGAAATGTTGTAAAGACAGATTGATTGAAACATTTTCAGATCAGTTATACATCTTATAAACCATATATGGATATATTCATCTGACACAACCAATAAAAGTTTGTTAAACAATACTATATTGCACAAAGCACTATTCACCTATCAGTACAACAAAGGCCGTGATGCAGACATTTCCTATTGTGACCTTTTCATGCTACGAGTGTTAGCTGGACGGCTTACGACCTGATTCTTTCAGTGGCATCAGCAAATACTGCAGATATTTAATGTCGCCTAGGCGGATACTTTCTCCATAGAGAGAGACAGGCTCTTGGGAGGGAAAGCTTTGGATACTCGGATTCTGACCACTAAGTTATCAGTTTCAACTAGACGCATATGCCTATGGTTTTAAGCTTCCGTGCTTTGTATGGATATTGGTTTTCCGCCGGGAATGGATAGTAAAAAACACCTATGATGATTACGTGTCTGGTTATTGAGCTCTACCTTCCAGTTAACCCAGTCAACTGTTAATATCTGCAATTTGATATGGAGTGGAACCCCGCCTTGCGACCACCCCACAATTGTGACCATCCCCACAATTACGACCACCTTTCTTGGTCCCGAATTTTCCAACCGGATAAATTCGAGTTTCACAAATACGACCACCCCCAAAGTACGACCACTTTGGTCAGTACCCAAGGTGGTCGTAGTTGTGGGGTTCCACTGTACATATTTAAGACGCATCCCTCCTGTGCTCAAGACAGTTTCATGATACGCTTGGGCGGCCTTGAATTTTTGCTTGTCATACCATTTGGTCCTTTTTGTCATTTTTTCATATGCATTGGCATAAAATTAACTGAATTATGATAGGTAAGATGGAAATTACACTCGAAAATGTTTAATAATGAAGAGAAGATGTTATATGACATCAGAGAAGAGAATCATTTTTTTTTAATTTACATTACCGTATTACCAATTTGTTCATTCTCTTTTCTGATTTTGTATAAAACTTTCCACTTGAAATATTACTTGTACACTAATTTCAGTATACTAAATACCAGGACATTTAATAACTTACCATAACAGTTCCTCCGGTAATATCACCTACACTAAAAATACCGCAATAAAATAATCAGAGAATGCAGGCGTATAAAGGCCAAATAATGATTGTTATTCCATTTTATTCGTGTAGTCATTTATTTATTAATCAACAGTACGTTATTGCCTGGGAGTAATTCAGTTATTGCACTGGGCGCCTTATCAGCCAGTGTGAACATTTGGTGTCAATATTAATAATATTACTGTAGACTCGGAAAATACTGTGAGCTGAACATTTATATTTTCTTGTGCAAAACGCATATGGGGGGGGGGCTTTTTTCTCATGACATTAAATCATGAAAGAATAGGCAATTTGTGGTTTATTAATATTAATTTCGTACAAATAGAGACGAGAACATTTACAACTGATGCCTCTCCGGCTCCACTCAGATGCTTGCCAGTTGATCACATGGTTTGCCTGTACCGCAGGCAATCGGTAAGCTTTGAACAAACAATCTTGCCGGGCCGAAACTTACCAAGGGAATTATTTAGGTGTAACGGACAGGCGCCATCCATTGGCTCTCCAGTTTCGACACCCAGAAAACCTACACCCTCATTTGAAAAGAAACAATAAAATAACCTTCTTGGAAACGGCCGTTGTTTATTTTTTTTCAACCCAGTGTTCACATGTAAACCGCGGAAGGGGCCGTCAGACAATAGCTGCATTTGATTTTCAACATGAATACTATTTGGATATTTAGAAAAAAAGTAGAGATCGACTTATTAGGCCGAATAGACGGAAAATGTTATCTTCCAAACAGTAGCTGGTCATAATTTGCATACTAGTATAATGTCATGCGTATTTGTGATACCCTTGTGTAAAATTACCTTTTTTAAAGCAAAAGTAACATTCAAAATCCATTGCTCACAGATATTTTTTTTTAAATGTGTCTAAATCTGAATTAACATCAGGAGAGAGTGCCATGTCTCCTTTTGCTAAATAGAGTACCGTCTATAACAACGTACAGCATTTTTCTTCCTGCTGCTTTGTATACATAAATACATAAATGAGAGGGTAATATTTCTTGAAAGACTACCGCATTCTTGGAGATCCTTTATATTTCGATATATGTAACTCTTATAATATGTTGTATTATCGCTTTCAGACTGATCTAACAAGAAAAATACCAAATGCACCTTAGAACCTTCCTATTTCTATGATTTAATCGTTTATATTCAAACTTGCATCCGACATGTCCGGCAGTTATATAGATGCATTACCTTTCATGCTTCAAATGCATGCATTATAGTTTCATACCTATCTTTGTTTTACTAAACTGGCAATACAGTTTTCTTGAATACAATTACCTCTTACATCTTCTTACGTTTAGAAAAGAGTGTATCATATCATAATAATCGAATTCTTATATTATTTCTGCTCGGCTAAACAAAGTCTACGATGCTATTTTATTTGTGTCTCATTCTCCTTGTCTATATTTGGATTTTTGTTGTGCATTGCTGTATTCCTTGCTTTAATTTAGTCAGTTCTATAAAATTTCGCTTTCCTCTCTAGCCGTTAAAATGTATGTATTGAATCGCAATGAACATGAAAGCTAAAAGTACACGAGAGAAAATACACACTCAACCCAAGAGTTAATTATACCACCAAGAAAATATACCTGTTATGAATGGAATCAGAAAAGGATTAAAGGGGCGGGGCGTGGAATATAAGCTGAAGGCAGATTAGATAGGAAACGGATATTATTAGCTTTCTTAGCAACAAGAAGATTAAGACAGCAACTCTTTCTGAGGGGAAAGATTATAACAATTAATTAAACAATTAAATGGAAAGTACTGTCTGAAGTGACATTGAGATTGTTAAAGCTATATTTACGGTAATATAGGATATTGTTTGGGTACGTGTAGCACAAACGACTTGGAATGGTGAACGACTGATTGAAACAAATGCAAGATAACGCGTGGTAATGTATTATATTCCAGGTTTGGAAAAACATATAATTGTTCAATGTGTCTATCCCCCCTTAACCATCCAGTAAATAGAATCGTCCATGTTATATTTCGCACAGAGATGTGTCATGGCTAAGGAAAAATTATTTCCTTGTAAACGCTTTCCTGGTCTCCAGTGGATGTGTATACGTACCCAGGCTATAAAAAAATTCTTTACCACAATTAGAATCTAAGTGATCTAATTTCAGTAATAACTTTCTCAATGTTAGGAATATACTTTTTCATTTATATCATTTCCATAATGAAAGCACCTGTTGAGTCCTCAAAATCATGCACTGCACTTTAAAATGACATCACCATGGGTTAACATAATATGACCATATCAAATTGCCTCATTAATATCCTTAATAAATTTCAATCAATAAGCAGTAATGAAGGCATATCCACTCTGTCATATGTCAAACATTTCAAATCGCAGTAAATTTTAAGACTGTAACTTGTAATGGTGAATCCTTTTGAGATTGCTTTGAATACTTATGAATCTCCGTGGCAGATCAAGACCTCGGAAATATATATATATATATATATATATATATATATATATATATATATTGAAATGGTTTAAACAGAAAAGCCGGTTCACTGACGAAGGACACCGACTTTTCTGTGTATACCATCTCCATCAATATTCATACATCCATAAATACATATATGTATGCATATATATATGTATATATAAGGCATAAATTTCTTGGCTAGCAGCTTTTCAAATCTTGGTTAGGTAATTATCTTTTCTTTTGAGAGATACATATGAATTGTTAATAACTCCAGTGTGTATATGCAACCATTGTAATTAGGACACTGCATTTACATAAATGAAAACAAAGCAAAGATTAGTATGCCTGATTCCATCTTTTTCACGTGGTCTGGCTTGAACATTTCTAAGCTGCTTTGACATTCTACAAGTGGACCGCTACCATTGTTCTGGAAACACACAACCACGTTGCGATTCTAATGCCATTATGTAAAAAAGAGATTAAGAGGAGGGTGGCTTGTAATATAATCACAGTCAACCGCCTTCAGAGCCTCATCCCCCAGTGTTTGCAATCAAAGTGCTCCCTGTCCACCAGAAGAAATACCAAACAAGGATAATTAGTTTTTACCGCAGTTTGGAATAGAGTCGAACCATAACCTCGGCTAACACGAGACAAAAATAGCCATTTCTGAAAGATTTAAACTATTTCCCTTATGATTATTGATGGGCAAGGTAATGTAAACGACATTACAACAATGGCTAAGTCGACTCGTGAGGTTTATCCAAATGGGCATACATTTTTGAGTCATGGGCAAAATATGGTTTTCTTTCTGCCTCTCCGTGTATCGTGCTCTCTCTTTATGTCTGCTCTCTCTCTCTCTCTCTCTCTCTCTCTCTCTCTCTATATATATATATATATATATATGCATTTACATAAATATATATATATATATATATATATATATCCGCCCCTGTGTGTAATTGTTTTATATACATTCTGTGTCTTTCTTGGGGACACACGGTAATAACTACTACAACAATCTCTATATTATAACACAATTTTAATTGATATTTTCATATGTTTTTCTTCATATTATCAAGTTGAAATAATTGGCAATTTTTCCCGCGTGTCCAGCTACGGTACTCGGGAGGCCAATACTTCTAAAGATTACCGTGTAGTGTAACCCCCGCTTTAGATTTGCTGCCGATCACGGTTATTAGGCCCAGTCTTTACATCCATAACAATATTTGTATACCAAAGCACGTATATATATATATATATATATATATATATATATATATATATATACACACACATTAAAATCTCGCCCATACCACAACGACCATTTTGTCACGGTGCCAATATTTTTTTTCTCCTCACATCATACATCGCTAAGACGACCACCTCTCAGACATGGGCATTATATCTATGTCCATAGATGGTAGTAATTTCTAGGTTTTTCTTATAACTGTATGTTTATATATTTTTATACATGTTTTAAATCTGGGTACGTTTAACCAAACATTAAAAAATATTTTGATGTTTATATATATATATATGTATATATATATATATATATATTAAAATTTATTGTACTGTATTGGAACATGGATCTTTTCAAGATTTGAGTATAAAGATTATCCTGTATAAAGACTTGTTTTTTTTTCTAATGATATGTGTGTAACAGATCCTCGTATAAGTCGTTTAGATACACAAAATTCCTTTGGTATAGTGGCAATGGACGATTAATAATGACTTTTATTATTTTGCTCCATTTTAAATTATATTTCTGAATTTTATAATTAACATGTTCCCATATTTATGCAGACCACTCAATGTTTCATAATTGGTTTATTTGAAATATAACCTTCAGGATATCAATTCACATACCACCTGTGTAAAATGTACATGAAGTTTTACATGAAGTATGTGCTACTATACGGATTAAAAATCCGTTTGCTTATTATTGTAGACAAGTGGATATACACTTGCGAGGGGCGACCAGTGAGACTACTAGACATTTTAGCGAGGACGCTACCCGGAAGCCGTCCCTCGCGTTTTCACGATTTTTTTTTCTTTCAAGGGCTCATATTTCTTCATATAAAAGATGTATTCTTGCTATGGAAACGAGACACGTGCATTGTGTCTTCTTACACACACAAAACCAATGTATAAAAGAGGATTGATGATAAGTGCGTGTATTTTTGGATAATTATTCTTGTTGAAACCTTTGTATCCAGCCACAAGTCATTTGGTATATAGAATTCTAATTTTGCCTCCACTTTGTTTTTTTGTTCTCAGATCGAATGTTTTCAGATGTAAGTTAATGTGTCAGCCTCGTTGTAGCATGCAGGTGTATAGATATCTCTGTTTATGTATTGTCTTCAGACAGGATACATATTGATGTATTTAACCATGTATTACATCAAAGTAACGAAATTAGTTAGAAATGAGTAAGACCATTTGAAATAAACATAAATATAAACATAGACTTAAAATTAAATGTAAGGTTATACTGCTGTTTACTGAATAAGAAATGGGAGACAGGCAAACACTGCTAAAGGGTTGTAAAAGTAATTATTACCCCTCTACACGTATACGAAATTAAAACTGTACATTCCCCGGGTATATGTTATATGGTATATGTTTATTCTTTAGTTGAAGATACCTGTGTAAATTAGACTACAATTTGATTTCATCGAATTGTCAAAATTAGAAAATTAATTAGCTTAACCGTGACCAAGGAACGGATCCTTTGTAGGGTCATAATTACAGTGTGTTTATATCATTGTCGTTGTAAAAAAATACATTCATAATATTTCGTCATTGCAGATGCATTTTTCCATTCTAGATTAACATATCTTTGATCAAGTACAAAATGTACTCAATTGGCAACTAATCTTTGTCATTTGTATTTCACTCGAACTCTAATTCTGTTCTGTTCTTTAACATGGTGTCATGCAGCTAATTTACTTGTGGGTATAATTAATTCCATAATCATTTAAATATCTCTTTAATATGTCAAGTTGTTTTATTAGGACTTAAAATTAATCATATTTTTTTCGAGGAGGGCCGTTTTATCAATGATTAACATGATTACTTACAAATGAGGGTTTCTGATTTTAATTGCTCCAGCTATTATGATTATAACAAAAGCACAAAATATTAAACCAACGCACAATGCGTGCTCCAAAAAGTCACTAAATAACATTATCAAATCCAATCCCATATCGTTAAGAGAAGCAATCAGTCACAAGTGTCCCACGGATGGAAAGATGGCCGTATCCGAACTACAAACCGTTATAGGCTATACAGATTTTGATTAAACTGTTTTAAACTCTACAGGAATATGCACTTTTAAGTGTGTCAAGAATTGGATAGCAACAAGAAGATCTCGAAACACTCAAAACCGATGGATTTCCTTGGAGTTTAAAAACAATGATAGAAACAGTGAAAAAAAAGTGTTTAAATAGTTTAATAAATGGTGAACATGTGGCACGGCTTGGAATGGTCAAGGCGTAAATTATCAGTCACTTTGCAGTGGCTGAACAACAACTTTTTTGTGCATTTACAATCTATATTTTATGGACATCGCCGATTAAAACCAAATTATATATTTGGGCAACGGATTTCTAAAGGTAATTTTATAACTATTTCATCTACGAACATCGCTTTCCTTTGACGTTGATATCTATAAAAGAATATATATATATAAGATATATAAGAATGAGAAAAAACACTCATTTATACGTTTAGTAAACCAATATTGCGACTTAATAAAAAATAGACCCGACATTCCTGTATATATAGGAAGGTCTCTATTCACCTCTGCCGCGTTATATAAGAAGAGTCGTTACAATAAATATGTCTTGAATATTTGCTTTAATTTTGAACTACATGGTTTTAACCTCATGGTACCAAATTCCATCACCTACCGGTATAATAAAAGAAAATTAAAAAAAAAATTGTCTTGTAACAAACAACAAACTGGAGGTCAGAAGAGATCTAGTGGGTTTCATATATATACATATATATATATATATATATATATATATATATATATATATATATATATATATACATATATAAATATATATAACAATTGGCGAATCAATTTGATAAAATCGCAATATTTGCTGGATTTCTTAAATGTATAAATGAGCGTGTTCCTCATTCAGTCTAATTAATATTAACGTCCAATGATAGATGATTCTGTTAATTAAATAGTAATTAAAGCATTTCGTATCTGTTAAAATTAATCATTTTGCTAGAATCGGCGATATCGCAAAAATGTAGATTGTAGACGCTCAAACAATTCTGTTGTTGGCGAGTTACTGCAATGTGATTGTTTTTTATGCCTTGGAGGACAAGCTTCGACTTGAGGGAAGAACCTGACCCTTCAAACCAATGCCACCTGTCGACCACTCATTGAATAATTCCCATTATTCCCATTGTGCATAATATTATTGTTTCTAATAACCAATCAAACCCACTCGGTGGGTGTTTAACACAAGCCCCCGTACCTATGTTCATGTTAATAGCGTTACTCTTTACCTGAAAGAAGTAACAGTAGACAATTATTCTACCGAAAACCTATGCTATATCCAGCAAGGATATGCTCATACTATTTTAGAATCACCTGTTTATATAACGTATTGAACGATTTTGAGCAGCAAATGATTGTCTCAGACGCCCTTGAAATCACCATTCACTGATACAAATACCACATATGTTGTACTTGGGGATTGTCCTGAAGCCATATGCCTATATTGGATACACATATTATAACTGTTCTAAAGCACAAAACAACCAAGTTTGACTCTAACTTGATCAAATTGTAATTAGTGTTTCGAGAAGTCCTTAAGACACCTATTGTATTTCAATTCATGTATGAAGGGTTTGTTTTTAAACAGACATTACAATTCAATATGCAGTGACAAAAAAATATACAGAGCCCACTAGGATTCCTTATTCATTTTAGAGTGATGAACGCCTTTGGATAAACAGAGCCTACTTTGGGAACCTACATTTACCGCTCTTGAAAATTACAAGGTTGTGTGCACTATTGATGTAAAGACGCGAGCAGATACATGCAAATACTTTTTGTAGACCTTATACCCTGTGCATACATGGTCAACTAAAAAAAACGCTGTAAATGTAGTTGGTATACTTCAGTCGTTCAGTCCGTGGGAGACTTGCGACTGTTTATTCCTATAAGCCGTATTAGACTTGGTTAATATTGTTATTCAGTGACTTTGTAGAGGATGTATGTGTTGACTCCGTGGCTTACGTGTATTATTTTGTACGTTTCATTTTATTATAAAAACCGCAATATGCTCGGAATGTTTTATTTATAAGTACTTTTTTTTTAAAATCGTATTATTCCTTCCTTACGTGAGAGCTATACATTAACCGATAGGGTTTGCATTTTGATAATGACAAATGTGAAACAGATCGGCGTATTAACATATTTGTATATATTATATATTGAACAAGTCCGTTTTTTCTAATTATGATACACCGACTTGACCAATATGTATCACATCTTTTTATTTACTGCTATATTTGCTTTGCTATATGGGTATCCTCCAAATGAAAATATTTTCCTTTTCATCTCATTTTATCACCCATTTAATACCATGAGGGAAAAGGTGAAATCAGGATCTTCTCGTCCCTAGGCTTGGGTCGTTCATGTCTGTTGCTGTATCTGGTCTGAAGGAGGAAGGATGTTTTCAATCAGTCGGGCATCACAACAAGAGTCCCGTAATACATATGCCTAAACATTACCCGAGTACACAAAAATCTAAGAGCTGGTAATTTAACACATTTGCTGCCAATAACGTGTATACACGTCGTTAATTATGATTCCCCCAGTGCCAAGCACGTGTATACACGTCATATATTTATAATCCATTTTCAGCAGGAATTCTCACAAATTTTTCAATAAATTCTTTGCAGATGAGTAGTAGTTCATTTATAAAATAGTCCCGCAGTATGAAAATGAATTATTTGTTATTTAACAGTGCGCTGCATCATTCGAAAGCAGGAAAGGTGTGTAGATGGTGACAAAAACCACGGATCCGGTCCATTGCCGTGAAATAACTTCACGACGCGCTTCAGTCTGAAGTCGATTCCTTGTAAGAATACTACTTTGAATCAAACGAAAAGGAGGATCGTAAAAATATGTAGCTAGTTTTATATTAGAACATGTTTTGGCCACTTATTTACGACAAACCCGGTTGGGAGGCCGAGGTGTAATAGATCGCACCCTTAGGTGTGAACTCAAGATAGCGAGACGTGAGGTCGTTCAGGTTTATTGCCCCGCGAGGACAGGGTATTGCGCAATCAACAACAAAGGGCGCGTGCCACATGATTGACAGTGTAGTTCGGCAGTGTAATCAGAACGCGGCTGCAAATGGTTCTTTCGGCTTATTTCTTGTTCCTTATTTACTTATATATAGATATATATATTTTAGTAACTTCACAAACAAGTGCTCGTAAATTGCAAAACTGAAATAATCTCCGTGTTTCGTGTGACTGTTACAATGACGAGGTCAACTGCGCGTCAAGGCTCGAGCATGTCGGTATATGTAAACAGTCTATGACTATGTTTGAAAATTACGTGTAAAGTTAAATTATATTTTTTTTATAATTATATTGATTGGTGCAATCACTGTGTACGTTATGAAAGCGTAAAAATGTATGTGTGAGCACCAAAATTACATGTTTGTTAAAAAATAAGTCGCGCAGGTTCGAACTCACGCTGTCAGCCGTGTCACACGAACGTACAACCTGTTCTAACCACTGCGCCATTTTGGATCTGATGCTATATTTTGTTTTTATAGTTATATTGCATAAATGTAAAAATCGCGCGTTCCCGAAAATACAATACCGGTATAAAATATTTTGGTTAGACATAGGCCTATATTTGTCAGTGCCTCTCAGTCATTTGACTCTTCCGTATTCAGCATTCGCGCCAAGATACACATTTTTATTTGGTTCATCATTTACAAATATAGATCTTTGTTTGAATAAGTTGTTGGCTTTATTCTGGTGTCAATGTAGCCGCTATGAGACCAGTCCACCGGAGCCATGCCTTGACTACAATCGCGGTCATTTGGCTAAGTGCCCAATTTCACACCTCCCCCGAGTATTAAAGCCCCTGTGTTATCCGAAGTCACACCTTCTTATCAGGTAATTAGCACCTAGTCTTGGTACTACTGCACCTCTCGGGCTGCTGGGGTCCCTGTGTATGGTCCTGGCACTGGGGGGTGAACATGGGCTTGGCAGTGAATGTGTTAAAAGGTTCCGCTATGATACTTTGGAGTTCAGAACTTTTTCATGCTTCAAATGCAAGTTAGAGCCTCGAAAACGTGCTGGCCGTACAGGTCTGAAGGGTAAGAACTGTACGGTGTGTATGACAATACGATAGACATGGTACAGCTTTAATTAATTAATTAATGAAATAATGAATGAACCCGTCAGGACTATATCCGTCCTCGTCAACATTTCCGAAAATCCAATATGTTCTAAGGTATATGTAACTAAATTTTCATCCGCGTTTCACACACAACTAACTTAACTAAAGAAAGACTCATAAAGTGATAATAATATTTATAATGTACAAATTATTATTTACAATATATACAAAAAACTAGTTTGTTTTAGTTCACATAAATAAAAACTGTCAAAGTGAGACACCCACATTTGATAAAAACGTAATACTTAGCACTGAATTAGAAGTATGTGTGTCTTCGAATTACAATAAATCACAGTGTCCAGATGCAGATACGGATACGACCCCTGGAGCTGCAGAGGAGCCGCTCACAGTTTAACAAAGTCCATCTTCATAAACGACAAAGTAACGTCAAAAAAGAAAACCATGCCTGGTGACCATCTTAACAGTTGGAGTAACAACTGCAGCCCATACGATACTGGGTATGTGATGTTTTTTATGTGAATATGTATCATGAAGTCGCGGTCCGTGTAACATGACCAGTTCCAATTGTTTAACGTTAATAAATAGTCCGCTGAAATAACATGAATCGAGTTCCTCTGTGTTTCCATTGTTAGCCTGATGTTTTCTGTGGTGCTATGCTCCACCGCCCGCCGATCGTCTTCTGGCACTTACCTAGCCGCAGTAACCACATTACAACTACTACATATATTACCAGTATTGATTGGTAGTAATTCATTAATGAAATAGCAATATATGTCCAATGACATGTCTTCATATAACGTATCTGTAGCTTGTTTGATCCATTACAATAATAGATGGAGAAACTAATGCATATATATCATTAAAAAAATACATCAGTCTAGATGTGTAATATTACGGTTTTCCTCCCAAATGTTATATGGAGAAATAAATTGGTTCCCAGGTCCATGGTGACAGACAGGAATACAATATTTTTTTTTCACGTTTGGGAACAAGCATATCAAACTTGTCTCTGCTGTTTATTGGATAAATCTTATCGTTTAGCTTTGTCTTGGGTGCTTTGTCAAACCTTGCATCAGATGATTGTCTGCTGCATCAATACCTTCAAAATATTTAACCCGAGGTTCCAAAAACTCGTGCAGTTATTGTATTATTTTCATCGTTTAGCATCGTATTTGTTTTCTCCGCTTTTCTAAATCCTATTTGAAATACTCTCCCGTACACCCAAAGAGAAAATGAATTCCTGCATCGAGACTTTAACATGTTTTTCTGTTGCTTTGCGTGAATAACATTCTTCATTGATTTGCAATTTAGGGGGTATGTTTTTTTCAGTCTTGCCAATGCACAGGTGTATTGTGCAAGCGCGGCTTATCAAATGTTTCCACGTTGCTCAATAACATGCTCCTCTGAGGAATATTTAGACCAATGCGCATGATACCGGAATCTCTCCTAATATAATAACATAAAGGATATTCTATTAAATTATGAATTTAAATAGAATCGGCCTTCGATATAGAACATGCACAGAATTTGTTATTGATTGATTTTGACATATTGAAATTAATGTGATTTACTAGGAGATCCAGGTAATTCTGTGAGATCCGAATGTGTAAAAAATTATTACCTCCAAGAATACCATCTTATGTAAAATTAGCTTTCTTTATTGGGGAAATATACAATGTTATTATGAATAGAAAGAAAGATTTAAAAAGCGTTAGATAAATATATTTTTCAGGTCTGTAAAGACCATAAATTCATGCACAGTATTCTTGTGCAAGGTATATGGTAAGTGATCTGGACAATCGAGGTGTAGAAGGCTCGGATCTCCCCTGGCGACCCGTATTGGATCTTCACGGTGTGTAAGAGTGTGTATGAGTTGTACTCGCCTGTCCTAGGCCGCTGGATTTCTCCGGGTTTTCCGGTTTTCTCAATCCATATAGAATACTAATTACCAATATCTGAGCCATGCCGCCTACTGCAATTGGTTATGATAATTATTTGTACAATCCATGTAAAATAAATAGGTTCATATTATATTAAGTGCCATTGGTGATGATATGATGTACTCGACCAATCAATTTACTAATGTCTCAAAGTTTGAAAGCTATTAGAGGAACAACAATAAGAGTAAAATAGCCTACTCTTAATCTTTCTAGGCAAACATCTATAATTTATCATGAAAGTGTTGAAGCCTGCAATAAACTTGACTCTTATACAAATTTGTCATCATTACCTATCAAGAGCCAGGTATAACCTTACCGATTTACTGTATTGTGCTTCGCAATTCTAAGTTTTTTGTAACAAAGGAGCTTCGAATGTATGTTGACCTTTTTTCACCCGAACGCACAAACAATGACATTCAACATGATAACCTGATTAAATGAGGTATCGCAGGCGTCACACCTGTCTTTTCAAAGTAATTAAATTAATTTACATTTCTTGGCTACATTTGATAAACCTTCAGTGTTAATCATTGCCTTGAAATCGGTTAATGTGTTCGCAAATGTACCATCGACGAAATGTTGTGCAGACCGATTGATTTAAACATTCTGACATTTTCAAATCAGATATTAGCGTTACCACCACACAAGAGTGCCATCTAATGATATAATCAATTTTATTCTTATGAGTAAAACTGATTAAATGCACATCATTGCACAGGAACTGATTCTGTCAATTTTATTCTTGTCAGTAAAAAATAATTGAATACACAACATTGCACAATGAACTGTTCTTCAATCAATAAAGCAAGGGTTATGCTGTAGACAATTCCTTTTGAGACCATTCACGTTTCAAGTGTTGCCTGAACTGTTTATTACTGTTTTTTTATGACCGGTATCAACAAATACGCCAAATATTGAAAAGCGTCTGGAAGGATAAACTTTCAAAGAAAACATAAAAGTCCCTTTGGAGAGAAAGTTTTTCCAACTGTGATTCTGATTATATCAGTATCGGCTTCAATTGGCTGAATATGCCTATGGTTATATGTAGTGATAATAAACATCCTTTGATGATTTTGTCTGGTTAGTGGGTGATGATGCCTTACAGTTAAACCTGTGGCTCAGGGTAGAGCGCAGAACTCAAAGCCGGGAGATCGTGAGTTCGAATCTCAGCCGAGATTTTTACGGTTGGTCCCATCCAGAGTGAGCGCTCTGCGGGCTTAATGGGGAGACTGTGCCAATCAGTAGTGTTTCACTCATAAACGAGTGCGCCTTTCGGGGGTTCTAGTCATGGGGATGACACACCCAGGTCCCGCAGGAGTGGTATACAGAACTTGGTTGACGCCAGGAAAAAATCGGATATAAGCCCCTGTCACGTAGTCCGAAACCGGAATGGAACTCTGTAGATGTACATATACTTAGTTCAGTTAGGCATTAAAAATGGAGGCGGTTACCTCCACCAAAAAAAGCTTTATAAAAACATTTAACCGTTAATATCGGTTCCTGGATAAACATCTCCCTAACTTAGCTGTAAGCTTTACCATGACGCGCTGGGGATTGGTCTGGAATAAAGTTCATGCCATACCAACAGGTGCTTTTGTCATTCTCGCAAATAGTTGAACATAAAGTTAACTGTAACATAATGATTGGTAAGACTGAAATTAGACTGGAATATGTGACATAATGCTTAGAAGTTGCAGATAAATCTTATATGACACCAGAGTAGAGGTTCATTTTGCAAAATTTCAATAACCATATTATTCATTTCCTATTCTAATTTTGTATAAAACTTTCCAATGAATATATTACTTGTATACAAAATATAGAATACTCACTTCTAGCCCACTTAATACCTAGCTATACTAGGTTTATATGACGCTTATTTAGGCTCATTTGTATACAACAACAGTGCCCAATATTCTTAAGAAGTATCACTTGGATCATATTCGGATATATATTTTTTATATTCGATGTCCGGGTAAGGCTAATGAGTATATATGGTCCTTGTCATTTATGCCAATATAAAAAAAATGCCGACGTAACTGCGTTTACCGATATTGACATCTGCACCGTTGGTGGTCAAAGTAACCGCTTATTTGCACGATAGACATGTTGCATTGTTCCTAAATAAATAAGTTCAAATGTTGAAAAATGCGTTGAAAGGTTTTGAGTTTAAAGGTTTTGATATTGCTATATTTGACCTATAATTGTCTATTCAGGAGCTATGTATGGATCTTATTATTGGCAATTTGAATTTGTATAAATAATGGCCTTATTAGTACTTCACAGGGAAATTTATTCGGCATATGTATCACATGTCTGAATGACATTCAGCAATTTTACGTACCTTTATATAAAACCCAAAAGAAGCTGTACTTTTTTATTGTCATGAATCTGTGGGGTTTTTCTTAACCAACGAAATCATGGACAATAAACCCCTCTGTCTGAATCTACACTCTGTATATCTGTATTTCTGGGAAAGTCCTGCTTCATGTGCATTTAACAATAGGCGCCCGAATTGACTCCTGCCTAAAATGCTAAAACTTTTCTTTTTACAAAGCTATCAGGCAAAATCCATTTCTTACCTGTAGGTGGTAAAAGTGGCAACATTTGAACTTGAATCCAAGTGTAGATATAGTACCGATGCCTCTTCTGTTAAACAGAGTAGCAGCCATAACAATCGGGTTTGCTGTTTACAACCCATTTACAGTTTTCTTTAATGCTACTTTGTAATACCTAATGATTTTTTCCATCTTTATTGTCTGTCTCTCTCTTCAATGTATCGACACAAAGTTTATCACATTGCCTTTTTCCAAGATAATTTTTGCTATATGTAGGGCCTATTGCGGATTTCTCTTTTCAGTTATATCAGTAATACCAAGTTATGACGGCGGGCAGTAAGCTAACATTGACAAATATACATGACTTAATAAATTATTAATAATAGAATGGTATCCTTTGATAAACCACTACATTATGTTAATACCTTTTAGTTTTATATTTGTTTATTTCATTTTCTGTTATGATTTAATGTATTTCAGACTGATCCCTGTAATTTTCCCTGTGCCAGTGTATCATATCATAATAATCACATTCCTAGATTATTTCAGCTTGGCCAATTAATACATACTATGAAAATTGTGTGTGGCTCAACTTATCTATAATCTGATTCTTATGTTGCACTGCTGTATTCCTGGCTTTTCCTGTCTAAGAGTAAACCATTCTGTATTGAATCGTCCCCATGAATTTATCCCTTCAGACACGGTATAACTAAAGATGTATGAATGGGTTCCCGAAAAATAAACTTACCTCGAAAAAAAGCACATATGAAACGCAAAGCACATAAGAAGAAAAGACCAATGATACACAGTCTACCTGAGAGATAATTGTGCCCCTTAGAAAATACATCTGATACTCAGAGAACAAGAAGGGAAAAACGGACGTGGCAAATGAACGGCAGGCAGATTGCACAGGAAAACGGATATCATTAGCTATCTTAGAGGCCAGGAAATTATGGCAGCAACAGTCTAATGCGACGCAAACTTATAACATTTACGAGCTATTAAAGACAATGTTCCTCTCAACCCCCTGCCTGATGTAGCATTGACAATTTTAAAGCTGAAGATTCAAATTAAGTAAACTGTCGACCACGAACGACATGGGCTGCTGACCGACTGATTGAAAGATCACACGTATTATATTCCATGGTTGACACAACATATAACTGTCGAATGATTTCTCATCCCTCAACCGTTTTATGAATATGGCCCTTCGTGTAAATTTTCGAGAGATTATCACATGACTGAGTAAAATCATTTCCCTGTAAACACTATAGTTTGTTTTATATATCAGTAAAACAAAGTGATTAAAAAGAACTATTCCTGATAAGATCTATTCGTGACTCATGTATTGTCTGTAACGTGAAATGACTTACCATTGCCCATGAATGATACCTAGGCAGAAATATGTGGTTCACTGCAGATCCTTCCTGGTAACGTTTTGTGACGCATAGCAGTTCATGCGCCATTGGAGTCTTCGTGAAAGTCTCTGCTCGGCTCACGGGGTACGACAGGGACACTGTAACACCATAAAATTTCTTTTGTCATGGTATAAATAATTACACAAAACACAAAGGGTTCTCTTCATTGCTAATGTACATTCCTAGTCAATCGAATTACCTCCTATGGATCGGTATACTTAGCCAGACTATAAATGAATCATCTTTACCATGAGTGGCATACAAGTGATCTCATCGTCGTAATGACAATGTCAATGCTCGAAATATCTTTATCATTTTATATAATTGTCGTGTTGAACCTATATAATAATGTACTTCACAGAGCTTGTCTTTGCTGGAATTGTACTTTTGGGGCACACGCGCGCGTGTGTGAGTAGGGGGAGGAATACCCGATCAGCCGGCCATGATCTTTTTATAAGAATTCGCTGCTTAGAATTAAAGGAGACCTCTATTAGGTAATTGATTATTTAACCTCTATTAGATAATCAACAGATCGGAAATTGTAAGGTCGATTCTGGTTCAAAGCAAAGTTTATCCTCTTTCTCACACATACATACAAGTCATAATTGAGAAAACAGAATTTACGTATTTACGTATTAGCCCAACGTTGTATAATAAACTAGGTGCACAGACCCTTACTGTGGTAATGTGGCCTAAGGGTACCAGGTCTTTTCAATCTTTCATAAGTGATGTGATAGACCTCATGTGACTTGCATTTACTATTCAAGGAGGATGAATCCTCGTCATATATTCCAGCCACTTTGAACTACACCAGAAAACATGTATGTTTGCTATTGAGAATATTAACATCAATATCAACATTGATCAATGTTATCCCAACAGTTTAAAAGGTGAACTAAAAGGTTAAACTGTTTGTCAGTAATAAATTAGTAATTAGGTAGTTTATTGTGTATTATAATACTAGTAACTCTCAATTTGTTACAAAGTTTCCTTAAAATGCCATGAACGTAAAAGTGTTTTATCTTAAACCACCATCAAATTAAAAAAAAACGGATCATCAAGGAAAATTATATGCAGTATTTAAGATTATTGGTAAATAAACAGGGATTGATTACCTTGTGTGATTAGAATATTAAACCAAGCACGATTTGAACTTGGAACATCTGTGAAGTCGAAAGACATGAAATGCCAAAAGATTGAGCTTTGAGTGCATAGTTGATTAATGATTATATCAAGTTCACCAGGAATCAGTGTTTCTTTTGTGTTTAAATGTATAAAGTAAAATGTCATGACGGCAGATTTATGAACATTAATAAGGAGGAAAATACTTCACTATATATAGTATATCTGAATTGTCTGAAACATGTTTATAATGTTATATTGTTTGGGTACATTCTTACAAATGCATGAAATTCCTTATTATGGATTGTGTTGTACAGGTAGTAATGTGTGTAAAGGATAGTAAAGGCATGTTCAGTTTACAGTACAAGGTGTTCAAATAAATTAAGGTTGGCTCCCTGGCAAAGTCAAATAAATTTACACCGACAGCCTATAACCAGTTAAGGGTAGGTGAAAAATCATGACATATCAATATGCTCATGTTACAATAGAGATCTATTTCATGACATTCACTTAGCGATTAATCATACACATACACAAACAACAGGAAGATTGTGCAACACTTCCGTTTAAAAAGAGCTGAACATGAGATTTTAAAAAAAGGTCAGTTTATTTGACATTTTCAGAAAAGCAAAATTAAAGTTTATACATAACAACCGCATACATTCAAGAGAACAAGGAATTCTATAGTATGGTGAGATCACTACCCCCAAACATATACAAGATTTGATTTTAAATACATATATGTGCAAATTCACGTCAGAGAGATTATCAAACTTAAGACATATTAGGGCGTGCTTAACAAAAGTGTGTTTTCTTGCTTTTACAATTCTGGAAAAAGTGAGATACTGAAGATTGACTTGTCATATGCACATTTTAAGAATGATTACATACAAGGTAAAAAAAATACCTCTTGTCACTTTTAAAATAAACATTAAGGGATTAACAGTGAGTCTTCAGTATGTTCTCAATTCTAAGTGAAATAAAGGTGTTAACAGCTGATATGTTTGCTGCAAGCTTGATTGCGGGGATTCTGTCTTTAAGCAAAATCTATTTCAGAACAGAACTTTTTTAAAATGTTATATACACATTATGTATTCATTAAACAAAAGCTATATCAATTCAAGAACAATCTGAAAATAAATTTTAACAACCCATAACAACTGATGAATATTCTAGTAAAATTATAAACGAGATTATATTCATTTGAACATTTTTAAACAAAAGTTGATGTGAAAAAAATGACAACACAAATTAAATTTAAAAATATAAATTAACTATTATTCTTATAGTTAAACCATGAATAACATGATTTGTAAAGACGTGATGTTCTAACTCAGTTATGTATCTGAACTGATAAATCTTAATCTCTGTCTAAACTTTAAATATATTTATTCATAATTAAAAACAAGTTGAACAAATGTGATTTGAACAAAGCTATTATATAATAATGTCAATTATAGGGTACAAGAGCACATGAAAAACAGATCAGAGCATTGTTTATTGAAGCCATTACATTATAATGTTATAAGGCCACTTAATAAAAATAAAATAGTAAATTTGTTTTTATTGATCCATTTAATGAAGAATGCAATTACTATAAATACAAAAAAAATAATATAAGGAAATTGGTTTATGGTTTATGAAACCAATGTAAAACAGTACCGAACGGGGTTTCAGCCATGTGCCATACATATTTTGAACTTGAAAACATACTCGACAATCTTCAGTCAACCGGACATTCCTTTGAACTGACGATGTACCGTGTTTATAAGACCAGTCACGTAAAATACACACACCAAAACAGTTTACTTTATCTCAGTGGTGACCATTTTTCGAAACCCTAGCGGTGACTTTTTGTTGATCAAAACTCTGCCGCCTTTTATGAAAACACCCGGTATCCCGACATGCAAGGGCGTGTATCGGTCTATTTATTTTACTATTCAGTGTTTTGGGTAGTCGGTTTTATCTTATCGAAAGCCAACCAACATACTAAACTTTGAATATTTGTAAGGCTTGGTCTCTCTAAAATAGGACTCTCTTATAACCCTCTTTACAAGTTGTTCAAAGTTTCAAAAATTAAAAAAAATATCCTACATGTGATAAATTATATATGTGCATGTTTATGTTCCTTCTTACGGAGAGGTCAACCTGGTGTGGATTTTTCTGGTAATGGCCGTACAACCTCATCTTATGATGAGGGGCGCTTAAGTTGTAGTTGAGGGTATACCAACAACTGAACTCATATAATGTATAAATGTCCCCTAAGCTGTTTAACAACCAGTAATGCACTATTTTCTGATACCGTTTTTAAGAAAAACTATATATATATATATATATATATATATATATATATATATATATATATATATATATATATATATAGCTTCACCACCACGGTCCTAATCCTTTTTGCTCTTCATATGATACCTCACTTAGACGACCACTTTATCAATGTCCTTAGGTTGTTGTAATTTCGAGGTTTTATTGTACTTTAATTGTATGTGTACAAATTCACACATTTGCTTTGGCACACATTTTATAGCCAAAGTTTATATATTAATAAACTGATAAATCTGGGTACGTTAAGACGAACGCAGAAAGCCCTATATGGTGATGTTCTTATGGGTTTTTTTTTTATTATTTAGAGAATTAATGACATGGGTAATACACCAAGGATTCTTGTACACACACGGTATATATTTATCGATACATAATCATCTACTCACTTAACCAACCGACTAAATATTCTCGTATATAGTTAAAATCACCTTTCAAGTATTCAATACAATGTATAAAATCAATAAAATAACCCCACCACCGGTCAAGGTTATATTTGGTGGATCCAACTCGTCCTTTTGCAGTATATTATATATATATATAGTTTGCTTCCTTGTAGTTTCTGGCTGACAGTTCAGTTTAATATGGTCCAATAACGAAAGAGAGGAAGTTATTTCCAGATCTTACTCATGCTGTTTGTTATATATATGTGCACAGAATTGGCGTTCTGTGAGAAGTCGCAGTTTGTTTGTTCTTTTATTCAAATGACGGACACACAAGAAGAATTAATGTAGGTCTTTTTTTCTTATCCTCTTTGCGCGTTTGCAAAGAAATATTGTTTACTTTAAATCAACGGTTAAAATTTTAATTTAAATGGGGGTATATTTTTATACGGACAGTGCGCAGACAATGGAGCGCACGGTTATCAATATGATAATCTAATGTATATCGTTTTCTCAAGAATGAATCATTTAATGACGTTCACAAGGCTGTACGGGTTGGTTACCATAAATATTAGCCAACTTGTGAGACGTTAGATACTGAACAGGGTCCTGAAGCACTGGTAGGCAAGAGAATACTGAAACACCAGATTCTTACAGAAAATCTGACACGTATTCAATCCCGCTCCTTAAAGCTTCCTCGTGATCAGTCGTCCGCATGTCAATTATTTATAGGAATTCAGGAAGTGGAACCAAATGAACAGATACTCCTGACGCACCTGTACATGATGGCCAATATGATTCATAACATGTTACTAGAACTTCAAAATTGTTCATGCAGCTATTTTCCTTTAATTTGATGGAAATGATGAACCTGATTAGTTTCATATATAATGAATTAATAGTTACACAACAAAATGTTCAGAATAACTCTGATATGCATCTTTTGACAAGAATTATAATTATATATATATATATATATATATATATATATATAAATGTTGATTTGGATTATTTCCCATTTAAAGTAGGCCCTGGTGGGCCCAAACATTTATTTAATTGATAGGAGGTTATAATCTGGTTAATTTTATTCAATGGAACTTTGTTAGTGTTAGATATGTCAGTGAAGCAACGCATGTCCCTCGCATGCAGACTGTAGATACTAAATATTTCTCTTAAATAGTGCTATATGGCAAGTAGCACAAATCATAGATCAAGCGCACACACTACCTGGTAGCCGTACCGCGCGTTTTCATGGTTTACTTGTTTTTAGCTTCCAAACAGTTTCTTTTTTCTCCTTGGTTGGGTGTTGTCGTTCATGCGCAAGATTAGACCTCTAGTCTTGCTATGGTAAAGATACACACATATACTGTAATATCTTTAAAAGCACAATGTATAAAAGAGGTTTGATGGTAAGTGCATGGATTTCCATATGGATTTTGTGATCAATATTCACATTAAAACCTTTCTATTCAGCCCTTTTAGGTAACAGCGTGAGATAAAGACATACTGCAATTTTTTATATACCTTTAAATTACTTGCTGTAAATTTTAACTTGATATATGTGAAATAAGACGCTACCTTTTTCTTGTCATTGTTGGATGGAGAAAAAAGACAAGGCAAGGATAATTATGTTTAAACAAATTATTGGATAAAACAATTTATTTAAGAAAAATTACCCAAAACTGTACTTTGTCTATCCGTCATTCTAGTTTTTTAAATCAGCCTTTCACAAGAATGATATTGAATAATTTTTCGTTTAAATAGTGTCTATGTTTTGGTAGAACTTTATATTTTATGGTGGTAAATTGCCCTGCACCATCACATAAATATGAAACAAATGTCTGTACCTGAAAACCACGTATCTCTCATGCATGGAGAGATGCTATTGAAACCTGTAATAACCATGGCGACATCTCGGTGAAGACAAACACACTAGGGAAGACAATTACCTGCGTTATGTATACCCAGCTTTACAGCTCTTTTTTGGTCTGGCGGAAAGGACTTTTGCAGAGTACGTAGCAAGAGATATCGTATTTAAGCCATTTTGAATATATAATTTCAAATTCACCTCAACTTAAAATTCCACAACCAGAACGAATGTATGGATAAATGTTTATGTGTCAGTTTTATTTGAAAGGAACTCTACAAACGTGTCATAGTTGTATATATATATATATAAGCAAATAATCTACAGGAAACTGTACCTATCAAATGATGGCAGAAGACACTTGCTGTGTTGATAAGATTGCGGGTAACCATTTACTTATGTATTAATATAATTACTTTTTTTTTATAAAAATCACTCTTCATTTTTCTTTCAATAGTAAGAAATATTCTCCACGGACGTGACTGATATTTCATATAATGAACTTTATTCCAAGCATTGGCTACACTTGATAAACCTTAACGTATTTCTTTGCCATGTTATGGGGTAATGTTGTTAGCTGACGCCTATGTTCTCGGATAATGTTTATGCATGGGTACCATCGACGAAATGTTGCACAGACCGATAAACTGGAACATTTTGGCATTTTCAAATCAGTTTAGGGTTATATATCTTATAAACCGTACACGCTAACATTTATTTGACAAAACCAATACAAATGAGTGACTGTGATATTTCACATGCAGACAATACCGGTTTAATTCTTATCAGTAAAACTAGTTTAATACACAGCATTGCACAACAGACTGCTCTGCAATCAGTACAACAAAGGTGCTGATGCAGACAATTCCGATTGGGACCTTTTCATGTTACAAGTGTTACCTGAACTGTTTATTATCGGCTACTTGTATGACTAACAACAGCAAGTATACCAAATATTGATCGGATGGATGGATATTTTCTATAAATATAAATGAAAGACATAAAGATAAAGCTAAAGCTAAGGATACCGTGATTCTGATCGCACTCTATGATTTACAGCGTTGTCAGCCCCAACCAGCTGCATATGCTTATGGTTATAAGCTTCTGTGATTTGTGTGCTTATGGGTTTTGTGCCAGGGAGTGAAAATACACAAAACCTGTACTGATCATGTGTCTGGTTAGTGGACAATGCCTTTAACTGTTAATGTAGGTAAGTCGATTTACATATTTTAGACGCATCCCCGCCCCTCCGCAACTAGTCATGTCATCTGAGAGGCCAGTGTGAACATTTTTGTGATAATATTAATTGTATTAATGAAGACTCAGAAAATATAGTGGGCCTTAAATTTCGTGTTTTGTGCAAAACGTGTACCATGGGATATTTTATTGCGTGGCAAAATAACGAAAGTATTTGTCATTATTTTATTGGTTTTACAGAAGAAGCAGCTTCATTGCAAGAGGCTTTTGTCAAGAAAATTTGTTGCAATTAACCGAAGTTGCATTAAGGCCAAGTTCACCGTCTACCATGTGTCAGGGGAAGCCGAATGATCGATTAGACCGCCGAATATCTTATTTAGTATGTATGTTGTAACACTATTCGTATTGTAATAAAGAATAAAAACACCAGTATTAGATAACTTATATTAAAAATAAAAATATATATAAGAGAACACATTTAAAGCCAAGCAAAAGAGAATTATTAAAGATAGCATATATTAACATAGGCAATATACTTCACATACAAAAAAATACGCAAAATATGTAAAATGTCCGATGTAATTTACATCATGTTAACACCTAAACAACTCTGTGATTTGCTTCCGTTTACGGTGAGTTAAGCTGTGTCTTGCACGTGTGTCTCCAGTGCGTAAAAGTGTTTGGCACTGAGACTTATCTGACTGCTCCAAATAACGGCGGAGTGTTGCTAACGCCTGCATTGCCTGTCTTGATGTAGTAGTTGGGAGTGATGCTGGTTCATCATCTTTTTCATCCTCGGCAGATGTATTACCGACGACTGAGGCACAGATCTCAGTAGCAGCATCCATCGCTACATACTCCTCAAACTCCTCCCTGGAGATGTTTGGCGTTGGGTCGTCATTGGTTGGTTCTGGCAGTGGATCTTTCGTTCTGAAACCGACTTTAGCAAAGCAATGAAGAGATGTTTTGACAAGACATAACGAGCATAAGGGGTTAATAATGTAAGTTTATATAAGAGCCTTTTACAATTCTATTATGGGTATTGTAACATCCGGGGGGATTGTATGTGACTGACGTAGGTTCGGGTAATTTAACGGCTGGGGTCTTAGACACTAGCAGTTGACGCACGGTCGCATGCCGCTTAACATACATAAATAAACGAGGCAGCAAGATAGAAAAATATCATTTAATATGTAACAAATACCAAAGTACACTTACAGCGATACGCTGATGTTGCCGTCGGGTGATGGCCGCAGACGAAGCCGTAGGTCGTTGTTTCTATTCTCGCTACTGTAGATCAAGGCCGACTTAATCCCAAAT
The DNA here is from genome assembly GCA_026874595.1 of Sipunculus nudus. Classification (NCBI taxonomy): domain Eukaryota; kingdom Metazoa; phylum Annelida; class Sipuncula; order Golfingiida; family Sipunculidae; genus Sipunculus; species Sipunculus nudus. The sequence goes on along the minus strand of CM049317.1, from coordinate 31,183,950 downwards.
AAAGTTCAATGGTAATCCCAGGTAAACAGAACACTAATTCCGTGACAGGTAATCCAAATAATAAAAGCGTAATCAAATCAGGGCTGCATCGAGGGGGTAATCCAAATAAAAGTGTAATCAAATGAGGGCTGTACTCAAGACACGGAGTGACACACATTGAATGACCAGCGTGAGCCGCAGCTCTATATATAGGCTAAAGGGCGGCCGGTTATCGCTCAGGCGGGGTCCGCCGGGTCAGATACCCCTGCTGCGGTAACCGCGCAGCCCTGGTCAAGCTTCGTAGATCGGACCGGCGCTAGTCCCGTTACATAATATATTCCCCGAGAGCAGGCCGGCTCACACATGCAAGCATGTAAAACTTTCTGTGGCCTGCATTCACTACATTTCCCTCCCCCTTAGAAGATTGTAGCGTAGCGAAAATCTCCACCACCCTGTCGGCTGCGCCTGAAATGACAAAACATAATAAAAAAAATCATTAATTAAAATATAAAAGAACAATATACGACATAAACCTGAAAAAGAAAGATACAAGTCCTTTTATTAATCTAAACTGTCCTTCCTGTCATATTTTAGCACATGTTACACCACAAAAAGATTTGGTAATATCCAAGTGGTTCCTGGTAAACTCCATTGGAAAAATCCATAAAATCACACAAAAAAACACTTTTAATCCTTTGGTAAATCCAAACATGATATCGAATAATATCACATAACGATCCTTAGGTAAATCTAGAATCCTCTTTTGGTAAATCCAGAAGCATGATATCGAACAATATCACGAAACAATCCTTAGGGTAAATCCAGAATCCTCTTTCGGTAGATAAATGACATGTCCGATCAGCATCACTAATGCAGCTGTCTCCTCAGTAGTCTTTTTATTTCTTCTCGCTGCAATGTCTCTAGCCTTCCACGAACTCTTTCTCTGACCCTCATCCAGGCATCTAGCCCTTCTTTGTAAAAGTGAATCATAGATATTTTAAATTTATTTCTTGAGAAGTTGATAAGTAATTGCCGTTCACATCTATCTAGGAGAAAAAGAAGAAACCTAATATTTACCGGAAAAACTGTAGGGGTCATATATAACCATAATTAATACATAGCCTCTACACTGACAAACAGTATTATTGATCGATGCCGTCATTGCGGTTTAAGTTCCTTTGTGACTCGGGTAATGTTTATGCAAAGGTACCATCGGGGACTAACTTGGGTGACCGGCTGATTGAAAATATCCCTCAGATGTATTCCGATAAAGGCATAACTTATGTGAGAACAAACGATGACAAATTGATGTAACACTTGTGAATACACTGCATTATAGTGCTTTACTTGCAAAGGATCATGTGTGATACAAATCTATGACAGTGAGCAGGAAATATTATATTTTCCGTATTGCACGGAAATTTGTTTCATCTATCAGTACAACAAAGGTTGCTCTGCCGATAAATTTATCACATTTCTCTCCTTCACTCATGTTGTGTGACGTGTCTTAAATGTGAAATGGTTATTAGTAGGACCCCGTCGCATTTGATTGTGTGGATAAATTTATATTTTAAAACGATTATATTTAACGATATACTTTTACATTTTATATACTTATACTTTTCAAATTCTGACTGTATCCAAGCAGTCATTTCTGCATACAAGCCGTTGAATCCATTTTAAAATAACAATCTCATAGCAGTCGCGTTGGTATTGAATATCAAGAAAATTTCATCATGTGTGTGTTTATCATTATTTATACAACCGGTTCCAATTCTATATTTTTTTTATTTGAGACTGGCCTAGCATTGGCGGATGCCTGTACCAAAATTTAAAATATGGCCGAGAAGTAAGGGGTAGTCTCATGTGAAGCATATCTGAAATGTAAAGATCTTGTCCGTAGCAAGGTATTGGAGTTTGCCCTTCATATCAAAAGAGATCAGTCTATGATATCGATAAAATAAATACTAAGATTACTTACGTAAAATAATGTGGTTTTGTTAACATTTGGTAGTTGTTCAAGGACTAGCAGTTCACTTCAGCTTGATGTTTTTGCCGAGGTAGGTGGCTTCCGGGGCATTTCTGCTTGAAAAAAAAATTGTAGACTTGTTGCCTTGTGTTCAGAACATTTTAAAATTTTACAATCCAACAACAAGTTGTTGTATACTCATATCATAGCACAATTATGCAAAATTTTATTGTACTCGATTCAAATAATACAAGACATGTTTTAAAATTTTCATCGGTTTTTTGTTCCACGTCATCAAAATCTACTAATCATGACAACACTATTCTACCGTGCTTCCATAAGACATTTTGTTTTTACTTTAACCGTTGCATTAACAGGACATTCAAAGACAAAATATATATTGTGCAATATATATATTAATATATTTATGGTATATATATATATATATATATATATATATATATATATATATATATATATATATATCAAGGTCATGGGTTCGAATCTCATCGGCAGTGACCCGATACATATGTTCAACGTTTTTTGTTGAATAAATCTTACATATATACATACAATCAGTGTACAAGATGAACGTATGGCCCTTACATAACTTACGTAGACGCTGACAAAATGACAATACAATTAACAATGTGTACATAACACAAGGCATCCATGGAGACAATTTTAATATTGTAACAAGACATAAATGGTTTTGTTTTCATTACTTATTTTTAAATACAGGTCCATACACGTAATGCAATCTTACAAAACTTTAATTTTCATCTGATATCTAAGTATTCGATTAAATATGGGAGCAGTATTTCCATTTTCTTTAGGTGTACACAATATTTCTCTCGTTTCTGAGCTATATATATTCTACTCTCTGTATGTATTTCAACCGATTCTTAAACTTTTCAAACAACTTTACAGTTTCTTTACCTCTACTATGATAAACAATCATTTTATATGTGAAATTCAGTTGATAGACCAAAGAGAATTACAGTGATTTCATAGTTCGGGAAACTTATATTACATGATTTCAACCAAGACTGTATATTCAAATATAAATTTCTAGAGACAAAACATTCAGAAACAATGTGTGTAATTGTCTCGTCATAAAGATGACAGTAGGAACAACGCGGACAATAAACAAGTTTCCACTTAAACGTCCAGTAGTTTACTGGTAAATAATAATACATTATTTTGAACTGAAACTGTCTGCTGTATATATATCAATAGAAGCTTAATAAACTGTTTGAAGTCTTCATGACTCTGTTATTCTGTAATTTCTAGCCAGTTATTCAAAGACGTTGGAGTGGAAGTTTTCTTATTGATCAACATATTATATATCCTATTCAATGTAATGTCAGATAATCGTTTTATTTCTGCTACAGTGACTAATCTGTCCTCGCTATTTTTATTGTCTGATATATTTTCACTAGCTTCTGTCTTGCATAAATTAATCCACTCTTATAGTATTGCACTTATTATAGACCTCAATGAAAGATATTTATTAGCTGATAATTCTGGGTATGTAGTTTTAATTTCTTGCCATGTGCAGACTAACCAGTATCATTTAAAAATTCTTGTTATCTGCTTTCAAAACATCTGTAGAAAAAAACATGTATTTTTAATCTTTAAATAGTAGTTGTTCCATAATGGTTGCATTCTCATTTCTACCGATATATGATTCCTTTTAACGAAATGTGACCACTCTTTTTAACAAATTTTATAAAACATTGCTAACTTTCCCAGTACTCTTGTCACATCAAAGTTAGAGGATATTGAACAAATGCCACCTAAAGGGTTTTAATAATGATGTGATACATATTTCCATTGCATATCTTTTCCATTTATTAATCGTCTTATCGACATAATATACTGTGTTTGTAACTTTGTATGCACATCATGAAGTTTCTGTCCTCTTATATCAGGAGGTGCAATGACCATGTCATGTTTAATCTTTGCTCTCTTGAATTTCCAAAAAAAATCGCTTCAAATGCATTTAAACATTCTTAATAAATTCTGAAGCTGGAATACACATGTTACGTACATATAAACTTTTGACAAAGCCAAAGTTCTACATATTTCATTGCGACCAAACATTGTGAGATTCCTGTTAGACCAGATATTGAGCACCATTTCAGTTTTTCTTCCACTGACTTGAAATTTACCTTTTTATTTATATATATATATATCTATATTGTAGGTAAGCCATATACCAAGTATTTTCATGGCTTAAACAGTAAGGTTGACCCAAGTGCATTGTACTGGCTTTTCATTATTCCTTTTCCATGCCCCGAGCCAAGCAGCTTCTGATTTATCATAATTAACATGCAGAGTGGAAAAATGTCCAAATGTTTTTAGAATATATACCAGTGATTTAAATGATTCCACATCAGACAAGAAAACTGTAATATCATCAGCAAAGGTTGTAAATGTACCTTTCTTGTTGTCAATCATAATTCCTTTTATCTCTCTGCTCTAATCATATGTATTTAAACTTCAATGACCAGTAAAAATAGATATGGAGGTATAGAGTCGCCTTGGTTTGTTCCTCTAGACAAAGGGAAATAATATCTTGACAATAAATTATTCAAGATACTTTGCGACCCTTTGTGTATGATATTTATCCAGTTTATAAACATTGGTCAAAATCCAATACATTTTAACACAGAGATAATAAAAGTGTAATCTACAGAATCAAATGCCACTGCAAAATCAGCAGCAAATAATATTCCAATCTTGCTTGAATATTGCAATAATCAACAATGTCCGCAATTAGGCAAACGGAGTGTACAATATATCTTCTAGGTACAAAAGCATTTTGATCTACATGAACCAATTTATCTATAACTTTGCTCAAACGAGCCACGAATATTTTACTCAGCACCTTGGTGTCCACATTCATCAAAATAATTAGGCGCCATGACTGTATGAGTCTGACCTCCTTCCTTGTTTCTCTGTCAGAGTAATTACATTTTGTTTTTGACTTGTCGTTAACTCTCCAGCATTAAAACATTCATTGAACATGCTGTCAATTCTTTTACTAATACACTGAAAAAAAAACATAAATAAAACTCCTTACTAACTCCTACTTTTTCCTGGTGTCTTATTATCAACCATAGCTTTCAAAGCTGTATATACAGAATTCAATGTCAACATACTTTCATACAGTAAAGCATCATCTGCATCTTATACTAACAAAACTGCAATTGCAGTTATATATTACAGGGGAGAAGCTTAAAATGATACGTATATAAGACGAATAAAATGTTAAATCATTAGTAACATTTTTTTGGGATAATTTTCAGTGATTAAAGACTGTCGTGTATTGAGAATTGCGATTTAAAAAATAAGTTTTTAAAATGAAAGAAAAGTCAAATATGCTGCGATTTTCAGAAAGCTATAAACAACAGAATGTTGCTTTTATAGTCATTACGATGGCAGCATTGTTATCCAGTTAGAGATTCCAACACTCTTTTCGAAAAATGGTTGCATGTTTTCCAAAACATGTAATCCAAACATGATCAACTTGCCAACATTGCATTTACTGAAGTCATTAAGCCGTAACATAAACCTGGTAGCCTTTTGAAATCAATTTTCTCTAAAAGTTACACTTTCACAAACTTTTCCTTACAAAATACACTGTCAGGCTGTGCAGTGTTTTGAGAGAACCCAGAAGTCCAGTTTACAGAACATATACTCTTCTGATGATAGCAAAAAGCTGGCAAATTTGAGGAGCTACTGGAAGGTGCAACCATTTGTGGTGCAACCTTGACCTTGACTTATTCAAACAAATAGTTTCCTTATTTTCTAACTCTAGGTGGTCCTGTGAAAGACACTGAAATAATCTCCCAATACTCTACACTGCATTATTTTATATCCACTCATCATTGATCACTTTGTTATTTCTATCATTCCAGCGACACACATCATTTATTTTCAACACCAGTGTATGAGGGAAAATAAACCGTGAATATATTTTTCAAACATACCGAAACTTTTCATTCCTTAAATTGCTTACGTGATAGCAAAACAATTATATATAATAAAGCAAACTCAGCACCACATATACTTGCCGGATGTTGTAATTTCATTGCCTGCCTTTTTTTCATCGTTGAATATCAATGAACAGTAAAGAACTATTGTAATATGAAAATAACACATCTGTTCATTACTCCGGTTCCAATGATATACTTTGCATTGACGGGAAACGTATTGCCTCCCTCAATAGTAGAAATGTTTTTTAAAAGTACGATGTATTTTCTTTCTCATAAAGTATAAAAGCTACCTTCAGACATGTTTTATTTATACGTATTCAGTCATATTCGTCCAAGACGTGACCTGCTGTCATGGTTAACGTACATCCCATTAACCTTTTGGTATGTGTTATCGTGAAGGTCTATCATTGTCAAATAAATTTAATTCTATTTTGTTCAGCTATTGCTCTTTGCTTGCCACTCCGTGTGTCATTATTATGAGTGTTTTCTTAGTACTATTAGCGTTAAGGTACCCTGCATATTAGTTATGTTCTCTTAGGGGCACCATAAACCTTCGGATACAGTGCCTATCATGCGTGTTTATCATAGGCGCACCATTAGGGTTCTTGGGACCCTTATGGCTATCAATAATTTCAGATACCCTGTGTCCTGCTTGACGGCTGTTAAAGAATGCCGGTTAATGTCCTCTTCTTAACACGTACGAATTTAATCAGTTAAAATGTTCGTTGGGCATAAAGTTTTCCATATGCTTGTGGCATAATGATTTCGGGAAGTATTTAAATCACGTCAGATTTCCCGTACACAGAAATAAGCGACACAGAGATTCATGACTGTAGGCGTATACTGCCAGTTTGAAGCTGATAACTATCAAAGTCGCATCATTTAAGCGTCATGTAGATTACTCTCCGGAAATATTTATCTGGTTGCTGTTCAAGTGTATAATAACTGTAATGGGAGATAGACGGTAGTAAACAGTTCAGATAACACAAGTATCATGATATGGTTCCATTTGGAATTGTCTGCCTTATAACCTTTGTTTTACTGATAGATGTAGAGTCCTCAGTAAAATGCCGGCATTTTATATGCAGAACATACACTTCTATCAATGATACCTGTCTGAATAAGATTGTTGACGTAAGCTGGTACAGAGGAATCCTTCAGTATAACAATAAACTGATTTGAAAAATTCTGGATATTTTCAACCAATCGATCAGGACAACATTTCGTCTTTGGTACCAGTGCCACAACATTACTCTAGTACACAGCGATCGGCTAAAATATATATATTAAAGATTTGAATAATTGCTAACACTAAAGTCGAAACACCTGGCAGCCAGATTCTATTTGGATGGATGATCTTATATTCATTAACTTACGCACTGTGTCGGTGAACTTATGCTTCAGTAATCACTGATTACAACGGGGTCAATCAGCTTCATGTTTGCCCTCCATGTGTGGTATGGCACTTATTTTGTTTAGATAAGTCAATGCACTTTACAATGAATTAGGTAAAGATAAGGATATGTAAAATATGCGAATATCCATGCAAAGGCTATGACGGCACTACAAGCAGGGAATTCAAAATCGATATGCTGGATAAAATATGATTGATCCAGTACGGGAAACAAAGGAAACAGAGCCGCCAATGAACAAAAATCTAGAACCCTTAGTGACTCAAATGCAGCAGTTAATTTTGACATCAACTAAGACATTGATTCAGAAAGACAACCACAACAGAACTCCGCTTTAAGCGGGGGTGGGTGTGCAGGTTTCGAGGTAATTTCCCCCAAAAAAGTCAAAGCTGCATAATATGGAGAGTTCCTTCTTTAGGCTGACTTCTATATATTGCTTTAGGACCAATTAAGAGAGAAGCTGAGGACGGGTTTGTTTATCATAGTTTAGTCAGCCACGAGGCTTATGATATGCATTTCAGAAGTCATATTATAGCCTCTATCCGTTTGCCTTTAATTAAATTGATTCTAACATGTACTTGACCACTATGACATATAAATGCGATGAAAGTTTATATGTCATCGTTTATAACGTGTACATCTTTGTTCAAGAGGTTCCAAAATGCCCCTTTTGCTTGCAAAAAGCTGAGTTGGAGTAGACTGAAAACCAAACTCAAAGTCGTCAGTCCAACAGATCGGTCCTTTGTTATAAGCGTGAGTTATGTTATAAATACCAATTTGGAAGATGTTTGGTCCAATAATATAAACACGCAAACAGCCCAGGGGTCCTGAGGCCAACATCCACTGATATCAAAATTGCTCTCTATGCAGTAGCCCTTCAATACCCTCATGAGAGACGCCTTAATTTAGTGACACTGTGTAGTGTTTTGTTATTGATTGCTAAACATTCAGTTGCATACATGGACTTATTTCTATTTATCTATTATCTGCGCAACAGTGGGAAAGCAGAGACAAGTAAACCTGTTATTTAATGTGATAGCCAAATATTGCTGCATGTACTGTGGACAGGTATCTCACGAGCCAAAGCAATAACACATTGGTGATACCAATAAAAGCAATATGCAAGAATTTAATTTCAGACGCGTTGTCCAGTGCTGACTAGAGGCATAATCTTATAATGCACGGTTACGGTAGGTTTTTATGCCATGAGGTTTTGTCCTGGAAAGCTTAGTTGGTTACCCAGTTTTGCCAGACTCAGAGGGCTGAATGAAATGTGTGTGAACGCAATGTGTTTGCTAGCAACGCACAGATCTATACGCTTAAGTAAACACCATCCACTTATACAGATGACCTTATTCATGAGCTTTCATACAAATGTAAATGTTTATTCAGAATGCGTTACCCTAATGTTGAGATTTCTTTATATAACCGTAAGCGAATCAGCTTATTTAAATGTATAAATTGTGATATTTAATGATGTTATTTAACTGGACTATTACAGGAGTATATTATAGCTATTGTGCCTCGCACTCGTTTGGACTCTCAAAATAATCTAAATCTATATTGATCAAAAAGGTAATAAAAAAACATGTATGTCCTGCTGACATATTATAAGCATGTCACATCAATAACTGCAAGATATCTGCAATTAACTGGAATTACCTCACGCGGCACAAACTGAAATAAAAGTCTCAATTATCTCACTTTATATACCTGAACAAAAATATAAACCATAGTCGACCGTGACATTATTCCCAGTTACTTTTTTCTTGTTTGAATACACATTATCTGCGAATACGAGAGAGGGTATATAAGTCTAGTCTGAAGGGCAGTCCCCATTTATCCAGACGATATATGTCTAAGTCCTGAGATGAAAATATGAATATGTATTGACAGTGTTTTACAATGACAGTCCACTTCATGTGATAATGTCAAGAAGCTAATTATATTTTATTTCATACACTCTATGGCAGTAAAACCCAGAATCATGATTATAAACCTCTAAATAATCGTAATCATTACTTTTTACAACACTTCAGTAAGAAATTTTGTTTAGTAAACATCAGTTTAGCCGTAGACCTACGAGTTGCTACAACAGCTTGCACATACATGTGATAATGTGTACTGCTTTTGTCAAAGGGATTTTGTTGCAAATAACTGTTAGGCAAGTATCACACTCTCCATATAACCATTGATGTTCACATCGTTTGACAACATGGAGACATATATATTTAATGCTATTTAAGTTTTTGATTCTTTGGCTCTTAAGCCACAACTTGTGATTGAAAAGCCAGCAGTTGACATAATATTAATTTTATGTATCTATTTGTTTGCTTCTCCCAAATGGTCAAAATGGCAAGATTCTCACTAGGTTTTGGTAGTCTGTTGACATGTATTGCTGAAAAATATCAATCCTATTTCTGCCTGAAGACAGTATATTGTATGATATACACAGTGGGACTTTTTCCTAATTACGTACTATCCTGTTGATTATAAAGAGGCTATCTTATTAACTCTCATCTGAACACTTTCGATCTGACAGAAAACGTTACTCTGTTGGGGTTAAATTGGAAACCTTTAAAAGAAGATGAAATCGACCGATACCGTTGCTTTGAAAGTCAGACTTATTAAATCAGAATGGCGGACACACAGACCAAAGATTGCGGCCATTTTTCTTGGTACATGTATGATTGCACCTCTTAATACACTGGATACAACATGTCGTGAATTAGCACTAACGTGAATATATTACCATAAATTGTAATCTAATTATTTCTTTAAACAGATGAACCCTTGTCATTTATAACGAACTCACAGTGATATAAAAAAAACAGAAAAGATAACAAATTATTTTACATATCCATTAGTTAAACACAAACACATGTAATTTAAAGATACATAAGCATTTGCAATAATGTGTGTTTTATCTCGCGCTGTTACTTCATTTGTATAGAACAGGTTTTATGCAAATTCATATTCTTACATCTATTTCGAAATGAACGTACTTACTATCTGTTTTACATTGGTATAGTTTTATTTGTAAGAAAACAGTACAACGCAGTACGGTTACCAGATGGCTGCATAAAAAAGATAAGGTTCCATGCCGAGCAATATAATATTTATCAAATAGACCTGAGTAGACAGAGTCGTTTGAAAGATCATGTTCGAACTTCATGATTTCCTATGAATACCTGAAATGTGGAAGACCGATTGTGAAGAAGCTTCTAAGCAGCAGAGAGTTAATAAATGACAGAGTTTCGATTCCAGCCTCCTGTTATGCTATGCTTGAGTTTACCAGCGCTACAGTTCCTGCTTAGCGTTTATTTTATGTACGTTATATACATCTTATGTACATATTTTGGATAAAGGAACCTGTGACTAATCAATGAAAGCCAATTCGCTGCATTTATCCCAAACAAACAGTATGAGTAAGATCCAGGAACAGGTTTGTCTCTTTTATGGTTGAACCATATGTAACTGATCCTTTGCAAAGGATCTTCTCTTAGATTATTTTAGCTGTCTTGTGCCTTACGCATCATACCTGGTTTTTTTTTCAGGATACGTTTATTTTTAGGGGCCAAGTAATACTGTTTAGTTTTACCATATCTAAAGGGATAACTTCATCATTACGATAAAATACATAAATGTTTACGGTTACAGAAAAATAACAAATTATGTACAACTAACTAAAACGTTAGATTCAACCCTGCCGTATAATATCTTAATATTAAATGAACACATTTCTAGATTAAGAATACATACATACATATATGTGTGTACATACATATATAGAGAGAGAAAGAATGAGAGAGCGGCAGAGATAGCTTGTTGCGGATAATGGAAAACTGGGTTTGTAGCGTTTTAAGGATATGCCTTCACATGTGGAATGTAAAGAAGGATCATTGCTAAGAATTAACAAACAGGCTTTACTTTTTGCCGTATGCTGTTATACCTTCTGGTTATTTTCAGAAAAAAATGCGTGTACCCAGGCCCTTGTTCCTCAGTATTTCTAGTACATGTTCTTAAGTAACTCTGACAGTAATAATATATACTCATATAATTTAAAATTAATTCTTTTCTTACATTTATATTGCGTCTGGTCATAACAGAATGAAGACTGACTTCTTCTACAAACAACTTCCACACAAAACTTTTTTAACTAGATCCTTCCAAAAAATACCAAAAATGTGATTATTTTGGCTTCTTTAGTTACATTTGGTGTGTATCTAGTCATAACAGAATGAGCTTTTGACTTCTTCTACCCTCTATGTGACTATGTTGGCTATCCTTGGATTTGTCGTCGGAATTTTCCTAAATGCAGTGCTCAAATTCATTTAACGGTTTATTTGACATAACAACTTCAGTAAATATCAAACTTTCTGGGGAGAATCCTAGAAAATTCACTACACACGTGTTAAACTATTACAATCAAAACAATAATAAAGATATAGTACTTCTTTATCCAAGGTGCATCGGCAGTGAGGTATATACTGTCTCAAGGATCTGACAATGTAAGCAATGTAATTTTCACAGCTTATGCTACGATTTTAGTATCATGATATAATGTCTGGGCATGCAGACCTCGACCTGTGGGAAAGGCGGTCTGTTGGCTGAAAAAAAAATGATATTGTTAGAAGATAAAAAGTTGTGCATTTTATTCATAGGTTTACATAATATACCTTTCAATTAGGTATATCTTACTTTTGATGTCTACACTTCCAGCTTATATTCACTGCTAAATATATTTCCAAGTTCCGGTGTTTATACTAACGTAGTTTATATACTTATTTTATATTTATTTTATACTTATTTCCCAAAATGGAAATGTAATGTATGAATTCAATTTTCATTTTTTTATCCACGCTTTTATCAGTTGGCCAGTCATAATTTGATAAAGTTTAATGATAACTTGTTACACAAATGACCAAGTTTATACTTACTTTATACTTATTTCTTCAAACTGAAAAAGTAACGTTTTAAATTCATGTTTTCATCTGTTAACTTTTGTATAGCTAAAATGTATGAAGTGGACTAATGATCATGACAGGGACCTCTGTCAGCAGGTCTTTCCAATAGGAGCACCTAATGACATTGATTGGTGTCCCTTGTTATTGACACTTCTTTGTGCAAGCCAGTGTAACCTGATAGAGTTCCTTCTGAGTAACCACATACGATGCCTTCTGTGTGTGTTTGACACTGACAAGGTTAATATTGGACATTAATATAACATAAATAAGACTGACACTAAAGTGAGTGGCGCAAAGCAGAGGGTACTTTTGATTCATGATATGCAACTGTCATTTCCGGCCACTATTCATATAGCTAACCGACAAGAAGTTACTCTACCCTAAAGTGTTCAGTGATAGTTTCGAAAATTATGGTTCACAGGATAAAAGTACTTACTGTAAGATTGGTTTGAATATTTAAATGCAGCAAGGTTGATTGTGATCCTGTTTAACAGCCTACATATGATAAAGGTTATGTTTCTCAGTGACAATCGTTGCTTAACAAAACAACATTGATTTTAGGAAAGGGGTCTAGTTTTACGAAATTTCTTTCATGTCTATGTCTCAAAATGCCTAAAAAATTTCTAAAAAAAACAGCCAACACAACTTTTGGCTAAACGCGGGGGGGGGGGAGGTACAATGTGTGGAGAATATGTTTCAGTGTCGATATTTTTACAATTACATTAGTTTCCAATCAGTAAACAAAGCCACTCAAATGAACAATTGTCGACTGCTCAATATATTGACCAAAGCCAAACAGAAATAAATATATTTATGTCTGAATTATTAATTATTACTCTAAATGTGAGGGATCCACGTTGGACTTTAAAAAAAAACAAAGATTTCTTATTGTTTGCCCAATAATGGTGGAAACAGGAAACTATACATTTACATTAGATTCAGTATAATGGAAACACTCAGAGGTACAATGAGGTTGGTTGATCTGGCAATCATATGGAAATGAGCCCAAGAAAATTATACTAGGAGAGCCAGGATAAATGTAAAGGATTTAATTGTACGTGTGTCCGCGCCCTTAAGTTATTCATTTCCTGATATATAGTATACATAATCCATTACTGAACAGATATAAAGCATATTACAAGCCAATTACCACAACGCGTGAATGAAGCTAAGGAGCGACTAATACATATTTAGTGTGTCCTGTCATAATCATTCAGCGCAGCGATAATAATATCTGAGGAAACGAGATGTGTGGCGTGTATAATACCAAGTTAAACGTGGTGAGATAGCTCAATCTAATACACTAACAGGAACCTGTCAGGATTATATCCGCTGCTGCCTACAACATCAAACTTGCATGAGATTGAGTCGTCGTGTATAAGCTTCCCAGTTTGTGTGAGTGACACATAAGAGCCGTGTGGTTGGTAGGCTGATCAAACTTCCTTCTTCATAAACAGCTGCCTGAGCTGTTCCCATCAATATGTAACAGTCATGTAACAAAATAGTTTGCCCAGATCCCAGCTGATTCCACTGCAAAACATCACATTAGTAACCTATGACCCAATGCCTCAAGTTTTACCACCATCATTCATGCGTTTATGTACTTCTTGTTTCATTGTGTGCTTATAAGAGAAAGTAAAATCTCAAATACGGAAGACGAACAACCGGAGTGTATGCGTGGAAACACGACCTTCGTTACAAGTTTTAAAATTTCTAAAAAGGAAATCTATTTTAAGTTAAAGTGTGTTGGGTCATTCAAGATGAGGTAGCTGATCACCCATGTGAACAGATGTCCAAGTTGTTAACATAAGTACTCCAACCCCAAAAGGAAAATAATCCAAGTGTTATTGTAATGGTATACGGCAGATCAAAAGGGACGAATATCTCATCCTGAATACTAATTTTTAAATCGTATAACAAAAAACAATGTACCTTGGGTAGACAGACACGGCTGTAACATAATAGGCACTGCTCTAGATTGATTTGGTCTAACTTGGAAGTTTTTTTTTAAATATTTCAGATAATTTGACGCAAACCAGTGTTTCTAACATACACATGTTAGAAACACAATAGCATTGAATCCTCAGGATGTGGCTCAGAATTCTGCCAAATCCATGTCTTCCTGTGTGCTTCGTTGACATGGTACCCACCATATAACACAGAGCTCGATTCAACGTACATATACATTTGTGAATGGTGTCATTTATAGGTATACCGTTAAAGTTCTGGCTAACAGTCAAAATTATTACGATTTTTTTTCCTTTTGTTGTCTGTCTCTTATCTAAAGAACAAAACATTTTTGCTGAATGAGACATGAGTGGATCCGGATAAAGAGGGGCAGTCAATCAGAACGGATTATCCGCTTTATGTTTGCTTTTGGATGTCTGCATCGGGAATTTTGAAATGATATATGAATAAGCCTTCAGTGAAGGTGTTCCGGAGAATACATTGCTTAAACCCATGGTCAGTTTGCAAGTTACCTGTATCGGTGACGTTATTATGGATTAAAAGTTAGACTTACTTGACCTTACTGAAACATGGCTGACTGGGACTGATAAAGACAAGGCTGGAGTAAGTGTCCTAATTCCATAAGGTTACTTAATCAAACATTAAACAAGACAAGGTAGAGGTGGGGATGTAGCCATTATACATCGAAGCAACCTGAACATCTCCTTAGCAAAGCACACAACTTGGAACTTACTGAATCAATGGAATGTATCCTGAAATCAGCACAATCAGCCAGACATGTAGTTGTAAACATACCATCGCCTTAAAAAAAAGAAACAAATTATCAACTAAACATTTAATAGTGGAGATTTCAGACTACTTAAATCATTTAATCACTGCTCCTGGTTTGCCTTATTAGTCGGAAACTTCAATTTTTATGTGAATGACAGCAACAATAAAGAGGCCTTAGATTTTCTCAATCTGAGCAATATCTAAACAACATGTAAATCATAGTACGCACTCTGATGGTCATATCTTGGACCTTGTCATTACAAGGTCAGTTGCTCTCTGGTGCTCTCTGCACATTCGGCTGACCTTGGATACCCTGTATTCGTACAACTACCAATTGTAAAGCCTAAGTATCCTATGCATAAAGTTTTGTACAGGAAAATCAAAGGTGACTGTCTAACAGCTGCCAACAACGATTCTCTTTCTAGATTCTCAGTGTCAGAATTCTCAGTAGCCACGCTGGTTGAACTCTACAATAAAGACCTGGTGGGTATTCTGGATAAATTAGCACCAATCAAAAGCCCTATGGTTACTATGCCACTAGAGGCCAAGTGGTATAACAATAATATTCGCGAGGCAGAAATACTGTGCAGGTTTGGGCCAATTACATTGAAAAGAAATCATAATAATTACAATTATTTCCAAATATCACAAGTAGAATTACAATAACAAATTACTTAAATTTCACAATGTAATGATTGATTTACAATACTTTACAAATGTAATTGATTACCTTTTATTACTTTACACAATATCTACAGTTTTAAGCATGGTTCATGAAAAGTATCACTCATACTAGAAAAGGAGAACTTAATAAAAATGTGAAGGGAAAACACATGAAGTTTGATGTCATATATTAAAGTGCATGAGATCTTTACCAAGGATAATCATATATGATGGCATCATATTCCTTAAATTTCTGATTGATTGGCAAAACTGATTGCCAGAACACATATATGAACATTGCTTTTTGCTTGTAGATAAAGGAATTGTAACTTTTTTTCATTAGAAATTTTACATGAGAAAGAGTATCTGAAAGCATATGTAGGTAAACTTTGTCTTATCTTGAAGTCAACAATTATCAATTTCAAAAATCATCTGTGTAAAAAAAATCATCTGGTATCCTTTAACCACATATTATCCTTTACTGGAAAAAAATGTATTTCTTCTAGATAACCTTGGCCCTAATAATATCAACTATGGTAACAATTGTTGGTTCAAACCTCTGATGATCTAAAATCCTTTGCTGATGATCCTTCACATTAATCAACATATATAACCTAAAATTTTAACATACAATGTCAAAGCCCATTAAATTTATAAATACTGAAGTTTTAATTGCTATGCTATTTTCACGACAATCAGCAATGTTTACATTTCATATGAATACTTCATATAAATATTAACACGCTGAATATATAATATATGACAATTTATTGCAACAAAGTTAATTACGAATTACATTCAATTACATGAACAATTACACATTACAATCACCCTAACCCTGATGCTGTGGCGTAAAACTGGGCTCTCAATCCACAAACAGATGTTCATGGAACGCAGAGCAGAGGTTAATGCTTATATATCTGGCCAAACTTACTTACTACAAATCTGAAATTTCCGATTCCATGGGTATTACAAAAAGGTTATTCGGCATCTTTAACACATTGCTCAATAGGCCGGACAGTAAACCTCTGCCTAACGACAAAACTCCGACAGAACTGGCTGGGATATTGTGTGATTTTTTTGTAGAGAAAATAATAAAAATCAGGGGTTCCAGTGAAACTGATTCAAATAGCGTTCTTTGTGGCACTTCATTGGTTGAATGCTCATTGGAAAGCTTTAACACCGCCCCGACCACTAGTTCATTAAAACTGGTAAGTCATCTCCAGATAATAGTTGCGAACTTGACCCCCTTCCTACTGGGTTGGTGAAGAAGGCAGTCAATTATTGTCCAATTATTAAAGCAATTGTAAACACATCACTTTCCTCTGCGTTAGTTCCTGACGAGTTCAAAACGGCATTGGTTACTTGATCTTGAAAAATCCGAACCTAGATTCAGATATATTCAGGAACTATCGCTCCGTTTCAAATTTAGCTTTTGTCTAAAATATTTTGAAAAAAAAACAACTGTTGCATTACAACTTAACATCTATCCAAAGGACAACAATCTTCTTGAACTGTCAGTCAGTATACAGAGAATTTCACAGCACTGAGACAGCAGTGCTTCGAGTGCAAATTGACATTATTTGTGCAACAGGTAAAAAGGAAGCTGTGTTGCTGGTGCTATTGGATTCCTTGGTATAAGAGGAACTGTATTACAGTGGTTTTACTTCTTATCTTGTGAACTCCAGCAAGACTTCATTGTTAGGGAAGAAAAATCTGAAGTCCAAACATAGGACCATCATCTCTAGGCAAGTTGCTACTTAGGCTTGGCATTCAATATCAACTTACGCAGATGATACTCAGTTATCGGTCACCTTTAAGGTCGATGAATTAGACAACGCCATCCCTTATATGGGAAACTGTATTGAAGCTGTACAAGCGTGGATACGTGGATTTAGTCTTTAACAATGACGACAAGGCCGAGGTTTTTAGTAATTTCCTCCAAAAATATATACAGCAAAGTATCTCATGCTTCTTTTCAAGTTGGTAACCAGAAGATATTAGCACCACAATCAGACAGAAATATTGGAGTCATTATGGACTGTCATGCGTCAATGGAGGCACATGTCGCGTCTGTCTGCAAATCTGCCTATTTCCACATCCACAACTGAAATACAATTAACAAATAAAGGGGGCCTAACACCCTTAAATATTTAACCAATGCGTTCATTACCACTATAATAGTTTACTAATTGTAACGCATTGTTATGTGGCCTACCAGCCGTTCTTATTGTTCGTCTCCAGCGAGTACAGAAAATACAAGGAAGAATGCTTACCGGCAGTGTAGATCATGATTATATATCACCAGTACTCTTCTCTTTCCACTGGTTGCCGATACAGCAAAGAGTAAAATATAAGTTGTTTGTTCTTGTGTTTAAAGCAATGAACAACATGGGTCCAATATATCTTCAAGAACTTCTCAGTCAACATGTTTAAGTCAGACGATTACGCTCAAATGACCAAATTTATAACATGTTCATTTTACAAATGAAACATCAAACCACTGGCTCTCCAATAGATGACTACGCTCTCAATACTTATCATCATCAATAATCTGTCAAGACCAAGTTAACATCCCCTCTGGAGGTTCTGTCAGCAGATGTACAGGTGGGAGGCCAGTTAGTGCTAGGGTTTTTTTCCTGATGGAACGAGCACGTTTACCGTCAAGCTTTAATTTAATATCGATATTTTAACTTTGCAAAGATTTAAACAATAGCGGATTGGCCCTTGCCTGTTACCACTCCTCAGCCATGTCATGGTTGAACGGGCAGGGGTCAAAATGAAACCGTACAAACAAATCATTCTACGACAAAGAGGGTAAGCCTACTCAAGTACAGTGAAACCTCGTCTAAGTGAGGTTAGACCATATTAGGTCTGACAACAGCTCGTCTTGCCGTACGTTCAGATTAGGTGCTCCCTGACGAGCATGTGGCTATTCGATATAAATTGGAATTACTTATCATTATGATTTTCCACCATAATAAGACTGACGTTTAAAACGATACAATTTGTTAAGTTATTTTATAGAAACAGGAAAAAAGGCTGAAAGTAATAAAATATTATAACAATAAATTAATATCATATCCAAGTACATTCATTGCACAACTTGAATTATTATTAATATTACAATATGTACAATAAATGATTGTCCGATATTTTTACTTGATATATTATAAACGTTAAGCACAGGTCAAACATATTCATTCTTTATGGACACGTCCCTGATAAAGTCTATTTCCAAGAAACTGTACATTTCTTAATTCCTCTACTGTATTGACATATATTATATTTAGATTAAAGTATAAAGCAATGAGTTTAAGTTCACTTTTCTTTAAAACGTACAAAAAAAAAACTCCTGTTCCCCCCTAATTTTGCGATTTTTACTCATGAATGTTAGTATATGAAAATGTTCTTGAAAATGTAATTTAATAAGAGAGACCACTTAAACAGCTTATATTAAAGACTGAAAGTAAGAACATTAAATTCAGTGGGCCTTGTCGGGGTCGCCAGGTAAAGGATGCGAATGCCCTTGTGTTTCTTGTCCCGACCTGACGCTGTTCGCATTTATCGCAGACAGGCACCAAATCATCGCAGAACGAATAGACCCTGCTTGTCGTGTTTTGTTTGGATCGCTTCAGATAACAAGGTGATACGGACAAGATGTAAATTCTATCTTGAATATCCTCATTCGCTGTGTGGAAATTGTTGGCTGTTACGACCACTAGATATCAGTCCCTTTCAAATTTCCGTTATATTGTCTATAGATAAACCCTGTATAATACGACCACCTAGCTATTACTTTTCTGACAATTGATGTATTACTAATACACTGACCTGCCATATTCGGGCACTCTTTGTGCTACTTCTCGAACAGCGCTGAGGGGTCGGTTGATTGCCCATGCGTTAAGTCGTATGTCTGTTTTACTGTGTGCAACTGAACCGGGCACAGGCTGATGCATTAGATGAAGGATGGGCTAGCCCTGGACGGCAGTGGACGCGTTACAATAGCTCGGCCACGTCAAATGCTCACCTGACCTGCTAATCCACATGAATGGATGTCCCTCAAACTTAATCGTCGATCTATCCACAAAAATCTTTGAGTTTCTATTATTGTATTAATATCAGGCAACCTCAAGCCACCGTTCTCATAGTTATTGATAAGGACATTATATTTTATTTTCGGTTTCCTTTCATGCCATATGAAATCAACTATGACATTTTTCACAGTCTTAACGAATTCTTTGGGTGGTTCCAGAATGTTTGTTACGTATATTATTTTTGAAATGCCTAAGGATTTTAAGATCAAATTTTTACCAAATATGGTTAAAGACCTCTGTCTCCATACATTTAGAAGTGTCTTTAACTGTTCCAATATTTTAGTAAAATTTAATACATTGGAAAGATTTTTGTCATGTGTATGCCATATCCCTAATATTTTTAGTGCTTCGGTATTAAGGTCTATCCATTTAAAACGTTCCATTTTATTATACACAGGTTGCTTCGTTGTCCATGCTGCTTCACATTTTTCATAATTTATCTTAATAGACGAAAGCTGCGCAAATTTATCCAACACTGAGCATAATGCAACCATTGAGTCTATGTCTTTCAGAAAAAATGTGGTAATGTCTGCATACATACACTGTTTAATTTCATAGCCGTTAATATTAATCCCTTTGATAGACTCAGATATACGTACCATTATTGCTAGGATTTCAATTGCCATGACAAACAAATATGGCGTCAGGGGGTCTCCTTGTCTGGTACCTTTTGCTACACTGACATATCCTGTAGTGTAACCGTTATTTATAATACAGCTTTGGATATCGTAATGAAGAAGTTGTACCCATTTAATAAAATCTGTCTGGAAGCCAAACTTTTCCAAAACACTGAACATATAGTTATGATCTATGGAGTCGAAAGCAGCAGCAAAATCACAACGGCAAACAAGATATTAGGTTTATTTTCTTTGATACAGTAATCTAAGATATCACAAATTAAGCGGTTCGTTTCACAAATGTTTCTTCCGGGAACAAAGGCCGTTTGGTCCTCATTAATAAGATTAGGAAGAACAGCTTTTACGCGCTCTGCTAAAATTTTACTCAATATCTTATAATCGACATTTAGCAAACTAATTGGTCGCCATGATGAGATGAAAACGATTATCTTTACCTGGTTTTTCTATCAAAGTAACCACTGCTTGCCTTTGACTTGCAGTTAGCTTACCCTCCTCAAAACATCTGTTTAAACAATTAACGAGATCCTTCCCGACGAGATCAAAAAATTTTATATAGAATTCTTTTGGCAATCCATCATTCCCGGGAGTTTTATTATTTTTCATTTGTTTCAATGTCGATATGACTTCTTTTTTTGAGATCATTCCATCACAACTAGCTCTTTGCATATCTGATAGGACTGGAGTATCATACTCTGACAGAAGTTGTGTACACTCTTGTTTTGAAAAGGTACCAGTACAGGTGTACTTTTCTTCATAAAATCTTTTCAGTTCTATCATAATTTTACGCTGATCTGTTATATCTTTCCCATTACACAATAATTTTCTTATGGTTGTTTTGCTTTTATTTTTTCTTTCCAAATTCATAAAGTACTTTGAATTACGCTCCCCTTCCTCAAACCATGTGATTCTAGATCTTATCATGGAGCCAACGACTATTCTCTCATAATGTTTATCTATTACTCGAGATATTTGATCGATCTCTGTTTGATTATTACTCTTATGCAAGTTAAATTTTACATCCTTTAAACTTTTCTCTAGGTTTTCCAGTATAAGCTTTTCACGTCTACATTTTCTTTTAGAATATGAGATTGAATATTCTCTTATTTTAAACTTTAGATATTCCCATCATTTTGTTTCCCTATCTTTGTTTTCATAATGCTCTTTCCGGTTTTTTATGTTTTCTCGCATTGATGACACAAAAACTGGATCTTCCAGGAGGGAAAAATTTAATTTCCAGAAGGACGGGCCATGTTTACAACCACTTGGTGATTTGAAGTCACATTTCACTGCCGAGTGATCTGTTAAAATTGCTGGAATTATATTAACCTGTATGACCTGATTATTCAAATTACTGGAGATTAGAATATAATCAAGCCTTCTATTTATAGTATATTTTTTACTACTCCAAGTAAAATTCGAATAAGAGGGATTCCTTAATCTCCATATATCAATTAATCCATATGTTTGTATGAAGCCTTGAACACTCTCAATGGACTTCAATTTTGGCTGGTAATTCCCACCCTGCGTATCAATTTTATCAAAACATAGATTTAAATCACCGCACCAGATTATATTAGTATGTGGCTCCAACTCAATAAGCTTTAGTTTTTCGGCCATTTCATGGAAATAGCGTACTTGTTCAGTTTCGGTGTTTGGAGCGTAAGTATTGATAAACAAAAAAGATTGTCCTTGAAAATTTGCTTTAAGATAAACAGTGCGCCCTTCGTTGTCTGTATGGAAGCTTATTTCAGAAATATCAACTTGTTTACCAACTAATACAGCTACACCCCTCGATTGGTTTGACCCATGTGAATAAAAGTGTAGCCCCTGCCAATCTTTCCTCCAAATATCTTTATCGCTTTTTAAACTATGCACCTCTTGTAAAAATATCAAACTCCGATTTCCACCATGATCAAGCAACCAATGAAAAATCTTTCTCCTTTTTCTGTACCCACGAAGACCTCTCACATTTAGGGTAATGACTGAAAAACCAGTCATGATATTATTATCTCTATTAAAGACTTAACTTTAAGCACAATATTTTGCATTATAGTACTCACATGAAATTTCAATAGTGCAATTCACAGAAATCTACAAATTTATGTACCTGTGTGACACATTCTCTCAATGCGTATAGTATAGATATATTAGTCATAATGCTAAATGGAATGTTAAAAAATAAATTGAACAAATAGAAGACGCTGGACATTGATCAAGATAGTGTGAAATTAGAATTTGATTAAGCTTTAAAAATTTTGACATTACTTTTTGAGGTAAAGATCTAGTTACCCCAAATCCAAAATGAAATGAAGAAAATTAAAAATTTGGTACACCTATTGGTAGACTGGCTCCGACATTCTACGAGTTTTCCTCCAGATATTTATTGGAGAGAACCTGAATAATACAGAAATAAAATTATTGCAAATATTGATTGCCACCTATTATTTTTACTGCAGACACATCCATACAAGTAAATATTTACTTACTAACATATACACAAAATATACATATACATAAATGTGTATTATGGTGGATTGAGCACATGTTCAGGTTACTGTTGAATATTATCTTAACTTAAAGCCATTATATTCACAGTATCAGAAATATAATGCCTCAATCAATAACAAAAAAGTAGGCTTATTTGTAAGAGAGGACAAAATGCTGTTTAATAGTGCAGTGGAACCTATCTGAACGACCACCCGTCCAACAAAAAAAGGAAACGTTCACCAAGACCAGTCATTGAGCGGGCCGAAAGCTCCCTCACCGGCCAAAGACCATAACTAAACGCGGAAGACTACCTCAGCCAAAAACACAGCTGGTCCCCCACACAGGCCTCACTGCATACATATATATATATATATATATATATATATATATATATATATATATATATATATATATCCATATACATACACACATATATATACATATACATATATACACAAATACACTTATATATTTGGGTGCATATCACATGCAATTTCAATATTTTGATGTGGTAGAAGGAACTGGAGTGGATGACAGCTGCGGACCACCACCGACAGTTTCACAGTAACTACGGGGGGATTTTGGATAAGCTGCTCGCACCAGGCTTGCAGTTTTCTGGTGCTCTCAAAGCGATTTGTCTTCCCTGCCCGATCTCTTACAAACACAACACCGTCTATGGTCCAGCAATCGTTAATCAGATTGTCCATTTTTATTTGTAAAGCGTATTTAAGCATGGCCAAACGTGTTCGCGTTAAATCCTCATTTACAAAAACACCTTTTGCTCTCTCACCTGCTAGTTTAAGTTTGGATTTATTTTTCATGACTGATTCCTTTGTCTTGTGTGACAAAAATTTAACAAGGATTTGTCTAGGCTTTCCTTGCGGCTCTGGACGTCCAACTCTGTGAGAACGTTCAATATCATGTTCGCTCATGTTAAGTCCCATTAAATCATTAGCCATTTTCACTACCATACTGTCTGTATTTTCTCCTCTCTGTTCTGGCCATGTATTTATTATGCGAACTGAGTTCCTTCTAGAATATTGTTGTTGTGTGTCCAGCTCTTCTTTCATGTCAGAAACAGTGTCTTCCAATTGAACAACCCGTTCATTGAGTTCATTAATTTTCTGCTCGTACACTTTTAGTTGTTGTTGTATTGAAGAATCGATGATACTTTTTAAAACACTCTGTACTGACTCAGTAGTTTATGCCTTTGTAAAAAAACAGTGTAAATTTGTCCGAGTCTTCAATGAGAACAGGGGCATTATCATCTCTGAAGTCCAGGCTGGCCAGTGGATAGTCATCAGAAGAGTCGCAGGTCGATCTATTCATATTGGTACGTTTTGTGTTTTGGCATTTAATGGATAATTTTTCTGAAGAGTCACTAAGTCCCCTTTTCTTATCACTTTTTGGTTTTGAAGACATTGCTGATATCATTATTTACACAACCATTTGAGTCTGCTGAGTTATCTTCATTTACCATATTTCCTCGACTTCTCGACCTTCTCCCATATTTCTCTTTCGCAATATTTGTCTCTTTGTGTTCAGTTTGCTCGCTCCTGAGGTATTTTCTGTATAACTTCGGCCATTTTATCATTGCACATCGCAGGCAATATTAATCGTCTTCCAAATGAATATCTACACACGTTTTACGTTGCCTGCATTTCGAACGCAAACGAGACTTCTTGGATTAAAAAGTCTCTTTATCGGTACATATTTTAGCACATGGTATTAGGGGATCTCATCAGTGGCTCATTATAATATGTAAACCTGACGGACGACAATGAAATATATTATCAGTTGTTCCTATGGCAACCACAATGGTTATGCATAAAACGGTCAAATAAGCCGGATTATTCATATAACAGATACACACCTTGCTCTTATGTGTAGTCCTGTTTATAGAGTGTCTACGTGCCGTGAGTGTTACGCGAGATCCCCAACCACTCTGAGTATTTGGACAGTTGTATAGGAACCAGCGTAGTCAGCCCGGCTATTCTTACATCTATATGCCGCACATATAACATATGTTCTCCCTGCTGCATGCAAAGTCGCCGTGCCGACACTTAATTCTTGTGTACACTTTCAGTACAAATGAAATGTATCCAGTAACAGTCATTCAACTCACTGATAACAGTACTGGATGCCATTCTCCAGTTGCGAAAACTTTAATGCGGTTCCCCTGTGTTTTAATAGTTATGGTTATAATAATAACAGGATGCATTACTCACTAATGGCTCCAGCAAAAAACCCATATGCATCCGACTGATATGGCTTAGTGGTATGGCCGTAGGCGTATACAGCAAAGTGAAGCTGTTAACATTGTCATCAAAAGCACATGCGTTAGCCCCTATGCTTTACATTATCGCATCGTATCAAGACGGCAGTATAACCAAAACAGGGAACTCTCCGGGAAAGGTTTGCCAATGGATGTATGAATAGGTATGAAAAGTAGTTTCATATGCATTTAACAGTCAGCACGAACATCTTGACGAACAGATCTGATTTTGAATTGTCTGCGTCATAACCTTTGTTATACTGTTATACAAAATAATATTATTTGCAATTAATAGAAAGGGTTTCTGCAAAAGTAAGTTTAAACATCACCTGGACGATTTTATTTGGACAAAAGAGTTAATAACAATGACCCATGGGCCATGACACTTAGTTGATTGACTTGTTGGTATTGGCTAAAGTGTGATATAAGAGGCATTTATGTGTTTGGTACTATTTGTCCTAAGGGCACAAAACAAAAGCCTGTAGTTAATCCAAATGAGACTATAGTTACCTAATGATCCATTTGGAAAATTCCGCACCTGTGATGATGAAAATGAGTAAACATTAAAAAAACAACACAGGTGGCGCAACCATTCTGTGGGAACTGATGAAACACTCCATAATCAATATCAATGCAAAGAATCATGGGATCAAAGCATTAGTTATTCAGATACTGGAGGTATTGAATCAAATTGTCAACAATTCTAGGGGGTACTTACGAGTCTTATAGCTCGGAGGCTATGGATAACAGAGACCAAAGTTCAGATTTCCAAGGAGATGTTTTTATAGATTTCCCTGTATATCACATAAACATATTCTAGGACCAACGATTACCATTTTTGGCCTGTTAACCGCTTCCCTTTTAGGTCTAAAATAGAGACAAAATGCGTAAAAATTACGATGAAAATATACAGGTGGTACCTGCATAGAACTGATGAAACACTCCATGATCAATACGTATGCAAAGAGTGATGGCCATCTGATACTGACGCTCTTATATAATGTTTTTAATTATTCTGGGGGATACTTACGAGCCCCATAGCTCGAAGGATATAGGTAACAGAGACCTAATTTCAGGTGTTCGGGAGATTTTTTCAAGTGCCTCCATGGATTTAAAGTTAGAACTTTCTCGAATCAACGGTTACGATTTGTGTCCTGCTAACTAACGACCGCTGCATTTAAAGGTCCCAATTGGAGAAAAAATGCAGGGAAAATCGAAAATATCCAGGTGGCTCCACCAGTCTGCAAGAACTGATGAAATACTTCATGATAAATATGCATGCAAAAATCTTGGTGATCAATGGATTAGTTATTCAGATACTTGAGCTTTTGTTTCAATATTTTAAGTATTCTGTGTAGCATTTATGAGCCCCATAGCTCAGAGGATATAGGTGACAGAGACCTAATTTCAGGTTTCCAAGGAGATTTTTTATTCAGTTAGTTTTCCAAGTCCAGCAGTTACGATTTGTGCCTAGCAATCGGACAGCCGGACAACCCGACGTAAGGACGACGGATAAAGACCCATCGCTATAGCTCAGATAACTTTCAGCCAACTGAGCTAAAAACAGAAATGCTGTTATATCTCTCCAAGCATAAGATCGCTTTAATTCACCCTATTTTTACGACAAAAATATAAACGAGTGGGGTCATTTTGGACCAATAACAGTTTTTACAAAAATAAAATATAATTTAATGGGTCTTTTTTTGTTATGATCATACCTATGCTCCTCCATTCCGTATAACAGTATAAAGTGTTCTAATGAAAGTTTATTATGGTGATCATTCATTTTTAAGCAAAACGTTATAAACATACACTGTACAAATTACTTATCTAGACCATCAATTCTTTTTTTTTTTCCTCCTGAAAACTTTATGGTCTTTGTTGAAATAAGATTGGAAAACGAAATATCAGAGTTTGTTAAATCGAATTAATAATACAGTTTGCTAGTATATTATAACCACCAACACATTAATGCTCAAGTTAGTCTGAAGTCTACTTTCAAGGGATAACATGATTCTATATTAACCGGCTAGTTTAGTTGTGAGCCTGACAAAAACTGTATCTGCCTCCAAACGCTAAAACCTGATCATCTACTATCATACCCTGAAAATAGGAAATATAGGAAATTTAGGAAAATGGGCACCCCTTTCCCACAAACATAATCCCGGATCTCTTAAAGCAATTTTGCCCCCGGACTGTCTGGTACGACAGTTCGGTTGTCTGTCATATGTTGGATATTTTGGTCATCATTACTGTTAAAACTACTACACTGACACTGCGATTATTTCAAGACCATGATGTTGTAGATCTTTTCAGTAAAAAGCATGATATCGCTACACGATTAATCCGGCATGATATCGCCATACTTATTATGGTGTCTGGGAATCGTCAATCAACGACATGTAAAGCTTGTAATGGGTATTAACTACGCCGAAAACGGCGCGGTGCATCCTGATATCAGAAGTGGTAATAAAATGTGTATTCAGGTCAACCTGCTGATGCTGTTACATGCTGTTGTGTGTGTTTTGTGATATTGCGTGTTTGTTTGATCGATAATCACACTTTTGCGAAGAGGATTGGATCCAGGAAAATCCCAAGTTTCATGGAACAGGAAGAAGACTTCGATTCTTACCAAGAATGATTAGAATCCTAATTCAGGGTCGCGAAGACTGCTGACGCAGCAAAGGTCGACACACTGATAATGGGACTCAGTGTGACCCAGTATCAGACGCTAACAACTTGGCTGTTTCAGATACGCGGATAGAAGTTATGATGACCTCGTTACCTTACCGGCGGAGCATTACGAGGGCAAGAGACCCGGGAACGGAGAGGTCGAATTCAGGATGGTCGTAAAGAAGGATGAAGAGGTTATCTATGATAACGGGGTCAAACTAAAACGCGCGGTTAGACAATGCAAATTTGGGACTGATCTCGATCAAATGCTAGATGGCCAACTTGTGGAAGGTGTAAGAAATAAAGCCATCGTATCAAAACCATAATAGGCAACAAAGGGCCTTGAGTTATCCTTTGCTAAGACAATGGGAAGTGCAAGTACGTGCCACACAAATGAAGAAGCACGGCACTGTACCTACAGCCGAACCAAGCTCAAGTGAATGCTGTGTCTGGATGAACCGGTGACGTGGGCAGGACCAAAGTAAATGAAGACAGAAGCGATACCACCAAAAAATGCAGCCAATCTCCTGGCCAATAATTGCAGGTTTAAAGATTGTAAATGCCGAAAGTGTGGCCGAATCGGCCACATACAGAGAGCATGCCGGAACGGAAGAGTACCTGCATCACAACACTCGGTTTACATTGCTTCAGGAGCCTGAGTTGAGATTGAGAACAAAGAAACAATGCCGCCATCAGGTGACTATAGAATATTTGGGTTGACCATTAACGATGAAGGAGTGCAAAACCTAAACAGAGTGGATCCAGTATGTATGGTACAAACGAGAGAACACACAAGGTAGCAGGCAACTTTAGATGAGTCCAGATACAGATCCGAATTAAATTAGACCAATCTGTCTTAAAATTATATTCTTTCGCCCATGATTCGACTTATCACAAAAGCTCACCGAACTTCATTGGAAACTTAAAAAGATGTTACTCGACTCACATACATAATGGTGGCCGATCGCATAATCACCTGCCCCTTCGTTGGAGGAGGAAATGACTACTAATGGTTTTATTTAGTGTTTGGCTGTTATTTATACATAAAAGTTATTTATATTTACATTTTTTTCTAATATGAATTTATTTTCACTTATCTTTATATTTGTTCCGTCCGTCATGAAGCAGGTTTGTTTCGTCATACGAGCCCAGGAAATGTATATTATCTTTGACTAAAACAGGCCAGAAACCCTACCAGGATATTGTGCAAAGAACAATCATGTACCGATATTATTTGAGATAGGGGTGATGAATATAAAGTGAACTATATAGGTCCTAACACTGATCCCTGGGGTTTTTCTTACAACAAAGTACATGAGTCTGATTTTCAATCGTCGACCATAACAGCTTGGAACGATATAGACAACTTCAAAGTATGAAATGGATTAACATAGCACAAATCCCATATGCCATTAGGTAACAGTTTAGGAATGATAAATGTAATACAAATGCTTACGGTTCACCTTTCCATCTTTTGACATTTCAAATCACATGACAATCCGTCTTGCAATTTGATAATGTTTATGTAGCTTTATTAGCGAGCAAGGAATGGACGGCAATAACTGTACTGTTAGAAATAACACATCACATGCGTTGATACTCTCAGTATTCGTAGTCATTGCCTTTGTTGTGCAAGTAGTGTAATCCAGTTCTAATTAAACAACTAAGCAACATGTTTATTCAACCAGTAAGATTTTCCCGAATTAAACTTCCTTACAATCATTATGTTAACTGATTATTATTTCATACTGGTTGTCAGAGGACTTATCGGTGACTAAAATGGAATATAATTATATTAATATGTAGTAGCAAATAGTAATAGAAGCAAAAAAGTAGTAGTGATAGTATTGGTATAAAATGCACGTCTAAGGCTAATAGGTCGTCAATATCAGCACATGATCGGAGCTTATTCCCCCTTTAGGAGCAACTAAAAATTAAAATAAGTAAATTATAGTTACCTTCATTTTCAGCTAATTTTGGAGTACTTTTATAAAATAGGCTTCATTCCGCACGGTTAATGCTTTATGTAAATATCGAACAGCTTCAGAGCACTGTTTTAAAACGTAGAACATAATTTTTTATATTTATAAATAAAAGAAAATCAGACTTAGTTATGTTATTATATTTGTTATATTATATTTGTTATTTATTATATTTGAAAGAAGAAAACGCAAGATGGGGTGCATATTTTATAAAATATATAAAGTATATAAAGTAATGGTAATGAGTGGAGTATATGAGACAGAAAACTCCGAAGGCTATTTGGTATACATAGAGTTATGAAGACATTCATATAATCTTTTTTGAAGTTGTATAACTTATTTGGGACTTAAATGAGATAATGTATGTAAAATGTATTGTGTCATAACCATTTCTAAATGGGGATATGGAAGATCAAAAATTACAAATCATCATCGTTATACTGTTGATAAAATCATAAAAGAAAAATTATACCACCATAATTTTAAATATGCGATGCCCTTCTACAAAAATCCTCTCGGGTTACCTTTGCCAAGGCTGTAGATAAATAAAATTTGTGTTATCAATATCATTAATGTGTCTCGTGTATCATTGTTACTAGATATGTTTTGCCCTGGTAAATGGTCCATATCACTGACATGAAGAGACAATATGTTTATAATATTTTAACCTACACCTACTTTATTTAATCCATCCTGTTGTAAGGATCTCCAACACTATGATAATAAAACAACTAACAGGTACATTGAAATAACCATAAGATGCCTGGGAATTTGTCTTTGGCTGTTTCTTTAATGTATTTTGCTAAATATGTTGGCACGTCAAAAAATTTTAACATCAGTGAATATATTCTATGAAATTATGCTTATAATATTTACACATTGTATAGTCCTTCACTTGAACAGCTACATATCTCGGTAGCATTAGCTTTACATAACAGGCTCATGTAGTATGACATGTTATAAATTGTTATACTTTGAAAATAAATAACTATTTATAACGCCCTCAGGTATTATGTTGCCCGATGCCGACTTTCCGATGTTAATCCAGAGAAAAAAAGTCTTCTTGAAACATCTCTTACACACCCGCAAAGGCATGGGATATGAATGTTTATGAAGTCAGGCAACTATATAAAACAAACATTTAAATATTTCAACTGTATATAAAGTTATGTGCCAATCACCCCGTATTCACAACAAGCAACTGGTCTCTAGTTGGTGTTTAAAGATGGAAAACAAAGTAACTTTTATGACTTCCATTCGGTGCGCGAGTGTCACCATCCATATTTTATTGGATATCTCAAGCTATCAAGCGTATGATAAATCGTAGGGGCTACAAAAAATAGCAGCATACCAGAACGATTTAATTTTGGTTATAAGTGAGACATCCCACGAGGGTAGGAACGCCGGGGAGACTCGTAGTTATGAGGTTAGGTTAAATCTGAGACAGTCGTAAACAAACAAGTTTCGTGAACGTCTTCCGTATATGTCATTGCCATGGGAAAAGGATTATATGTTATGTGCAGCGAGACACATCGTGACGTGCATAGCCAGGATTCTGGAACGTAGACCCACTTCCTTCTTAACTAAGTACCAGGATAACACATTAATTAGAACTCTGGCATATAAGGATTTCACATCAATGCTGCAAAACATACTGGTCAAAATGGGTCCTCCTGTGTCACAGTAGCCATTCTGTTTGTAGAGGAGGTGCACCATTGGCTCTCATCATATGTTGATGTAATGAAGGTGCATGTGTTTGGAAATCTTTGTCATATCTAGATTATTTGGACACACCTGATAAAAAGGATCGGGCTGAATTCATATAGCTTATGTATTATTTTTTAATAGTGTATAAACGACGGAACTTCTTGGATGGTGTTCTGCGTGTTTTTTTGTTTATTGCCCTGCAGCCCACTGATTCTCATATGCAGTTCGCATCATGTTTTGCAATAAACTAGGATACCCCAAAAGGTTCAATCGTTTATTATTATTTAAAAAACAAATATAAATATACGTATGAGTGTATATTGTATGGTTGCTGTATGTTGCAGTAGAATTTGGCATTTGATTCATGTGAGTGAAATTTTTGTTTCAAATCCTATAATTCATTTTCTGCTGAACGGCCAAGGCGTTTTTACCCACAAGACACGTTGCACTGCTTAGCAAACACGACCCTTTTTTACAGCTTGTTTGTAATTTTTATTTAAAAAAAAACAACTTAAATTTTTGCCTCTTTACAATACATGATAAACCAACATTGCGTAAACGTTCTTACTGTCGATGGGCCATCAGTTAATTAAACAATTATCTATTTTGTTTTTTTTTCACTTAACTGGATTATTGTTGAAATATCATGCCCTTTTATTTGTACACCGATATGGTATAACGGAAGTCAATTGTCAGCAAAATACGTAAATAGCAAGGGCATTGGAATAAATTGAGAATGTATGTAATTATTCTATTGTTAATCATGCCATTTGATACTTGTTAATATATACAAAATGATAATAGGTAGATATATACTTTAGATAACAACTTTACTGAAATTATTGTATGAATTCAGTGCGGGTATATATAGTAGAAAAAGGACATAAACGTTGCGGAAACGATTTCAATGGCTACATCATGTTTATATTGCCTGAAGTTTCCCGGTATCATTTATATCAAATGCTGAAACATTATAAGGAAATAAATATATAACAACTACTTGATAATATTAATAATAATAATACTCATCGGTACAGCCTGAAGAAAATCCATAGGCATGAAAACCACTTGTTCTATGTCCAAAAGCATATAAAGAACTCAAGCTTCAGAGCGCTGAACCCTGAACTGATCGCTGTCAAAGAACACCTCACCTCTCGTCGATCCATAAGAACCTGTCTTTTCGTCTTGTTGGTGCGATGATGCTGACAAAATGACGGTACCCGTATGATCCGGGTAGCCTCGGGGTCAGCCAAAGCAGCTTGTCTGTATAAAGTGTAACAGGCAACACGCGCATCAGAAACGGGTCCCATTTAGAAATGTCTGCTAGGTAGCCCTTGTTATACTGATGTACAAAATAATAAACCGAACGATTCGAGTATTGGGAAATCAAAATCAATAGCACCACCCGTGCCCTCAAAACGATTGTCCAATGTCTTGTGACCGCTGATCTCTTTAAAAATGAATTTGATTCAGGTTAAAGCTCTATAGGCAAATGTTTGTGATGACATTTTGGAAAGTTATCCCGACGATAGCAAAGTCTAATGACTTTTGAATTAATTAAAATTGGAAGTAGGTTTTCATGGGAATCAAACATAGCCGAGATAGAATATTAATAATTCTTTTACATTTCATCAAAACATCATATTCCTGGTAAGTTTTCTCAGCGACATCATAAGTACGTGTAGTGACCTATGACATAATTAAATATGCGTGGATTTTGAATTAATCGAACTTCAGCTGGGCGAAATAACCTTTTGCTATGTAGTTATGGCGAGTTGTGCGAAAATCCTCCAAGCTCTGGTCAGCAGTCGTGGCGACTCTCTCAAGTTTGAGCATAAGATAAAGACCTTTACAAAAGTATGCACACTCTGCGTGCATTGTCATGTGTGCGCTTTGATCTTCAAACCCAACTTTGGTGTTTTTACGTTGAAAATGAACCAAAACAATGCACATCCATTAATCATCTGAAGGGACTCCACGACTGTCTGAAGTTACTCTGGTATAACCTTGCCGCATAAAGAACATCAGAAACACTGGCAACATCAGTTATGAAATGAAATATATTTGATTTAATGTCAGAAGAAGACCTACACCTATTAAAATCACGTTCAAGATAGTTTAGATTGCTCGTGACAACATATAAAGTCTATATTGTGCACTATAACATTTAATATTCTGCCAAACACTAGATCAATATGGAACATATATCTATCTAGTATTTAAAACTACACAGCCTGAACGTGTTCAAGATGTTGTGAATATCACTCTGTTTGCAGTTACACACCGGGCAGCGAAAGGGCTCCGTTAACTAATTTTAGAACTACTGATATCTCCATGACTCTGATGTCACTTATACTTATGGATTATAAGTAAGCTCAGCCTATGTTTGCCTGCAAGTGGGATTCCAAACTCTAGTAATAATTGGGACCAAGGATGCTTAGTTACTCAAACGCTCCGCCCCGTAGAAATATTGAACGTATCCGCCGGGTGAGAAATTTTAAAGTACGCTCTCATTAGACTAATTGTGTATACCATCAGTAAATTATCCATTGTATTTGATAAATGGTTATTAAGATAACGCACGCAAAGTGGACATATTGTATTTCCATGGTGTCGCCTTTTAGTTCTGCTCTGAAGAGCAAGGACTACTTTATCATTTTTGGTATTTAGACACTGCCCAGCTGGACCCCTCTCCCCAAATGGTTGAAAAAAAATGACATGGCCGTGAATACATGTTTGTTTCATTGTTATAGCCGTAAATACATTATACATTGTATAAAGTTTACTCAAAGATTATAAATAGCAATAGATGATTACTTTTCATTACATACTAAGCCTCTGTCATTAACGATTCAATGTATAATCGAAATATAAAAAAGTAATACTTTATTCTTGGAAATATGCAGTGATAAAAATACCTAGTATTTATTCAGTTAGAAAAAGTTTTCTGTGGGCATGCATAGGTGAACACGGAAATCTGCAATGCTCGAAATATCGCTATAAAGTATGTCCGACGTTTCTACTTGAAAACTGTTGATCAGTCGAACCATTACAGTAAATATAGAAGCACCTTGGTAAGCGCAATGTCGTAATCTTTAATCTTTTCCACACGACCGCCTAAATGAAGGCATGTTGTCGCATACAAGTTTCTTCCCGTGGCGTACACTGCACTCCAAATACGAATATTATTAAATACAGAAACGGGGTTCAGTGAGAATAGCAACATACTGCATTTTCAGTGGTTCTTATAATCAGATATATCATTAACTTTATGAAGTATAACCAGTTTTGCTACGTTGTATTTATCGAGTTATCTAATTCAGAATAAGTGTCATTCAAATGAACAATCGATTTTTTTTTTTTTTTTGGCTTTCTTCTACAAATCGATTTAAGTTGAATCATAATGTTCCATTTATAGCAAGAGGGTTGAAAAAATACGAGAGAAAATTCATTTATCAATTAATAGTTATAAAAAAATTAAAAATAATAATAAAAATAATAATAATATCTACTCACTGCCAGAGAAAGCAGAAAAAACAACTTCTTGCCCAAAGGCGGTTGCAGTAAGTTTGATGCTGATATCATCACAGGTCACGACATAAGTCGTGAATATCTGGTCTCCACATACTGACCACTATGACGTCAAGCTGGAATTCTCCCTGAGAGATATGATGTTAACATGATGTCTATAAGGGGAAATAACACTTGACACTCTCGGGGTCAGACACAGGAGACGGTTGACCTAATAAGTGACTGGTAACACGCGCATCACTAATGGGTCCCATTTCGAATTGTTTGCTCTGTGTCCTTTGTTGTATAGATTGACAAAAAAAAAGTAACAGCATAATTTAAGTAAATTTAAATAATTTTTAATAATTAAATATATTCGCATTATTATTGTGGTGTATTGGAACGATTTAACTGCTTATGGATCATTCGAAAACGAATCGTTGAAGTATAACCATTTATGGACATTATATATCCCCTGAATCAAAAACATATCCCCTACAGAACCAGCCACCTAGGGACGAGCGGACATAGCGTTGGCGTTCCTCTCTTCATCACACCAGTTGGGGTAGTACTGTGTAGATATAGGATACATAGATGCCATCGCTAGATGTAGACCCCATTCTAACACCGCATGCCACCGCATGTGATCGTGCTTCATGCCATGGAGCTGTCTAACAGAACGCATACAACAGCGTATCTGGTTATATAATATGTACTTACTGATTAGGATTGATCCATTATAGATAAATTGCAATCAGTAAGTATAAAATTCCACGCCTTGATTCTTCAAACGTATGTTGGTCTTTTAATTGGAATAAAACGATAATAAATTTATTTTCTCAGTATCTTATGGGGGTATAAGTTTTCTATATTGCAATTACAAGACTGTATAAGCATAACTATAATCATA
Organism: Sipunculus nudus; assembly: GCA_026874595.1. Taxonomy (NCBI): domain Eukaryota; kingdom Metazoa; phylum Annelida; class Sipuncula; order Golfingiida; family Sipunculidae; genus Sipunculus; species Sipunculus nudus. Next base: position 31,147,938 of record CM049317.1, on the reverse strand, counting down.
CAGCATTCTTCAGGATTTCTGAATGTATTGTTAGCAGCTACGGATTGGAGCCTGACAGGTTCCTTCTTGTTTATTATGAGTTTCTGATGAGTCCATAGAAACATTATACACGCCGCTATCCAGGTCGTATCCTTCAATTAATTTATCGATATGGGAACATATTTATATCCTTCAAAAATCAGGATTGGATGCTAGGATTTTTTACTCATTGCATGTTGTTCTCTATATAACAGCAGCGGAAACTTTTAGAGGCTCAGATTTCTGTATACTCGGGTAATGTTTATGCATGGATTCCAACGGTATCATGTTGTAGTTACCGACAGATTTAAAACATCCTCCCTCTTTCTGCTTAAATTCCCATTTATTCACAACCTTCACTTGCTAACAGATTCTCAATAAAACTTATCTTCTTTATCATATGATGTAGCTAAGCTTAAATTTTTATATAGAGAAGAATGAAAGGTTTCAGTATACAATAAAGGGACCAGAATATATTTCATTTAAGGGCAACTTCCATTTCCTATGGACTTTTAACTATCTTCATGAAAATACTAGCAATAACAGCCGTTTTATTTTGGGTGCTAATAGTAAAGATATGGCATTTAATTTCCCAAAATATAGTGGGGGGGGGGGGGCATGGACACTTGTAACACCATTCTTTTCCTCTAAGTAGCAACTTAATTCATTACTTTCATATTACATGATCTCTACTGTTGAGCATATGATCAGTAAAATAATAACTGGGGCGTATAACTGAACGATACGGTAAAACCTAAAAATTTCTACCACCAACTGAACTCGATAAAGTATTTACATTTCTAAAGGGTTCGTCTATATTAGGTTTGACTGGCAAGAATATCACAACAGCCCGTCGGGCCGTCAATTAAAGTGGTCAATGAACAACATGTAGCTATTCAATATAATTTGCAAAGTTTTGACTGAAAAGACACACAATTATAATTGATTTTGCAAAATTTTATTTAAACATTTAAAATTAATTAAAATCATTCATAACCATTTTTTTCTTAAACGTCTATACGGTAAACTACAAACAATATAATGATATGCTCAATGAATGCTTCTTCGAGATGTATTATAATTATTAACCATTTATATTTGTACAAATGAACTATTCATTCTACGTGGCCAACAAGTAAAAAGCCCATGATAAAGTCTGTATCCTTTGAAACTGGAACATTACACACTTGCCGACTTTGATTAGCAGCCCTGTAAACAAGTCAAGCTTCTCCAAGTCGATGGAAGTCAAGATCATACAAAAACAGTTTTACTCGTGATTACTGCCGTGAATATCGAGCTGTATGACATCGGAATATTCGGACAGCCTTGAGTCGACCGCAGGTCTTCAACACCTGAATTTCAATGCATAGGCATGATACAACGGTTTGATTTGTTTTATCTGCTACCTAATAAAAATAGCATGGATCGGTCTGTACTCAAAACGCTTTCAATGACACTGTTGATCCTGTGCTTAATGTTCGAAAGGTCATCGTCGGCAGTTGCAGCCGAGGTTAGTGCGCGCTAATGGGAAATGGAAATGCCTGCTAATCTAAAGTTAAAAAGTAGATGTAAAGAAAGAGAATAATTATAAAATGGTACTTATTTTGAGGTGGACGTTACACAAGGTGCCATGAAGATGTATTTAGAAAGCTTTATTATTGCATTGGTGTACAATATGCGCAGAAACGATAAGTCCATATAATTGATTTTGAAAGAATTCTTGTATCGCCTCTGAACTGGTGATGTTGCTGGAGAAACCGTTATTTGAGGAAACATATACAGTGCTTAACGATTCCTCCTTGTCAATTTCGTCAACAACTTGATCAGACATGCATGCCATTTTTATGTTACTGTTCTTGACGACCAAGCATATTCTATTTGGCTCTAAACAAATTGTGAACACACCTGCCAGTACACATCGCATACCTGGACAGTCATGATGGTTTCCATGTTCATGGTTTTCCGGAGTGGACACGGCGAAGTATGTATTTAAGATACATTAATTCTTCTGTACAACAGGTCATGGAAGGGTTTTGTCCTTTTCCCGATCTCTTGGATAAAGCAAAAACAAAAACCTTTTGACTTAAAGGTAAATATTAATAGGCCAGACAAAATATTTATTTCTTGATTTTTCAAAATAAATTTAAAATGTGAAAACAAAATATGAAACCGCGGAGGTATTTTTATAATTTAACATTTATTCTTAATTTATCATCATCGTTTTAGCTCAAAGAGCCAAATATCATATAATCTTTATTTCAGGGCACATATTGTAAACAATATAGTATATTCTGAACAAATCTGAATTGAAACTTTCTTAAGAATGAGATATGCCAAGCCTAAAGTAACACCCAACCAATTTTAAATAAAACCATGTTTAACTTCGCTCAAAATTATGCGGGATACTTTCAGATTTCTTTCGTGTTCTCAACTTTACTTTGTTTGAAAACATCTTTTTAAAGAGAGACACTTAAAGGGGCCCAATCACCTATCTGACCTTTATTAACTAAAGGTAATCCCTTGGAGCTTTTATAAAAATAGGCCAGAAAACATGGATATTACCTCACACAGGCTGCTTGTTTCGTTTCTATCAGTGTGTTTGTAATATGTGGGGGACTGATAAAATAACCAAAACAAATTCAACAAGGGCATCTGGCAGCAAGTCAGATAAGCAAGAACTTAGCGAAGTGACCTTTCTGCCTCCACATATATGAACCCTGAACTCTACCACTTTAGGTTATGCGTTTTCCCGTTTGTCAACATTGCTGTGTTTACAAACATTTTGTTGATAAACAAGTTCCTACATCATTCCTGCAGGCCTGATAAGAACTTTTCAAAACCAAAATTACCCTTAGATCATTAATATATACACAGAGGAAGCCAGATAACACATAAATTCTTTTTCAAAATGTATGTGAATGGGCACCTTTAATATAAAATAATAAATCCTCTGCATGTAGACCAAATTTGTTTCCTTAATTTGTTGTAATGTGTGAGAAATTTTGATTAGTTTTAATCAAATTTCAAGGTTTTTTTTTTAAACTGCAATCAGAGAAAAGCTCTTCTCTAAACATTATCTAAATTTACATTTTTCCTCAATGCTAAAATGTAAATTTATGTAACTTTCAACTAGCTGTTAAAAGTACATGTCCTAAGTGTGAATGAATTGAGTGAACTAGTTGGTCATGTATCGTAACTTTAAGCCGCTAACAAGGGTATGTCTCAGCTGAGTGGTCATTATAAGGTGGTAGTCATGTCAACGAATTTGCTCTACTTCAATGTATACTTTTTTATTGGCTCTGTAAATATATAATCGCATTTGGTTGATGATATCTTTTAAATATAAACAGTTAATATAATTAACTTGTTTTGAGTAATTTTATTGCGAATGATTTAGATTTCCGGACACACACACACACACAAATATATATATATATATGTATGTATATATATAAACATCGCTGTTTTAACAAGATGCCCACATCTTTGTACCCTTGCCGGTGATGGAATATAAAGAATAAGGGGCGCTTAAACGTAACAGAACGCGGTGTCGCGGTGTCCATGTTCTCGCTCTGAGGGTATATACATTAAAGATTAGTGCAAAACTTACTAGCCGTCTGTACGCAGATTGCTTCAGAAACCTACTGAAAGTGGCCGAGCATATACGTATGTTTCACTGACATCGCCATAGATTCATTGTAAGCAAAAAAAATATGTTTATAAATTATTTTGATGAAGCTCTAATTATTCCTATTGAATGGGAAACCCCATGATCAATAATGACGGTGTAGGCAAAATCTCGGAAACTCGTATTTAAGATGTGAAAACATGGAATCATGAAATATTTTGTCAGATATATTTTATATAAAGTATATTCGAATTGTTTCTAAATTTAAATGTTGTTCATTCGAAATATAATTTTACACTTTTGACTACTTGGCAACGAGCCCTTCCGCAACCTGTAATTTCCTTTTCTACTCGAATTCCAAGGCTTTTATATCCACAGCACAAGTTATACTGCTCACGAAACACCATGATTGTCCATTGCAGCATCATTACAGGATTCAGGGCTTAACCTTTCAACACTCCTGTAGCAACACTTGCAACACTCCTGTAGTTTTGATAAAATAGTTAATCCACTAAACTTTTTAAATGTTGATACGTCAACATTTCAAAAAAATAAATATTTTATCAATGAGAATAATAATTAAGCAAAATCATCATGTAATTATATTTTTTTTTTTACGGGTAAGTAACTGAAGTGGTATAACGGAAGTAAAAATGCTTTCAAAATTTTCGACAGATTACGTATACAGCAAGAAAAGTGGAACCAATTGAGAATGAGTGTTAATATTCTTTCTTTAAAGCATGCACCTTTGTTACTGGGCAACTTATAAAAAAATGATACTTTGAAATATATGTCGTATTGCAACCTTGGTGAAACTTATCAATGGATTCAGTTGGAATATATATATTGTAAAAACAGACATTCACATTGCAGAAATGATTTACAATGGCTACATCATAGATATATCACAATTGATTTGGTGTATTTTAATTGGTTGCCTAAAATATACCAGAACCATATTAATATGCTGAAACACTATGAGGAAATATATATATATAACGACCACTTGATAATATTATTGATAATAGCAATACTCACCGGTAGAACCTGCGGAAAAGCCGTAATCTTCAGAAGCACTTACTGATATATACAGATCAGTGTACAGGTTTCTAGCTTCGGGGTGCTGAACCCTGAGCTAATCGCTGTCCATGACCACCTCAAAACTCGTCAACTTATACGAACCTGTCTTTGTGTCTCGTTGGTGCGATGATGCTGACGAAATGATGGTACCGGTACCATCCAGGCAGTCTCGGGGTTAGCCACAACAGGTTGTTGGTATACTGAGTAACGGACAGGACACGCATCAGGAACTGATCACAATTGGAACTGTTTGCACGGTAACCTTTGTTTTACTTATGAGCAAAACAACCGGCCGAATCATTTGAGTATTGGGCAAAGTGAAATACTTATCTGACTAAATGTGATATATTGATTCATTTATTAATATCGGAATAATAACTTCCAGCTCCCAGCATTAAGGTGACCCTTTACCGTCTGGCCTTTTTTGTGTATCAATTTTATAATGGACTGTATATCAAACTTTTTTTAAACACATCAGTGTCTCGTGGAGGTGTTTCCTTGGATTTTAAATAATTATTATATTCAAACTATTCTTCGGTTGTTTGTTGCTCTATTTACTTGTATGCAGTCTGCCAAATGCACTGCTTGCTTTGAATGCTTTGCTATCAATCTTTTTATCGATTTTATTTTATATGAGGAGCAACATGGGGAACTGAACTGGTGGGCTGACTTCAGTTAGTGTTGATGTGAGTCAGATAGTATTCTTTTTTTATCTTATACAAATTAACACACAACATGCATGTAACGCATAAACATAAACAAACATGCATGAACACGTACAAATACATATTGAACCATCACAATAATACAATCATTTTCAGTTTCCTTTTAACTAAGTTTACCTTTTTTATTCTCTTAAAATTAAACAAATATTTTGTTATTCTTCAGGTATACATAATATTGGCACCCATTTAATATGATGTTGGTTTAACTTGTCATTTTTTATTGCAATTTTGTTTTCAATTTTCAATATGGCTTTAATAAAATTTTGACACTCTGTTATTTCTCCTGATATAATAATGAAATTACAATCATTGCCATATTATTTCATCATACACAACGGGAACATTATAATTGTACTTACACCAAGCAGATAACATATAATCCCTTTTCTGTCCTGATCTTCACGGTTACGCTTAAATAAAAGTTCAAACATTTGAAATTCATATAAAAACAACCTGTCTCCATGTGTTATCTGATTCTTTACTCAGTATCATTTTTATCCCAGCACTTTAATGTGATGCATCTTGGGAATATAAATGAGTCATACCCAGGACACCTCCTTCTTTTGGTGCAATTAAAATATTTTATTTTTATTTACTCTCTAACATTCAGTATTATTTTTTTAATGTTTATTGATCAATGTTACACTTAGTTAAACACTAAGTTATTTCGTCCAACATGAAGAATGTTAACTCCCCGTGAAGGAGGGGGTGTGGAAATAAGCATCCCTTTATCAATTTATTAAATGTTCAAGCATGTAATCATCACAATCAACCATGTACTATTTTCACCGTTCTATTTTCACGAAGTACCCAAGTGAAATTCTTCAAAATTGTTCACATGAGGGAACCTTCACACATCCTGGGTCTCAGTATGTTGTCAATTTATTGCTGGGCGGGCCACAGGACTACGTTCCATGTCTATAGTTGCGTGTGGTGTTTGTTAGAAAACAGTGACGTCACAAAGGTCGATCGCGTATAACCTTCAGCTGACTGATTTCATCAGCTTACGTTATCTCCGACTTGTTAATGTTCTCCTCGAGTCCTAGTGGTTTAACACAGTAAAGACGATACACAAGCGCTTCTCACCGTCAAACAAATCATTGTCTTAACACAGTCTCTATCTTTTAGGCACTTTTCCGTAACACTGGCTGCTAGGCTCGTATGGTTGACTGTGTCAGTAAAACACGCAGTTGCCACTGGAATCCACCCTAGATAAACCAATATATGTACACGAGTATGCCACAGCACACAACAATATTCGGTTAACCATACAACGATCAGCGTATTAATTGTCCTTTGGTCTGTTCACTTGGCTCTCCAATGGCTGATACATATCGGCTATTTACAATCCCTTCCATAAACATTATTCACAAGTCCGTTAGTGAGATACGCTGGCCGCTAATACACTCACACACAATACACCAGGATATCATCCCTCTGCTAATCGGTGAGAAAATAATCTAGGACCCTCCTTTGGACCGTTGTACGGCTAGGCACCACTACCTAGCGTGTTGGTCTAGGAAATTCTGATTCTTCTTTGGTGTCTTCAGCATATATTCTCATGCCTACGTCACATTTCCTGATTGCGTTTTGCTAATCGCCTTATAAGATTATGAAATATGTTCAACACATGAATTTTAAAATTGACACACCTCTGGAGAAAAAAAGGTTGCGAAATCAAGATGGCAGGTGAAATCTACATAGAACAATGCTATTACAGGAAACTGTCTAGACTAAGTTTGAAAGAAACAAATTCTCACGAAATTACGAATGAACAGAAACCAACATCAAATAAAACACCTGGGATCGATAAATCTACGTTCCATCGCTAACATCGATACATGATACGGCATATTAATATACAACGCTTCATAGAATCAATCATCTCGTTATTCTAAAAATCACAGCTCTCTGGTGACAGATGATGTAATCCGATAAAACATTTTTTTTTCTGTCAGAAAATGGGAAAAAGGTTTTAGAAAGGTAATGTTATCCTTGTTGGCTAACTGAAATGTGAATGCATCTGACAGTTAAATAACATGAATCCATATGTTGTCAAGTCTGTAAGGGTCAAACTTGAGGCGGGGGGCATCTAAACTATTTAGGTCATCAGGCCACGTTGGCTTGCACCCATAAACGGCCCAGCTTATCAAGATAAGTATCGCGTTGGCAACAAAGATTGCCTTTGTAGGTCATAATCCCAAGTATCAGTCAAGCTATAGTTCAATAAATAAAATATCAGGATGTGTTGGTTCTCTCTGAGTATACATGAAATTCTATTTACACCCCAGGCTTGGTTAACAGGTCAGTTAAAATAATACTTTTTAAACAATGAACTGAAATGTCAATAACACATTTTGGTGAAAAGGTAAGTAGAAAATGACCTCGTAGTAAACATATATTTCAATAATGAACATAAATGCTTGATATGATTTAAAGGATATTCAGACCCAAATTTTGCCTAAACAAATTGGAATAGTTAATTTATCGACATATTAAATTTTAAGGCCTCGGGATGGTCAGTAGTGTGTATTTACGTAGTGTTGAATTTTATGTTTATTATCTTAACAAGAGTCCCTAGCATTAATTAATTTACATAAAATCCTAAGGTGAAGAATCCTTTATTCAAGGTTATATTTTATGATGTATTTCTGTAATATTATTTCTTGACCGTTTACTCAGGTGGTTTATTAAGGATGTAAGAATATGAAAGGCTGTTACTGCTTGAACGCTTGAAAAATATTTCTGTAAATTTTGTCTCTCTGTACAATATATACAAATAAGATGATTACGAATAGAATGGAACAAGGGGAAAAATATGTCATAAGATTGTAACAATTCATACAATAAATATAATACAAGAACTTGTCGTCTTTAGAGGTAAAGAATCAGCGATTGTCTATAATATTGTATTTTCCTAATATTGACCTCGATACCATCAGTAAAGAAAGACATGCTCAGCGTTTTGGAAGTTGGTGAGGTCTGAAATAAATATGAACAAGAGAGTGGCTTATCAACTAAGTAAGCAATGCCTTTTCAGGCTTACCCAACAATATTCGGACCACAGCGCTGCAAATATCTCTCTCTCTCTCCCTCTCTCTTTCTCTCTCTCTCTCTCTCTCTGTTTACTCTAAAGTACTATCGTGTATTGTACCCTTCTTAATGAAGCAGAGTATTGTTAGGCTTGATGATCATGGCCCATTGACTCAAACATTATGCATAACCTGATTGGTTTTAATCTGATGTATTCCCAAATACTCTAAATAACACTAATGATTACATAGGACTGCCTCGCCTGGAAAGCTTGTCTGGTTGTCGCAACTTATTTCCTTCATGAAGGAGATGATCGAAATGAAGGAGTTACCATCAGAATTAAAGATCACAATGCTGTAGAGGATTCTGATGTTTCGACAATAATCATTTAAGTTAATTTTCGGAATATTGTACGTCTACCGATGTTCGAACGCATCATACAAACCGTCCTTAAAACTATGTTATGAAACCTTGAATGCTTTTATTAGCTGCGAGCACTTAGCTTTAAAAAAGATAAAGTGAAGCCTCTTACTTCTGGGTTCGTCCGTTTCTGTTCGTAGTATTAACCTTTCCATACGGTGTCTTAATATTTGTCTATGTTAGAGTATACCACGCATTCTAAATCACTTAAATGGGAAAAAAAACTTGATGTAGATACATGATTCTTTGCCATATTATCTTATGGAATTGCTTGACTTAGAGGGAGCTTTTATAACGGCCACCTATGCAGCGAACTTGACCGGAATCCAAAAACGTGTTACATGGTCAAGTTTATAGATTTAAACCTGTAATTATGGAATGTATTTATATTATTTAATTAAACAGGAAAAACAATATATTTAAGCCTTTATACAGACATAACTGAATACCTTATTAAATGAAATTAATTTGCATCATCCCTAAATATGTTCATGTATGGGCAATGTTAACCATGGATGAACCAGTTCTCCATAAATATTGCAGACAAGTCTGGAAATTTATATCCTAGACCTCTTTGTATGTCGGCCGGGCCGTAGCGTCTGTAGCCGTATTCGACTGAAAATGTATTGAAGAGTTACGTTATGCTCGGCCCTTCTGCGCAGTAGCCAAAAAGTAATAGAAATGGACCAGCCGAATAGTTAAAAAAAATGGCTGCCAGTGATTACGACTGCCTCGCTTGGAATGCTTGTCCGATAACCGCAGTTTGTTTCCTTGACGAAAGGGGTGACCTAAATAAAGGTGTTACCATCAGGATTGAACATCAGATTGCTATAGAAAAACTAATAAGCCAGCGATAAGTATTTTAAAAATACAAGCCTTTAATTGCATGAAGTTTTATTTATCGCTCATGTCCGGATGAAAGAACAAGAGGTCCGGTATGGTATACCGCCTTTATTATTAAAAATCTTGCAGAGCGACTTCAGAATTCTTCTTATAGTTCATTAGGAGTATATTTGCCTATTCTACAAGTAACCCCCGGATCAAAGAGGCATGGATTAATGAGGCATGGAATCATTCCTGGCAGGAGAGCCCCTCAGATAACTCTAGTTATATGAGCCTGAATGTATTCTACAAATTCCTGAGCGAATTTAGTCTTGTTTACGAGAAACCAACATGCACAATTTCAGGCCAATGCGCCAAATTGCTCCTGAGATTCGAGATTTTCACCTAAAACAGATGCACATATAGGCATCATTGAAAGCGATGGAAGGGGGCGCGGTCAGTTCGGTTTTCAACAAAGCTATCCGCTTTGTTCAGGCACTGCGACACAAGGGGTCAGTTAGCATATGAATGAACATGTCTAGACTTTGGAATGCTCTGTCTGGTATGCGGTATATATTTATAATTAGGCCTGACCAATATAAACGATTGGTCGAGATTCCGCTGGACCGGGTGTGTTACGTCGCAGGGTATCGTACTTTTAATCAGACTTGAACCTAATTGATGTTAATGGAATAGCGGTTTTGATGGTCAAGCTTCATTGACATTATTACCTAGCTGAGACATTTGCTTGCACAGGAAATGGTCTTGTTTCTGCCAATGTGTACTGCAGCTAGTCCGTTTTGACGTTCCTGGTCTTCATGTTTAATATTCCCTGCCTAAATTGTCATAAAAGCGCCCATAACATGTTTTGCATGTTTTCTAGACAGTCTCTTCGCAGGCCAAACATTGGATGCCACGGGCCACGGTGACATTGACTTCTGGAGTAAGGTGATGAAAAGATCAAACAATAACCCGCAAAAAATGACAATTTTCCCACATAATACATGTCCTGCTCTATGTTGGCTGCTCCTTTGTCGATCTTAAGGGCAGTGTGGACCGCGCTACACAATAAGTTATTATAGCCAGTGTTGGTGTACAATCACCTAGCACGTGCATTTTGGGTGAATGTTTTACATTTTTGTTCAAGAATACCTTTCCGACAAATACAAAGATTTTACAAGCAAGGAACCTTAACAATAACTAGTAATGTACTGATGTAAGAAAAAACGACCGTTTCAAGATATTTGAGAGGATAGGGATACCTTATTTCATTTTTATTTAAAAATTGTAAACTATTGGTCCATGCTGGATAACCTTATTTGACTTAGCAAAATCCTGGCATATATATTTAACTTCAAGTTCATGGTCCAAAAACGCTGCCCATCCTACGGGAACATATTCCACGCACCCGGAAAACTAGTATGCAGAGGATTGTATAGTCTCCATCCGCATATGTTACTAAAAACTGATGGCATCGGTGACGCTTTTAGAGTCTCCAGACCTCTCCAAGTACAAAAGAGCAGGTGGTTTAATCGTCTCTTGTTCCTCGGTTATGTACAAGTGACCTTATACTTCCACGCTAAAAACAGGAAAACAATTCGGCCAAGATGACTTTATAAAGTCAGTTAACATTACTTGTTTGCGAAAGTGATGCGATAGACGCACTATACTTGAATTATGAAAGGAGCAATAATATCATTGGCTAAGACCTTGGATTTTGTAGCGGGGGACTATTAGATAATGGTACATATAAAACTTGTAGACGCTTGCGCTTGAAGTTCACTAATACCATTGATCCATGAGTACCGATTGCAAACACAAACACTGCGTTTAAAGAATGGAATTATGAGTTGTGCAATACAGCGCCTGTGATGCCTCTGGTACGTCTACTTATAAAAACTTATCTTTTGTTTATATGATATTAATCGAGAAAGCATGTGCATCAAATTACATTGTTTAAAACATAGAGAAACAGTTTGGGGTTATAGAAAATAAATCCTTAAATATGCTCAGTCATAATGAAACTTTTCAGTATAATACTTTTCATAATACTGTTAAAAAAAATGGTTGTGGCCGAATATTAATACACATCAGGTACTTATTATGAGTATATGGCAAATTCATCTGTTTAAGTCGTTTATTCATTTGTGATCCCACCTGCCATATTTTGACGTGAAAATTATTAATAACGTTTGCACAAAACGTGAATGCAGATTTCTGCCAGGGATTTTCTATTTTGCTTTTTAATTCCTTTTTAAAACACAGATTGTTAATGGTTAAGGATAGGAAAAAAATATAAAGAAAAACAAATAGAAATACAGAGAAAGTAGGGACATAGTGCGTAGCAATTTGTTTCATCTGACATGAAATGGTAACTTGATTTAGCTCTGGTCGTTCAATCCATCTTGATCCCTTACTGGCTCATCCTGCTTGTCCACAGCATAGCTCAAAACTGACGTAGAAAGGTGTAATGTAGAAGAGTGGCCCATAAGTTTAGACAGACGTGCCTAAATTCTGAGGCGAAATAATCTATCCCAACATCCAGAGTGGAATAGAAACAGCCTTTGCTTTGCATTTCAAATTAGATGTTTAGAAATTTGTATGATTTCTTTTTATCAAAAATATGATACATACTCAGGTTGTCAAATTTGATATTCGCAAAGTGGTCTTTATACCTTTATACCTTAAATAATCAAACTACAAGGTATCTTTTCTGGAAATATACAGTTAATTACTGATTTGACTATTTGAAAACTATATATATATATATATATATATATATATATATATATATATATATATATATCAGGTAAGGTATGGTAAACCCAGCGAAAGGCCTCAGCGCTTCGTCCTACGCCCCGTATTCCGATAGGCTTTATTCTTATCCGTCGGATATTATCGTGCAAGAGCCAGAATACTTCACAAGATGACTTTATATCAAGAAACAACCTTGCTTTAATTAGTGGTCGACGTTACTCTAACAAAAGCAATAATAACATAAACAAGCTATGTTTCCTGTTAGTTTGTACTCTGTTAATGTTTATACATGGGTACTAACGAGCACTGAGTGGGACGATCGTCTGATTGAAAATATCCATCAATAAGAATCATGTTTAAACGTAAAAGCCCTTTGCATAATAAATTTCCTTTATTGGGCGTGGAAGAATTTGCATTCAAACAGGAATTTTTTATAAAACTTCCCTCCCTACACAGAATATCAAAGTTGCTTTTAGTTTTGTTTTGTAACACCTTTATGCTGTTATGTTCATAAGAATATCTGCAATATTAATCGACGTGCCTGCGATATGCATAATCAAATTACTTCGGTCATTTGCAGACGATCAAATATTTGACATATTTAATAATGCTATCACTAACTGCTATATTCCTTAAACAACTTAAATATGCAATCTATAAACTCTTGCAATATTCATAGATAAAATAATAATAATGTTGTATTGTAGGCTTATAGTTCAAATACAAGTAAAAAAAATAAATAACCATATGTTTTGAGACCGGTGACATGTAGAACAGATTATAGTGACCGTCTGATTAAAACGAGTGACGAATAGCAAATAACCGAGACCTCCTTTAAATTTTATTGTTGTGCAAAAATCCTCCTAAGGTCATGGGAGCTTAATAATTATATTTTCTATCAGTACAACAAAGGAAGTAATGCAAACAAAAAATTTGTTTTGACTCGTTCACAGTACGTGTTGTGTGTCAGACAATAAAGAAAAAGTTTGCTGTGGTTGACTCGCAGTTTGTTCAGCTTCATATGAAAGCGTTAAGAAAGTATCAATGTTTTAACAATTAAAGGGTAGTCATTCAAACATTATCAAGTTGACATACAGAAAAGCAGTTAGGTGTAAGGGAGAAGATTTGGTAATTTATTTTATCACAATCCATTCGGATGCCATGACAACTAGATAAGTTTTTGTGTGTGTTTAAACCTCTCTTAAAGGTGTCCATTCACCCGCCTTTTGAAATCGAATTTATGTAATTTCTGGCTTCTCCTGTGTATATAATAATGATCTAAGGGTAATTTTGCTTGTGAAAAGTTCTTATAAGGCCTTCCTGCAGGACATTAGAACTTGTTTATCAACAACATGTTTGTAAACACAGCAATGTTGACAAATGGGAAAAACATGTAACCTAAGGTGGTAGGTTGCATATATGCAATGGTAGAAAAGTCTCTTGTTGCAAAATGCCATTTGCAAAGCTCTGGCTTATCTGAGTTGCTGCGAGATGCCCTAGTTGAATTTGTTTTGATTATTTTTGGGGGCCCCCACAACTTATTAACACATTGATATAAACAAAATAGGCAGCCTGTGCGAGGTGATATCTATATTTTCTGTACTACTTTTATAAAAGCTCCAAGTGATTACCTTCAGTTTATAATGGTCAGATAGGTGATAGGGCCCCTTTAAAAAAGTGATCCTGAATTTAGCACCTACTTCAAAAGTCATGAGGTTTGTACGTATGTGGCATGTGCGTTTGGTTTATGAAAATATATTTTGTAAATTGGAAGGCTATTTTATCTACGCGACGAGGATATTAATCTCGGTGCCATAAACAGCATCTGTTTCCGTCCGGAAATATTTTCTTTCTTCTGTTTTCCCTTCTACGTTGCTGAATTCAGGTCCGCATAATGCAATTCTTGGATTATTTAATCAAACTAATATAGTTGCTACCTTTTCACGTGATCACTGAGTCACTAAAATGTGTACGACTTGCAGCGTGTTGTCTTTAATAGATTGCTACGTACATATATCCTACGCTGCGTGTGAATATACACGTCCTGCTCTACTTTATGGCTACCCTATACCTTATTTTAAAATGCGGTACAGCTCTGAATTTCTGAATTTTAGAATTAGATACTTCGAAGTATACTACAATTCTGAAAATGTATAATATGTAGGAAGCATACAGTGAAGGAAAACCTGTCAATAAGCAAGGTAGTACGTGTTGATTTTTTTTTTTGACATGGGATAATCAATCAGCCAGTCCTCCAGGACCCATTATCCAATCCTGCTGTAAACATAATAGACCCATCCTGATACCATGAGACTATCAACCATTCCTTCAGGACCGTTCACCTAGTCCTGCAGGACCCATCAAATAATCCTGCAGTAACCATCACAGCCTCCTCATGATGCAATGAGACCATCAACCCCCATTTAGAACATCTCATCCCATCACCCGATCCTGCAGTAACAATCATAGACTTATGTTGAAGCAATGATAATCCATAAACCACTCCTTCCAGACACATCACCTAGACCTGTAGGACCCATGACTAAATATTGCAGTAATCATCAGAGACTCCTCTTTATGCCACGAGACCATCAACCACACCTTAAAGACACATTACCCATTCCTGTAAGACTCACCACCCCATTCTGCAGTAACCATCATAGACTCCTCTTGATGCCAAGCGACCATCAATCGCTCTTTTAGAACACATGACACAGTCCTGCAGGACCGAACACCCAATTCTGCAATGACCATCTCCCGCTCCACCTCATGAAATGAAACTATTACCCTGTCCTACAGGGCCCATCTTAAACTCCGTCTGGACTTCGCCTTCTTTTCTCCTGAGACCATTCTTCTTCCCTCTTGTGCTCTTGTGATCATTACCCAACTCCTGCTGGACTATTACCTACTCCTTCAGGAACCTTACCTACTCCTAGGAAATTATTTACCAGTCCACAGGAATATATATATATATATTTAAGATCCCTGCTCGGGCCCACGCGGGCTTACCTTTTTCATGACTTTGGCTGACTATGGGTGGGCCAAAAAAGTACCTGCGAGGGGGTGCGGGCTAAAAGCTGGGATATGACGGGCTTTATGATATTTAAGTGCGGGTTTCTGCGGACCGATAATCTCCGAGGATAAACATAAGTAATAGCAAGGTGATTATAATAATTACTTGTAAATGTAATATAGAGGTATTTTCATGGTCCTTCTTTTATTCGAATTTTTTAAATACTATTGCTTTTTTAATGTTTATTTTGAGACAGATTCACCCTTGCAGGGACAATTGATCAAAGTGGTATATTTAGCTATTTATTAAACATTCTGCAGGATAGCCTGCACCGAAAGCATACTTCTATTGTAAGCAGTTATAAATACAAAACATTTATGATAAGCATTACGATAAATTAAAAGTTACAATACAAAGGTAAATTGCATACTAAGGACAATAAAAAAAACATGATAGATTTCTGCAAGATTGGTAAATCATGAAGGCGATACTTTTTTTTAAACGCTGCAAATGTGGTGCGAATTTGATGTTGAAGGGGAGGACATTCCAAAGGGGATTGCTTCAAGAGAATGAAACAGCCTTTCGATGCATTGTTCCAAAGGGATACATCTATTGTTATAGGTTGTGGAAAAGCGGTGGGTTTCTTTAGCCATGGCAAACTTATCACATGGTTTCGAAGTGGCAAAAACATTATTTAATTAATAAGTTACAGCGGACAAAATGTTAAAAATTACTGCTCGACTGTCATTAAACCAATTTGTTTGATGAACTACTTCGAGACTGGTCATAGTTTCTTGTTATAATCCTCGCCGCCTGACACTGAAATAAGCTGTAATGCAGCACTGAAAATGCTCGGGCTGCCCCCAAACAATTAAGCCAATGTATTAGCTGGACGAACGTTTAATATACTTTGAGCAGAAACTGTGCTGAAGAACTCTGCTGTAAAATAGACCTATTTTGCAACACATCCTTAGAAAAACTGCAGAAGTATAAGGTTTCCACGTGGGATGTGAATCAATTATGAGGCCTAGGTGACAGCTCGTGATAACATGTTCATCAATACCAATTTGTAATGTATAAAAGTTTATGGGTTGCGTTGTTTGGAACTTATTAGCATTGTAACTGATTTTATGGCATCAGCATAACAGTTTGTTTTTTATGTAGCCAGTTGGGTACTTGGTCTACAGCACTCTGCAGCTTATATTATT
Organism: Sipunculus nudus; assembly: GCA_026874595.1. NCBI lineage: Eukaryota > Metazoa > Annelida > Sipuncula > Golfingiida > Sipunculidae > Sipunculus > Sipunculus nudus. Next base: position 31,131,234 of record CM049317.1, on the reverse strand, counting down.
GTAATTCGCGACTGTAGCCATCAGCGTGAGAATGATATCATCAGCAAATATCGAACATTTAGCATCTAGTATATTAGCAGGAAAATCCTTAAGATATAATTAAACAGTCGGCCCAAGTACGTGCCTTGTGGAGCCCCGTACTTTGGTTATTGAATCGGCCATATCAGTAATTATAATACCAGCTATGCAAATTTCCATTTACCCCAGATTGTTTCAATATACCTACAGTATATTATGATTTAGGGAATTAAAACCTTTTGCAAGGTCATCAGCGAACATAAACATTGTCAAAGTTTGTTTCCTGGTCTTCAAATATACATTGATTTAAATCCTGCATTGTATAATACAATTCATTCATGCAGAAAGTAGAGTGGGCTTATTATACAACCCTGTCTTACTCCAATATTACATGAAAAATATTCTGAAAGCCCCTCATTTGTAAAAACATAATAGAAATTTACCATACATGGACTTTAAAATATTCAACCTTTTTTTCTTGTATCCCTCACTAATAAAATACATAAAATAATATTTTGTGCTATAAACAATCGAACGCTTTAGTAAAAACGATAAAGATTGCATAGATCCTTTTTTTTTTCTTGGTCAGACATGTTTCAATTAAAGACATAAGAGTGAACATATAATTTGCAGTACTATATTTTCTTCTGTAATCTGCCTGTTCGTAAAGAAATATATTGTTGGCTTCAGCCCATTTAATTAATCTTTCATCAGGAATTTATGTAAATAACTTGCTAACAGTATTTTATAGCGAGATAACTCTATAATTATTTGTATAATTCTTGGAGCCCTTTTTTGTATATTGGAAAAATAATGGCTTAAGACCATTCTGCTGGGAATTCACTTTTAGAATAAATAATAATTTAGAAACATTCTAACAATGGCACTAGGGATATTGGTTTTCTTTCAATAATTCAACAGTGTTCATATCTGGCTTAGTAGCTTTACCACTTTTCATATCCAGTAAAATTATCTTGATTCCTTTTGGTTTATATTCATATCTATATTATCTAACAGACCACAAGCGTTTAATTTCCCCCGGACAAGCTCTCTCTATTGCTAATATTTGATAAATTTTATCCATTTTAATTATGTATATTTTAATACATTATGTATTAATTTTGTTAAACAAGAATCTCAAGGAAAACATTTCATTGTTGCCTCATATAATCATATTAAACCTTTGTTGGTTTGTTTATTGCATTTATAAATATGATAAGTTACGTTTTAACAAATCAGGTTTTTTTTCATATGATAAAATGGTATCTGAAATATTTATTATCGGCAAAATATCTGAAGTATTATTTCTGATATTTTTTTTTCAAATTATTCCTGCATATCCAAATACATTTTCTATTAATTCTGTTAAACTAAAATCTCAAAGAAAATACTTAATGTTGGCATTGTATATTCATATTAAACGTTTGTCAGTTTGTACAGTGCATTTATATATGGTTAGTTTCCTTATTACAGTTTTATTCGTTCAATAATTATTATTGGCAAAAAAGTATTATTTCTTATATTTTTTTTATTTTTACTTTTGCATATTCAAATACATTTTGTATTATTTCTGTTCAACAAGAATCTCAAGGAAATTATTTATTGTTGCATTATGTATTCATATTAAACCTTTGTTAGTTTCAATATTGCATCTGTATATCATTAGTTTTTACTTAGTTGATAAAAAAGTTATTTCTGTTAATATTTTATAAATGATAACTGTATATTGTTGGAAGCTATATACATGTTATTGTTTAATAATTTATTATCAAGTCTAATCATTTATTATTGTATTTTTCACGTGACCATGTATTTTTGTATGTATATATTTTGAATCTATGGGCCTCAGGCCTTCATTTCCAGAATAAATGTATTCAATCAAAACGCCTGTGGTCCAAATACTTGAGAAAATGAGGTTTTATGTGCTTTTATTGATTTTCTTTATGATATGACACGGACAGAAATCGGCCGATAGTTGTTAGGTTGAGGAAGTTTATCTTTACCTTTAAAAATAGGAACAATTCTCGCAAATTTCCAATGTGCAGAAACGATTACTTTACGGATCGATAAATGGAGAATATATGCCACCGATGGAACCAAACTGTCCGCTGCCTCCTCGAGCAATATTACTTGCATACTTATATTATCAATTCCAGCTTAGTTGTTAAAGATGTTTAGCAAAACCTGTTGACGCATTTGAGGAGTGCAAGATTGTGCATAAGTAAAGGTAAGTTGTTCAAATATATCATCATCCTCGGAATAGGTTTTAGATTAAGTCTCACCAACTGAAACAAAGAAATTGTTTAGTTCACCGGGAATGAGACCAGAAATATTGTGCCTCTGACTGACTTGAGTTATTACGTGTTTTAAATTATGCCATAGCTATTTAGAAAAACCTAACGACTTGGCCTTGTGCATGTAAGAGCGTTTCTATTGTTGGATCATACAATTTCTGGTCATATTGTGACATAGCAGATTTTCGAATTTGCTAAAGCTTAAAATAAGGGGTTATATCTTGTAAGAGGTGCGTGTTTACTACATATGGCCAACAATTCATCTGGCCCTAGAATCCAAATTTACAAGCTGAGATCACATCGCTTACATAAAAAACAACTGAAAGTTAAGGATGACTAAATGTACCTGACATTAATGTTGCATATTTAGACTGTTAAGAACTGTAGGTCTATGCTTGTGGCCAGTCTCACATATTACATAACTTGTAAATGTCCTTTTTTTGTTTCAGTCGGATGTAAGCCTGAAAAGGCTATTGAGGAATGAGAGTCTCTCTTCTTTTGTTTCAATGTTAATACTAATGTACTGTACGTTGACAATGCCCCAATCACAGGCAAGGGAGCTGGTCATGTGCCTGATTAAACTTGTCTTGATATTTTAAAACTCGACTAGTCTAACATTTTCATTTTTGTCTTTCCTTTGGTATTGCAAATGAGTTGTTAACTGTGATCTTGGTCAATAACACGACATATTCTTCTTGAAAATATTTATATTTGTACATATCAACCTTTTTTCGGATATGCTGTAAACGCACAGGATCAAAATTTGTTATATATCCTCAGACGCAGAAATGATACATTAAACAACTCAGAAAAAATGCATTTTGCCAGAAGGTTCTGATAAAAGAATTCTGCGTACAGGTATGTATTAATTTCATGTGTTATTATTTATACCTTTTGCAAACACAACATTTTAAAAAACCTAAAGCCAACAACAGACCTCCGATGCAAAATTGCTATTCTACCAGTAACATGGATATGCATAATTGTACATCGTGTAAATGTTAACTGGTTTACAGAATACGCAAATAGAGCTATCTTTTATTCGTTACTTAAATATGTTTAAGATTTTATTTTAATCCTACTTGGATTCTGAACTATGTTACATGACGTAAGTAATGTCAAAAACATTTTGCATTGAATATGCATATGAGAATTAAAGCCAATATGAAGACCATTTCTTTTAGGATATGTTGTTGACGCAACATTTCCAAATGCCAGAAAAACCATCCTGCAGCAGGCACATCTCCTTCTGGTCACCTTAGATAATATCTTACAGCACGACCAAATATAATGAGTGAGTGCTATTGGATCTGCCTCTTCATTTTTCTTTAATATTCATCCCATATATCTTTCTGCAAAAGGAGACATTTTGTAAAGTAAGGTTTCAAAGAGATAATATGCGTTGCCTTTTTTTAACGAAATGTTACTCTACATCTATAAAACATATGTCTGCGACATCGCGCTCATAAAACAATTAATTGCAGACTACTGTAACTAAGTACCTTAGTGAACTCCCTAGACTGATTCCATGACAGAGCTTGACCTGAGGGTGTAAGAAAGCGACAGCTGCGTCGACCTTCAGGATTCCTTTCAATCATTAATGAATAATCTTCATATTTAACCCATTTAAATTCACCACTTGACAACTTCCTGTGACATGCATTATTCGTCATTTTTTTGTCTTTCTATCATTTATTATACAACGAGCTATCACTCAATTGCCTAGTGTATTGTCTGCAATTGGATAAAAAACAAACGTTCGACATTTACCCTGACTTAGCACTTATTCACATAGTGATGAGTGCTAATCAGATGGAATATGAAAATAGTTAATTTTATTTCCAAATGATATTTCCTTGCTATTATGAAAGAAAGTCAACTGCATTGTTGACTGATGATAGAAGCAATTTTCCTTTCTTTTATGAATGTCAACTGCATTGTTTACCGATCATAGCAGTAACTGCCCTTGCTATTTTGAAAATCAACTGCATGGTTGACTGATCATAGCAGTAACTGCCCTTGCTATTTTGAAAGTCAACTGTGTGGTTGGCTGATCATATGAGCAATTTTCCTTTCTATTATGAAAGTCAACAGGAAGTCCCCACTGCACAGAAAACTGCTGACTCTACATCTACAACTAGATTTCTCAGGACTCAAAGTCCGCCAGAGTTGTATTGTACCAATGTATTTTACCTGTTCTTATAATACCCCTTATCCGCCACACACCCAGATGAAGCATACTACTCTCAGTGAGTGGTGTATTTGAAGGTATTACACCTAATATTGGTAAAACATCCTACCAGAATAGTATAATAGCGATACATATCTAGACATTTTTTCAAGTCCTCTCAAGTTACAGTTGGGACTGCTGCAAATAAATGACTTTTTTATCCTCTCCAAAATATGCGTGTCATGTATCATTATGACTAGCTTTGCGCTGTTACCAAAATTGGCCCTACCCATGGAATATTTTGGTAATCTATATAAACATATATATAGGCTTATGGTATTTACAGATCGTTACATTGACATCACAATAATGTTGTGGTCTACTGGTCAGTTGTGACTTTCGAACTTGTTGTGGTTTTTACCAACATTGGAACATCTCTGGTATACTCTGAAATCTGAAACACATATCTTGTCAATAATGTCAAATTCCGTCACTTATGACTTTATACGAATCTCGCTAACATAAACATTACATCAGGAACTCATATAATATTTCTTTTCAAACTTTAAAAATAAACCAACTATTTATGTACCTTAAACATCTAGGTTAAACTGGAAGAGTGCGTGGTACCCACGGTCTCATGTTAATTACACAGAAATAGCCAGGAGTTACATATCGTTTACATCCGAAAAGACATGAGGCATGAATGTATATTTGGCAACATGCAAAACTCGCGCGACATTATTCGTCTTTTTTTGTCTTTCTATCTTTTACTCAACTACGAGCTACCACTCAATTGCCTAGTATATTGTCTGCAACTAGATGAAACCAAACATTTGACATTTTCACTGACTTAGCACTGATTCACATAGTGATGAGTACTAATCAAATGGAATAAGAAAATAGTTTATTTTATTTCCAAATGATATTTCCTTGCTATTATGATAGTCAATTGCATTGCTGACTGATCATAGCAGTAACTGTCCTTGCTATTATGAAAGTCAAATGCATATTTGATTGATCATAACAGCAATTGTACTTGTCAATAGGTCTAGAAAACAAATACAAAATTACAGACTTATTGTGTGTCGTTAGTATCTATAGTTTTAACTTCGTCTGAATGCAACTAGCCCCCTCAGTTCTCCAGATTATCTGTGTACGGTTGATTAATTTGTTTCGCTGTTTTTTTATATATTTATAGGGTAAAAATTGTCATATTTGTCATTATTTAATGTATCATACCGCATTTGAATCCAAAAATACATATTTGTAATTAATTTTGACGTTATGTACACTAATAAATAAGGAACTTAATAAAACTTATTTAAGGGTTCAGTCTACCAATTCTGTGCGGCTTATACAAGTTATCTCAGCTATGAAGTATTTTTAATAATAAAGAATGCGAATTTTATCTCTGTTCATCTATTATGAAACAATATGATAAGTATTCCATTTTTCCTATGATCTTTTATTTCCGGTTAACTTCCGGTTAACATGGCGGACTGATGGCAACGCCTTAACGGAGCTCTTAAAAAAAACAAGCAATAGTGCTACATATTATGGCAGAAACCTTTAACATAATAACAAGATCCAGGAGCAAATCGGACTTATCCAATCAGGAAGCAGCAGATATGGATAAATATTTAGAAAGTCAGAAAAAGAAGGGCAAAACCACTTCGACTACAAGGGAGGAACCAGAGCCGGAGAGACCATGTGCACAGGCAAGTGGGCCCATTGTCACCTTCATTGAAGCGAAATGCGCCGAGTTGGAAAGCTCGTTTCAAAAGGCTTTACACGAGTTCCAGGCGTCACTCATTGAGGACATGGAACACTTAAAAAAAGACATGCAAGATGTAGACAGAAAATACTCAGAACTTACAGAGAAGACAGGAGAAATTACACATAGTATAGAGTACTCACAAGCAGAGATAGAGACACTGAAAGTAAAACTGGAAAGAGCCGAGTCAAAAAACAAGGTTCTCCAGGAAGAGATAGACACACTAAAGTCAGAGAAACGTGAGACAAACGAACAACTCGATAAGATGAAAACAAAACTTGTAGACATTGAGCGACATAGTCGCGAATACAACCTAAGGCTATTGGGAATAACAGAGGAACAGGGAGAAATATGTGAAGATATCGTCGCCAAGGTCATAAAGGAACAAAAGTTAATGGGTGACAAAACAACAGATGACATAATGAAAACAATAGAACTGGCACACAGAACAGGCGCAAGAAAGTCAGGGGTCAATAGACACATCATTGTGCGCTTCATGAAAAGACCCACTAGAAACGGTGTGCTGAAATCTCAAAAGGAGAACAACACAGAGGGCGAGCGTAGAAAAGTCTTCTTTGTGGAGGATCTCACAAAAGAAGACTACCTTCTCAAAAAGAAAGCTATCCCCCAGATGCGTACAGCCTTCAAGGACAGATTGAAAGCCCGTTTTTGGCGTGGACGACTTATAATAGACGGGAAGCAAGTTCCTATTCAAGACACAAGTTCTCAAGCCAGTCAACCAGAATAATCTTACTCCTTCCACGTGTTGGACCTGGTATTCCGCAAGTACCCATTGAGTCGACAGGGGACGACGGTCTAAATACGAATTCGGCCGAGGACCTCCGAGTGTTTGTGACTTTGTGCTTCATGGGAATCCCCTTCATTGGTGATGGATATGAGAGACTCAGAGTAAGAAAGACCGCATACTGGGTTATCGCTCACGCTCGAGACGGACGTTTGATGTTATGTGTACTTTGGATTTTTGCTTATGCCACCGTGATGATAGGTATTTATGTCGAGATCTTTGTTAGTTACATAGTAATTGTTCAATCTTATCTAAACCACCCCATTACTAATTAGAACATTGCTTCATTTATGTAAAACGTTTAAAAACGGAGACTACGGCTTCAATACCGGTGGCAGTGACTTACAAACTTTGTGTATTTGTGCATTCAGCCACATTGAACCACATGATATATTAATATTCTATGGCACAGTTTTATATTCCCAAGATGTCAGTTTGAACATGAAATACCTGAAATTAATGTGTGCTCTCCTGAAATAGTACTTGTATCATTTACCTTCTACCAAATACTAACAGATCTACTAGTTCTGTATAGTTTTTAATCATAGCATACAAGGTATTTACACTATTACAACCTACAATGATTAGAAGATGTGTAGGACAGGCTAAAAGGAGACTAGATTATTGACATGAGTCACTAACTATTATCAGGGCATGCTTCAAATCAGTTTACTAGCTTGACTTATGTTCTGTAGTAGCTTGATGCATGCATAACATGAATATTATCAGGGGATATTTGGATTTGCAGTCTATCTTCATATTACTCCGAATCAGACACAAAAGAATTTGTATGTTTGCCAATGGCACAGACCCGTAATTCTTGCCCCCTTGTATTGTATTGTATAAAATATCTGAGTGAATTATATAAATATTAGAAGACAGCGAGAATTCCTTGCCCCCTGTATTGTATATAATATCGGAGGGAAGTATATAAATATTAGAAGAGAGGGAGAATGATTCTAGGTATAATGTTTGTTATATACACACAATGACTGTAGATACCTTAAGATCTAAACTTGGAAAACAATATTTCCTGTCTATTCAGGCTATTTCTTAAGTACATAACACCACTTGAGTGAAATTTCACCGATAACAAACATTTTACCTCTAAAAATCATTTATTTTCAACAACCTACTCATGGAGAATTTTACACGGTCTAAAGAGAGAAACACGTATTGGATTCATAAGTATTTTGAAGTCAGTTCACAGTCACTGTCCTAATAAGCAGTATATTATTTGAATATTAGTAATGATACATGGTATCATGGTAATTACCACACAAGTAGTTGATTATAAAAAAAAAAAACAAAAAAAAAACAAAAAACAAAAAAAAACAAAACAATTGTTTGTATATTACACCCAATAGGTGAAAGGAATTAATGATGGGTTATAGTCTCTGGTGCAATAAGAGAGAGATAACAGAGAATATTGCTAGACTTTCATTAACAATTTACATATGCCTAGACTATGTCTAACATAATTCTTTTCAATGGCAAGATTTGACCTGATTAGCTCCTTTAATTAATACTCAGTGCAATTTAAGATTAATATAAATATAAATAGTATCTACCTCATAGAGACATTACATTATTTTCCAAGTGATAGCACTTAGTTTTTTTGGGTTTTTTTTCTCATAACATAAATACATTATTTAATGGTAACAATGCAGCAGTGAAGAGATTAACAAAGACTATCTTTGGAATGGCAATGTTTACCTCCAGTCTTAGATTAGTGTAACATCAGACTGCAGATATGGAAACCAATGGTCTCAAGGTCAAATCATTTATTACCGCTTTTGCCTGGAGTTCACTCATGCATTTGCCCTCTTGTTTATTTTAGTGATTGGTTCAGTATATTGGTGCATGTCCATAGATCTTTGATACCTTCATCTAATACTTAAGATTGGAGAATCCACCAGGAATTGTACTTGTATGACATCCACCTATGCATTTGCTACGGGTGTAAACCACTCATAACTCTGGAATGATTCAATGTATTAAGTTTAAGGGTGGCACAATCATCAGTCTCGGAGTTTTCTCGTAGACCAGACAGGTAATGCTGCCGACCTTTCCATTCACAAGTCTTTATTCATTAATATTTAGCCATAATGGTTTGAAATTACCAATGTCTAATTGTCTATTGATCTTGGATATCACCACCTTATACTTAAGACTATCCTCCCATATGCTTGGAAACATTGACGCCATTTTCTCATAAATGGTCTGTCACATTAGATTGAAATAATGCTCATCACACATATCTTAGATACCTACTCCCACTCGACTGGTGGGGTCTTCTGCAATGGTTAATGAACAGTCTCCATCTGTTGGCTTGCTCTTGGTGAATATCGCTCATATTTTAAGAGCTTATGACTGTATCAACCCGATATTTCGCATATTTATGAGTCCTGGATAGCTTTGTTGTGGACAAGACATGTGGTACCATCTGCCATTCTTTTCTTGTAGAAGTCTTTGATGCACTATTATTTAGCAGCAGTTTGGTGTCTCTGTGTGAACTGTTGCATGTTTATTGTTCTCGAGTTCTTAATTAAGAGATTAAGGGCAACACCATAGAAAACATTCATGTATTTATATCAGGATTGCTTTAATATATCAGCCCTGAATTTGACATATCCAAATATTTCGGAAACCTTCAACTTACATACAAGCCACAGTGCACTACCTACAATCGTTTTCAAATAGTATAGGGCCATTATCGACCAAACAGGTGGCATCATCCATCTTGTAGTTTTTTATGTAAAAATAGCCTCCTCAGGAATGGTCTGGTGCACTCAACTGAAATTCTGAATGTCAATAGAGCCATAGAAGTGGGTAATCATGTATTCAAGGTTTTTTTTTCTTTTTTTTTTTCCCGACCACCTACAACTAATATCATTTTGTATTCATTGTAGATCCATAATTTATTATTTTTTTTCTGTAAAAACTACACTTATCTGAAGAAATTAATTGGCATCTCTGATGCTGCCACTTGAGAATCATGTCTTATTAGGAACATTCAAGCCTTATTTCGACCATGCCTCTGTGATTTAGCAGATGCCTGCAGTCAATTGTTGACTAACTATTAGCAGATGCCTGAAGTTGATTGTGGATTGCCCATTTTCCATCTTTACTTAATGTTGATCAGAATTATGCTGCATTTCTCACAACATTTCTTAGCTTTCACCTTTAACATAGCCCGCATATTCTTCCAAATATGATTCAATATAAACAACTGCCATTACTCATTATTGCAGTTGAAAGGCGAACGGGACTTTAGATTTACATTAAATGAGGCACTATATCTATGATTGTAAATGCAAAGTTGTTGATCCTTTATATTCTGTTTTTTTTTTTATATATATATATAACTGGCATATCTGCTATGAGGCATTAATGTACTCAAAATGACCGCCTCAAGTACGACTTTGTAAACAACCTTTTTCATGGCCATCCTCTTTACAGAGTTTCATACTGCCAGTAATTTATAATATGATTTGGAATATATTGTGAATCACAGTCTATTATTGCTATTAAATTTAAAGCTTTCAATAACAATGTAGAGAGCTCCACTGATTAGCAGTCAGCACTCGACAGGCACTCTTTCTGCTACTCATGTAGCAGAACTTATTGCATGTCATAACTGGTAAGCTTATCATCTCATGTTTATGACATTTTTTATATTATTTAAGGTATTTATGTATTTCTACATGTCTACATTATTCGTTGTATGTATTGTAGGTACATTAACAGATGCAGGAATATTCATATATATTGGCATTTCTGCCAATTCAGAAAAACTAATCAATATAACCAATTATGACCAATATTTGTCAGATAACATCACTTAATGCTAGAGGTCTAGCAAGTTATCCAAAAAGGAGAGAAGTTTTTCATTGGTTGAATAGAAAGAAAAGTTCTGTCATATTTTTACAAGAGACTCACAGTACAATAGATTGCGAAAATAGGTGGAAAACAGAATGGGGTAATGAGATATATTTTAGCCATGGCACTAGCCAAGCAAAAGGTGTTTGCACACTAATTAAAAACAGATCAGGAATTCAGGTTAAAGAGGTAATTAATGATAATTTTGGAAGATATTTAATTATTAATATAACAATATGTGAACACGACCTAACCTTAGTAAACATCTATGCACCTAATAAGGATGATCCTAGGTTCTATGAAGATTTGATTAACTCTGTAAATCACCATGCTACAGGCAGTTTAATAATAGGAGGAGACTTCAATTTAACATTAAATCCAGCATTAGATAAAAAAGGAGGAAATTCTAATAGTCATAATAAATCTAGACAAGTAATAAATCACTGGATAGAATTAGAACAACTGTCGGACATTTGGAGACTACAACACCCGAATAGTTTGGAATATACATGGCATAGATATCTACCTGATCCAGTGTTTTGCAGATTAGATTATTTTCTAATTAATGATAGCCTCATTAATAGTATAAGTCAGTCAGAAATTAAAGCAGGATATAAAAGCGACCATGCATTAATTACTATTAGTATAATTAAAACAGAACATAAACACGGACCAGGCTTTTGGAAATTAAACTGTTCACTGTTAAACGAAGAAAGTTACATAAGCACAGTAAAAGAATGTATAAAAACAACAGTCTTTAATAATAAAGAAACAAACCCAACATTATTATGGGACACCATAAAATGCCAAATAAGAGGAGAAACCATAGCTTATGCAGTATATAGGAAAAAATTGAAAACACAAAAAATAAAACTTTTAGAAAAAAAAATTCATGACCTACAAAATATATTTAATACAACAGGTGATATTAAAGACCGAGAAAGCTGGGAGGAAGCAGTTAACAAACACAGACAACTTATTGAAGAAAAAACCAGAGGTGCAATAGTGAGATGTAGAACCAAATGGTACTCAGAGGGAGATAAACCAACTAAATACTTTCTCAATTTGGAGAAAAGAAATTACGATAAAAAATCTATACTAAAACTTAAAGATCAACATGGAAAAATAATTTCAGAACACAAAGATATTTTAAAAGAAGAATTACAATTTTATAAAAATTTATATACAGCCAGAGATTATCTCAAATCCCCAAATAGAAATTTTCTCTCAACAGAACATCTTAAAATTCTTGATGAAGATGAAAAGGAATTATGTGAGGAAGAATTAAAAGAGGAGGAATTAAAAGCTACAATTGAATCAATGTCTCTTAATAAATCGCCAGGTCCTGACGGATTCCCAGTTGAGTTCTATAAAACTTTTTGGGGGGACTTAAAAGAATATTTTATAAGTGCTATTAACTATTCCTTCAATACAGATTGCCTTCCAATAACTATGCGTCAAGGAGTTATATGCCTCATTCCCAAGAAAGAAAAAGACCATTTATATTTGAAGAACTGGCGCCCCCTTTCACTTCTAAATACAGACTACAAGATAATAGCAAAAACATTAGTAAATAAACTCAAACTAGTTTTACCCTCTTTAATACACTCTGATCAAACTGGATTCATGAAAAATAGGTATATTGGAGAAAATATTATTAAAATTATAGGCATAATTTCCTATTTAAGAGCAACTAATAAATGTGGTTACTTGTTATCAGTGGACTTTGAAAAAGCTTTCGATCAATTAGAACGGCCATATATTCAAGATACTCTTAAAATACTTAACTTTGGAACTAAATTCAGGAAGTGGATAAATTTATTATACAGCGATATTCACAGTTGTGTACTAAATAGAGGCTGGGCTACAGAATTTTTTCCAGTAACTAGAGGTGTAAGGCAGGGCTGCCCTCTTTCTCCTTATTTATTTATTCTGGCAGCAGAAACTTTGGCAACCGAAATAAGGAACAATAGTAACATAAATGGAGTAATAATAGATCAGAAAGAACAGAAAATTATACAATATGCTGATGATACAGTTTTAACATTAACAGGTGGGCCTTTGTCAGTGCAAGAAACCTTATTAGTATTCTCAGATTTTGAACAAATATCGGGACTCAAAGTAAATATAGAAAAAACAATAATAATGCCAATAACTGCTAACACACATGATCACGATACATTAAAATCCCTAGGCTTACAATGGTGCACCAATCCTGTAAAAATTTTAGGAATATCCATTCATCCAGAATGGAAAAAAATGATAGAGATCAATTATAAAGAAATCCTGAGTAAGATTAAAGTTATTATTAATACCTGGAGTAACAGAATAATGTCTCTTGCAGGCAGGATAACAATTATAAAAACCTGCATAATTTCACAGCTAACTTATTTATTCTTAGTACTACCAAGTCCACCAAACAATTATATCAAAGAAATTAAAAAATTAATATTTAAATTTATTTGGAATAACCAACCAGATAAAGTTAAAAGATCTACAATGATTGCACCAAAAAATAAAGGAGGGCTGAATATGATTCATCTTCCATCTAAGATACAATCTTTAAAAATTTCATGGGTTAAACGGTTCCTCAATGGACCTGTAGAAGATGGTTGGAGACAGATTATTAATGTACAATTTAAAAACCTGGGTTCATATATTTTTAAATGCAATTTAAAAGAACATGATATACACAATTTCAGTGACTCATGCGACCCGTTCTGGAAAGATGTGTTACACCATTGGTGCAAATACAATTTTAATAAGACTGTTAAAACACATGAAATTCAATTACAAACCTTATGGTATAATTCTCATATAAAGATCAAAGGTACAGTAGTTTTTTATAAGAAATTGTATATGGCAGGCATAAAAACGCTTTCTGACATAACCAAAAAATCAGGAAACCATCTATCATTTTTGCCATTTAAAGAATTCACTAACAAATACAAGGTTAATATAAGTTTTATAAAATATGTAGGTTTAGTGGATGCAATCCCAACTTGTTGGAAAAGAGAGTTAAAGAATAATCCTTGTTTAGAAGTACAAGAATATACGGTGGATAAAATAATAAATATGAAAAATACAACTCAGTTTGTATACTTAAATATTATTAATTCTGTCTGTTCGAAACCAGAAAAGCAAATAGAGAAATGGATTGGTGAACTAAGGCTACAAAATAAAGGAAAAATATTTAAAGCATTCAAGAATATTGATAAAATTACTATTTCAGAGAAATTAAGAATTTTCCAATTCAAATTATTACATAGAATTTTACCACTTAATCCACTTTTATATAAAATGAAGAAAAGCGAAACTGAACTCTGTTCATTCTGTAAAAAACAAAAGGAAACTTATCTACATATATTTTACCACTGTGAAGTAACCAATAAATTGTTAATAGCTTTTGAAAATTGGTCAAAAGACCTGGAACAATCTTTAAACTTAGGCAATGTTACAGGAACAGTATTAATATTAAACATCTCAGGTGACAGCCTACTTGATACCTTATTACTATTATTAAAACATTATATATATATATCTGCAAATGTAGAGAGAAATTACCAACATTCTCTGTGTATAAAAGTTATGTCACACAGATTTATAAAATGGAAAAACAAATTGCGAGTGCGAAGGGTAAAATAGAGAAACATAAACAAAAGTGGAAGAACTATCAAAACATACATATTGAAAACGAATAAAACAACATAAAGATAAAAACTCATTTAACCCACATTTCGAATTAGAACAACAGTTTTATCTCTGTTATGTACCTATGTTATTTGTATCTGTTTTGTATGTATGACTTTCAATTGTCTTTGTCTTCATTTTGTCTTTATGTACAATGTACCTTATTGTTTGTACTATTTGTTTGGAATAAAAAAAAAAAAAAAAAAAAAAAATGATCTTTTATTTTACAATTAATTTTTGTAGCAGTTTTCTTTTCAGTGTTATAAATGTTTCCAATATATATTTTTAAACGATTCAAAAATGGTTCTCATTATCCATTTAACAACTATATATATAAAACTCTTTGATGGAAGATACAACAATTGACTTGACCTTTTACAGAGATCTGATAGAGGAACAAAATGAGCTATATTTTATGCAGATAGGTTTAATTTATTACAAAGCTATGATGAAAAAAAAATATTGAGGTTTTTTTGATAACCTTGACCTTTGGCCCATATTGACCAAAAACTAAAGGCTTATAGGACGTTCATTTGTCTATCAACTGTACGAGTTTTACAGCGGTCATCGAGGATGGTGGCTTATACAGCGAAAAATGTGAGATCTCGTAATATCTCGTTTGGCGAGAAAAAGCACGTGTCAAAAAATCGTGTTAATCAGTCCGAATGCTGCCTGAAGCAAAAAGCATACCTCTGTAGCTTTAAAAGTGATAAAGCTAGAAAAAGAGACCCCTTATTTTGGAATATCATCAATTTTCCCCAAAAAAATCATAACCATGGCTTCAACAGACTGAAACAGCTAAACGTCAGATGAAAGGCCATGGAATGTCGTGTAAGATGAGTAACAGAGATTTCGCCTGTTGACACTAAAATACAAAAGGCGTTAATATTTTAAACAAACGCATTATCAGCTTGTCTGTTACTTGGTCTGAAGAAATAGAAATAGAATAGAAAGTCAGGCAAATGAGCGAATGGACTTTTTTGGGAGATGACCGCCCCCTGCACCTGCACTTTTCCGTTTCAGCTGGGAGCGGACATCTGTAGAGGTCGTCTTTCTGAATCACTATCTTTGACAATAATTTAATTCAATGAATTATGTCGTCCAAGTACAGCTTTAGCCCAATTGTTCTGTTAAGCTTTTAACTTCTTGATGCCCAAATTTAATTACTGCATTTGAGCCACTACGGCTTCGAGAATTTAGTTCACTGACGGCTCTGTTTCCTTTGTTTCCTGATCTAGATTAATCATATTTTTATGAATCATATCGAAGTTTAATTCCCTCTTTGTAGTGCCGTCATAACCTTTCTATGGATATTTAGATATTGCAAAAATCTTTACCCTTTTCGAACTAATTTCGAAACCAATTATTAACTTTTTTATTTATATATTATAAGCCGATTGCAATGTACTAGGGTAATGTTTATGCACGGGTACCATCGACGACATATTGTCCTGAACGATTGATTGAAAATATCAAGAAATTTTCAAATCAGTTTATGTTAATACTGAAGGATCCTTCTGCACCAGCTTATGTCATGAATCTTATTCAGACAGGAATCCTTGATGGAAATGTTGGTCATGCAAGCATTGCATTAAGGACTGTTCTTCTATCAGTAAAACAAAGATTATGAGGCAGAAAATTTCAAATTGAACCTTATCATGGTTCTTGTTTTATCTGAACTGTTTTTTACCGTTGATCTCCCAATACCAATATTATACAAGTAAATATAACCTGAGGGTTGGCAACAGACCGCCTAAACGATGCTATTTTAATAGTTATCAGCTTCAAACTGGCTGTATACGCCAATCCCCGTGTCACTTATATTTTGGTTCGGGAAATCTAACGTGATTTAAAAAAAAAACTCACGGATCATGATCATGTTCACGGATCATTTTAACTGTTAAAATCGGTTCGTGTGAAGAAAAAGACGTAGAAACCCCATCCTAAAGCACCCACCACGCAGGACACAGAGTATCTGAAATTATTGACACCCATAAGAGTCCTCAAAACCCTAATGGTGCGCCTATGATAAACACGCATAATAGAGTCGCAGGATGTTATTTTCTCTATGAATTAAAACATTTCCCAGATGAAACATGATTTTTCCCACTTTCTTCCTTTCCAATTTTCGTTTACGTCATCTCCTGTTTCATCTGATGATTACAGAACTTCAAATTCCAAGAGTTGTTTACCAATATTTTGCAAAAGGTTTTGCATAAATGTTCCTTTTACAGGCTTTCTTTACATTATCCTGAGTGTCAAGTCACCATCGAGATTTTCAAGTGATGTTTACATGATCTTGAAATATAGGTTCTGTAACGCAAGTTGTGGTTTCAGGTTTGGTAAACAGCAAACATATTATATAACTTGGGAAATACAGTGTGTCTTTGTATATTGAATACCTCTTTGAGCCATCTTTACATTATATTCCAATCATACTTCTTCGCCATTTTAAAGGACAAAGAATGTATATTTTTATATGGCTTTTAGCATGCAATACAGAAAACCAAATGTTATAAAAAAAATAAAGGTGGCAAGCAAAGAGCGATAGCTAAAGAAAATAGATGATTATATTCATTTGACTCTTTCAAGATATAAACAAGTACACATAAACAAGGTTACCGAGATGTTCGTTCAACATGACAGCTGGACACATCATGGAAATTTATGATATGTATAAATAAAACCTGTTTCAAAATATCTTTCATACTTCATGATGGAGAAAATATATTGTGTTTGTAAAATCAATTTCTATTATTGAGGGAAGCATAGGTGCTCAATGTATTTAACCCTTAAATGCAAATTATATCATTGGAACTTGGAAACAATATTTGCCGGGGGAATTATGAACATATATGTTACCTTGTTATTACAATTGCTCATTACTGTTCATTGATGCTGAACTATGAAAAAAGACAGGCAATAACATTACAACATCGGGCGCGTCAATAAAATGTCGAGAAATTTTTTGTATCATTTTATTTTTTGTTATGATGTAAGCAATGTAAGGGAGAACTGTTTCAGTATATTTTTAAAAACATTTTTATGTTTTTTTTAATATGTTATAAATTGTGTAACATCTCATGTCTACAATGTTTCCCGGTGTGAACGTATAGACGAGCAATAATTAACAACTCACGATTGAGGGAAAAGTGCAACAATACCAAAATGCTGTGAGAGCACCAGTGATTTATCATCTGTGCCTTGTGGAACGCAATGGTGGGGAACAGGTACATTTTAAAAAACATCTAATCTTAATTTCTTAATAGATCTTCATAGTTCTTTTTAATATATAATATTAAATTATAGAAAAATGGTTCGCATTATTACACTTACAGGTGTATAAGTATATCTTTATAAGAATGAACAACATATCAGTCATACAATTATTGACCTTGTTAAAAATTAAAGTTGTTTCATATATATTTTCTTCGTTCACCATTATATGAAATCTTGACAGTCAGTTCTTCATTTGCGAATTTAGGATTTGTGTTTCCCTACACTCATAAAATGGATGTAACAAAATATTTCCTTCTCAGACATGCATAAAGAGCAAAGCGTGGTTTCATTTTTTTCCAATAAGATATAAAAAGGGGTTTAAGGCTATACATCTGTGAGATAATTTGAACTTGAACGTTCTCAAATCTTCTGATATTGTTAAAGGCCTCACATCGAAGATCATGGAAGTCACCGTTCATATTTCCGTTCCATTTTTCTATCATTTTAAGGGCTATATATATATATATATATATATATATATATATATATACACATATATATATATATGTGTGTGTGTGTGTGTGTATATATTAAGAACTAATTCTGCATATACTGTATATGTAACCCTTTTTATCTCATAGATTCTTTCAAGACTTTATTTATATGTTGGATGTGAATGAAGTTCATTCAAGATTACTATTTTGTTCCAATGAGATGGAACTTCATCTATAGTGCTCATGTGTTGCATTTTATTTATAGATGTATGAATACCCATGCTGGTTCATTGTTTAACAGATGGAAAGGGTATACACAGAAAAGTGGTTCACTGCCAGAGGGATTTTATTATACTTTATATGAAACTTTCCTTTTAATTCAGTGTGGGATACAAAAATTTCCCCCATATCTCAATTACTTATTTCCAGAGGTGTTAATTAGGTGTGTAACCAAGACAGGCTTGGATAATAATCGCTGGTCAGCGACTTTGGCGGGGCCCGCTTTGATCATGAGCTAGTACACGCTTCTCTGACGCTTATTTCCGCGTTCATAAAAGCCCTGAAATCCATTTTGTTCTCTGACATGAAGATACAAGTATCTATAATACATAACATAAGATCACATAATGTTAAATGCCTCTTTCTTTTCCTCTGAATTTTTTCTATAATCGCAACGTTGTGTTACCATTTTCAGTAGAGGAGACTAGTCCACATGGGAGTCTTTGTGTTTGTTTTTAAAAGTGCAACGTTGTTTCATACCTAAAAAATAAGGATTTGTATTTAATTACTCATGGACTTGTACTCAGCGCAAATCTGTACCCCTTTTGGCTTCATTGAATGTTTGCTGAGTGCTTTTTGCCTGGTTGATAGACCAAATCGATATCCCCTACATACCCCGTCAGGTTCTGTTAATTCTAATAACTACTGTGACGTTAAGACATGAAAGTTTATTTTATACATAATATTTTTAATACCTGACCCATAAGACAACTTTTAACCAGCAAATAATAATAATAAGATTTCGCAGAGCCGAAGCCCTCTGCCAAGATAGCCGCCACTGGGAAAAATTCTGAATGGTGAGTTATGAGTTATTAAAAGTATTAAAAAGCTCACTCATTGACCTTGAGTTTATTTCCCTAAAAATTAACACTTGCACATATACCTTTCACGCCATAGGCATATTTTAAAATTCAGACATATTGAGTCTTCATAAATGTTTACAATTTCCTTTAGCATACATTGCACAAATATATATGTATTAGTATCTCATATTATGCAAAAGAACACTAAAATAAAAAATAATCAATTTTCAGCCGTGTTTTTTTCACTAGGTAGTTTTCTTTACAACTGCTAATTTTAATATTAGAGGAAGATTTTTGTGTTACCTAAGTTTTACGAAGTATAAAAATTTATTGGTGTAATATATGAACCTTAAAGTGCAAGAAGATAGAAAAGGTAAGTGCTTAGTTGGTACTCCCTGCCCTCAAATATCAATTAAGTGGTCTTAGCCCCAACTTCCTTAAACTTCATAACGTAAAAGTGCAAGATTCGAAATTTGTTGTATTTTGCAACAAGCCACGTATTGCATATTTATTTTACTTGCAATTGTTCTTAAACTTATTTTATTATAAAGAGTTTCATAGTTCATTCCAATTTTTATATTTGATAACATGAATAGTTATGACTTGACATTGTAGGGTATGTAATACATCTGCGGCTTGTTTTTTAAACAAGAATCACTCTCAATTGCTAATGCAATAGCCAAAAGTATGGATGGTTTGTGTCACGGTTGTACCCAAATAATTATGACGTCACTAGCAAAACCTCTCTACTAGCAAAAACGTGATATCCTCCATTATCTTTCAAACGATGCATATGAGTGACATCGGCCTGTCATTTTCTGGTGCACAGGTATTGCAAGTCAATTGAAATTCTTTTATAATGCGTGTAGATACTTATCTTGACCAGATGCTTTACTGATACATAGATAATACACTATATAGATTAGAGGGTATCACTGTGTAGCCTGAAACCTCCCCCCCCCCACCCCCCCCCCCCCCACCCCACCCCCCGGTTTCTTTTTTTTTGGCTGAATGGAGATACTCCTATATTTTCCAGCTCCTGTGACGTGACATATCTCCAGAAATCATTTTAGTCCATATCGTCATAATGAGATTTTTTTTAAGTTGGCTTTGATATGTAGTGACTATATGTTTAAGCAACACAACTACGGAAGACGTATGAGTGTAAGATTAACAGACAAAAAGCTGTAAAATAGGTTTCTCTATTCGTTATATTGATGTATAGTATGGGTTATTTGTCCTGTCAAACTCCATTTATAACTGTTAAAAAGTATTCAGGGTTGTTGAAGTAGTTAAACAAATATATTTCCGTTTGTTTTGATGTTACTTAGTGCAATTTATTATCACACTGCACAAACTGTGGTCGATTAAGCTATACGGATAGATTATATCTTGTGATAATATATTATACACATATGAAAGACTTACCTTAAGGTAAAAAGAATAAGAGACAACCAGAAACGAAGATACTGACTGCAAAGCATAGTTTTTAAAAGGAAACAACTGTACAGGGGTCCTTTATCAGTGGTGGAGGGCTAAATGGGGCCATAGAATATGTCTGCTCTATACAGAAGAATATCGCAGTGTTGCAATTTTATTGAAATATTGTTCCGTTGGATGTAAATAATTAAGAAACTGATGAAAGTAGATGATATTTTACTGCTGATTGTATAGTTGGCGATAATAGGATGACGTGTGCAAATATATACGCATCCAGTAATGATCATCCAGCTGAAACATGTTCTTTGATGATTATGTGCAAACATGACAGGACTCCTCTGCACTGAATAATCAAATTGAAGGGATCTCCCTCCCTTTTCGAACTGGCGCGAGACTGTAGCATCCGGTATAGTCGGTCTCAGGTTTTCTTCATGGGCACTAAGAGAGGAAATACTAAAAGAAACATTGGCGATGTTTAAACATATGGTCGAGTCTCAAGGGATAATGCTTATGTTGGGACTGTCCAATATTTGAAGAAGAGCTAAAATGGTTTCACACATTAAAAATTATAAATGTACCAATTCTTATGAACTTTGCTGTTTAACAAATGGAATATTTGTGATCAAATCAAAGCTTACTTTGTGACTTTAATACGACGGTTTAAATTTGGCGGTAGCTATTCTTTTTTTTTCTTATTTGCAATCCTTGCTTTTGTCACACACATCTTGTGCTAAAGCAATGAACCCTGCTTTGCCTCCGATAGCCTAGGGTTGTGCCCGCGTGTATTAACGTTTACAAATAAACAAAATATTAACTCTTCGTACAATAAGAGGGCATAACCATGGAGAACTGGTCTGTGAGCTATATTCCAATATAATTGTTCCTAGATGTGCAATGCGCCTTGGTTTTAAACCTTGTGGTTTAACCTCTGATCGCATGAATACTATTCTTAGACACATATGTGGATTAAAATCAGCATTAGAAATTGCGCCAATTAAGTATAATTCGGCCTTTTATTTCGGATGTATTTCGGAAGTTGGACCACCGGCTACATGAATGATGCCGCGGGCTTGGCCATAAGAGGGGCTATTTGTACTATGCTTATAAACCGGGAATGTGCAGTAAAAACAGAGGAGCCAAACTGGGTCTACTGAACACGGTGACACCTGCTGGCCTCTTTTAAATATGTGAACTCAGAAAATTTCGCGCGATGCCAGTAATTTTTTTTTTACATTCAGCCATACAGTTAGGTTGAGTTCCCATGCACTTCACACATAAAAGAAAAACAACACGTCAGCGTCGTAATGCCGTACTTTAATTTTAGTGCTCTCTGACGGGAACGCAGCCATTAAATGTAAAATGGAATTACTTATTATTATGTTTTCTATCTAAATCTGCTAGATATTTCAATACGATTAGATTTGTAAAGTTTTATCATTAAAACTGCAAAGCGAGTAATAATTCATTGATATCCTTTACAAATTTAATTTTGCTTCAAGGCTACAATGAGCTATATAAGTCGGAAGGCTATGCTTATTCATAAACACTTAGAAAATTCTCGATAGCAGAAAGAAATCGAAGGTCATGAAAGTCATGACTGCGAAGGTCATGAATGGAATCCAGAACAGCATAAAGTCAAAACTTTATTTCAAAAAGATAATTCTGCTTTTGGAGCACCTTGTTAACGATATCATTATTGTCACTATCTATTTTTTAACACACAGCTCATCCGTTGTTCAGTTCCTCGGCGTTTAATGCATTATCTCTGTATGCGCTACATGTTCTTACATGTTTATTCTTACAACTGAAATATAACAAATGACCCAATGCCAAAGCCTGCTTAAGGATCACATATGCTTGAAAAATACTGGAAACGAGATGTCTATATGGGAGCTGGACATAATTATCTGAGATTAAGTATTTTCACTTTTTTTTATTTTTTAATTATAACTTAATACTATAATAATAGTATTTCTACATTAAAACAGGCTTTAAAACAAACACGATATTTTGCTGTTCCTTTTAGGTTTCGCTTACCGGTTAACAACTGCAGCGTTTCGGAGCTTTCAACTTGCTGTTGAAAGTTTACGTGCACATCTCCGTATCTCTTTCGAAACCATTCTCCTTATCACTCTCATTGTCCTAAACGTTGATTTGTTTTCAGGGAATCATATGAATTTCTTCCTTAAGTCCGTAAACAAATAATCACTCAATCTGACAAATTTTATTTATTCCTTTAATGGTATCACCGGGAAGTATTTTACCTTTGTTACGTATATAATTTCAGGCGTCTCGAAATTATCAATAATTTACAAGATCAGCAGTATATTTTAGAGCGAGTTCATGTTGTTTGTTGGTATCCCTGAACTCGACGTCACATGTTCACTAAAAGGACGTTCGGGCAGCCATTTTTTTTGCCTACCAATGTACTGCATTTGGTGTACAGACCACCGCGGACAAACAAAATTGTGGTTAAAAAATCTTATTGAATTGAAAATACATTTTTCACTTGCCTGTGCATACCATGAGTTAACCATAGGTAAAACCATGGTATTTATTTGTGAATTTTAATTCTTGAGGACCCGGAGAAAACCACCTTCCTTGGACGGGCCACTACAACCCACTCTCGAAGCCAAGCGGGGAATTGAACCCTGGGCGCCAGCGAAGAAGGCCGAGCGTTTTACCACTCAGCTGTCCAGGCTCATTTCATCCAATTGATATCATCAGAAGAAATGTGGCTCATAAGCACAAATCCCACGTTTACTCAGTAGAGAGGTAGCCATAAAAGGTATTAACAATATTCTCCATGGGCCATATAAACAAAAAAGACACTGTAGATAGATATGAAAAAAATGTTCCAGGATACCGAACAAACGCACTTCCTAGCAAAATTCGCGTCAAGACAAAGTCCCTTTGCCTGAGTCTGGGAGCGCGCGACCTCACAAGAATGCCTGTCCCACGGCAAAAACATCACTGTATCTGAGGTACTTTTAGGTCAAGCAAACGTATTCCAAATCTCATTATATTATCATATAACATAATTTCCTATGACAAAATATTAATATAGATTTTACATAAAATGAGCCCAATTCCTGAAGGAAAAACATTTTTTCTATTTTCCCACTAAAAACACGAGGTTGTGTGATTTGTTCAAAAACCAAGGGCACATCTATGAGCACTGTCAAATCGACAGTGACGTCACACACTGGGAAATCCCCTGTGACTAAAAATTTTAGATCTCAGTAAAAGCACAGTATTTCCGCCTCTGTCAGTCCCAAATTTTCAGCAGAGAATAAAAACAACATGCATTACTAAATCTGGGTTGTTGATAACATTCAGTCCATGATGTCACACGTGTACCAGCCAATCAAATCAGGGCAAAGTCTGGGATCTGGGTGAAATCCATCACACAACAAACGCACGTGGAATTGGTTTACTTAACCTTTACATATAGATTACAAACAAGATTGCCTCCCTCAGACGTAGATTGTCAATATCCACTGACGCGATTGCCCATCTGGACACAAAGAAGACAGCAGACCAGCCAGCAGGACTGCTGAAGCTCGCTCAGGTAACGCTGCACTCACGAAGCGCTCCGGCTCTTCTGAAGATAGCTGGGATTCCCGCCGTATATGAGACTCCTGACTTCATAACTCCCGCTAGACTTCTCCGCCAATCAGCACTTATATACTCGATATCCGGTGTCAATACACATCAACCTAACGTAGACAAGTACCCAGGAAGGTTTCGTAAGAAAACAAACCTAAGGAAATTCGCAGACAAGACGTCGCCTATCAGACAGTTGCTATGGAGACCGTCATACCAGATCGGTTTTTCCGAGCCTACGCTTTATAGAAATGAACATAAAAGAGATGCAGGTGGCGTATACTGATTGCCTAACTGCTTTGAATTCACATTAAATGAACCACGTGTTTTAACTAGGTTTCTCACGCTGATGGCTAAACATGATACTACATTAAATTAAAAAAAACTTGCAAAACAATTATCTGGCCATACTCCCTATACCTTAATAAATAAACTGACAGTCGTCTGGTGACACCGTTATCCGAGTTCTTATATACATATTTGCATTTCCATCAAAGCGTAATTTTTTTTTAAATGTGCTGTCTACGAGAGTTGGGAAGATCCTTAAACATAAGGTGTGCTATATTTTATAACATTGCGCCTGCGTTGTCTGTTTTATAGAAACATGACAAGTTTTCAGGGGGGTTTCCCCTTGTCTCGGTACCGCTGGCAGGTTTATAGACCTTAGATGTGAACGTTTCATCAAATGCCCATAAAAATGGATCAGATCATAGGATAGGGACATAAGAACACATTATTTGTTTATATTTTACCCGCATTTTAGCTTATTTCGGGAATTTACTTGTTTGTTGATTTGTCATTGACGATGAAAAAGGTTGACATCGCCGCCGCCAGCATTTTGTTAGTCCTGGTTATGATATTTATGAAACGGAAAAAATGGCAAATTGAAAGAGCATGCAGCCCCTATAATAAACGTGGAAAATTTGCTTCGCTACAAATTTACATATATTTACATATAATATATTACATATAATTGCAAATAGTGTGCTTTCTGAATCACTCTGGTGAACATTAAATAACATGTCCAGTTCACCAGAGCGGGACCATTTATGTCAGTGCAAAAACACAACGGTTAGAGTGTAGCGCCAGCGGGGTCGTAGGTCAGCCGACGTTTAATCAAATGAAGTCGAGGTGAACCATTGAACGCATGGGTCAAATGACGTCGATGCAAGGTCAGCCGGTGGGTATATGGGTCAGGTGTCACAGTGTCAATAAACTGGGTTAACAGATGTCACCACATGTCAAAAGGATTAGCTTTCCGTGGAACTTACGCAGCAAATGTGTTACTTTATTCATCGTTCAATGAAGCTCCTCCACATAAGAATTAACCGAACGCTGCGATCTATGGTCAGGCACTAGGTTTCTGATGTTAATGTCTATGTTTAATATTGTTTACGCTACATTGTCAGGTACTAGGGTTTCTGATGTTAATGTCTATGTTTACTATTGTTTACGCTACATTTCACCACGCATTGGTGTCCCAGAAATCGTTCACTTCAAAAGGCGTGAAATGCATTTTCATTGATTCACAGACAAAGCTATACGAAATGGAAATGTGTTCGCAGCGGATCCATTTTCAATCGTAAATTCCTCGAATACCGCTCATTTCGAGCCCTGAAAGGTGGTCCAAGAACGGTCAATTTCTTTATAAATAGATTCAATAATGATGTAGATGATTACACACCGAAGGAAATTCTGTATATGTACATGTATACTTAGATAAGCTTTTATTAAGATATGGAATGGTTACCTCTAACAAAATATATTGAAAAGGAAAATTGCGAATCACTTCACAATAGGGTTTACATAATAGCTTTTCAGATCAACCAATCGAAACATCATTAAAGGATACTTGTGTCCAATATAAGATGACTATACAACATGAAAAAAAAAATAGAAAGTCTGATGGCAAAACTATTCTATAGTCTGATCATATCCTTAGAGGAACGCACCGATTTTATTTACCTATCATCCAATGATTATTATTGTCCCCATTAAACGTTGGCCAAGGAAAAAGGCTGCCCTTCCAAGTAGCGGACCATGTTGCCCTTGGCCTATCGTAGTAAAATAGAGATGGTGTGGTTTTTTATTGCGCACTCATTGTAATGGCACTAAGGTACCCAACATACTCAAGGCTGTTGCTGAGCAACAATGAATATTTAACAGAACATTACTGAGCTCAGATCTGCTTAACATACCAGGTTCCCAGCCTCTCAAATTTATATTCCATTTAAGCTTACACATAGACCACGTTTCGTTTGAGGTATAAACAGACACCAGGAGCTAAATATCAGTTCTGGGCTGGTACCACTGCTGGTACAACAACTACGGAAGGCTACCCACTAACTAGTACTCTATGCCCTTGAACTGGTAACTAACTGGAACATCACGGGAAGCATGATGGATCGCCCTGGCGGAACTGGACTGGCGGACATGTAGGACAGCACGGGAAGCACGGCAGATCGGCCCTTGCAGGACTGAACTGGCTGGCTGCATTTCTGGACACCAGCTGGGACAGCACGATAAGCACGGCAGATCATCCCTGGTTGGACTCGACTGGCTGGTTCCACTTCTGGACATAGAGGCCTGACTGACCACTGTGTGTATGTGAATCTTTTAAATACCCTTCTATCTGAACACTCATACATATTCATTAGTCTCAAACAATGCCTGGGGCCGCTTTGTGATTGGGGCTTACCTATATTCATGAGCACGTTGAATACTATGTATGCTTGGAACAATACTACCTCTTCAATGCCTTCCACTTCGCGACAATTTTAAAGGTGTTTCATACACATGTTTTTTTATTTAATTATTTGACATTGTTAAAATTCAGAAAGAGGGAAATGCATTTAGCACTTCTCCATTGAAACATGCTTATAGGAAAGGACTTTCAGCTAATATGTGCATAGTAGTTCTAAGGACATTTTTGCACATTACACAAGGAACAGTTTTCCAGTGTACATTATGTTTATGCGTCCCGTGCCTTCGACACAATTAATATTCCTAAGTTGTTCCTGTTATTTGGGGAACGAAATCTTTCACCTGTTCTCATCAAAAACTAAAAGATATCTACCGAAGACCTGTTATTAAGACAAAACAAGATGACGTTGTTCTGAACAGTTTGGTGCTATGATATGGAAGAGCTGTTAAATCATCTCACACATAGGGATACGGGATTATATATTGAAAATTATTTGGTTGGTGCTTTTGCGTATCTTGCACTCTTTTGCCTGTTTTAGACTGGACTTCAAACATTGTAAAGGAATTTGAAAGTTTTGTAGAAGAGTTTGATATGTTATAAAACCCAAAGAATCAAAATGTATTATTATTAGCTGGGTGTATCCGTCAAGGCCAAATTGTTTTAAATGGTGTTTATCTAGAATGACAGGACTCCATACAGTACATGGGGAATATAATCACCCGGCACTTGTCAGATTACAACGTTGTCTTTCGTATAAGTGCAATATTTATTACAAGCTTCAACACTTAAATGGCAAATTTTGTTTATCTCCCTAGCAAAACTAAGAACAGCTATTTCAATATTATTGTTGATCCTATAATAGCTGCAAACCCTGGTAGTTAAAACATATTAATTGAACGATTGGGTACATTATATATTCAGAGTTTCACTTACTGCTCTTAATATTACATAAACTTATTTGTTTTACACGGATTTTACAAATAGTTATGACAAATCGCAGCACTCTCCATAACTGAGATGCTCGCGTTCAGTAGTGGTGTAGGAAATGGCTTTATGCTGAATGATGGACACATTTTCGGACAAAAGAGATAATTGTGTATCAGTTGTTGTTCTTGGATTTAATCTGCGATATAGGGAAGGTTAAATACGGGCTTCGATGTATCATGCACGACATCACTACAATATGAATATATTTAAAGCACTTCAAATGATGCCAACCTCGAATGCAGATTTATTTGTTTGTAAAGATGGAATATGTACCTCATATAAAACATGCGAAGAAGTAAAACGTTGATATATATATATATATATATATATATATATATATATATATATATATATATATATATATATATATATATACCACTGAATTAGCAATACCAACATAAATTTTATTCTTCCTTCCTTTAGTATATTTTCATTTATTTCATTTTGCACTAAATTTTCTTGTACGAATAAACAATTTTACTCAAATGTAACCCTTTCCAATGACCTTAGAATGCCTCTTTTGGATATAAATGTGTTGGTTATACCTCAAAAGATGTATGTCCTGTTCTTGAAATGAACATGAACGACACATTCTGCTTTACCGGAATATTGTGCAAAGATTTTTTTTTTTATGTTGTGTCTTGAATTAACAACTTCAAACACAAATGCTTTCTGGTATTGTTTTTGAATGATGATAGTGTTTTATATTATGCGTATTTATATAGTTTTACCTACACCGTCTGAGAATAAATCAATTATTCCGTCAATTTAAGAGATGTTTCTATCGGCATTTTTCTCTTTGATTTTACAGGTTCGCCATGGTACAGGTATCTTCCAAATGATCATGTACAGACGCGGATCCGTTCAGTACAATTACGTGAGAAAACAGGATTACCACGTTATGCCAATCGAGCAGTTGGGTCCACCTAATATGTGTAATTATATATCTCCGATAGCTCTCCATGACCAATAAACGAAATGGTCAAGAAACTTTATTTGCAAAAGAATTCATCATTGTAATGATTAAATGAGGCTTGCACTGGTAATCGGTCTTTTACAGGCAAAGAGACATACCCTCACACAAACGGATAACTATCACATCCATATTAGCATTAGCATCGTCGGATGTAGTATATTGACTAAAATGTTACAATATATGGTGTATTAATTTCAGATAAATGGGCGTAGTTTGAACCAGGGCTGGTTCTTATCCTCATCTTTTCCTAGAAGATCGCCTAATTCATAATATTAAGCAGGGTTTTGGATATCTCTTACACTGGTCTGAATAGTCTATAGAGGAGCAATTCATTGAGGAAAAGGGTTTTCTTTGATCTGATTTGCACAATTTGCATGATACACCGATTCATTGGCCAGACTGAAAAACCGCCTCAAATTGCAAATTAATTAAGAATGTCATCATCGCAAAGCAACAGAGGGACATTTTTATCCATGTTCAAAAAGTCAGTTTTTTCAGGTGTACGGGTGTATGGAATAGAAAGGAGAAGAAAACTGATATAATTTCAAGCTCGAAAAGTCGAAAACAATATGGCTTTGCACGATTATAAAACGTCTTTAACACTTCGGATTCATAACATAAAATGTTTATAACATTTAATTAATTTTTATCAGTATTAATTACATAAAATTGGCGAACGTGCCATTGTAGTCAAATTTATATAAACATATATTATCTACATTTTCCATTAAATGGAACTTTATAAACGTGTCATAATTGTTTAAGTTATATAAGCAAATTAACTATATTTTTTCTAAGGGCAGTTGGTAAGACTGCGGTTGACCATTTACTTATGTTTTTATGATTATGATGTATAAACAATCATATAAAAACTATAACTTTCATCAGTAAGGAATATTTTTGTCGGCTGGAGGTGACTGATATTTCTTAAAATGAACTTTATTGACAGGCATTGGTTACACTTTATAAACGTAAATCTTTGCAATATAATTGGGAACTGTTTTAGCATGGGTACCATCGACGAAATGTTGTTCAGAATGATTGATTGAAACATTCTGGCATTTTCAAATAAGGTTGGTGTAATATATATATTAAAACCACCGTATTTGCATACATTCATCTGACAACACCACTATACAAGAGTGACTGAGATATTCCAGTAAAGACACTACCGATTTAATTGGTATCAGTAGAATTAATTGAATACACAGTATAGCACAAGACTGTTCTTCAATCAGTACAACAAAGGTTCTGATGCAGACTATTCCCTTTGGGACCTTTTCATGTTACAAGTGTTACCTGAACAGTTTAATATCGTTTACATTTATGACCAACATCAGCAAGAACACCATATATTGATTGGATGGATGGATGGATATTTTCTAGAAATATAAAGGAAAGACCCTTGGAAGAAAAAGCTTAGCATACTGTGACTCTGATTGCACACTGTGATTCATAGCGCTGTCGGATTCAACTAGCTGCATATGCCTATGGTTATAAGCTTCCGTGATTGTTGTGGTTTATGGTTTTTTTGCCTGGTGTTGATAATACAAAAAAATCCTATAATGAACAAGTATCTGGTTATTCGACGATGCCTTCAACTATTAATATTGGTACATGGATATACATTCGTACTGAAGACATTTTCATGATACTCTGGGTCAGGTCTTGAATAAACGTGCGAGGCATGTCTTACATAACTTACATAAAGCTGTATAACATTAGATATAACATAAAGGGTATTATACAATTAAAAATAATATAAATCTAATTTTCTTTCAGAGGCGATTTGAAATAAAGTGCCTGCAAGCAGTCAAAACTGAGTATGTGATTATATTGTGTTGGTTCCTCATCTAAGGTTCTCATGTGCAGTGGTCATGACTTATGAGACAGATGACGACCTCAAGGCATACACAACTTGTATGACTGTAACCTTTAAAATGAACCGCTCTTTGTAGTGGATGTTTTTGTACAACACCAAAGTACATACTCTTCATCATCCATATTGCCAGGGACAAAACAATTAATTCACGACTAAAGAAGGTTATAAAACAACACATCGCAACATCATATTCTTTTATATAAATGGTTTTGTCTAAATATTTCTAATAATGTAAATTCTAAAATTACATACGTAACCAAGCAGACAGAAGTGCAGGGAGTGGTTTACGCTATTTTTTCATATAGCGATATATTTTGTTAACGTTCTTACTGCCTTGTTTCGTTCTATCAGTTCAATTATTTCTTTTTGTTTGTAGACAGGGAATGCATTTTTTAACCCATTAATAAGAGTAAAACCAAGTATAAAAGTAAATAAGTAACAATACTTATATTCTAGAGATAAATAATGATTGATAATTATGAATAAATATGCATAGTACAGGTTTGTAGCTCAGTAGCCTTCTAATACTTCCTACACCTTAATTATCTCATCCTTTGAAACCAACACAAGAATAAAAATAATTCATGTTTATATCGTCCCAATCATTCAGCGTAAGAATTTGCAACACTACATATCTCACCCAAAATATTTCTTATAAAGTGCATTCTCAAAATAATTCTTCTATGTGACTGAAAAGATGATAAGTTGCCAAACGTTTGCATATGATATTGTATGTTGTTATATTTATGTTCTACTGTTTTAGGAAGATATCGCCACCGCCCCCGCAGTTTTCCTGAACGAAATATTTCACAGATATTTATCAAACTATACATGTGCATAGGTATGACTGAGAGGACGAAGCCTATTTAAGATGAGGCCAACCCTTTACTATGAGAGTGAAATTGTCCTTGAATATGTCCATATTTTGTGTATATCACAGATTTTAAATATATCAGAAAAGATTGGTCTAACGATCAAAGGTTGATCAAAGACCGCGGGTAGCTTCATTTTGTACGGATGACTGGTGGCGCCAATTGTAAACCGTTTCTTGTTTTCGATCGTGTTAATACCCCAAACAATTTCACTTTACAGTAGTGTGAGCATTATACGTCAAAAACTAATGTACAGATTTTCTACATATTGTGCACATGCTAAAATGGGTTATGGATTGGGAGAGTTCCCCCTTAAATATATCCATACTTGGTTAAAAAAAGTGATTGGATGCAATTTTTTTCTAAAAATCAAAATGATAAATGCCAGATGGATACCGAATGAGACCAAAAGCGAGTGACTCTAATCTTGATTTTCAAGGACAAATTTGAACAAATATATGATTTTTAGTGAATCCTAAAACTTTGTCAACACTGCATAATTCCCCCCTCAAATTTCATACAAAGGTCATATCTACAGCACAGCTAATTTGTCTTAACCTTATATGTTTATAATTCCTTAAAGCGTCGTAAGTACATTTTATTTCTATCAATGACATTGCAACATGATACGTGATACATTCATAATATATCTTCATTGCAGATATTATCCAGTTCCTGATTTACTTTTATCAAGTATTATGTTGACAACTAATCTTTGTCAAATCTACTTCAGTTGTAAGTCAATTTTACTTTATGTTCTGTTCTCTTATATAGTGTCATGCACTTAATTTAGTTTAGTGTATGACAGTCCCAGTAAATAATTTGAATATATGTTCGATGTATAAAATTCTTCTATGAAGAAAATACCAGTATCATCAGTTAATAAATACAACTATATAACTGGCAGGAATTCTGATTTGATGAATAGAATATTTTTTCTGATACTTTATGTTATGAGAGACTGATCTATAAGTGTTTATGCATGCGGTTTGAAAGTTTGCAGATGAAGTTAATCTGCTGTGTGTATACATGTGTGCGTGTCTTTGCTGGGGGGGGGGGGGGGTCGAGGTGCAAAACCGGCGGAAAAGTTAACGCCCTCCTTACGGGTGATGTGTAAAATATTTTTATTTAAAAACATATAAATTGGCATTTCTTTTTTTTTGAGGCATATGAACGATAGAAATTTAATAAAATTGTAATGTTTCAGTTGTGGCAATTTGGCTTAACTGTGCAGTCCACTTGGTTCTTGTTAAATTCCGCGAAAAGAAGAAGTGATTTAAATTGTTAATACGTGTGTCCAAGGAAGGGAACGGCCTGTGGATAGGCTTTAATGGTGCTTGGTCTCTGTTACTAAATTGTCCCTCATCATTAATGTACATTTGAATATTTTGTTTAATATTACCGCAATTCTGAAAAAAAAAACATTAAAAAAACCCAAAGTTTTTGGTCATTATATATTTATTATATGTTAATGGTGAAAGTACATTCTAAGTATGTGGTATCAGACTGACATTTATTGGTATCCGCAAAACTTAAATCTACAACTTGAAAAGCGGATCAAGGAAAGGGGTCAACCCTCAGTTTTTCAGGTTAAGATGAAAGCCAGCAACCTGAAAGTAGGCTTCAGGTGTTTATGTGTGCCACCAACCGATAGATTTCCTTGGAGAATAAAATCTACATATAACATATATGCGACATTGCCGATTCGAGTCATATAATATATTTGGTCAACTGATTTG
Source organism: Sipunculus nudus (assembly GCA_026874595.1). NCBI lineage: Eukaryota > Metazoa > Annelida > Sipuncula > Golfingiida > Sipunculidae > Sipunculus > Sipunculus nudus. The sequence goes on along the minus strand of CM049317.1, from coordinate 31,097,597 downwards.
TGGCTTTTTTCATCACTATTTTATATACAAACCCAGCTTTCTTTGGACGTAAAGAGTCATAGAAACAAAAAAGAAACACTCATTTATACGTTTTATGAACCTAGCAATCGTTCGACTCTAACAAAATGACCGACATTTCGTCAATATATATATATATACCGCTCATAGAAAGAAGCAATTGCGGATCAAAATGTTTACTGCAGCTTGGGCGCAACTCCCTGAAGGCAGTGATCTTTATACAAAAGGAGCATCGAATGGTTAATACAAAAAAAAACAAGGTTATATGTTCAGTCTCCTTTGTGACCTAAATTAGTAGCATTTATGAAGGAAAATCTGCAATAAATGGGCATTTGAATTTCAAATAAATTAAAAGTCTTAAATCAGTGAATACAGATAACTTTTATTAAACTCACTGAAACTACTTCATTGAAAGATCTGCAAAACACACTTTACCAGATTACTCCTACTCATAATGATTTAACAATGGATATGTGTAGGAAATATTAACAACTAACACAAGTTTACATCAGAGTCGAGGTACACTAAATATTTACACATTCGACAAACATTATTTAAAGACTTCTAAATTTATATTCTTGAAGCAAAGCGGCAGGAAAAGTTGCTGTTAATAAAATGAGAAAAGGAAGATTCGACAATAGAGATACTAACAATTGAATGAAAATTAACCATTTCATTTGTTGACGAAATATTTAATAATTTCTATGGTGGGTTTCACCTCACCCCTCATAAATCAATCCATTCAGTATCCTCTGCTATTTGAATGAGCAAGGGACTACTTTTCCACCACATCCGAACATAAAAATTACTGGAACCACAGTCTTTATAAAACTATATCATTATCATTCATCAAACTAAATTTGTGAAAACCTTATATTCGGATCCAACAAACTGTTAAAAGATGGTGCTAAAATAGCTTCAGTTTCGTACTTCCAAGTCAGCGACAGCTGCGCTTTTTGTAGCTTTACCGACATGGTAGTATGACGATGCTGAAACTTTGCAAGTATTCTTGGAAATTTTTTTTTTATGTAAGTATGCCTTCTTACACCTATATTCACCTGTAAATGTATTCAGTTTACTCGTGCACTTTTCACACAATTGGTTAGAAATTGGCCAGAAAGAATATGCCCTTTAAAGAAGGAACTTGCCAAAATATGTAACTATATAAAACTCATAGAAATATTTCCAGTATACTGTAAACTATATGCTTTATGCAAGTAAACTGACCATAACATATGCCTTATTTTTGTTTTACTTCGTCTTGGCAAACTAGTGATTTACTTTAAATGTGTTGACCTTTATTTAAACGCAATAGTTATCAATAGTATAGGGGATTTAATATTTCAACTGGGAAAGGGCAATGCAGGCTAAGGTCTGGCCGTCCATATACCAAGGGGCGTTTCCAGAAATTTCTTTTGCTTGGGGCCTATAGAACAAAAGAGTGGAGTTACTGTTACTGGGGTCAGCTTGAGATAAATATTACCTCTGATTACATCCTCGGTGAATTTAGATGAAAGGACGGATATAATATGTGAGACAGCAAACAATTAAATAAATAAATTGATAAAATTATAAAAGCTAAGGGGGAAGTCTCGTGCCCCTTGTGCTCCTCTCTTGATCCGTCTATGTGAGCTATGGATCTGTATAAACATTAACTGGGTAGCTTAAAAAATCCAATCATATAAAGTGAACATTTCCAAGTTTGCTTCGTTGGTTCTGTTGTTTATTTCCACAGCTGACTCGTAAAAGCAGTGACACTTTCCGAACCCGCGACGAAAATTAATCATCATGGCATTCGGCTTCTGCTCACAGATACGAATACATTAAAACAGCGAGCGCTGGACAGACGAGTCTAAGCTAGGTTGAGCAATTCTCGTCTCGGATTCTGTGAGGCGCCACTGTCTACTTCTTGTAAAATTACCTGGAACGGATACAAAATGGCACTGAAACATCATGTTTGTCTTCGAATATGATTACAACCCACTACTTTCGTACTACTTTAACGTGATTTTTTTTTTAATTTTAGTATATGCAAGCCTTGATTTGTTTCTTATTTTTGCTATGCTAGCTTAACAAAGGTTATGTTCATCAGAATTCCATTCTGGTTTCGGACTAAGTGACAGAGCATGTCACCTTTTCCTTCATTTTATATCCTGATGTTAACCAGGGTACCACTGACTGCTGCACCTGAGGGCCCTGGGTCGTTTATCTTTCCCGTTGCTAGATCATACCACAGAGGAACCCCTGAAAAGTGCACTCTTCATCGAGAGAAGACTGACCGTTGGGCAGGACATTCCCATGAAGCCTATAGGGCGCTCACACTGGATGGGGATCGACAGTGAATCATCTCATTGCCTGGTCTGATTCTCGAAATTACGATCTCTCGGCTTTGAGTCTTTTGCTCAACCCCTGAGCCACAAGGTGAGTTTAACAGTCAAATCGAGCTCTGTTTATTTTATATTTACTCTCTGTGCAGTCTTGTTTGAACGTTGATTGTAAAAATAGGACTTACCAAAGTAAGAAATTTCACAAATGAATTGTAATCTCTGATTTCAGTTGCCCTCGTGCCAGTGGTACAAGTCGTAAATAACAGGTGGTACAGCCCAGTGATAATCGACTGTCAGGATGATGCAGTGATGGTCAGGAAAGTGGTCCGGTTGATCCGGAATCCAGTTGGTCCATCTGGTCCTCGAACCGTCTGCCCATCGAAAATCTCAAGCTAAAACCGAAAACGAGGTTCAGTGTCAATAAAAGTCATGGTCATGATATTATTGTTTTAGTTAGTTTTTATGACTTTTACTTAAGATTTTGCAGTAAACATAGGGATTTACGTATGAACTAGATTGTCAAAACAGTCAAAAATGCTATGTATTGCAAGCCTATCTATGTTGCTTATCTCTTTTGTGAGATGCGCCCAAAACGTTGTTTGCGTTCACTTATTCGACCTATACTCCCAGATTAATTCGTGCATATCGGATTATACATATGTAAATATTCCTTAATTACGTTGATTCCGGATCATGTATCGTATCTAGAACAAAATCTAATTTATTCTTTATTGGCCCATTCTCGAGATGCCCTGATAATTTCACTCGATTCCGACCATGATTGCGTGAGTCATTTTGTGGACAAGCACACACACATGCGCGAAGTGGGACACCCTCCTTTCAGATGTATATTTTATTCAAGACACTTTCTTTTCAATGTATCAGAATATACATATTAGTACCAGTTCTATATAACTGGTAGGAGAATAATAAACATGATGTTTGAGATTAGATTTTATTTTCTTTTCCTGATTCTTACACCATTAAACATATAACCATATAACATGTACCCGAAGAATGCACAGTTATTTTCGTACGAATGTAGAGCGGTAATAAATACTTTTACAACACTTCAGTAGGCTTTGCCTGTCTCCCATTTTTTGTTTAGTAAACAGCAATATAACCACACACGTAATTTCATGAATTCCTGCAAGTTACAAAGAGGCTGACACATTAAAACAAAGAGGCTGACACATTAACTCATCAGTACATTCGCTCTGGTTGTGGAATTTTAAGTTGAGGCAAAATTTGAGATATATATATATATATATATATATATATATATATATATATATATATATATATATGTATATATATATATATATGTATTATATATATATATGTATATATATATATAATTAAAGCTTTAAATACGACATCTTTTGCTACGTACTCTTCAAACAGTCGTTTCCGCCCGACCAGAAAGGAGCTAATAAAGCTGGGTATCCATAACGCAGGTAGTTTGTCTTCTTTAGTGTGTTTGCCTTCACCAAGGTGGCGCCATGGTCAGTGCAGGTTCCCATGGCATCTCTCCATGTGAGATACGTTTTGGTCAGGTACAGACATTCAGTGTTATATTTATGCTATCCCGCAGGCCAATCTACAACCATAAAAAAATAAAGATTTACCAAATCAAAGACACAACGAAAAAGAGAAATTTATCAATACAATTGTTTTGAAAGTCTGATTTATTAAACCAGAATGGCGGACAAACAAACTAAAGTTTGCGGGAATTTTTCTTAAATAAATTGTTTAGTCCAATAATTTATTTAAACAAATGTACCCTTGCCCTTATACATAATATTTTTAATACTTGACTTCGCACAAAGCAACTTTTAACCAGCAAATGATAGTAAAGGTTTTGTAGGGCCGAAGCCCTTGACCAAGGAAGAAGCCACAAGATAAGACTAGCAGTGTTACTGATAATGACCTAGATGACCTTGCCTCTGTAATTGAAAGCTTTTTTTCTATCTTAAGGGATCAGCATGCTTTTATATAGTAAGAGATTAACTTCATGACAATATCGCCCAAATGTTCAGTATCTGTCATGGACAAATTTGGCAATTAACGTGCAGGCAATAAGAGTACCAAGCATGCAACAGCTATTATATAGCCCTAATAGCAATATAGCCCTATTAAACTATCTCCGATAGTTCTTCATGACCACTAAAGAATTGGCAAAGAAACATTTTTTGCCAAACAATTCATAATTGTGATGATTAAATGACGACTTTCCTGGAAATCAGTCTTTTACAAACACACAGACACACCCTCACACATACGGATAACAAGCACATCCGTATAAGCATTTGTATCGTCGCATGTAGTATATTGACTAGAATGTGATAATATATGGTGTATTATTTTCTGATAAATGGGCTTAGTTTTAACCAGGGCTGGTTCTGAACCTCATCTTTTCCTAGAAGATCGCCTGAGTAATAATATTTTGCAGGGTTTTGGATATCTCTCACACTGGTTTAAATAGTCTATAGAGGAGCCATTCAATGAGCAAAATGGTATTCTGAGATAAGATTTGCACAATTTGCATGATACACAGATGCATTGGCAAGACTGAAAAACCGCCTCAAATTGCAAATTAATGAAGAATGTCATCGTCGCAAAACAACAGAGAGACATTCTTATTCAAGTTGCAAGGAGTCATGTTGCATTTCGAATTATGGAAGAGAAGTAGAAGAGAACGGATATTATTCCAAGCTCAAAAAGGCGATAAAAACAATATGGCCTTGCCCGGTTATAAACGTCTTTGACACTTCGGGTTCAATATTTGGAACGTATTAATGGAATCGATATATTTCCGAATCAACGTTTAATATAGCACACAAAAAAATAGCTTAGCAATAGGATAGCGAAGAACCATATATCTAATAAACAGCACAGATACATTTCATAAAATGGTTCCTAAATCTAAAACAAAATAATATATATATATATGTTGTATTTCTTTTTATCCCTGTGGTACTTTGGAAACTTACTGATTTTATCTGCTTTACATCTGGCAATAAACCGTAACATCACACATCTAGACCACCGCATATTTTATTATATACATGCATCCGGATTCTCCATCTATTACTGTCAAGGATCAAGCAAGTTTATAATATAAAGACATATGATATATGTCAATGGATATATTATTCCTATTCAGTTCTGAATCAATGTCAAGCAACACTGGTAATATTGGCACATATTGGATTTTAATGTTGTTACCAGCGGCGGATATTTTCCTGACGGTTTCATTATTTAATTAATTAAAGCTGTACCATGTCTATAGTATCGTCATTCACACCTTACTACAGCTCTTACCCTTCAAATAATTATGTACAACATGAACGTTTACAATGCTCTATTTTGTATTTGAAGCGGAGAGTTCTCATATCATACCATCGTAGCGGAACCTTTTTTAACAATCAGCCCTCAGATTCATCGGATTTTTGTGTACTCGGGTAATGTTTACGCATATGTACCAAAGAAGACTTGTTATGACCGACTGATAAAAAATATCCTTCCTCTTTCAAAGCTGATACAGCACCAGACGTGACAAACTAAGCCTGGCAACGAGCAAATCTTGGTTGCACCTTTCCCTTTGGATATTATCTGATGGTTAATAAATATATATAGATACGGCAATCACTTAAGTGTTTTTGTACTTTTTACAATTAATCATTTTAACGAGAAAATTACCCGGTTATAACAATTTCTAGTCAATTTAAACCCTTTTACAAAATGACACACATGTACCTATTTCGAGCCAATTACATGGGGATGAAAGTGGTTATCGTGTTGTTCCTATTGGTATTATTATACATTTATTATTATGAAAATGTTGTGAAAATATCGGCGAAGAAACCTGAAGTATTTGTAAGCAATGTATGTTACATTACTGTTGTATATTATGATAAAAATTAGTAGTGACTTGCAGAAAACGACATTGGACACTGTGTAATCCTCGTATTGCGTCCTCCATGAAACTGTCATTGGAGCATTAGATTAAAATCCTCCCATTTGCGGTGACCCATCTTGAAACTAACAAAGTATACATACAACTACCAGAACATATTTTAAATGCTTCATACAATATATGTATATATATATACATATATATACATATATATACATATATATACATATATAAACATATATACGTGTGAGCTTGATGTGAAATAGAATATCGAAAAATGCTATTTTATGATAGGGCGCTGTCCGGTGGAGAACACAGTTTGTTGAATATGGTTCATAAATTAAATAACCCTAGTGTTATATTATAACATGGAATTTATATAAAGGACATTTTGGTATTTATGACAGTATATAAGAAAGGGACTACTTTAAGACTCGAATAAACATCAATAACTGCATTTATAATAATTATACTAAAACACTTTAATAATATTCATATTTTCTTAAAATATAGAATAGTTTAAAGTAAATTGCTCTTTTGAAAGAAAAACAGTAATATTAAAATAGTTTAACAATGTTTTATTTTCCTTTAATAAACAACATATTAGAATTCCTTTATAAAGCTGGAATGTACCTGAAACGAATAAATTGTCAATAGATTAGTTAATGATATTAATAAACCATGTCAATTGAAGAAGACAAAAACTGATCTTCAACTAAAAAGCCTGGTGGAAAGTTTTTTTGCTAAAATATTGAATTTCTTAACGTTATTTTTTTTTTTGGTTTAATTATCGATAATTGGTCACCAACCTTGGTTTTTCATCGTTTAACATCAGCCATAATAATCACAATAATAAAAATGAAATAAAAAATCTACATCATGTAGATGATATCACCTGTCTGATTGCTAATAATTCGTTTCATATCAAATCACATTACCTCCTAACTTCAAGGATTTGTCTTTCTTCAGACGTAAATCACTAAGATAATGTCCAGGTATGTACTAAGACTTCTGATTCCTTAACTTTTTATTTGATGGATTCTGTAACATATACTACATAAACGTGCTGACTAGAAACTATTATAATAACCCATTAAGTTGTAGTCGATGCCCCGACTTAACAAGTTACCCAAGATAAAAGATTAAATATTTATCTTTGCGACCATTGTTTAAGACCACACCAAACATCCCGCTGCGCGGAGCTGCAAAGCGCTGCAAATACTATACTGAATAAATGGCTGGGCATTTTTGCGGCGCTGCAGAGCGGAGAAAGTGGAATCTTTTTCAGCTATGTTTTGCAGCTCTGCACAGTGCGGCGCAGCGGGACGTTTGGTGTGGACACCCCCGTGTATTTGCATGTACTCAACATTTTCTGCAGCGTAGCCCAGCGCGTCGCAGCGGGACGTTTGGTGTGGACACCCCAGTGTATGTGCATGTAGTCAACATTTTCTGCAGCGTGGCGCAACGTGGCGCAGCGCGGCGGGGCGCAGCGTCGCGTATGGTGTGACCGGGCCTTAAAAATGGTTACTGAAGTAGAAAATTTTAGACAAAACGGAAATAAAGATGTATAGCTATATCAGATTATATTTATTAGTGACACATTAATATGTCTGTTTTTTTTCAAATATGAAACCGTAACTGATGTATATATATATATACATATATACAGTGAAAACTGGTCTAACGGACACCTCACTAAGGGGGACAACTGGTTATAACGTACAATATAGTTAAGTCCCTTCAAAATTCCCTATTTGTTATGTGTAAGCGGAACCTCTATAGGACGGACACCTCACTACTGCGGACAACGGCCAGCGGATTTCAACTCAAACTAACATTTTAAGAGTAAATGAACCTGACAAATACGGACACGATACGCCATCTCCGACGGACACTGATCACTCGCCCCGGACAACATCAAAGGCCACCTTTACTGTTGTTCCCGGGACTGGGACACAAAGAATTGAGCAATCCCTAGTTGTTACCTTAATGCGTGTTGGTGTTCAAGTCACGGTGTGATGTGCTCACAGGATAAACACAGCAAGGATGAAGCGGTAACATCCTGTCACTTTATTTCACGGTTGATCATTCACTAGTTGCAAAGCTGCATTATTTGCTCGACTGTGGGGTCATTAAAATGATTAAACGGCTGCCGATTACCGTGCGTCCCTGATTTCACCACGCAATATCTTACTGTGAACTAGTCACTCTGTTGTAGCAGGCTGTTTGATATAAATTAATTAGTTGTGCTCAATATATCTCAAACTGATCTGCTCAGTGTCAACCATGTGCTCGTTCCGTAGTTACGCGTATCGTGCCGCCGTGCACAAGCCCCTCGGGGTTCGTTTTATCTCGGGTGCCATCAGCATCAAAGCAAATCAAACCAAACAACCATCATCATCATAAAAAGCTGTGTTATAAACAGATGATGGGCTACAACTTACTTTAGTTTAAACCAAGGTGTTAGACAAGGCTATCCCTTGTCACCATATTTATTTGTTCTAGCCTCGGAAATGTTAGCAATTAAAATAAGGAATATTTCTAAAATCAAAGGTGTACACATTTGGGAGTAGAACATAAATTAATACAGTATGCTGATGACACAGTTGTAACTCTTACTGGTGGTACCAAGTCTATTAAAGAACTTATGGGAATATTTAAAGAATTTGAACAAATATCTGGACTAAAAGTAAATATAGATAAAACTGTAGTGATATTAATGACCCCTTTAGCTAATGAAAAAGAAAATATTGAAAGACTAGGTCTTCAATGGTGCACTGAGCCAATAAAGATTTTGGGTATATATATATTCATCCTGATTGGAGAAAGATGAAAGATATTAACTATAAAAATACTCAGTAAAATTAAAACAATAATAGATATATGGTCAAATAGAAGAATGTCATTATCTGGAAAAATTGCTATATTAAAAACACATATCCTGTCATAATTAATAAAGGCACTACAGGTACTACCAAATCCATCTGATATACATACATAAAAGATATAGAATCACTATTTTGGAAATTTATTTGGGGTAAACAAGACAAGATTAAACGAAGCATACTTATAGCACCTATTGTAAAAAGGAGGACTTGATATGATACACTTAAACTCTAAAATCAAAGCTTTTAAAATAGTCTAGGTTAAACGTTTTCTGTCTTGTCCTTTAGATCATGGTTGGAGACAGATAGTTAATATACAGCTTATTAGAATGGGCTCTTATATATTTAAATGTAATCTTAGGTCTAGTGACACAATCCATTTTGATAATTGATGTAACCCATTTTGGCGAGATGTTCTAGAAGCATGGTGTAATTATAACTTCAAGAATGTTTACACCCCTGATGAAATTTTAAGTGAAGAGTTGTTCTATAATTCACATATTAAAATAGATAAGAAAACAGTGTTCATTAAAGAAATGTACAATGCTGGTGTCACAAAATTATATGATATTATAAAGAATAAGGAAGAAAATACACATTTCTGTCACTTGCAGTACTGACAAAAAAGGTTAAAATTATGGAAATGCATTATTTAAGTATAATTGACGCAATTCCAGTAACTAGGGAAAAAATAGTTAAAACACGTGATAATACACATAATTACATTCCAGATAAAACAAATATGAATATAATCATGAACATTAAGAACGTCACACAGAGGGTTTACAAAGAAATAATAATGGATGTCTGCACTGAACCTTTTAAAACTATTGATAAATGGACTAGAGACATGCAGTGCAACTGTCAGGATATGGTATATGAAGCATTTAAAAATATTAAAAACATCACAATATCAGAAACATTAAAAATGTTTCAATTTAAACTAATTCACAGGACTATAACTCTCAATCCACTGTTATTTAAAATTGGAAAAGCAAGTAGTGTGCTCTGTTCATTTTGTAAAATAGAGAAAGAAAGAATCATACACCTGTTTTATAATTTCAGGGAAATACAACCTCTTTTTACTCAAATAAAAATTTGGTTAATAAGTAAACACATCCCAGTGACAGAAAATCTTTTCAGTAAAATATCTATTATTTTTAACAATACTAAAAGCCTCTTGTAAATATGTTTATATTATTATTTAAAAGATATATATATATATATATATATATATATGCAAATGTAAAGAAATAAGGCCAAACTTCACCAGTTACAAGCTCTATGTAGAACAGATATATACCATGGAAAGAAATATTGCTCACAAGAAAGGAAATATATCAATACACTTAAAAAAATGGAATCCGCTTTTTCACACTGTTTCATGTAATTTAAATTAACTTTGATGTGCGGTTTACAATTATCATATTCTTCTAATATGACATATTACTATTGTAATGCAATTTAGTCTTTATATTAAGAGAACACTGTCATGCTAAATCCAATGATTGTCAACGTACTCAGTCTCAAACATGAAAGATAACAATTCAAGATTAAATTGATACCTCCCGAAAAAAAACACAATATGTCGCTTTTTTTGTGTCTCACAATATAAATATCACTATACTAACATGTATTTTGTAATTATATAAGGCTATTGCCTCTTGCTTATAAATACTTTTGATTTAACTCAGATGTATTTCTGTTATGAATGTGAATGTGTTGTATTCAACATTGTATTTATGTGTGTAAGCTGTTGTATGTAACTTTGTATTATGTTTGTGTAAAATGTTGTATACAAAATAAAAACCATCATCAAAGGAAGTTTATTTAAGGCTAAAGCTACATTAACCTATAAAAAAGAATGTTCCAAAGTTCGTAGCCATTAAAATCTCCGCATTATCAACGTCGTCAATATTTTTGAGATTATCGCATTGGGGCAGGGGAACAGGATAGTTTAGACCAATACGCCAGGTGGCACCACGCATACTTCAGGCGGACGCTTATGCTATCTGAGCTTATTGACCTGAGTGAATCCGCGAAAAAGAGCGCACGCGCACTTGCAGAAGAATTTATGAACATGGTTTTTACAGATGTTTTCATAAACCCTTCTCCTCGTGTTGTTTACTACTTGAGATAAGTAAAAATAATCACAGTTTGTATATGACTATTGAATGTATGATGTGGGCATGATCAGTTGTACATGTACATGAAACCTGATATGATACAATAAACACGTTCTTGCTGCTGTTCGCTGTCTTTATTTATGATTCCTCAGTTATAAACCAATGTCAACCTGCCTAATAAGGCACCTCATTATTAAGGACAAAATGATTGAGTCCCTTGACTGTCCGCTTTAGACAGGTTTCACTGTATATTTTCTTTTTCATGAGATATTCTGAGGCATATTTAATACCCATTTAGCCAAAATTGTTCCAATAACTTACCTGCTATCAAGTTAAACAACCACCCATCTACACTGTTGTACATGCAAAATCTTCAAAGGACATTTTTATCAAACAAATACAGTCTTCTTTTTTGTTCATCTGTTACTCCTTGCTTGCCACCTTTAAGTTATTATTACCCTGAGTTTTTATTTGTATATGCATATATCTCTAAATCAAATTACTAATTCTACGCAATTGATAAAGGTGAATTTGCTTAAAATGGCACAACAGCTAATTCCAATATGCTAAAATACACTGTATTCACAGGTTATGAACTGTGTTTGCAGTTACCCTTGCCTGAAATTACACCTTGTATTACAGGAAATGATAACAACACTTGAAACTTGAGTTGTCGTTAATAACACAAATGAAAAAAAAAATCAGTAACAAGTGATAATGTAAATGTTCAAAACCTGAAATGTAAGGAAAGATAAAACACGAGATTATGTAAATAATACTAGAGAATCGAGACGCTGTATAATATACATTTTAACGTGGAGTATGAAAAAAAAGTAACAGCAAGAAATGAGATGTTCCTGTGTTGATTGTTTAAATGTGTTCTCCAGGAGCATAAATATATCCATATACATGCGATAGTCCTGATATGACATTTTAAGGCGATATAAAAATGCTGCTAGTTGAAGCTTATAGCAAAATGATAACTCAACAGAAATATCCATCGGGTTGTTATTCAAGTAAGTTGCCTGGTTATCAGTTTGCAAAAGGTAAGAACTGAAGAAAAAAAATCTTATATTCATTTATTTTATTATTAATAATAGATTTATCTCACATTTGAACAATGGCTGATAGAGTAAGAAGAAGCTATTTGTAATGCTAAGTTTACAGTAGCAAGTATTATGCTGAATAAAACAAACGATCCATTAATTTACATATTACTATTGTTAGGTATAAGATTCATTTATAGATGAGATGTTAATTTATAGATGCCTGAACTGATAATATCTTCCTCTTGTGATACCATGTATTTTGTTTAAGCAATCATGTGCAACTGGCTGAGAGTAAGTAAGCTAGTGCATTAGTCATGTCATCCGATGAGACAGTGTGAAATGTGCTCATATTATTTCTATTAATGTAGACATTGTAGGCAAAAAAAATCGTCTTTTTGTACAAAACTTATATCATGGAGTATTTTATTTGTGGTAAGTAATGAAAGTGTTAATCATTTGTGGTTTATTTATATAAATTACATACAAAATAAAGACGAGAACACATACACCTAAAGCACCTAGGGCAAGATTGAGCTGGTTATCAGTTAACGATGAGGGCACCGCAGGCAATCGATCAGTGTTGAATATAAAACATTGCCGCGCCCCGACGGACAAGCGCTCGACCATTCAACAGATCTAAAGTTTCCCCATCCAGAAAATGTAAACCCTTACTCGAACAAAGAAGAAAAGAAAAAAGATTGGTTTTTATTATTTCATTCAACCAAGTATTCGTCTGTAGAGTCCTTACACCGCGGAAGGGGTGGTAAGGCAGTAGTTTCATTTTTCTTTCAACCTAACAACTATTTTAAAATTAAAAAATAGAGATCGATTTAAATGGCCAACTCGACGGAAATTGTAATCTTCTGAAAAGTAGCGGGGCATAATTCTTGAGTTCTGTGATGCTTATTTACGGCTCATTCATATACGACCACAGACGATATTAATCTGAAGAAATATCGCTGGTCTCATCAATGGCTATTTTTTTTAAGTGTAGAGCATGTTTGGAGAGCGTGCTGCTTTACATGCATTTAACAAAAGAACAAATATTTAACCTTGTTTAAAAACGCTTTTTCTTCAGCAAAACTAACATGCAAAATTTATTCTGACTGGTAGGTTGGTTAAAGTGTCTACACCTGAATCAGAATACATCTTACTGGAATATATCTTACTTATGATTAGAAAAAACTGTATTATATCATAATTATCACACTCTTAAATTATTTCAGCTCGGCCAATCAAAGGGTACGAAGGTATTTCATTTGTGTCTGGTTCTCCTAACCTAATCTATGAAATCTGTAGTGCATTACTGTATTCCTGGCTTTATTTAGTAAGTAAAGTTAAGTTACTTCCATTTTCATCTCTAACCATAAACTTTTATCATTTGAAATGTACTCATGAAGTTATCCCTTTAGATACGGTATATCTTATCAGTATACTGGGTAACCTAAAAATAAACGTGTTCTGAAAAAAAAAATCACGTATGAAGCGCAGAACGCATGACAGCTATTAGTATCGAAGAGAATATGCGCAGCCTACCCGAGAGATAGTTGTACCGCTGAACCCTTAAGAAGATATACTGCCTGAAGTAACATTGAGATTGTAAAAGCTATTTTTATGATTTCAGTCAAATGGGGCCATGTTTGCGAACGTGTACCACGAACGAAATGGTATGGTGACCAACAATGTTGTATCATACCTGGTAATATTTCGCGCAGAGATTAGCCATGACTGTAGGAAAAAAAGCATTATTTTGTAAACACTGCAGTGTTTTGTATATCAGTTAAATAGGCCAAAGAGCGTATCATTCCAGATTAGATCTTTTTTATGGCCCATGTAATATCCGACACATAGCATGAGTAACCGCTGCCAAAGACTGTTACCGAGAAAGATAAATGTAGTCTGCAAAACCTTATTGTTGAAATTTTGTGAAACGTAGTAGTTCAATATTAAAGTCCTCCTGAAAGTCTTCGCCTGACTCGTGGGTCATAACAGGGCCATCGTAACATTAAACAATACTTTGGTTACTATGAGAATAAATTATTCAAAATATACAGGTTCTCTTCATCGCTAGTGTATACTCCTAGTTGGTCAAAATGCCTCCTATAGATTGGTACTCTTAGCCAGAGTATAAATAAAATCATCATTACCACTATTGGCATCTAAGTGATATTACAAAAGTACTGATAGTCAGGGGGCCAAAGCAAATAATTTGAAAAAATTGCCCGGGCTGATATAGAATTAATCTTTATTTTTCGTAGAGTTATAAAATTTGGGAATTTGAAAACCCATGTTGGCAATCAGGACACTCTTGCACAACATTGCAAGAAGCTTTTTTTTGTATGAGCCGTATACATTTGTGTGTGATTAGCCCAATTTGGCCCTCCGACTCCCAAAATGGACTAAAACCGCAAGTTATATCTTAAAACGTAGGTTTTTATATATGCACAAACATAATAAGATACACAAAGCTCAAAGCTGATTTTAAAAAATCCTTCATTCATATATGTAAAAATTATGGCTTACAAGAACCAAAATTCAATCAAATTTCTTTTGAGCAATCTCACATAAATGAACACAGTTTCTGTATGCTTTTACGCAAAGACTTTGTTAAAGAATTAAAAGTGTATATGATTATTCTTCTTTCTTTTTAGTAACATGCATTAGTTGCTAAGGTGTAAGACAGATATGTAGCAATGCCTATTTTACCCCTACCCCCTTATTCATTAAAAAATGAATGCTAAAATAAGAAATAGCAGACATGGAAAGTTACTTAAAAATATACCTACACGAAACTTCTTTTATTTGTAAGCATAAAACTTACTTATCAAAAAATCAGAATCACTGTACCAAGATCAGTTTTCCATTCTAGGTTGATTTAAATACAACTATATCTGAATGGAGATGTTCTAAAATTATCCAATGAATGAGAAAAAAGTGTCTCTTAATGACTTCACCTGAACTAATAAAGTAAGAGCTATTCTGTTTTAAGCTATTCTGTTTCTTTATGCACCCTTTCACCTTATCCAGAAGATAACCAACAAAACCTGAAATTAGTATTGACACCATATAAAGTTGAAGCCTTACATATAGCTAAAATGTGCTGAAATCATCCAATCAATGAAAAAAGCTAGAACGCGGTTCATGTTCAGACTATTTACAGTGTCTCTTGCATGACTTCACCTGAACTAATAATGTTTCATCATCAGAAGATTAGTCACCGGGCACAATTGATCCACACACCCTTTTTCCCCAATAGTGCTGTAGGGGACCTTTCAAAAGGTCATATTTAAGGAGATAGTGGCCCCAAAATGTATACAATGGAAAATTGGTATGAAAATGTTTGTATGAGTCTTTAGTTTAAGAATCTGTCTCATGCCAGTGTCATAAGTGAGGGTGTGTTTTGGTAAATCGTATATGTTGGGCACAGGAATAGACACCCGAACTGTCACAGATAAGGGGGTGGGGTCACTTAATAAATGTCATTTACTTACTTAATATTCAATGTATTCCCTTTAAACTACCCTCTATGTTAATAATTGCCACATAAATTCCTTTGAATAGAGTGAAGAGACCGATTGATTAATTATGTACATTTATTTGGTTGGATAATTGATGTGGGAGCTAATTAGTTAATAAAGAAAACCGTTTTAAGACTCATCTTATTTTTAATTCAGGACCGATTCAGAAAATACGTATAAGTAATCTTGGGATATCTTTTAACTTAAAGAGCGCAAACCTATTCCAATGCAAAACAAAAGACTGGATCCGTAATGCGCTTTTTGCATAAATATTCAATAATTTATTTAAATATTTCCACCCCGCAACCCAACAAAGTTTCGTGAAAATCAGTTCAGTCTGTCTAATGCATTGTCTTGATGATTAAGCTACTAAGTAGAGGAACAGAAGCCCAGGGCTAACCCGTGCGAGTTTTCAGTGATAAATATCCCAGATGAACCTGCTTAAAAATAATCGGCTTCGAGGGTTAACCGATATTAACATTTGATAAATATCAAAAGTGTGATCTGTAGAGTGTGTACAGATAAGCAAACAGACAAAAAGTTACAAACGTACATGCGAAATTAAGTCAACTGCACCATAGGCCGGCCGATTCCAATATTCTAGCAACCAATAATCATACAAAGCTGAAAACTTAACCTCCTTATTGGCAGGGGCGAGTCACATGAAGAGGTGTGGTATCATTTATTAGTGTATGAATTATACGTATAAACATTTTTTTTTAAATTTCGTAGGTTTATTTATAACCATATCTACCAGACCAAGAATATTCTGGTAAAACAAACATTCATTGAGATGTTAACTGATTCTTCTTGAAAGAACACAGGCCACAGGAATTTATATTTTATGGGTATAAGGTATAGAAACACGATATGAAACACGTTGGAAGCCATGCCTTTCTTGGGGTCCAGGTTTGTTTAATAAATAATTTGCTTTGCTTCCTATATAGGAAATAATGGACCACATTTAACAAGTTTTCCCTTCATGAAATGTTACAAAGAATTTTGCAACCCTGCTTTCAGAATAATATTGCATCATCACCTTTATCCATATCTTTAACACCGTGCAGTAATAAAATACAGTCGGATCGTATATTTACCAATGTCCTGAACTCTTAAGAGCAACTCTGTAAATTTGTAAAATATATTTTAAGTTTCCTTTAACATAGTTCTTCCATTCTGCACGTCAACGTGCATGAGGAGAGCAAAAAAGGCTTGTGTTGAATTAGAAATATAAAATAATTGTATAGTATACAGTTTCTGTATTACGAATGCAGGAACATCCTTTTAAGAATTTTGATGTCCTACATTTACCGGACACAGTTTTGTTAATGTTTGGCTTTGCTGATTTGGACATCATTGATGGTAAAGGTTTTCCTTTATCTGTGGTCCGGCCAAACTCTGTTGGTTCGTGGCAGATCTGGATGACTTCGTTGTGCCCTTTTGTAAAGTGCTATAGATATATACTTGGTACAAAGCCCTAAGTACATGAATTGTGAACGCATCTACTGTGGGAAGTAGTGCTCTGATTCAATATCTGTGCTTTTGTAGAGGTTATCTTGAATATAACCAGCAAAGGCGCTGACGTGCTGAAACTTACAATCGGATAAACAATTTTTCTTATTTGAAGCAAAATTGAAGAAAGCATGAAGATTTCAGTAAGAGTAGACATGCATTTGATAGCAAATCCCATGGCCATTGCATAATAATCTAAAATTAATCCTAAGCTGAACAAATGTACATATATAAAAAAATTTTCCTAAATTTTTGGAAAATTTGAGGGATAGGGGTAACTTTTAGGGCTCACAATCGCTAACCAAGAAACGATGTTTTGAAAATTCTTACAGCTATAAAAGCCCTAGTTCTTAGCTGATCAATGTAACCGTATTTATGAAAATATATACAAGCAAGTAGCAGCTGTAAATTAAAACCGGATCAGAAGTAGACAACATTGCCGCCAACATTACTTTCCAATCTCTAGGGTGGATCTTATAAACATGTAAGGGGTGTAAAATTTTATATCTGAGGCTGTAAGGTACAACCCTATTTTTGCACAGTACAGAGTTTGGCCCCCTGACTATAACATTGTGAATGTTGGAAATATATTTTTTTTTCATATTTATATACATATGTATATATAAGGCATTATCTTCTTGGCTAGTGATGATGATAATGCTTTATATCAGACTCACGGTCCATATACATACACATAAAGGTCAGAATACACATAATATGCATACACACAATATATATATATATAAACAATAGAAACACATATATACATATACAAATATATATATACATATATATAGCTACATATCCATACACAAACATACCTACACATTTAAATACATGTGTACAGATATATACATACATGCGCATAAACATATATATATATACACGCATGCATATATATACATGATACATACATATACAAAGATACATATATACGAACATATACACATACATATTCAAATATATTTGTACCAGGACTAATCCGCGTCGACAAATAAACTAACGTACCTCTTACTTGCACCAGATGACCAGCCGATTTTACGTGACGACATAATATAAAATACATGTATTTATCCCGCAAAAAAAACATGCAAGTATACTTTGAAAAAAAAAATGTTCTTATATTTCCTATCTTAATACTTTACAATGATCAGTGTTATTCCTGTGTAGGAAAAACACCTTTTATACACACCTACCAATGTACTTGTATTCACGCATACATATATCTATACACACATATACCCATATATCTATACATACATACACATTTATACATGTACACATATACACACGCGTAAGTGCTTACGTGCAAATACACTCATACCTGTATATGCATTCATATAAAATACATATATTATTATTAGCATATGCTAAAACATACATATACATATACAAACATATATATACATATACATATATATATATATATGATTATAGCTTAAAACAAAGACTTTTATGATCAATGCTATAAGTGCGTCTTAGTTTTTACCAGGAAACAAGGATTGCTCCTATAGGTGAAATAGATCCGATCGTAACTAGTAACTTAAAAAAAATAATTTGGTCATTAACCTTTGTTTAAGAGATACATAAGAACCCTTCATTAACATAACTAAAATTTCAACAAAGGTTATTTTGCCTGCTTTTGTCTGTTTTACATTGTCCTGTAGGATCATTTCTTAGCTGCTCCGATATACAACAAGGAAACTGCTATGTTCGTAAAGAAACAAGTACATGGCCAAACTGAGGTCTTGGTGTAAGATAGAGATTTTAAGAATAAGGACTACGTTTGGAGCAAATGTATAAGGAAGTTGCCGAGAGAGTGTATGGATTTTAATATAATCACACTCAACCGCCTTCAGAGCTACACGCCATGGACTTTTTAATCCAAGTGCTTCCTCAACGGTAAGAACTAGGGAAAAGGACTAATGAGTTCTTACCGCAGTTTGGATTCAGAGTTGACCCATAACCTACACTACACAGCAATTGCATGTCACCCACAATTTGCTGCATTTCTGTAAGATTCTTTGGGTATCCCTTACGATTATCGATGGGCCATGTAATGTAAACGGCATTACGACAATCGCTAGGTAGAGTCATGGGGCTCATCAAATTGAGCATATCTTGTAAATCATGTAAAAAATTGTGTTTCTTCCTGTCTGTCTGTCTGTACTGCTCTGTGTCTATTCTCTCTTTCTCTGTATATATAGGTATATATATATATGGCATGGTCTTCGCCCGATTTTTGCCGCGCGAGCAGCAACGATGGTCGGGAGGGCGCTGCTACCAAAGATTGCATTGAAGTGTAACCAGCGCTGTAGACTTGCTGTCGAGCAAGGTTATATGGCATAGTCTGCAGGTCCATACCACCTATATATTCATATACGTATGTGCCTCAGCAGTAGATCTTTTGATATTATCTCAGGCTGCTCATTATTTTACTTCCCAAGATGGGGGAAGATGGATACATTTTTTTTTTATTTTTGTAGAGATGTTATCATCCTTCTCCAAGCAAAGGGTCCGACCCTTCAAATCTGCCCGACAGGTGGTGGCATTGGCTAACAATAAGTGTTCCATTCTCTTGAACATTAGATACAGCAAAAAAAAAACTACTAAATTATAAGTCCTCATATCCCATATAAGTTAGTAGGCGAACATTACTTTGACCTCGGTATTTGTCTAGCTGTCCGTTTAGACACTACACTTGTCTTTCAGATCGTGGGTCAACTTTCGTATATATCATTCTGTTTCACCATTTTTTTTTTATTTATGAAATTTAACCTTTGTAATTGCACACCAGACATGCAAGGGCATGCGTATCGTTCTTTATAATTTACCTTGAGTGCTTTGGATATCATATTGATCATTCACTATTCTGAGGCACAGGCGGGAAAGGCCAATATATAATTTTACTGCATTTTTTGCCCTGATCTATGCTTGGGTAGTCGACTTTATCTTATCGAAAGCAAACCGAGATACCAAACTTTAAATATTTCGAAGGCTTTGTTTCTCCAAAAATACCACTCCCGTTTTCCATATATATATATATATATATATATATATATATATATATATATATATTACTATCTATACAAGTATTTCATTAACTGAATACATATGATATATAAATGTCCCCTAGAATGTTTAACAACCAGTAACGCATTATTTTCTCATGTCGTTTCAAAGGGAAACCATATATATATAAATATATATATATATATATATATATATATATATATATATATATATATATATATATATATACAGTTAGTCCTTGCTTTACCACCATGGTCCCAAACCTATTGGCTCTGGCAGGCCTTATCCATCAGCAATTATGACGATCATTGCCAATGATGTCACACAGATTGTACTTGTTGAAACTGGCATTAATATATTGGTATTATTTATATATAATATTAATTTCCCATTTTTCTGCTGTACAGGGACATGAATCATTCCAAGATTGTACTTGTTGATACTGGCATTAATAAATTGGTATTATTTATATATAATATTAATTTCCCATTTTTCTGCTGTACAGGGACATGAATCTTTCCAAGATTTCTTTAGAACGTCCTGATACTATTCTATAGCAGCGTCGAAACGAAACATGTAACGGTTATGGGTTTAATAAGAAGAGGTCCAATTTTCCAATATATTGACATGTTTGATTAACTAATGGTATGTGTGTAATACCTAGAACCCGTGTATACGTCGTTTAGAAATAGGAGTTCTTAGACGATGGCCAGAGATATACAATAAATATTGTACGAATATAATGGAATTATATTGGTCTTCCTATTACACAGAAACTACAAACAGATCCATTGGAATAGGATTCTATAATAAATTTTTCCTTTACTTGTATCGGGGATGGGTATATTTATTTATACATGATCGTCTACTCACTTTTCCTCAACTCTTTAACTCACAAAATCTAAATACTCGTATGTAGTTAAACATCCTATTCCAAGTTACCAATACCATGTATTATAACACAAAAATATCCCATACCACCAGCCCTGTTCATATTGGTGGGAACGACTCGTCCTTTGCCAGCATATTATATAAATGGTGTGCTTTCTAGTCCTTTCTGGTTCTTGGTTCAGTTTAATATGGTTCGTTACCAAAGGAGACGAAGTCATTTCAAAATCTTACTCATGCTGTTTGTTTTATATACATGCACCAAGTCGGCCTTTGATGAAAAGTCAAATTTCTTTTTATTCAAATTAAGGACATCCAAGAAGAATTAATGTAAGGCTTTTTCCTGCTCTCTTATTCTCATTGTTCGTTAAATATCGTTTACTTTAAATCTCCGGTTTAAATTCAAATTAACATGAGGAAATATTTCTTAAACGCAGACCATGCAGCGCACGGTTATCATTCAATATACCTAATGTATACCATTTCTCAGGAATGAAGCATTTAATGACGTCCATGAGGCTATATAGATTGGGTACCATGCATATTAGCATACTTGTGTACTTTGGACACTGAACAGGGACCTGAATCTCTGGAAAACTAGAGAATACTGCAACACCGGATTCTTGCCGAAAATCTGACACGATTTCAATCTCTGCTCCTTGAAGGCTTCATCATGATCGAGTCCTCCGCATATCAATTATTTAAAGGAAATCATGTGGAGCAGATTTGAACAGATACTTCTGACGAACCTGTACATGATGACCCATATGATTCATAACGTTGCTTGGCATAGAACTTCAAAATTCTGCATGGAGCTATTTCCCTTTAACTTGATGGTAATGATATACATGATAACTTTCATATATAATGTACTAATAACGACACAACAAAATGTTCAGCATAACTTTATTATGCATCTGTTGACAATATAATTATATATAATGTGCTTTATAATGTGGTTAATTTTGCTAGTGTCAGATTTAGCAGGGAAGCAACGCATGTCCCTTGCATGCAGACTTAGATCCTTTAGCTTTTCTGAAATAGTGCTATATGGCTATGTTAGCATTAAAATGCTTTTTATCATTTTCCTCAATTCCAATTGACATTTCTGAATTACAAAATGTTTCCAATTTTATACTGACCCCTCATTGATTTATTTTTTATTCACATGAAATCTTGCATAAAAGATCTATCCACACATATACATATCTGCCACTATTATGTTTTTAATCAGTTGGCATTCTCCTGTACACCAGTAGATATACACTTGCACGGGGGCGACCAGTGGCACAAGTCATAAATTTAGCGCACACACCACCTGGTAGCCGTACCGCGCGTTTTCATGATTTAATTGTTTCCAGATTCCAAACAGCTTCTTCTTTCACATTTCTTCTCTTCGGTTGGGTGTTGTCGTTCATGTGCAAGATAGGACCTCTAGTCTTGCTATGGTAAAGATACACATGTATACTGCGTTTTCTTTAAAAATAAGTTTGATAGTAAGTGCGTGGAATTTGTGATCAATATTCGCATTTAAAAACCTTTCTATTCAGCAAAAATAAATAACAGCGTGAGATAAAAGACATAATGCAAATGTGTATATACCTTTGAATAACTTGCTATAAAGTTTAACTGTAAGATGTATGAAATAAGGTGCTACCTATTTTTGTCATAGTTGGATGGATATAAAAGACAAGGGTACATATGTCTGAAGAAAGTATTGGAATAAATAATTTTATTAAGAAAATTACTGCAAACTTTAGTTTCTTTGTCGCCATTCTGGTTAAATAAATCAGACTGTCACAACAATGTTATTGATTAACTTCTCGTTTTCGTAGTGTATATGTTTTGGTAAAAGAAAATAAAAATTATATATCATGGTGGTAGATTGCTCTGCATGATGGCATGAATATAAAACTGAATGGCTGTACCTGAAAACCACGTATCGCACATGGAGAGATGCCATGAAAAGGTGCACTGACCATGGCGCCACCTTGGTGAAGGCAAACACATTAGAGAAGACTAACTACCTGCATTATGTATACCCAGATTTATCAGCCTTTTGGTATGGCGCAAACGACTTTTTGCAGGCGACTTAACAAGAGATATGCTATTTAAGCCATCGTATTTAATTGTATATATAATTCAAAGTTTGCCTCAGCTTAAAATTCCACAACCAGATCGAATGTTTAGAGTTTTTGCGTCAGTCTTTGTAACATATAGGTATTCATGTATCTCTATATTGTCTTCAGACAGCAAACAGATTGATATGTTTCTACACTAAATGACAGCACAGTACCGAAACGTACTGAGAAACTCACCAGTATGACCACTTGCAAGCAGCATAAATAAATACAAAGAATTAGGTGTAGGGTTATATTGCTCTTTATTAAACAAAACATGGGAGACAGGCAGAGCCTACTGAAGTGTTCTTAAAGTACCTCGGGGACATGTTATATTGTATATATTCTAATGGCGTCAGTATCAGGATAAGACAAATATAGTCTAATCTTTACCATTATGTTTATCAGTCTCAAACAATTATATAGGTCAGGTATGAATATGCATTGTTTTTCAGGTGTATATATTCGGATTCAGTCTCTTGAATAAAATAGACCTCAGTCAGGAGGTTCTGCGCTCATCCCATATCACGCATGTGGGTGTCTGTGCTTGTTCACAAAATAACTCACGCAATCATGATCGTAATCTCAGGAAATTTTCATGGCATCAAGTGAATGGGAAATGCAGAATATATTAGATTTTGCTTTAGATTTGGTAAATGATCCCGATTCAACAATGTAATCAAGGAATATTTACAAATGTGATAATCCCCTATACACGAATTAATCTGGGAGTATAGGCTGAATAAGTGAACGCAACCACCATTTTGGGAGTATCCCACAAAAGAGACGAACAACAAAGCCAGGCTTGCATTCTTAAGAATGCAGATTTCTAGTTAGATTTTGTTTTGACAATCTAGTTTATACTTTAATCCCTATGTATACTGCAAGTTCTTTAGTGAAAGTAATAAGAATAACCAACTAAATCAATAAGATAATGACCATGGCCTTCATTGACACTGACCGTCATTGGTCCTGGGTTACCACTGGGCAGACGATTCGAGGACAAGATGGACCAACTGGATTCCGGATCAACCGGACCACTGCCCTGATCACCACTGTATCATCCTGACAGTCGACTACCACTGAGCTGTACCACCTGTTATTTACGACGTGTACCACTGGGACGAGGGCAACTGCAATCAGAGATTCCGATTCATTTGTGAAACTTCTTACTTTGGTAAGTCCCTCTTTTTAAATCAATGTTTAAACAAGACAAGACTGCACAGAGAGTAAAAAATTAAAAAAAAACAACGATGGATGTGTCTGCCAAACTCACTTTGTGGGTCAGGGGTAGAGCGAAGGACTCAAAGCCGGGATATCATGATTTCGAGTATCAGGCCATGCAATGAGATCATACACTGTCGATCCCCACCAAGTGTGAGCGCTCTGTAGGCTTCTTTGGAAGGTCCTGCCGAACGGCCGGGCTTCACTCGCAAATGGGTGCGCCTTTCAGGGGTTTCTCTACGGTTGGATCCAGCAATGGGAAACATTTCACACCCCAGGCCTTCAGGTGCAGTAGTAAGTGGTAGCCTGGTTAACATCGGGATATAAAATAAGGGAAAACGTGATACTGCTCTGTCACGTAGTCGGAAATCGGAATGGAGTTCTAATGTACATATACTTATTGAAGCTAGCAAAAAATCACAACCTGCATATACTAAAATAAAAAATGCCATAAATATAGTAAGAAAATGGAGGGTTGTAATATTATTCTAAGACAAATGTCATGTTTGAGTGTCACTTTGTATCGATTCCAGGTATTTTTCCAAGAGGTAGATAGTGGCGCCTCACAGAATCCGAGACGAACATTGCACAACCTAACATAGACTCGTCTGTCAAGAGCTCGTGGTTTTCATGTATTCGTATCTGTAAGCAGAAGCCGAATGCCAGGGGGATTAATTCTCGTCGCGGGTTTGGAGAGTGTCTCTGCTTTAACGAGTCAGCTCCGCATGTGAACAACAGAACCAACGAAGCAAGATAGGAATTGTTCATTTTATATGACTATAATTTTTAAACTACCCAGTTATTGTTTATACTGACCTATACCTCACATAGGCGGATCCAGAGGGGAGCACAAGGAGTACGTGCCACCGACCCCCCTTAGCGTTCATAATTTTATCAATTTATTTTATTTATTTATTTGCTCTTTCACATATTACCCGGTATTTCTTCTAAATTTACAATGGATGTTACCAGAGGTAAATTTTATCTCAAGCGGACCCCCTTCATTTCTTCATTTTCTTACAGTAACCCCATTGTTTAGTTCAATTGGTCCCAAGCAAAAGAAGTGACTGGAAACGCCCCTTAGTATATAGACGGACAGACCTTAGCCTGCATTACCCTATAACTTCCCGAATTTAAATGTTCCCTTGATAATTATTGTGTTTAAATAAGGGTCAGCACATTTAAAGTATATCGCTAGTATGGCCAGATGAAGTAAAACAGAAATAAGCCATACGTTTCGGTAAGTTTACTTGCATTCACCAAATAATTTACATTATTCTGGAAATATTTTTATGAGTTTTATAAAGTTACATATTTTGGCAAGGCCAAGTTCCTGCTTTAAAGGGCATATTCTTTCTGACCAATTTCCAACTCACTGTATGCATAGTTCACGAGTAATGATGTCGTAAGCCATACTTACAAGTCAAAATAAAATTTGCCCAGAATACTTGCAAAGTTTCAGTACGGTCATACTACCAAGTAGTATGAGTAGTGTTGCATGGACGTCACCCGGACATCGGAGGATGGCGCCACGAAGTGGTGTGGCCGCCCCCGTTTCCACGCTTATGGATCCACCCCGCTATCAGTGACTACTGACGCGCTTTGAGAACATAAACACTATTCTGGGACCATTCAGTACTGATTTTGCAGTTCTGACGGCGCTATCGTTTCTCTCAAGCAAAACCACAAACTTCTGCGGTTTCCACCCATTGTTGAAAGCCTATAAAACGAACTCGCCTGCAGTACGAGGCGGGACTATTGATTTTGCTACGCCACGTTACTGTTTTCCCCGGGGACCGTGACCGTGGGCTCTTGGTCCCCAAGCCCACGGAATGCCATGAACCACGCTATGAACGTTATTATGTAGGAAGAGGAGAGACTTTATGTTTCTGGTGCCACATGGATTAATACAGGAATTCAGTTTCGTGTGTGCCCGAACTATGTGTTGATGCTGGACTTCAGTTTCTCGTATACCGGATTCAGTTAAGTATTTCGTTGCAGTTTTTTATTTAGAGACTCAGTTTTTCTTCAGAGACTTTGTTATAAATTACGTTATGTATTGACTATTATATTATTTATTGTACGAATGTAAATATTGTAATATATGAATGTAGCACTGTTTTGCACCCATATTTTGGTTACGTATTCATTTGAAGAGAACCTGTCTGAGCATATGTGTTACGGTTCGGCCTGAGTTGTTTGGTGTGAAAAGGGACCGTAACATAATGGCGATAGCGACGAGACCCTGTATTTCGTAATAACGGCTATATTTGGATGTAAAATTTCACAGTGGTCTCTATAACTTCTAGTTATTGAACTAGTATTCAACTACAAATGCACTCGTATATTTCTCAGACACGTTATCTTGATACTTTGCAAATATGGGTACGGAATTTAAACCAAATGAAATTATACAACAATTAAGAGAAAATAGGAGCTTATTGTATACGTTAAAGAAAAATGAACTTGAAATTATTGCTCTACATTTAAATATTGACATCATGGATGTATACACTGTAGAGGGTTTAAGAAATGTACTCAAGAAATCATTATATGGTGATGTAGAAAGTAAAGAGGAATCTGATTTGGAGGAAAAACCTATTAAGGAACCTCTTGGGGCAACAGCTATTGACCCGATAGAACTAGAATTGAGAAAGTATGAATTTAAATTGAAATATGAAGCTCAAGTTGAAACAGATAAATTGAAATATGAAGCTCAAGTTGAAACATAAATCCGTAGATGTGAAATCGAAAGAGAAACGCAAATTAAGTTGAAAGAGTTAAAGTTACAAAATCCTCAAAATCGTAAAGCACATGAGCCGTCTGAATTCCTATTTAGAAATTCGACAAAAGTACCTCCCTTCAATGAAAATGAAGTGGAGCGTTATTTCAGTTATTTTGAACGGGTGGCCACTTTAATGGCTTGGCCTAAAGGCCAGTGGACCCTGTTGTTACAAAGCGTTCTGGTTGGTCCCGCACAGGACGTTTACACTGCGCTCACAGACGAACAATGCAGGGATTACGACACTGTAAAAGAGGTCATTCTGAGAGCCTATGAATTAGTCCCCGAAGCGTATCGCTTAAAATTTAGGAATGCCACAAAAAGAGAAAATCAAACTCATGTTGAATATGCTAGAGACAAAGAAAGTGCATTTAATAGATGGTGTCAGTCTATGAAAATTGGTCAGGATTTTGAAAAACTCAAACAACTAATTTTGATAGAAGAGTTCAAAAGGCATTTCCATAGTGACATTAAAATATTTTTGGATGAACATAAAGTAAGAAATGTAAACGAGGCTGGTGTCCTGGCAGATTAATTTGCCTTGACGCACCGCCCCAGCTATACCAGTCACAGGAGGAGGTATGGTGAGAAAAGAGAGGGTAGCAAAAGCCCAAAACTTGGTCGGAGAAAGGGTAGTCCCTACTATCGGGGTCACTCCGGCTCAGGTAAACCACGGTCCGATCATGGTAAACCCCAGTATAAAAGTCAATCTGACTCTCCTGCTCAACATAAAGAGGGACAACCTAGGACTAGACCCAAATATTGTACATTCTGTGAGTTCAAGGGGCATACAGAATCTGAGTGTTATAGAAAAAGATACGGTCAAAGTGAACCTAAACCTAATGCATTAACTGTTACTCAGAGCATGAAACCGGTAACAATGCCCATAAACTAGAGACTAAAGGTGAAACACAAAGCCCTGTCCACGAGAGCTTTCAGCCCTTTGTGTCAGATGGCTTTGTTCAGTTAGAGGGTAACCATGCAAGAAAGGCCCGTGTTAAAATCTTAAGGAATACCGGGGCAACCCAAAGCCTCGTTTTGAAATCTGTACTTCCCTTCTCTAAAGAGAGTTACGCGGGGTGTTCAGTTCTAGTCCAGGGCGTTAATTCGGAATTTTTAGAAGTTCCATTACACAGAGTGAAACTAGAATCTGATTTAGTCTCTGAATTTGTAACTGTAGGAGTTTGTTCAAAGTTGCCAGTAGAGGGCGTTTCGCTCCTCCTAGGCAACGATTTAGCTGGTGACAGAGTGAAAATTGATCCCAGAATGACAAAATTGCCGAGCACTGATAGGGACACAGACCTGCTCCAGCAGGAGTTTCCGGGCGTATTTCCAGGCTGTGTAGTGACTCGAGCGATGAGTAAAAAGGCAAGTCTGAAACCAGAGAGTTCTGTACTTGACCTCTCGCATACCTTTATGGCGCATTCAAACGATGACGTCAGTGGCATAAAGCCCGTAACGCGAGTAAATGTCAAATCGCCCGCATGTGACCCAAGTGGCACACCCAGTCCAAAGGACTCGACTACAAATGTAGTACAGGGCAAACAGACCCTGAATAGAAATATCCAAAGGAGTACGTACGGCGTGAAATCGCCTGATCAAAATGGGCATGAACAGTTAAAGGAGGATAGGAGTGTAAAGAATGTAGAAGTTAGCATGAAAAGTGATGATTTGATAGAAATGCAAAAGAAAGATCCTGATATTGCCTCCCTTAGAGAAAATGCCTTGACTAAAGAGGAAGCAGATAAAGTTCCAACTTGTTTCACCTTACAGAATGATGTACTAGTCAGAAAATATAGACCTCCCACCATACCAGCGGACGAAACGTGGAAAACTCTTTATCAAATTGTAGTTCCCCCCGAGTATCGCCCAGAAATCTTAAAACTTGCACATGATCATCCTATGGCAGAACATTTGGGTGTCAGGAAAACCAAACACAACATTCTCCAACACTTCTATTGGCCCATGTTAAAACGAGACGTGGCGAAATACTGTAAAACTTGTCATGTGTGTCAAATGATTGGAAAACCAACCCACCAAATTAGTCCTGCGCCACTCTCGCCCATACCAACAACACATGATGCGTTTGAATCAATAATACTTGACTGTGAAGGACCGCTAAGAAAACCTAAACATGGCAATGAATATGTTCTAACAATCATGTGTACTGCAACTAGATTTCCAGAAGCTATTCCTCTTAGAACTATATCTGCAAAGAAAATTGTTGAAGCTCTGGTTAAATTTTTTACTACTTTTGGCTTACCAAGAACCATACAAACGGATCAAGGTTCAAATTTCATGTCAAATATATTTGCCCAGGTTATGGCAGAGCTAGGCATAAAACACTACAAATCCAGTGCCTACCATCCTGAGAGTCAAGGTGCTCTAGAGCAAATTCACCAAACTCTCAAAAACATGATTAGAGCTTATTGTCTTGACACTGGGAACCAGTGGGATAAGGGTTTACCCTTTTTGATATTTGCAGCCCGAGAAGCAGTGCAAGAAAGCTTAGGGTTTAGCCCTTTTGAATAAGTGTATGCGCACTGTGTAAGAGGCCCCCTGGCGGTGTTAAAAGACACTTGGATGGAAAACAGTTGTCAAAGTAGCTTGTTAAAATATGTTCAGGAATTCAAGGAGAAATTAAGTAGGGCAAATAAAATCGCCCAAGAACATTTAAAGAAAGCCCAAAACAAAATGAAAGTATGGTATGACAAAAAGACGACAAAAAGAGAATTTAAACCTGGTGATAAAGTTCTGGTATTATTCCCAATTCCAGGACATCCCCTGCAAGCAAAATACTCTGGACCATACAAAGTTGTTGAGAAGAAATCAGATTTGAATTATGTGATTGATAATCCTGATCGTAGAAAGTCGCAACAACTTTGTCATATAAATATGTTGAAAGAATATCATGACAGATCAGCGGAAACATGTCAATCTAGTCCTCCCCAAACAAATTTCGTACTCATTAAAGAAACTGAAAAGAATGCCGAGGATGTTCTCATGAAGAAAACTGAACATCCTGTAAAACTGAACAACTCTGATATTTTAAATAATTTAGATCAGAAATTGTCACATTTGGATTTCGATCAGTTATCAGAGTTGAAGGAAATCCTGCTAAATTATGACTCATTATTTCCTGATGTCCCCAGTAGAACTAATGTACTACAGCATGATGTAGACGTAGGAGATGCTTCCCCTATTAAACAGGCACCATATGGAGCTGGTCCCCAAAAGTTACAAGCCATAAAGAATGAAATAAAGTATATGATAGAGAATGATATTATTGAAAACAGCAGTAGTGCCTGGAGTTCCCAATGTTTGTTGATAAAGAAGCCTGATATGACCTACAGATTTTGTACAGACTATCGAAAAGTTAACACTGTAACAATAACAGATACTTACCCTTTGCCTAGAGTGGAAGATTGCATTGATAGGATTGGATCTGCTACGTATATTAGCAAGTTAGATCTGTTAAAAGGTTATTGGCAGGTACCTCTTACCGAACGGGCTAAGCAAATATCTGCGTTTGTAACGCCGAAAGGTTTGTTCCAGTACAAAGTTATGCCCTTCGGAATGAAAAATGCGCCAGCCTGCTTCATGAGACTTATGAATTGTGTATTATCTGGCTTAGATAACTGTACATGTTATATTGATGATGTTGTTGTATACAATCACATATAGGAAGGTCATAAACAAAGTTTGGTAGAACTCTTTGAGAGACTGAAAAAAACAGGATTGACAGTTAATCTTGCCAAGAGTGATTTTTGTCGTGCAACTGTAACATATTTAGGGCACGAAGTAGGTCAAGGTTGTGTAAAACCAATTGCCATTAAAGTATCTGCTATCGTAGATAAGTTGTAAATCCGTTAACGGACCTATTGAAAAAGGACAAAAAATTCCATTGGAATAAAAACTGTCAAAATGCTTTTGAAAGAGCCAAAGCTATATTACAAAGTGCACCTGTGTTACAGGCTCCAAATTTTGATCAACCGTTTTCTCTCATGACGGATGCCAGCGATTGCAGTGTAGGCGCTGTGCTCATCCACGACGATGACTTTAACATAAGTCATCCGGTTTGCTACTATTCAAAGAAATTTTTACCTCGTCAAAAGAATTATTCTACAATTGAAAAGGAAACTCTGTCACTATTGATGGCGTTACAGCACTTTGAAGTATATTTTGGCTCTACGCCTTATGATATAACTGTTTATACAGATCATAATCCCATAACATTTCTTCATAAGATGAAGAATATTATTCAGAGATTAATGAGATGGAGTCTAGCCCTGTCAGAGTTTAACCTAGTTATCAAACACATCAAGGTCTCCGATAACATAATCGCTGATACGTTATCGAGACGTGATTAATTTTGATCTGATAATTGACTCTTGTTATAGCTTCGAATATGTTCTGTCCTTTGGAAGAGTTGTATTACATATATTACATGTATTAAGATATTGCTGATTATACTATTTGTGATGATGATATTTAATTAGCTTTGAGAAGCATAAACTAATGCTTAAGATGTCAAACTCCTCATATACTCGTCATACAGTGCTAATGCTTTGCTCTTCTTACCTTCTTTCTTTTACGGGTGGGGCCACGAAGTGGTGTGGCCGCCCTGTTTCCACGCTTATGGATCCACCCCGCTATCAGTGACTACTGACGCGCTTTGAGAAACATAAACACTATTCTGGGACCATTCAGTACTGGTTTTGCAGTTCTGACGGCGCTATCGTTTCTCTCAAGCAAAACCACAAACTTCTGCGGTTTCCACCCATTGTTGAAAGCCTATAAAACGAACTCGCCTGCAGTAAGAGGCGGGACTATTGATTTTGCTACGCCACGTTACTGTTTTCCCCGGGGACCGTGACCGTGGGCTCTTGGTCCCCAAGCCCACGGAATGCCATGAACCACGCCATGAACTTTATTATGTAGGAAGAGGAGATACTTTATGTTTTCTGGTGCCACATGGATTAATACAGGACTTCAGTTTTGTGTGTGCCCGAACTATGTGTTGATGATGGACTTCAGTTTATCGTATACCGGATTCAGTTAAGTATTTCGTTGCAGTTCGTTATTTAGAGACTCAGTTTTTCTGCAGAGACTTTGTTATAAATTACGTTATGTATTGACTATTATATTATTTGTGTACGAATGTAAATATTGTAATATATGAATATAGCACTGTTTTTGCACCCATATTTTGGTTACGTATTCATTTGGAGAGAACGTGTCTGAGCATATGTGTTACGGTTCGGACTGAGTTGTTTGGTGTGAAAAGGGACCGTAACAGTAGCTTTGCAAAGCGCTGTTGCCGCTGACTTGGTAGTATGAATGTGGGACTTTTAGCTGTTTGTTTGATCCGTATATAAGGTTTTCACAAATTAAAGTTTATGAATGATTGTGATCTAGTTTATAAAGAATGTGGTCACAGTGAATTATAGTTTCGGATGTGGTGGAAAAGTAGTGCCTCGCTCCTTCAAAAAAGCGGAGGTTACTGAAAGGATGGATTTGTGAGGGGTGGAGTGAAACCCTTCATGGAAATGATATTATACATTTAGTGTTGTCAAAATGGTTAATTTTTTTATTTCAATTGTGAGTATCTCTATTGTCCAATCTTCCTGTTTTTATTTTATACAACATCGACTCTGCGCATTGCTTCAAGAATATAAGAATAAAGAAGTCTTTGAATCATGTTTGTCGATTGTGTGATGATTAAATAACCTCGTCTATTTTTAAAACTTTTGTTTGTTGTTAATATTTCTATCACTTATCAGTTGTTAAATCATTATGAGTAGGAGTAACTACAGAAGGAGTACAGGTCTGTCCGTGCAGGAGGTGCACACAGAGATATTTAACAAAAGAGCATGGCTTCTTTAAAGCATATTGTTTGACCGTGTAGTGCTCTAAATCAGCCATTGGTCTTTGGTAGGTCCATGAGGAGAACACCTAAGGTTTTGTGGGTTATATAAAGCTATATCCAGCTGATGACAAGCCAGATGCAGCCCATGTAGTGGCTATTATTAGGTCACATGTAATCATGCTTGTGCTATTCTCTCGGCCATGTTATGTAATATTTGAGACTGGCCACAAGTTTAGGCTTACAGTGCTGAACAGTCCAAACCTACAACACTGACATATGAATTGACCTGGGCATTACATTTTTATAAATGTTACCAACTCCTCACTGTTACTACAACCTTATTTTGGCCCGCAGAAACCTGTATTAACAATCATGTAGCCCACCCACCCCGCGTATACAAGCTTTTATTCTGGACCCGCCCCCTCCCGCATTTAAATTTTCATTTAAAAAAATTAACCCGTGGGGGGCCCATGCAGGGTTCTAGAGCAAACCAACACAGCTAAGCATACCATTCATTTGTATATGAGCAAACCATCACAAGTGGTAAACACCTCCACAGGCAATAAGAAAAGTTGACCCAAAGTCCGAGTAGGTCAACTGAGTTGAAAGACCATTCACTCTAATATTTCTCACTGTTCCAGATACATTAGTTTCACTTTGCAGTGTAGCCCGAAAAGTTTTCCGCCCTGAGCACTGTCGTCTCACAGATGTACAGTTTGAGAGACTTTTAAATGTTTCTAAAAAGCTACAAGCATTTGAAGTGATGTCATTTACTTCTAGTTTTTTTTCTGACTTCTTGACTACATCTATTTATCTTTTGATGAGACTAACTATTCTGTCGATGTTTCGCACAAGTTTTCTTTTATGTAGGCTAATGCATTTGAATAAAGGTTAGAGCATCAAATTCTTGTGTTGCTTTTTTGAACTAATCATAAAGCAATCGTAATCGTAATCTATTATATGAACGTGTTTTGGGAATCGTAATTGTTATCGTAACCATTTTCTATTTAGGTAATCGTAATTTTAATGGATTACATATGTCAAGTAATCAACCCATGTCTGATTGTGATACCACCAATATTGAAAGCAGCAACTTCAATGGGTGCAGTTAGAATGACCGCAATTTCGGAAATACCTATTGCATTTGACATACGGGAGAGGTTTTATCACATCAGAGTGTACGTGTTTGATTTTGCAACACCACCTGGTCCACGCATAAACACATAGTAAGGCTTTATAAAGTGCTTTAGATTCAAAGCAAAGACTTTGCACCATTCACTCTTGAAGAATACCTTTTGTGTTTGTTTCTCATTTAAACCGCGTACCATCTTTCTGTATTCATCATCAGGTAAGATTTGTTTCTCGGACTCTGCATCATATCAGCAATAAT
Source organism: Sipunculus nudus (assembly GCA_026874595.1). Classification (NCBI taxonomy): domain Eukaryota; kingdom Metazoa; phylum Annelida; class Sipuncula; order Golfingiida; family Sipunculidae; genus Sipunculus; species Sipunculus nudus. The sequence continues at coordinate 31,062,937 of CM049317.1, read as the reverse complement.
TTCTGAAGCATTATCGCACTTGGACTTTTCAATCATATCTGCGTTGATGTCAAGATCTTATTGTTTTATGTCTCTTTCTACTTCTATTCCCTCACCTTCGTCTTGAAAATTGTTACTTTCAGCACTTGGTGCAATATTTGCCCATGCATCTTCAGACGTTCCAAACTATGCATTGTTGTGAATTGCTTGGTCCGCGAGTTCTACGTTTTCTGTTGAATTGGCTTCATTTTCAGCTTTTAATTCTGTATATGAAATTAATGAGTCACAATATCTTGAAAACCACCCAACAGATCAACATCTTAGTAACGCCATGGTAGGTATATCATCAGCTTGATAGAAGTCACTTGGAACTTTCTCAATAATAAACTGCTGAAGTCTAATAACTGCTGGACTTTTTCGTTTGAACATCATAGCTCCACTCATCAATTTTATCTCTTTTGGCCGTTCTGTTTGACCAACCTCTTGGTCATTATAAGTATCTAGTTCAACTGGTATGCTGTCATTTTCGTCTTCATTCATTGTTTCATACCTCACTTTAGAGATAGATGCAAAGTCTGCTAGACACAGATTTTCGACGGAGTTTGGTGTAATCGAGTATCGCTCAAAAATATTGTTCTGGAAAATGTTTTCTTCTTTGTCTGCCAAATTATCCGGCTCTTTATGTGGGTTAAGGACAGCCGGGTGCACATGTTTCGCATTAGTATAGAGAAATATGATCTCTCTGCGGGAGGTTTTCATCAGCACAGATAATATTCGGTAAACTCTTTGTACACTTGTTTCAGCATTTCATCAATGCCTTTCTCGTTTTTAGTCATATATACAGCAATATACGTAACACTTGAGTACGCATCTATAATGTTCTGTATCTCTATATTTGCCTGCCAAGCTTTCAGGATCACTGGATTGGATGGATTATGAGATTTTCTGCAGAGGACCCTTTTAACACTACCATCTTGCTTCTTTCTGACAACATTAACTGTTGAACGTACTTTTGCAGCGAAATATGGACTATGCCTAAAATAGATTCCAATGCGGCGTCCTTTGACGTATCATCATCAGACATGACATCTTTGACTTTTTTAGCACACGGGAGCACAATCTTTCTTCAACTTTCCATTTCATCGTTTGGTTCTCTTGCAATGAGTGTGACAGGACTAGGTGGTAAAGGAAAGCTGAATCTGCACGGCCCTTCTTCCTGCAATAACTTGGCTTTGCAATTGCTTGAAAAACCTTTTCGGGGTTTTCTCTTCAGCGTCAGGTATTCCATAGTGATGTATTTATTAACAAATGATGCAACCACCTTGTCTCTGTCAGAGTCAATTTTCGGCGCATCTTTCACCCATAATAGTGTATTTGCATGAGGACAACCACGAGCTTAAATTATATTCGAATAATCTAGTCAATTATTTCGCCTTATGGTTGAGCTTTTGATTTGAGAACATATCGGTACAAGGGTTCTAGTCTGTACTGGAACTGTCATGCAGCAGTAACCGGGTTTCTTCTCAGCCATTGAGATCTCTCGGTAAACAATTGTTTCATATCATTATCAGTCAATATGGTCCCATACTGTCTCGCTATTGTTTGAATCATTTAAAAAAACACGTTAGTATTCCTAGTTGTCAAACCATGCCAAGAACACAAAAAATAGCCTGGATATTAGCAGGGGTTCCCCTGACGTTTTTTCAGGATTCTATAGGCTTGATCTATTTTTTTTTCAAAACTTTTCAGTTGTTCAACATTTTTTCTTCCATTCCTGTAGTAAGTCTGGTCCCCTGATAGTATTTTCTACTAGCTTTTCTAAATATTTAGTGGTTAATATCACATGTAATTTGCCTACATTCTGTTGCATATTTTGCACTGAAAATGTAGTCAATAGATCTTGAAAACCTTCCATCAACATAAAGCATTCTTTGGTTGAGATGCTTTCGAGGATTCAACTGCACAGGTCAATTAGCTGTTAGAGCATTGGTTCCATAAGGATACTTGTTAGGATTGGATAATTCCTAAAAGTAAGGGTCACTTAAAAGTGGCATTGCTTACGCTCCCTCACCTAATGCAACACATTATTGTTTTAAGTAATTCGGGATCTTCGTTCATCATACTTGTTTCATAGGGCAGTCCACGCACTTTAGATGCTTCTTCAAAGGCGAATTCAATCTTCAGAACATGACACGTTTCCATCATGTTTAGGAGTGGCTGTTTGTAAGCACTGAACACTTTCATCATCGTCTTCGAAACCATCATGCAGGTTCATTTCAACAGCTATTTCTGTGGATGGGTTAAATATCGCCAAATAGGACTGCCCATAAGTCCGAGATCAAATTCCTTTGTTTATTTTTGTTAACATTTTATTCACATCAATTATATATCAGACAAACATACATATACGTGAAACAAACATGATGATAACAGAGATACATACATGAACATAAAAATACTCATTCAAAAACATTAAAAAATACAAGTAAATATATAGTCTAAATGTTTGTTCAATATTCAAAATATTCAAATTGTTCTACCAATTTTTTCCACTTTTTATTATGCACGGAGATTGCTCCTTTCCTTCTGGCTAGATAATATTCAATTCTTTCCGTGTCTTTTAGTACATTTAGTACCTGCAAAATTAAGAAACGTACGTTCCTCTCTATTATTAAAAACAAAATATTTATATAATAAGATTACAGGATTCATAAGCAAGTTTTCAGTTTTTATTTGTGTGATTCCCAATAAAATATTTTCTTTAGAAACATTCGTTAATTCCACATGACAGCGGAGTTTATCCTTGATTAACATATAACATTTTTTGTCTCAAAACATGAAACAAATAAATGGTCCAGTGTTCCGGTTTATTCAAAACAGTAGCTACACCTAGGAGATTCCCTAATTGACCAACGATATAAAAGTTGCTTTGTTGGTAGAATATTGTGCAAGATTTTGTACTGGAAAACAATTAGTTTTTTACTTAATTTTGTCCTGTACATTAGTGTGTAAATGTTTTTCCAATTTAATAAAGCATCTGGAAGTACCGATTCAAACATTTTTTGATTGGTCGGTTCCTCAACTTTCATATTTAATAGATTAGCGTAAATCCTACTTGTATTTGTACTGTGAATACTATTTTGTAATGCTTCGAAGGTCTTTTCGCCATAATCGCTCTACCACTGAGCTATTAGTATTAAGCGCCATTCATAAGGAATGGTCCTCCATACAGCATGCCAAGACATTAACTGAATGGCAAGCTCGTGTCATCCAATTTTTCAATGAACCTGTACTGTCAGTAAGATCCATGATAGTACTGAAATCCTGACTGGCCATAATCTTAATGTACAACGAGGAATTATCTATGTGTATATATGTATTGTTCCAAAGAGGTTGATGCAAATTCCTGTCTATATCTTTGAGTTTATCGGTTGAATAGTCTGTCTAGTTCAACAAACACCCTTTGTAGAAGGGAGGCAATTTTAAAGGTATACGATCTTTATCAAAATTATATCTCCCTTGTTCAAAACCACCAATATCCTTCATAATTTTTTTCAGAAATTACTTTCCATGGAGCATTAGTATCTTCTTTGGAATTATATATCAATGTTATACGCTGGGCCTGAATTTTAAGTCGTACATCAGTGTATTTAAATCAACCATGTTCCTTTATATTTATTAGAACACTGTGTTTTATTTTATGTTTTCTTCCGTTCCAAATGGAATTATTTAATTCATTCTGTATTATTCTTACAAACACTTCAGCAGGCGATAATACATTACATACATACATAAGTTTTGGTAGTGCTAAAGATTTAATAACTGTATTTCTTCAAAAAAAAAGATAAATTTCTAAATTTCCATAGTCTTAGACAGTTCTTTAACTTCCTTGCTATTCTGTCAAAATTTAGTTCGTATAACAATCTCTCACTGTAAGTAAAGTGAATCCCTTATATCTTCAGTGCTTCAGTGGTTAAGTTCATATAAGTCTCAATACGCCTTTTCCTTTCTGATCCTACATATGCTACTTCCGATTTTTGCTGACTGAGAGAGAGCGAAGAAAACTTATAAAATTCGTTGAATATAGTAATTAATCTGTAGAAGAATCAAATATATTAATACTATAAGTTCCTGATACAATTTAAAGATCAACAAAAAGGAATGTTATGTTATACACTTAACTCATCAAATATCGAATAACCATTAAAGAAGCAGCAGAACAAATGTGTTTGCATATACATCTCACCTGTATATGATACTTTTTGCGACATTTTGGTTTGCTGATTCCACTGAAACAAAATATTGAAAAAGAAACAATTGATCTCTACCCTACGCTCACACTAACCTTTAAAAGAAAAAGAATATATCATTACACTAGTGGAACTTACAAAATTTAAAATGCGAAATATAGGAAGAACCAAGTATATTAATACTATTAGTTCCCGATAAATTTAAAGATCAACAAAACAGAATTTTATGTGATACACTTAACTCATCAATTATCGAATAACCATCAAAGAAGCAGTAGAACAAATGCGTGTATATACATCTCCCCTGAGCAGTCACCTTATTAAGTTTTTTTAGCGAAAATCCAGTTCGCATGATTTGTTTTGCAACAATATGATCTTCGAAAGAAGGTCAAAATGACTTATTTTCAAAGGGAACTAACACCTGGCCTAAAGAAATGAAAACCTGCCTTTCATTTTTCAGATATACTCTTCAGGAGAGAGGAATTAAATGCGATAAAAAAGAGTGAGACATACTTACCCATTCAAGATTCGACAAACCGTGTCATGCAGAAATAACTGATTATCATTTTATATAATCACGGTCATGTTCTTATCAACCCATTCATTATTTTCAATACTTATTCTCTTTATACAAATTGCTCTGTTACCTTGGATGAAGACCAAGATTACTTATCTTCAGACCTGACTTAAGTGTCTTTATTATACATCATCACTCATGAAATGAAGTACCTAGGTTTAAGTCCTTTTTAATACACCTCATTTACGAGAAATTAAAAGGGCTAGCATCTCTTTGAAACTTCCTCGCTCAATTAAAGCAGTCCCATGGCATCCCACAAATGGATTTTATTTGATATTGTTCCTTATATTGAGGATATTTATATAGGTTTACTTACAAAACAAAAACCACAGTGCTCAGTTTACAAATCTACGGTAAAAATAACAAGTACATATAAGCGTGTGAAAAGCTATGAAACAAAAAATTATACGATATATTACATTTCTGCTCCGACTAACCGCCTCAAGGAAACATTACTGAACATCAACATATATAATCACAGCCAATTTTCATATCAAACGATTCATCAATTCTAGATCTACTTAATTTTCTTTATACAAATAGGTCATTTAATGTAGGTCAAGGTTACTAAACTTTTAACTTGACCGAAATGCCCTTGATATATAGCATTCCAGCTGAAATGAAGTACTTAAAATCGATTTAACTATATCCTACTCACCAGAGATAAGAGAAAATCTTGCAAAAAAAATTAAATGCTTACCCTCTTGCCATCTCAGAAGTCCTGTTTGATCTACCAAATGTGTTTTTCAAATATATTATATATGTTTCACAAAATTCAAAATGTTTATACATGTATATTTACAATACATAAATAACTGTGCTTACCCACATTGAGAAGTCTACAGTAAAATATATCATACACATATAAACCTACATGTACCTACGTATATTAATAATTCATCTGTATCAAAGACAAACATATTCAATTAATATTTTTTGGAACAGCTACCTTAAAAACAAAAATTAAGGTTTGAAATCATCATCAACTTTAAAGAAAACATCTCGGTACCATTTTATTTTTAAATACGGTATTATCTATTACGTTTACTTGAACATCCTCTTGACAATTATGATGAATATAAACCTGGTACAACTGCCACATTTATATGCAACCGTACAGTGTATGACTACATATTCATCATTTCATTCCAAATAGGAACAAAATTAATTGTCAAACATTTAACGCCTAACTAAAACCAGCCTTTATAGACAGCTTTATATGAAGTAAGTTACCGTAAATATCCAATTGCTGGCGACTCCACACCCACGGACTAAACATGTTCAAGAGGTCCTACTTGTAAATCAGACATTTTCCATCTATTTGTAAAACTCCGTGTAGTCTCAAACCCATGTCTAAACACCAAATAGAAAACTATTGCCATTCAATATAGTTACTGAAATATCCATTTTTTCTATTCCAAATGATTACAAAAATTCAAGTCTTGATACAATATAATATTACACCCAGCTCATTTGCTTATGACCTGTTAAAATCTCTTTCCGTAGAGTACTCTGATTAAATGGTTCTTTCATGTAGTAGACCCCTACAACATTTCCCTATATCACAAAATCTGTTTCGACATTAGAGGTAAGATCTGCAGGAATAATCCATCAACACATCCTGCTTAACTTCTCTCCGTCTAACCCATTTTTTAGTAATAAATAACGTACCTGGTCGTTTATCTTCAAATTGTACTTAATTTTTCTCCACGGTCATCGTCCGTCCCTTATTGGCTATATTATAAAACTGAAATCACTAACCTCATCGATTTACCAAATGAAAAACAAATTGTATCACCATTCGAAGTCCAATTAATATTACCCTGGTTAACAAAACGACCAGTATTCCCTACCAAATACAAATTATGTATACTTAATAAATCTTGTTGTCTTCCGCCGCAAAAGGCAGATCCATATTTGTTCTCCCCCCCCCCCCCCCAGGCTGGTATGGATAAAACAAATCCTTGGTTTGACTATTGAGTGGTTATGCAGATGTAATTACTAGATCCCGAAAGTCTAACTTCCTTACCATAAATACTGATGGTTAGCAGTAACTTTTTTATTCCATTTCGAACACCGAAATCTGAAATAAACCAATTAAACAATTCAACAATCCTAAGAATGCGGATCTCGATCTTGCATCAACGTCAGGTTAACAAATATCGGTACTTGGTAAAATCGGAACTCGGACTCCGGACCCCGAAACAACTGCTTATGACATAATCAAATCTAACACAAGTAAATTATGAAACCAATTCATACAATATATATAATTTGTTGTTTCGGGGCTCGGCGATAACTACTGTAATAATTACTGTAAAAATACTCCCGAGTCTTCGTTTTATCAAGGACCAGATGTTTTAACGATAGACAGTACAAAACGGTACAAGAAACCAGTAAACTTACAATATTTAATATCAGCAACATCGTTTTATGGACATTGTATTATCGATTACAAATGTATAAATTACCAAATAAATATATAAACGATAATGCATAAATATGCAAATGAAAGAAATGGATTTTATAATGCAGCATTTTATACAGAAAATAAATAAAAGCAAGTTATAGACTAATAAAGCAACTGCACATGAAAAAGTAAATTAGACGCTGTTGAGTAATATCTTTAAAAAATTCAACAGAGCAGTTCGAGAATAATATCCAAAAATAAGTTATTCGTTTGCCATTTTCAATGGTGTTTTTATAACTATCATTTATTTGAGAAGAAATGATGAAATAAAGGTTAACATCGTTGCTCCCGTCTCATGTTCATCTCTATATTATACCTTAAAAAGAGATTAGTTATATACCCCAAGTCTTATATTTATTGACTAATCGTGTGCTAGGAAAAATCAGTGTCTAGATGATTTATTCTTTTGCTTTTAATTCCTGATGCATTCTTAGTTCTTACTGCTTGCTCCAGAGAAGCCTTAATTTTCTGAGTTAATTATACCTCCGTGAAGCAAGGTTTACAATGTATCATGTACGATCGACCTTGGTTGAATCGTCTGTTAGCAGGTGTACTAAAAAATTACTGACGGACTTATGATGAAGGCAGAAAGAACAATCAAAAAAAATTTAGAGTTTACCTGAATCACCATTATATTTTTGTGTTTTGTTCGTTTCCATTCTGCAAATTATTGAATGTTAGGTTGAAACTACGACTACTTGTTTACAAAAGATTGAATGTGATACTGTGAATTTGATATCTGATACCTTTTACACTGATCAATCAGTGACTACATGTTGTTTTTTATCCTTATGTTGAAATTTAGGAGTAAAAACAGGGCAGTTTTCGTTTCATTAATGTCACTACCCGCAGGTTTCGTGCGCACTGTGTCGCACTCATCAGGTGAATGAATGGTGTTGGTTTCTGTTTGTCAATGTATGGGTGCGTGTGCGAGATCATTTACATTTGGCTGGTATTCATTTCGTTTATTAAGGAGTGGCGTTCTTTTGTACGTCATGATTTGTAGCTTTTCTTGTTCCCATAGGTTACACCTGTTAGTTATTATTGTCATAGTTGGTTTAGCGATAGAAGACCATGTGATACTGTGTGAGGTGCCTTGGCGTTTGAGTTTCCAAATATATTTTGATAGTTCTGTTTCTTTTTCATACTGCTCGTATTAAAAGGACTTCTTGTGATTCGCATAGCGGCTTTTGAAAGTATTTCCTGTGTTTCCTATGTATGAGACGGTCCCGTTGTTTGTTGTTATATCAGCTTTGTAAACAACACTTGTTATTGAGCAGTCGCCGTTCAGTGGACACTCTCCTTTATCGCTGCAGTTGCAAGCTCGCTTTGTTTTGGGGTTTGATGGTTGTAGGACTTTTCGGTAGTGGTTTCTGATAATGCATGAAGTGTCTGTATCGCTATTTACGAAGTTATCTCAAATCCATTACTTTCCAGTCAGTAAAAGCCAATGAAATAAAGCATTGTTCGACTAATCAATATTTACCAAAACCAAACAGAACGAACTTTGTTTATGTCAGAATGTTTTATCATTACCCTGAATGTGAGGGCTCCCCGTGGGTGCAAAAGAAAGAAACAAAGATTGTTCATTATTTGTCCAAAAATTGTGAAAACAGGAGTTTATAAATTGACAATAGATTCTTAATAGTTGAACTACTCAGATGTTATACTGGGTTGGTTGAATTGGCAGTCATAAAACAAAATTATTCCAGCGAGCCATTGTACTTTTGTGCATGTCGCCAACCTTAAGCTTTCCACGCATGTTATGTAACCATTACTGAACATATTTAAAAGCATATAACAAGCTAATTACCGTAATGTGAGGGGTAAGCTGAGAAACAGCTCCTGCATATGTGTTTTGTTATAATCATTCAGTGCATTCAGTAACAATATCTGAGGGGAACGAGGTGTGTAACGTGCATAATACCACGATAAACATGGTCGGATGGCTCCCTAAAGGCACGAACTTGTACCTCTCAGGATAATACCCTTTGCTATCAACAACATTAACATTGCATGAGATTGAGTCATTGCAATACGGCTTCCCAGGCCTCCATTTGAGTTACACATAAAGTGCAATGTACTTGATTGCCTGACCAAACTTCCTTCTCTATAAATCAGCTTGATGGGCTAATACCACCAACATGAAACAATCATGTAACCGTATAAATTACATAGCTTCAAGATAACACCACTGTATAACTCGCATTAGTAATACATCCGATTATCGTATGATCTAATCTCTCAGGATTCACCGCCACCATTCATGCTTTAGTTTACTCGTTTCCTTGTGTGCTGATGAGGGAAAGTTAAATCTCAAATCTGCGACCTGAACAAGAACTGTCTATATTTGGGAACACGACTTTTGAGATTTTAAATTTCTTAAAAGAAAATCAGTTTTAATTCTAAGAGTGGCGGGTCACTCAAAGTCGCTGTATTAGGAATTGTGACTTTTCCGTGAATGTCTGTCTTTTTACGTGATGCTGACTGGCAATATCGTGTTCAGACGAAGGAAAGAAAGATATTGTTTGATTTCACTTTCTAGTGAACTCGGCAGAAGAGTTATTTTATCACTAACATATCACTACGACGGACCTTATCCCTGTAGCATAAATCAGCAAGAGCAGTATTTTGTCCCGAGGGGATAAATGTCTCGTGGGTAATTGTCTGGGGATAATTGTCAGGGGTAATATTGTCCTGATGTTATCGTCTGATTGTAATAGAAAAGATATTAGTACATAATTAGTACATAATTTGGTCCAATGATCCATTGTTAGCACGCTCAGCTATGCCGTTGTTAACTTTTTGCCAATGAGAGAAAGTCAATGAGCATTGAGTAAAATCTCAAAAAGTCACCCGAACAAGAACTCCGTTCCCCTGGTAATACGATTGGGCTAAATGTTTTAAATTTCTTATAAGAAAAAAAATTAACTATGGTAGCCAATAATCTGTTTTCCTTCAGTGCGAGATGCTATGAATAATTTTGCCCAAAACTTTTTCCACCCTGTCTGTATAATGCAGCTCTTTCGTGCCTTATTAATTGTGGTATGTACATCAACAATATTTAAGCATGGGTCTGGTCACCGGCTAATTACTTATTATTTTTATACAGAGTAATAGTTTAGTAATAAAGAATTCTCTGATAACTTTCTACCTTGGGATGATCAATAATGTCGCCTGAAATAATTTATTCCTCAAGAAAATATTTCAATTCTCAGCATGGAATATATATTTATATATTTATATATATTTATATTTATATAATTCCTCATATAGATATTTATTTATTATTATATATATCGTTATATATATATATATATATATATATATATATATATTCATATACATATTGCAGTTTCTGATGTAAGTTATGAGTCCCAGTCAACTAGTGATGGGCAATGTGACCATACAGGTGATGCGGATGGTGGACACCCATTGTCAACGGATGATCAGTTGACGCAACTCGACCAACATCCGGCTGAAATTCCTTTACCGATAAACGGGGGTGAAAATCATGATAACAGAAAACACGCATCAGTGCACCGTATTCCGACATTTGGTGGAAATTTGGCGTAGATAAGATGGTTTCCGAAACCAATCGCTTCGCTGAGCAATACCTGGACCACAGTGATCTGCCAAAGCAATTGCCACATGTGGAAACGAACGTCCAGAGGAAAGATGCTGCATTTCCGGGGGTTGCAGCTCTTATGCGAATGGTAGTGAAGCCGTCAATATCTTCCTACTTGGAGACTGACCTGTTGCTCAACACATCTGTCTTCGCCCAAACGACGACCCGAAAGAGGTATCAGTGATCCAAAAATTTTTGGCACTTCTCCGACAATGAACGAGCAGAACCTGGCGATCGCCTTGCAGAACTAAGAAATATATTTTGTTCTGCATTTGGGAAAGTGCAGCCTTCGGTATGATCTACATCAGACACGATAATCACTGAGCAACCTTTATTTTTAACCATTTTTTCATCACACTTTATTTTCATAATAGTTTTGTGTTCTAAATTGAAACCGATAACTTGACCTGCTATTTTCTCATCCGTTATATTTTCCCTTTGAACTTAATTGTTAGATCTCGATCCCGCTTATAAAAGTATATGATATTACACCTTGGACCATCGAAGAACAGTATAAGTCAAGTAGTACACTGTGCATCTATTTTATCGATTTAAGTTTCCCGAAGACTGCTGGCGCGATGTGTATATTTACTATTTTCACGCACATGCTCCACCGTTTTTGGACTGCCAAATTTCAGCAAGGAGTCAGTTTCTCAAATCTGCTTCCATCTTGTGTCGAACCGGTGTCTGAGCCACTAGTCGCTGATCGTTAAGCAGAGCAGGGTTATTTTGTTGTTTTAGGTAAAGTTACTATTTCTATGAAACTGGCATAGTTTTACCAGTTATGTAAAACGACTTGATACATGAAATAAAAATACAAATATTTCGTCCGAATCTTGCTCGGGGATAAATATTTAAAGGTGTAGAAACCATGAACAAGTTGTTTTTATTGCTACTGGCAGTTTAACAGAGTCGTCTTTTTTTGTCGAATAATTCCAATTGTTTCCATGTAATGTTTATGTTTCGTTTGGCATTTGATGATCAGTCGATGATGATGAAAGGTTATTTTTATATTTATTAAAAATGATAACATAAGCGTGGATAGTTGATCTTAAACTGACGTAGTCTCTGAAGCAACTGAAGGAATATCTCTAATAATCGTCGAACCACAACTATCTGCTGGAAACAAGACTAGGTATCATTCTGGGATTTCTCAACCAAAATATTTCTTCAGAGTTTGAAGAGCATGTAAACCAGAAAACAAAAAGAACCTGGATGTAAATGAGGAGAGCGAAACTGGCTTCGTTTCATTATTGGTCCTGCTGTGTCAGGTCTTCGAGGAAGATAATTTGACATGTCAGGGGTTAGAGTAGCTTATGCCATCGAAAATTTTCATTTCTATCTAACTTTTCATTCAGCATTAGAATAATATGTCTTGGTCTTTCACCCGGGTTCTAATCTTTGTAAATTTTTCCTAGCGTTTCGTCTTTTTTTTCATATCTCCTAACATTTATTCGCAATAACAATTTAAACTACAGCCTATTTGCAATTTCCTGTCCAGCTTTCCTCTCTAACCACGTATCCGATGATTCCATTTCACACTTCATCTTCTGTCCTATTAAGTTTGCCGTTTAAACGATCATTCACTTCTACAATTATCTTGTCCCCTTTCTCAGTTTCTTTTGTCAACTGTGAAGCCTCTTTCTCTAAATCCTTTATCTTTTTTTATGATTATTATGTTATATGTCTGTACTCTCTCGGTACTCTCCCTCACGGTAGCCACAATGGATTCAATGTCCGTTATAAGGCGTTTCTCTTGTTCATTTTATTCTAGAGGTATTTAAAATGTAGGACACATATTTATATATATATTGTTAACTTGTCTCTTTTCCAGTACATCATGGGTTTTCTTCACAATATGTTACATCTTTGACATTGCATCATGGATATCCTAGAATCCCTGTTTACCATTTTCCTCGACCCTGTCCCTTTTGTTTGGCGTAGTTTAAATGTTTTCGCCCGCTTTAAAATATGTTCTCATGTTTTTTTTTATTATATGTCTTTATTGTATGGTGCCGCTAGTTGTATCCCTCTGCTCTGATTTTATTATAACGGTCACAGGCACTTAATAGTGCCACCTGTCAGCGGAGCTCCTCACAACAAATCTTCCCCGAGCGACAATGACAATGGCAGTACTAGTATAATATTATTTACTTTATAAATAATTACATAATTTACGACATGGCTTAGGTAGTTTCTTTAATTATTCACTAATTACTTATGTTTACTGGGTGGAAAAAGTATAGCAAACAAAGCTTCATTTGATTGATAACTCGAACTGTGACCTTATTTTACTTGCCGGGACTCTGCTTATACTGAAGTTGTATCCATGTTTATTTGGTCTTAATTGCGAAAGCCAGGGCAGCCTGGGTGTGTGTGCGGGGGGGGGGGGGGGGGTCTTCCATTGAACTCATCAGCTCCGATGTCTTCTGCATTTGACACAACCTTGATATTTGGTAATATTTTTTTTCATAAGTGATAAATGATCCAGACTGATGCTGGAGTGAGCGAGGCAAATCAGAATACAGATTGGACTCATTATATGCATCTGTCCTTAACGGTCACGTTTCATCTAGCCAAAAAGAATAAAGTTACTTTTCCCAAAACAGTTTTGAATATTAAAACAATAATGATGGTCCAGAGAATTAAAACAGCTAGTGTTAGATTGACTAGAATATTTAGTAGAAAAAAAAACTACTTTGGTATCCTGTTTAAAAATATTTAAATATTATTAAAGTTATATAACTCAATTTTGCTCATTGACAAAACAGGGGGTCTAGATTTGAGGACTTCTGTCCATTTATTTTCACCAACAAAGGCTAAAAAATCAGTGTGGAGCAACAGTTAGTTTTAGCATATTATTGTATACAAACACAATATTTCATCAGAATTTTACTTATTGTAGCTTCAATTAAAATACAATATATATGGCGTTTATACTTATCCATATAAGTACAAAATCAATATCTCAAACGTATTAACATAGGAAGAGCAATATGCATTGAGAAAATGTTTCAGTATCGATATGTTTACAATTGCATTAGATTCCAATCCAAAATTTTTGAAAAAAATCATTGATCAACTAACCAATATAAACACCAGAACTTAGACCAGAAGTTTCAATCATACCATGAATGGTATGGGTTTGTTTGGGTAAGATAAGCGAAAAGTTTTGTCATTGTTTACCCGATAATAGCGGATATAAATGCATGGCATTTGAAAATCTCAGAGGTAAAATCGGGTTGGTTGAAATGTCAATCACATGAAACTGGGTCCGATAAAGGTACTCTGGTAGTTGTAAAATACTGGTCTTACCCTTCCACACATGATATGTAATTTATTCATGAAACAATGTCAATTTTCCTTTATGTAAAATCGACAGAAAGAGTCATTTGTCTGGATGTTATTTTTTTAATACCTCGAAGAGTGCTCTACTTTTCCTGAGTTTATCCTTCTAGAACTTCTTTTCCTGTTATTACACTATCACAAATTGTCTTCTCATTATCTGAAAGTTTTTTTTTATTATTTTTATGATCTTTAACAAATTCTTGCCATTGGACTGTTTGAACATTAGTTTTAGCTTTGTACAGGTTTTCATAAAATAGTTTTTCCTCTTTAAAGATATCTTGGGTGTTCTCTATAATCCTACCATCATTTATAACTAGTTTATTAAGTACTTTTTTATTATAATTTCTTGCTAAGTTTAAAAAAATATTTTGTTCACTTCCCCCTGTTCGAACCATCTTGCTCTGCTGCACACTTTTGCGCCTCTGTTTTTTTCTTCTACTAATTTCTCTAGCTCTTTCTTAATTATTTCTTCTTCTTTATTATGTATCACTGGGTTTTGCTGTAGGACTTGCAGCCTCTCTTCAAGATGTTTTAGTCGTGATTTTTTTTTCTTATTTAGAGATATACTATATGAGATGGAATCTCTCCGGATATTCATTTTTATAACCTCCCAAAGTAGGCTCGGATTTGAACCTTCATTTTCAAAAATCGTATTTGAAATAGTTGATTTTATACATTTAACATATTCTTCATTTTGCAACAGGCTACAGTTTAATTTCCAATAACCTTTTCCTTTCTTATGTTTACTTGTTTTTTATTGTTATTGATATGCCCAAATGGTCCGTTTTGTAAGCTGGTATAATATCAATAGCTTTTACCCATTCTTTAACTCTCATTGATACCAAGAAAAAAATCTAGACGACTCTAGACTGGTGTGGGGTTATCTCTTGACCATGTATATCTTTAAGTATTTGGATTTTTAAGTTTTCATATATCAATTACGCCTGTCTCTTCCATATAATCTAATATTATTCTTCTTGCATTTATGTTTGCTTTCATATGATCCATTTGATCTATCCAATAAACTATCCAATGTGATATTCCAATCCCCACCCAGAATCTTGTGGTCATTTACCATATTTTCAATATCCAGAAAGAATGTTTTGAAAAAATGTGGCGAATCAATGTTTGGCCCATATATATTTGCAAGTGTTATCCTGCTATCATCTATGTTGCAGTGTAAAATGATGCATCTTCCCTGCGTATCTCTCTTTTGTTCTATTATTTCACATGCAACATTATTCTTAATTAAAATAGCAACTCCCCTAGCTTGATTACTCCCGTGGTTAAAACATATTTGATGTCATCACTCTGCTCTCCAGATATGTTCAACCTCCCTTCCGCTGTGAGTTTCTTGGATAAAATTATATCTACCTTCTTCACTTGTAATCAGTAAAATACTTCTCTTCTCCTAGTAGCATTACCGAGGCCACGGGCATTAAATGAAAATATAAATCTATTAAAGGTATCTTTTATGCACTCCATATTATATATAATTGAAATTACTTGAACTACTAGTATACATCATGTTACTCACTGTTAATCTGAAAATCGGCTCACTGTATAAGGTGATTCCCGACTGCTTGGATTGAAGAAAAACATACCATTCGCATTTGAAACATACGCCTGGCCTAAAATACAGAGCGGAATACCTGAAGTAACAGGTTATTATACCAAAGAAAAATATTACTGGTATCTCAGTAGTGTAAGCATTCATTTGACTCTCAACATGGCAACGATTTGTATTGAGCGATAATGAAGTACCTTGTATCATGCATTGTATGACAAAATAGACGAATGAATGAAAAAAACAGACCAACTTTAAGTAAAATCTTGTGTGTATTTCGTCCTACTAAAGTTCATAATAGAAAAATATATAGCTATATTACTTCCCAAACCTCTTAACAACCTCTAGAGCTCCGCTCCTTCACTTGTTTACATCTCAATGGTCGCTGTCTACCGTAAAGTTATAATAAATGAAAGGCTGCCCTCTCACGCTTATCTTCGGAACTACAACGCTTTATCTAGGTTTTTTGCGATCGCAGAACAGAAGCGACACCAAATTTGTTAAAGAAGCTCATGGCTATTATATAGTATATTTGCATGTATGGATAGAGGCAATCAATAAAATAAAGCCTGAAACAGAAAAAATAAATACCCAAAGCAGCAAAAGCAGCTTTGATATCTATAATTCTGTTTAAACCGGTGTCGCACTTTTTTGGTGATCGCGCATGTATTTCTTCAATTTTCTTGTTACATTATTACTAATATTTATTCTGTTTTCAAATATTTAAACTAAATTCGTATGAAAGATATAATTAACACTGATTGACTTTTTAGACTGTTATTTAACTTAAATAAATAGCACTCAGTTCATTGAATAATAAAACACACAGAAGTTACTTCAGTCCGCGTCTGAGCCACTCATTCCCTCTCCTGTTGCATTTTCTTCAACAGACACAGGCCGTGTACGGATATTCACTTGGTCACCATTTATGAATAGTTTCCCTCTCCAGAAGCGGACCTTGTGCCCTGCGTTATAGGCCTCATTCATTTGTTGTTTTGCGTTTTGTTTGGTGCGATAGTCCAGGGCCGTCAGGTCTTCTGTGAAGCGTATCATCTTTCCTTTAAGAACTTTCTTTGATGTGGATAATATTTCGCTTTTAACAGGTCGACTGAAAAATCTTACAAGGATCTGCCTTGGGCGAGCGCCTTGTTTGCCAACTCTATGTGCTGTTTCAATTTCCTTTCTAACTTGTCTCTCGTTATTTTCTGCGTACAGTTTATTTTGCGCTATAATTTTTGCGGCTCTGTGTTTGCAGTCCTCAGCCTTTCCCACTTCTCGACCCCTACTATTCGTAAATTCCAATCACGCAAGTATCGTTCTTGCTTGTTTGTTTCCTCGGCCAGTTCTTTTCTTAACCTTTCTATTTCTATCATATTATTTTTGTTATGTCTTTCTAATTCCCCCACGTTTTCCTTTAGTCTTTCTATAAGCTCAGAAAGTTTGTTTTCACGAACCTTCAACCTCTCAACTGTATTGTCCATTGTTTGAAGTCCATTTTCTAATATACTCATATCTTTTTTCAGATTCTTTGTTCTGTTGATAGTTCATCCAGTTTTTTTTTTAAATTCAAGTGCACAGAACTTATGTGGTATTTAAGTTCTAAGTTTGAAGTTGTTACAAGACTCTTCATTTCGGCCAGGGTATTTTTCAGCTGAGTCGCCATGTCTGTGGCTCCGTGAACTATAGGCAGTCCCGCTGCTAATGTTATTTCTTGTTCTCCTGGCTCTTTTCGAGGAATGTATCCATATCTCCCACAGAGCTATTAGGTTTTTAACTTAATGGTACAATAAAGATATGCTAATGGATAAATATGGTGGTTCAATATCTGAAGATTTACGGTACAATGAAAATAAGAACGCAAATTTCCAAGGGTCGAAGATGTCCGGCTTTTCGTAAAAAGTCATGCCTTCTATTGTAATATTAGCCTCCAGAAGTTAATGTGAATCAAATTGGTTAAACACTATTTTTTCCGATAAACAACACTTTTAATAACAGACGTGGTAATTATGGTTACACATAAACAGCCACCAAAGAAATTTGTTGTTGTACGATCCTTTATAGCACGGCATATAAATAAAAAAAGTTTTGAAATTTGAATACATTATTATATCACATTCAGCGTGTACAGTCCGCTAACAGCATATCAGTAACTGATGTATGCAGATCAGAAGTAATTAATTATTCATGGTACCTACATATAATTCTTTGTCGTATAACATAGGTGTATCTGATTTATGCAACAATATATCAGCAAACCAGTGGAGAGCATGTGTTTTTTTACTAGCTGTACTGCCTGGATCTGCAAATACCTTCTGAGCCTCAGACGATACATATTAGTCCAGGGTCAGTTGTCAGGTTATAATCTCTGGTGGGATTTTCATGAAGAAAGCAGGCAACAATCATCATTTACAACTTATAACCTTGTGAATCTAAAAATCAATGTTGCCATTTTTCCCCCTGCCGATTCAAGGTCAACAGCCAAGGTCAAGGTCATAACTTTAAATATTCCTTCACTTTAGACATTAGTAAATATGTATGCTAAATATTAACCTCCTATAGTTATTATATAACCTGAAAACCTGTGTTGGCCATTGAAACTTGCAGTTATATGTTATAATGGAATGACAAATAATTACATATCATCACAGCAATCATCATTCTCATCCCCTGCCACGCATGCAGATTCATAGTAACATTTTCGCATTTTTTCTTCATCTGCCCCACATATACACATTTCTGTGCAATAAAGTCCTGAAAATTTGCAGGAGCAACGTGTTGTTGGACAAGAACTTTTCGAACAAGCACATTTGACCGGCTGGATCACTGCCTTTGGGGCTGCTTGTCCAGTTCAGCGAAGAATTCTATTATATCATCTGAATGGTTTTTATCACCTTTCAGAAACTTAATAATAATAATAATAATAATAATATATTTAATTTATATGGCGCTAATTCAACAAAATAGTTATCAAAAGCGCTTTACAAGACACAAAGCACAGTTTTTCTAAAACATAAAATGTAGATTCCTACTAAAACAAAGATTCCTAAAAGTTAAACCCTAATTCCTAAGAAGTACCGAAAGCTAATATAAAAAGGTAAGTTTTAAGATTTCTTTTAAAAGAAGCTAAAGATGGTGAAGCTTTGATTGAGTGCGGAAGTTCATTCCACAACCTTGGTGCCACAGCTGAGAAAGCTCTCGAACGACACATCTCACTTCGTGCTTTAGGAATCACTAAAAGCCCTTGGTCAGATGACCTAAGCTGCCTGACTGGAACATAAAAAGTTAAGAGGTTCCTAATGTAAATAGGCGATTGACCATTTATTGCTTTGTATACTAATAATAAAATTTTAAAATCAATGCGCTGTCGCACCGGGAGCCAATGGAGTTCTTTAAGTATAGGTGTAATGTGGTCGCGCTTCTTGGCACCAGTTACAAGCCTAGCAGCTGCATTCTGCACTCTCTGAAGCCGGTCCAGTAACTTGCTAGGAAGACCACATAGCAAACAGTTGGAACAGTCAATCCTTGAACTGATGAACGCATGAATTAATGTTATTTGTGAATCTTGAGTTAGGAAACCCTTTATCCTAGCTATATTACGCAGGTGGTAAAAAGCCAAACTACAAATATTATTTACATGCTTATCAAGGCAAAGCCTTTGGTCAAAAACAACCCCCAGGTTCCTAGCACAGTTTGTTGGCACAACTACAGAGTCAAATATGTTAAGAGTTTTCAACTGAATTTTTGACCTTCGCTGGTTTGTACCGATAATCAGAACCTCAGTTTTATCAGCATTGAGTTTAAGCAGATTCTGACACATCCAAACACCTATGTCATGCAAGCATGTTTTAATGGTAGAAATAGGAACTATTAATTTCCCTTTGCCTGCAAGTCTGCCTGTAACATTACATCCGGAAAGGGCATGGAATCCAGGGAAGGCGGGAACTCTCAAACTTCCCAACTTCTCATGTATTGCTTCAATGGAATGACCCGCCTTAGTATTCCTGTCCCTTAAATCATAGAGGTGTCTTCAGAAAGTCTGGGAAAACGTCGAAGTGCTAAAATTAGCACATCTGTATGAGAAGCCTGTATTACCAGTTTGTTGGCTCCTCTTTGTCCTCTCTAAAGCATGCAGTATGAGTCTGGTATCAGCTTCTTCTTGTGTGCTCCGAAGATGGCTAACATTCAGACAATTTGATAATACATCTTCTCTGGAGGTCACTACAATGTCAATTTCCGAGTCACGAAAGTGTGCAATGCATTTTGCAGCCAAATAGACTATCAATCTATCTTTTGTCGATATGTGCGACAAGAACCTTTGCGCATACACGTGTTCAATTTTACTAGTGTCATCAATAGCATAAGCTACAGGAACATGTTTTTCTGTGCGTCTTTCTCTGGTCACTCTCTTGAGAGATTTATCTGTATTGTACCGATCTAATACAACATAAACTTTGCGGAAATCCTGAATGCAAAATTTGAACCTAGACAGAAAATAATGAGTATAGTCAGAACACGTTCTCACTGTATTTGGCTTTCCTATCTGCTGTACTATCGCCATGCCATCATAAAGTAAGACTTCCTTCTGCTCGGAACCATTCATGAGGCTGGCAGAAGACGCATCGTTTGTCCCTGAAACCAAATCTTCCAATAAGTGTGCATGTTTACTCTTATACATACACGGTAGAAAACGGTCAACAGTAAACATTGACCTTGGAAAGGAGGCAAACTCGTAGGTCCTAATATATCCTCTCCTGTCAATCTCTGGACGGGCTCTCATGACAAGCATAAAGCGGTGAAATAATGCACGATCCTCTTTTAGGCTGATGACCTTTGACTGCAACTGCTGCTTCACCGTTTTTCTGTGCATCTTTCCAGGTCTTCAGTTTCAATTTCTTCATTGGAGACCAAAGTCCGACACTGTTTGATGTGATTAGCTCAGAAAAAAATATTGCGTATTGGTCTTGTCCAGCTGTGACCCTTCTCAGAAAGTCTTCAACAACATCATCAGGCATAATTGACTTAGGGATGATGTTCATCACTAGACCGTTTGTTTGAAATGGATTGGTGTGATGCAAAATCCACCTCTTTAGTTTCATGATTGCAGCTTCTTGTCGCTGCGGTACAGATGGTGATATATCATGCCGTTTCATTCTTATAGCTCATGGACTTCCTCTGAAAGGTGGACCAACAATGGAGCAGTTAGGAAAAGTCGTGTACGAGCTGCCGGACTTAGTGTGGTACCTGAACGACCACCAAGAACTTTCGTCCATCTATTTAAATGCTCAATTCCATAAAATGCCCCTACTGCACAGAAGGGAATATACTTGATTTGTTGACGACAAATTTCCCTTCTCTGAAATCCTGGATAATGCGAGGGTCTGTCAGTCTAATCTTTTCATTTCAGCAAGATAAAGTGGGACCATTCGGGACAAGTGGAACATATCATGTGCAAAGAAGTATTTATACATAGATTCTAAAGACCATGGTAGTGTATGAGCTGTATATTTTAAACAGCGGATTTTTTTCTGTTCCACGAATCTTTTCCAGGAGATCCTGTACTTTAACCTGTTGGCACATGTCATCATGTGTTGTTCTCATATCATAAGCAGTCTAACTTCTAATTGCTTCACATTTTTTTTCACAGGCTTTTAAAATGCTTGCAGTGAGATTCCATCTGAAATAGTGGCAAACAGTATGTCAAATAAAGCTTGAAGAGTAACAGTGTGGGCAATGACTCCCTTTTTCATATGCCTACATTCTAATATTTGCCTTGATAGAGCTGCTTCAATCCAGGCATCATCTATACCGCTTGACTCAATGAAACTGAGAAAACACCTTAGCATTGTCATTACTGTGTGAAGTTCTCCTGGCCTGAGGATCCATTTGTTTTTACAGTCGACTCCTGACATCTAAATCTGTTTTGCTTTCTACTACAGCTGGATATCTAGAGTGATAACAGTTTTCCTTTCAGGTCCCAACAGCAGTATTGATATGTTGAGCTTGCTTAAGCAAATTAAGAAGGGTGTTCCATTCATGTGCCTGTTCAGCAATGAGGGGAGGGGCTCAACATTTTTTGCATCGGTTCCCTGTATACTGTAAACTAGACTTTGTGGCTTTGGACATTTCGGCATGGGACAGGGTATCAGTTCATTACCCATACAATGCATGGTTCATTACTCAAAGACTGGTCATGATTCCAGTATTTAATTTAATGATACCAACGATAGGTGGCAGGTCTACTCTCTTTCTCTGAAATATTCCTAAGGCTGTCGCATGCAAGGCACCCTTGCCGTCAGGAGTGTCTTCGTCAAAATCAGAATTATCAGCTGAAAAGAATACAAATTCACCAGGTACCGGAAAGGGAGGAATATATCCAGTATGAGCTGACATTTTCCAGAACTGCATTAGCCAACTACGTCTCTAACTTCAGTATTTTACTGTAACTTAAACACTGTGACAAATTATGCAGTAAATCTACCATTCTTTTGCTCCTTGTCATCTGGTGTACCGTGACCCCAATGCCAAGCTGATTGGGATCTTCTTTTCTGTGTATGAACTTTGAATCAGCACATTATGGTTGATATTTGATCTGCCCATCCGATTTTGGTTCAAAGATGATTATTTGAGCTTTGTTCATTGTATCCGTTTCTATCGCTGCCTCGCGGCTTTTGTTTGCGACTTCTGCTTTCGGATCTTAGAGGATCCATCTGAGAAGCATGTACAAGCTTTTAGGAATGCATTTAAAAACATTACTATCTGAGTAAAATCCCTCAAATTTCCAGGGTTTGTACATTGGCAACTCATCTCTTACCAAGCAATCAGAATTGAACAAAGATTTGATGTTCTCAGCAACTGAGTTCCTTGTTTTCGCTGCTTTTTGCATTGCATCCTCTCTGATGACTTTTGAAAATACAATTTCCGAGTGATTTCGTTGCATTTCGCGAGGAAATTCTATGTCAGGAATTTTTTTATGATTTTCTGATTCAATTCCTTCCTGTCACAAGTGGGGTTTGTGTCATTACCTTTTTGAATGGATATATATTTTTCCTGCAAAGCAGCTATAGAGAGGATCGAACCTTCCTGGAGCATCATCTCCATGAAAGCGAACCAATCAGCTTTCCATATTCATCTAAGGTAACAGTTTCCGTGTCATCTTTCATGTGGTCAGCGCTTGTTGAGGCCATTTCTTTCTGCCTAAGCATGTTCTCAACATGTTTTCGCTAACAGGACTTGTGGTATTTTACGTCAATAGCATGTCCATCTTTAGGATCAACAGCACAAGCAAGTCTGATCCTGAAAATGTCGTTGTCAGAAACTGCTTACTTAAGCTTTAGACCTGCATTAAAGGTTAAAACTTCATGCAAGTATTGTTTATGATCATCACTCTGACAGAAAAGCAGAGTTCTTTGTTGAACGGAAGGCATTTAGACCTTGTCTTTATAGTTTCATCTGTCAATGCAGGGTTTGTCAAAGTGGCGCGTCTGTTTCCATTTTTGTTCTGAATGACCTCGCTATATTATTTCTGGGTCGGTTTAAATGCCCTGTGTGGCATGTTTTCTGATAGTATATTCTATGATATTTTACACTCTTCTGTGCAAGTTCAGGCATGGTTGAATATGACTGCATGCGGCTTCTTATTGCCATATATTCTTCAAAATAACTGACTCTATCTGCGATGTATCTAATAATTTTTTCATATGAAATGCTAGACTTTGGCAATCTGACATCTTCAGTTGATTTCTTCTGACAGATGAAAAACAACTCAAAATGGGTATCAACAGTTACATCGCCTTCAGATAACAGAATCTTCCCGGCATTTTCCGTTTTTGACTGCTCCATTATGAAATTACATCATCTATTAACACAAGTACTGCTACCGTTTGTGCAGGTGATAAAGTGGAGAATGGTGAGATAGAGCAGCAAAAAAAATTATTTAAAACAGAGAGTTGTTTCTGTCAAGCAAATCTGCACATATAACTAAAACAGTGGTAATTTGTTAAACAAACGATAGGTACCATATAAAACCGATAGGTACCATATAAACAATAAAATATCTGCCTCTTTTACCTTCCAAGAACAAAGCCTGATTTGGTGCTGTTAAATGGTAAAAAAATACTATATTAGCAGCAGATTCACATGAAGGTAGCTGGAGACTTCATTGTTAAATGACAAGAGATTGGTTTGTTTACATTTCATGAGGTAAGAATGTTGATGCAAATGTCAGAATACAGAATGTCATTAAGTAAAACTGATTTGTTTGAAAGACAGAAGAAAAAGTCCTGACACAAATAAACATTTTTACAAGGTAATTTTACGTCCAAAATTAGTATTGATATTCCTTGCAAAAAGCATACATAAGCTTAATGTTTCCATAAAAAAAAGACGGAAATGCTTTAGGTAAAACAGAAAAATACACTCAAACCTACTGTCTCATGAAAATTAAATAAGATAGTAATCATAAATAGGAGTTTGTAATGTAATGCTGCAACTCTCATATATCAGACAAAAATAAACGGTTCACATAGTTGGTTGCTTTTTCTATATACCTTATCATTTCTGTTCACTGACAATTAATGATCTAGACCTGTACGTATGACCTACACAATGAGGAATGTTTAGATATAAGTAAATACTACCAATTAATTATTAGAGATTAAATCATTTGAAGGATATACCTTTTGACGCAAATACGTTCTAAATTTAAAAACAAAGTTTAAAAAGATAAAAGCCAATACTTTGACCTTGTCTGATGACCTTGAATCATATTTGAATACTGACAACATGGGTTTGTATACATTAATATGGTAAAAAGTTTTAAAATGATATGCGTTGCAAGCTTTCCTTATGAAATTCCCAAAGACTTACGACTGACCATAAAAAAATTCATGAAATATTGAAATCCATGACCTTGACCTTGACTGCTGACCTTGAAACTGCAGGCAAAAAATTGCAACATGGATTTTTAAATTGTCAAGATTATAAGCTTTAAAGTGATATATGTTTCCAGCTTTCTCCCTTTCTCCATGAAATTCCCACGGAACGACAACTGACCCTGGACTATATATAAATTTTAAGATAACCCGAACATTTATAGGTTGATTGACTATCCAGGGGATGCAAGCCATGGATACTCATGTAGAGGTAAAGTTTTATCCATTAGGATTGTAAGCTATTTATGTTTTCCTTCATGATAAAGGCATATTTTTCTTTATACACATGAAAACTATTTAGTATACGAAGGAAATCTAGGCATAACAGCTGGTGTCTTAATGTTTACGAAATAGAGAAACCTCAAACGACAATAATTAAACATCGTCTAAATTAACTTTCCTTAGGTTAATTTACATAGGAGAAAAGAAACTACACCTACAATGCACTTGCTTTTGCTAATACATTGAAGTGCTTATATCACACCGCATTTTTTTTCTTTATCTTTCAAATTAAAAACAAAGACAAAGCACAATGAATTATAATTCACAACAACATAGAATTATTGTCCTATTTTATGTTTTAACATTTCAAATTTTACGTGGTAAACGTCATTCACATAAACATTTTCTCTAATTTTCCTGGATAAATTTCGGGGATACACTCAATGCAAATTGAGAATAAAATAATACTTGATTTATGAGTATAGGGAATAGCGGGTAATAAGGACAATTTACCAATAATAAAAACAATAATAATAATTACCGACAGGCCCGGAAGAAAATCCATAGGCATCGTCACAGTATGAACATGTAGTATGCGTATGCAGCCAGTTTGAAGGTGATAACATTATGATTAGCATCCCATAGATCCCATAGTTTCAGTCAAACACATAGTATTCCTGTTGGCAAGCTGTTCGGAAGTATCTTGGGCAAGGCTATGTGTGTCCGGCTAATAAATGTATTGGTTGCACTAAGGCATAATAGGAATCTATTATGATAAGCATTTAAAAATGCCATGTGTCAGATAACAAGAGTATAATGAACAGATCTAAATTAGAACCGTCAGCGTACCCACCTTTGTTGTAGTGATTTACTGAATCGTCCCTTGTAAAGAATAAATGTGATTTAAAAAAAAACGAAAAATACAAATTCACTTTTTTACTTTACACGTGTCAAAGCTTTTGCGAAGAAAGCTAATTCATGTTTAGCAAAACAACTGATATCTGAATTAAACGACTAATTGCCAGTGTAATCAGTGACTTAAAACGTTCCGATCGGTATATTAAACGATATAACTTTTTACAAATATTATGACTTTCAGAAAACCAAAATAATTTAAAGAAAACGTGAGGGTTTTTTTTCACATTTAAGGGTATGCATCACGTGCCTGTAAGTAGTTTCATGCCGAATTTTATTATTTTATTTCTGACAATATAGCAGATTTTTATGTCTTGTCTGTTGTGGGCGATTTAAACAAATGTGATTAATTAGATCCGCCGTGGATAATTCATTTAAGGTGCCCCTTTTCATTGTATCTTTTAAGACAAAATAATAATGAGGTTAACAGTTACAAGCTGTTGTCTGGATCCAATTCCTATGAACTTCCTGAAAGGAATTGTGGATAGACCTTTCTCCATTGTGACAACAATAATTAAGTTTGTCTCTCTATTAAAAATTGTTCAACTAAATTAGAAAAAAAACTATTAATCAATAACTTTTTTTTAATATTAAGCTGAAATGAAACAGCTAATGTCCTTCACGAATGTATTCTTTATATAATATTTGTGAAATGTAGTTTTCTTTACTGAAAATGAATGTTTTTTTTTGCATACAACAAGCATACAGACAATTTAAACATAGCATACGTTTGACATCTTGCATTCAACATACATGCAGACAATTTAAACATAGCATATGTTTGACAAACATCACTATATAAACAATTAAATACATACATATACAAATCATCATGTATCTTTGTCTACGCTAACATATTCAACTTTTTTACTTCATATTTATATTAAATATCTATATATACTTGACCATTAAACAAAACAAAACCTATAAGACAACAAGCAACATTCATTAACAACATTCACATAAAAACATATCCTACTCACTAAACAATTTTATGTAAATATATGCGATGATCACTTTATTACAGGGAGGATCTTAACCCATTTTTCAGAGGGATTTTTAATGTATTTCTGTTATTTACTTTTTTATGTTCAATTTTTTCCAATTATATGAGTTTGGATCTATATATACTAAACTTCAAAACCTCGTCTTCTTTTGTGTTGAAGACCACATATCTATAAATAAGCAAGATTAAGTTGATCAAAAACTTCAATGGAAATTCTGCTGTCATGCCGAGCACTATTTCCCTCGATTTTTCTCCGGCAATTCATTACCATTGGTGTATTCGGCGATACAATAATATTGTATTTTTACGGTACATGAATAAGTTCTCTATACTTTCTGAATATAATTTACAAAATCTGCATTGGGCTGAAGTAGGTATATTCCATTTATACAGTTTTTGGTTCACAGCGAGAATATTATGTTATATTTTGAACTGGAATTTTCGTAGTTTAGTATCTAGGGTAGTTTTATGAACAGACATATACAAAGCTGACAAATCAATAATGTTATCATGAATATACAATGTTCTGTTCAATTTAAGCTGACCTGTTGGCACACATTGCTTTTCCTTTAAAAGAACATTATACATATATTTTGAAGTTAAAGTAGTCACCAGTTTTTCTTCTTTTCCAATATTAACAAGACTCATTTTATCCTTCAGAGAGGAATTTTCATTGTTTGAGCTTTTTAAAATCGAAATCCACTCTTTTGGGATTGCATGTACTATATCAAGCCACTCGAGATCACCTGGGTGTAGTATTTTGTCCCTGGATTCTTTTAATTTTCCCGTTTTACAACCGATATTTGCCAAACAGTTGTTTTATATAGAATAACCACCTATCTAAATACCTATGTTATTTCACAGATGTCGATTTAATATTAATTCAGGCGTGTCGGGTCTATTACAAACTGTCTCAGCCATGTGACATAATCCCACCCTATAAAATTCTGGTAAATTGTATGGAATACATCGCTTATTTAAATTTAATCGAATTATAGCTGTACCTCCAATGTTTGACAAATAATAGCTAATAGGGGCCTGGACGGCTGAGTGGTAAAACGCTTGGCTATCTCCGCTGGCGACCCGGGTTCGATCCCCGGCGTGGCTATGAGAGTGGGTTGTAGTTGCCCGTCCAAGGCCGGTGGTTTTCTCCGGGTACTCCGGTTTCCTCGACCTCTGCAGACTACCGAACGCCATCACCGGAGCCATGGAGAGTGCCTCGATTAGTTATAATAATTATTTGTACAATCCATGTAAAATAAATAAGTTTATATTTATTTATTTATATTTTATATATAGAAATACATTTCCAAACAGATTCATCAGGAAATACCGGTTTTGACACCCACATTATTGGCTGGGTTTTGATTATTAGTTTAACATCTGGTAACTGAATTCCCCCTTCTTCATACCTTGATATTAACGATTTAAACTGAATTTTTGCTTGTGCTTGTGACCACGAAAATTTTAAGAACTCTTTCTGTACTTCAGATATAAATGAGGTAGGACGTATGAAACATTACAGACATACAATATTTGAGACAATGCTAACGTCCTAATAATCGTTACCTTGCCGTATAATGTTAAACACCTCATTTTCCATATATTAAGAGTATTTTTTTTTTAATTTCTCATTTATATAGTCAAAATTTAGTTTTAATCCAAGTAATTTATTATATGTAAAATGTATACCTAAGATTTTTAATGATGATTTATTTAATCTACCCATTTATAACAACTCTGTACATTTTCATTAATTCTACTTACCCCTATCCATGTAACCTGTGATTTAGTGTAGTTCACTGCGAGTGATGTGAAACGAGATAATGTTTTTAAATGAATTTCTAGATGATCTGATGATTCCCAGTACTTAAAAAAAAAAGTAGAATCGTCTGCAAAAAGGACAAATTTTATTTCTTTATTAATAATATTGTTAATATTGATACCTTTTGTATTCTAATCAGAATTGATTAATGCAGAAAGGACATGCATGACCATAATAAATATGTAAGAAGCAAGAGGATCCCCTTGCCTTTATTCCCAAGTGAGCTTAAAATATCTAGAGGAGACACCATTATTTATAATACAACTTTCCGCGTGATTGTGGAAATTCTAACCCAGTTAATGAAATTATCTTTAAAACCTAATATTTTTAACACCGGAAGTATGAAAATGTGATCAATTGAGTCAAATGCAGCTTCGTAGTCTGCACAAAATAATAAACCTGTGTTTTTTTCAGTTGTCGTGTATTAAAAAAATATCTGCTATAATATGTATGGGTTCGCCAATATATCTACCTTACACATATTCAAACTGTTCTTGATCTATGAGTTTGCTTAGAAATGGCTTTACACGAGAAACCAGTGTTTTACTTATTTTTGTATCTGTATTTAACAGGCTTATTGGACGCCAAGATTATAATTCGGGTATCGCGTCCTGGGTTTTTCAATTAAAATAATGATGGCGCGACTCTGGCTAGTAGTGAAACTACCTTCTTGTAAATTTGTATTTAAACAATTAGTGAGACCTTTACCTATTAAGACATAGAAAGCAAAATAAAACTCAGGCGGCAAATCGTCGTTACCTGGTGTTTTGTTCAGTGCCATGATTTTTAGTGCTACGTGTACTTCCTTTACAGAAAACAAATTTTCTAACACTTGTGCTTCGTCCACTGTTAAATTACTTACTTGCATCGATGATAAAAATTTATTAATTCTTGCTCAGTAACATGAGCCTTTCTGGAGTAACGTTCCTGATAAAATGTTTGAACTTCTTTTAAAATAACCATTTGTTCCGTTATCTCACTATCTGTGTTAACAGTTTTTGTATACTACTTTTCCTTTTGTTTTACCATTCTTACCTAGAACTCTTTTTGCCATGTTCGTACCATTGGCACAGGGAACGAATAATTATTCCATCGGTAATCTGTTCGTAGTACTCCTCTAACTCAATTTTTAATTCTGCATACAGATTCTTCTTGTTCAATCTACACTCTAAATTATATTTTCTAAATATCTTATTTTTTTCCTGGCTTGATGAAATGAAGTTGTTAACAAATGGAATCCCACTCAAGCTAGGTTGGCCTCTTATCATTAATGCAGTAGGCACAGCGACCTTTCAATTTAATTGGAGCCTCTCTATCAAATTTGCATTCGACTGCCAAATAATTTTAGATATGCCGGAAGGGATACCGGTTTAATGATTACGTGTAAAGTCAAATTTGACACTGTGGACAATAACATTTTATCGACAAAATTAAAACAGATTTATTGTTCTTGATGCCAAGCCGACTTTAATTCTAGGGTAGTTACCATAAAATATGATGGTTACCTTTTACCAAAATGACAAAACCACATTTACTTTAAAATAATTCTCTTTGTGAACAAAAACGCGTCGCTCCCTGTTTTGGAAATTTATTTGATATGTGCACATGTGCGCATTCAACCAGCTTTATTTCAAGGCATTAATTCGGAATTTCACCTTACGCCGCGAACTGAGATTTAAGAAACTCAGATTTGCAAAGAGGGCTGTTCCTGACTACTGCATGTTCTGTGGTGACAGAACTGCGGCCGCAGTGGTAGTCAGTTCCTGGTTTGTTGCCATTGTGTATCGGTACCTCGATCTGTGGCTGGTGTTGTAATACCTGTCTTCAGTTTTCGCGGTTATAGAGTGTTAAATAGTGGTTTGTTTTCATCAATTATTTTTTATCCGTGTTTAAATTGTTTTTCTCTAAGTCAGGATGTGTTGTGATTTTGAGTGTTTGTTTTAAGTATTCGCAAACAGAAAAGAAGGAATACTTAGCTGTAGCAGCGACTACGTCCGACCGTAGGAGAGGTTTAGCCTGTCCTGTATTGTTTTCAATTTAGAATTAGAGAACTGTATGAAATGTTTGCTTTAGTGTCTCAGTTGTTAATATATACTGACAACTGAGAATGTTTTAGCACTAAGTTCGTTCAATCTACTAACCTATTAACTCCAACAAAGCTTAGTCTCCAATGGTTTGCGTCCGTTGTTTTAAGGGTCTAACTTTTCACCTAAAGGCCACTATCTTTTTTTGTTTCCGCCAGTTTCTCTATTTAATTTCTCTCTCTAGAGCGACCGCATTAACGGACTGCGGGATTTTACGTGTTATGTTGCTTGTGTAAATGTGTGGTTATGTCAATTTTATAATGATTTCCTGAAAATGACCATTTCTGCTTTAGCGAGTTTTCGAAATAATTTGGAGGGAGGTACATGTGGATTCAAAACAATATCTACTAAAATCGTAAGATGCTTCGATCTGATTCACACCCCTATATAAAAATCAGAGGAGACAGTAAGATACCACCGTAGAATGTTGGCTTATCTTCGTTTAACAAAACTAAGTTTCCAACTGGAACTTCATCAATAAGTATTTTTACCCAAGCAATTACTATATCCGTTGGATTAGATATTTTTTTCCGAAAGTTTTTTTTTTTTTTTTATTTTTTTAGGGGTTGAAGTAAACTATTGTTCATTAGTTACCCGGTTCTTCAATTTCTGTGATGTATAGTTACTAGGCGGACCGAATTTCAAATTTGTTAGACAGATATATTCATATCGGAACAAGCTATTTATTTTTCTTATTAAGGGAATACATGATCTTGATAAAAGAAAATTTAGTTTTAAGTGGTAAGTACTTTACAGCTAATGTGAAGTGTTATTAAGATCAGCTTGTAAGTCTTTATAGTACAATGGAGAATGATATGACTTAAAGGGATCTTTTCTTATTATGATAAAGATTTGAATTGCTTACTCTTACAACTATACGTGGCTTCCATCCATCCTTTTTACAATGTATAACATATATAGTTCTAATCTGGGCCTTATCCTTATTTTTAGAGAAGAGAATATCCGTCATGGCAGCAAAACATATAATAAGAAAAAATAAAAGAATTGAGTCATAATACCAGTCATTACACGTAAACCCGTGTTTTTTTATACGTGAAATACCTTGTTGAGTCAGTCATTTCGTGAAATTCCCAAAATTCCTTATATTCTCTAGGCATTGTACGCAATGATTACGGAGTTTTCATATTAAAAAAAAAACATATAAAAAAAGCAACCGTAATATGTGGAGTTATTTTGCAGACCTTAACAGGTATAATATTTTGTGTTTGTATAACATAGGGCTTTGACAGCAAACACCCCGAAAGGGTGACGAATCAAACCCTTAAGAGGGAAAAAATCATTTTCAATAATGATTTAAATGAGAGTTTATGAATGTTTTTTTTTAAACTGATATGTTTTAACTGAGGTAATATAAACTTTTTTGTATATATGACAAATTACCTCAACATGCGTAGCGTATCATATGAATTTAAAACTATTAAACATATATTAAGAATGAATGTCTGTGTTCTATGTTGTTGTGAACTATATATTCAAGAGTTTTCTTCGTATATTATATAATTATGCAAGCGTTCCATATTTTGTCACTTTTTATCCATTTTGTAATAGTTGTTTTTATGTTAAGACATTCTTATGTGTGCAATACTATCAACAATAAATTACACGAATACTGAAAGTGTAGCGCAGGTATTTACTTTCGTAAACGCAAAACCTATGGAACGCAAAACCTGCTGATAGACATTTGAATTCTATAATGCAATAATTATTAATACAATGTAACATTTAATTTTCAAATTATCTATATACATACCTATATACACATTTTATGCAAAAGTTCTCCGTATAGAGGAAGGACTAC
This sequence comes from Sipunculus nudus, assembly GCA_026874595.1. Classification (NCBI taxonomy): domain Eukaryota; kingdom Metazoa; phylum Annelida; class Sipuncula; order Golfingiida; family Sipunculidae; genus Sipunculus; species Sipunculus nudus. The sequence continues at coordinate 31,030,317 of CM049317.1, read as the reverse complement.
ACGTTGTTGTAATATACCGAGTTTGCAATACAATGGCAATTACAAACTTTATAATAACAATACGAAGAGGTAATTCTACAGGTAATTACAACTGGCTATGTAGGTTTGTATTTCAGAATTATGTGCGACTCGAAACTGCAGGTAAATACAAATACAAATGGAAAAATCTACAGGTAAGTATACCAAAGTACAGTTTGTATTACGGCATTACGTACAAGGCAACCAGCTTACAGTAAAAACAGTAAAACTTACATGCAGTAAAAATAAAGGGCTGGGATTACATAGTTGTCATGTTAATATAAACTGTGTTTGGTCGGGAAGTGACTTGTCTGACAGAAGGAGCATTTATATATTATTACAACAATTAAACATTCATGAGATACGGGCTTGCTCTTAGTTACAACTGTATTTATGAAAACACAGATGAATATGAAATTATAAAGGAACACATACCTGCAGAAAACAAAACAATTGCTATGTGTAGCACTCGGGTAACGACATGGCAAACTGCGCCGATTCCCGTGAATCACCTTTTTAGCAAGGAAGTTTGAACGCTTCAATGTGCACCGTGACACTCATCCCCTCCACGAGAATGTTCTGTCCTCAGAACGCAGGGTAAATATCCCGGGGGTCACTTCAGTTAACTGGATGGAGGTAATGACACGAACCACCACATCCTGGCCCCAAGTTGGGCGCTAAATGTCACAGGTTGAGAAATGACTGGTGGGCTGATCGTGGAAACGAACCCGCACGGCATGCACAGGAGTCCGGCATTCAAACCGCCTCGCAGGAAAAGCAAGCTTTTTTGGCAAGGAAGTTAGAACGCTTATACATGCACCGTGACATTATATATATGTGTGTGTTGTCGCATGCATTCATAAAAAGTTTACTGTTCCTTTTATATCTTTTATAATTAGTTTATTATATATTTTTTGTGTGTATTATAACTGATCTCTAAACAATTTTATTTGTTATATACACATGGCACATGACCATTTAGCGGATATACTGGCGCTATATAGGTAGGTTACGCAGACACCTGTAGTGATTACAGGCAATATAAGATGGCTATAAAAATATTCGTTTTATTCAGTTAAACAGCACTGATTGAAAAACATACTTTTTTTATTTTCTTTACATGTAAACATCAAATGTGTTTTGTATAACAGTTTAAAACATGTAATTCTTTCTCGTTGTTTCGTATTTATTACCTGCGAGCCCAAAAATTTGCAGAAATATCTTTTGGATAACCTTTATTAAGCATACGATACCTAAAAATCAATAAAAGTAAATATAATCCTTGGATTAGTCCAGATTCTATTCCAACCATGTGAAATAGAACGTGTCCAGAAAAAAAAATAAAAATCTCATAAAATAAATAATTGAATTCATACATAGACGCATGTTCGTATTAAAACCAGTGCATTTAGGTATTTAGGCAGGACACACAGGAAGAAATATTTATATAATTTATAATAAGAAAAGACACTTTCCAACGAATGCCTTTTTCATGTATTCATTTAACCCATACTTAATGTCCATTGAGAGAGGATTAAAACAAGCTATGTTTCAATCGTATATATGTATATATATAATATATATATATATATATATATATATAATTTTACAAAATGAAGACGAGTCAAGTATTTTCAGACATTTTACTACTACGTAGTTTCGTGCAAGATGTTGTTGCACTCGTCAGGTAATGCTGTCTGGCTGAGATGGACTAGCATAGATATGCGACCTTGAATGTATATATGTTACTGGCCTGCTGTGTCACTTGTAACCAAGACTGCTGAGTGTAAATGTGCGCCCTGGGGCAAAGCTATACCAGGATCAGATAACGAGAGTCGGGATACGGGAGGGCTGGGGTCAGAGGTCGCTCTGTGAGTGGGGGGGGGCTGTACTGAGAGCAGTTAGTGACAGTGCTTAAAGACGGCTATATGTGTATAAACATGGGGCTCTCCATGTGTTTTCTTGCGGCTGTTATGAAAGAAAGGAGAGAGAGAAAGAAATGGGAGTATCCTATAAACTAAAATCTATGTTATGAAATTCTTAAGGAGGAATTTTTTCGCATGTCTACAGGCGGTGACGAGTTCGTTCCGTTTATTCAGGGTGGCCAAATGGGGGTTGCAAATGATATAGTATTTTTCCCATAAGCATAGGTTACATCTGTTGGTAGCGCTGTTATAAGCCTTTGCCTGTTTCAGTATGTTCCATGTGATACTGTAGTCTACACCTTTGTCTTTCAACTGCCATATATATTTGCTAAGTTCTGTGTTAAATTTCTTAGATTTGTTCATGAAGGATGATTTGTGATTTGCATATCGTGACTTGAATGAATTTTCTGTTAATCCTATGTAGCTTTGTTTCGGCTCACTTTCGGCTGTTACGGTCGCTTGGTATACAATTGATTCTTTCAAGCGGTGGCCGGACATGGGGCATTCCGTTGGTATTCTGCAGTTGCATTTAGTGGGATTTGGAGCATATATATATATATATATGTATGTGTATATATATATATATATATATATATATATATATATAAACACAAAGAAAGAGATTTTACATACGTTAACAAAACGTAGATCGTTGAAAAACACTTGGGACTACGCATAAACATAAAGACCAGAGTCTGACCGCCACAACACGCACTATTATATTAATTATTTTTCTTGTAATTCTATTTTGTATCTGAGATAACGTTGTTTACTCGTTATAATTATTATTATATTATATTATAATTGAAAATTCACATTTCCCTCGATCTCAGCCACGTATCAACAATATGGTTCATACTAATCTATAATCAATTAATCACGGTATTGAGCATATATATTCATTATGCAGGTAATTATCGACAAAGGTACATTTCTAAACAAAAGTGAAACAGTTCAATACTTGTATATAAACATATTATATTAACTGCACACAGTTCAACTGAAAATATTTTAAATAATGTCTAAATGTGCAACGACAAACGCACACGGATTAAGATTACATGGGTACATGAAACAAAATCGAATAATCATTGGCTGATTGGTAACAGTCACAGCAGAAACAGGAGTTTTATTATTTCTACGACAGTTGAATGAATAAACATTCAACACAAGAATGAAGTGTGAAACGCCCTAGGATATGCTATCGGGAGAAATTGCAGTCGAATGAAAACTACACGACCATATTTAGTCGATGCCTGTTTTGAGACGTGGGAATTTCGAAACATATGCCTCTTTGAAATTTAATGAATATGAATTCTTGCGAGCATGATATGTAATGTATTGCAGTATTAATGTAAAAAAGGATAAATTAGCTGAACTTCATATACGAAGCCCAACAACATATTATAAGAATCCTTAGTCTATCCTGTAATGAACAAATGTATGAGTGAACCTGAGAGGCAGATTTTACAATTAAACGTATCCTTTTATGACAAATGGGTGTACAGATGAATATATCTGGAGCGAACTATTAGGCCTGCATGATGATAAGATAAATATGATCGAGTGGCTGAATACAAAGACAGAAAGGAACCAGTCAGGATCATATCCGGCTCTGCCAACAACATGAACATTTCATACGACAGAGTCATCATATCACATCCTCCCAGATTGTGTTAATGACAGTTTGACGTCTCCAGGCCACAGGTTATATTTCAGACCTGATGTGTGCATGGCAGGATATCACTTGTTGGTATCACAGACCATTGAATGAGAATGTGGTTATCAATACGATATGGTTAGTTATTAGGAAAAGGTCATATCCTGTCGCTGAGACACAGCGAATCTCTTGGTTTCTAGCAAGATTTCTCCATTATGCAATTTAGACATCGACTGGGTTCGAACCGGGGCCCTACAACTCAGACGTCTAACGTCTTAAGCACTAAGCAATATCCCATCCCTGCATATGCTATCTCTGTATTGTGGTGATGGTGCATGACAGAATACCGTAGATACTTGTGCAGTTTGGTAGATTATCTTTACCAATAAAATGAAATTGACTTTGAATTTGCCGTTATTGTCTAAAATACTACATTTTCTTACTTAATGCATTTTAATATAAATGTAGTGCTCACACGTATTATTTGAATTATTGCACTGAGCCTTGCACATAAGAAAAAAAGTGCCAAAATTTGGTAAACAGGAAGTTGTGTGCTTTACAAGAAGAAAAGCGCTCTTGTCCTGCAAGATCTAAAAGAAGATATTCAGGCATTGGTTATAAAGTTACCGGCAATATTACAAACGTTGATATAATAAACTGTTCCATATAGTAATGAAAATATTCAATTATAATATTCATAAATAGTCTATTCGCGTCATGTATGTTCACTTGGTGAAGCTTGTGGTATATAAAATACAAGTTTCCCATTGCAAGCATACTTCATTGGGCTATACAGATAAGATTAACAGAAAACTTAATTGTACAAAAGCTGCCAGAGCATCGAACTGAAAACTCAAACCAAAGTCTCTACTAATTCTTTTATGTAAACAAAATGATGAAAATGGAACGCATGTCTGGAGCCTGAGGGATATCATATTTTTCAACTTTTGGTGTGATTTCGACTTTCTATCTTGCGCCTTGTTCTTCCATTCTCCTAATATACGTCTAGGAAAGAATCAGCCAGCTTGAACAATGGTAGCACCGACTCCTGACGTTTAATACATGTGGCTAATATTTCTAATAAAACACACATACTACATTGATCTACAACTGTGCATAGCGTTAGCAAAGTATTTTTTTTTTTGTCACCAACACAAGAAACAATATATATACTAACCCGATGGTAAGGAACCAGTTTTACCTTACAAAAAAAAATCATCAAAGCAAAAGGCTGTGAAATTTTACTGACACATGTGTTGATTCTTTCATACGAGCATACATGCTGTCTGAAAAAATTAACAAACTGATAAAGGTATCTACAGGTGTGTTGATTATGTAATGCTTTCTTCGGCACGGTAAAAGGTAGCATATTGCAACAAGCTGTGCGCCTCATATACATATATGTGTTGATTCTGTCTTCATGCCAGCATACAACCTGATAACCACTACCTCATGGCAAAAGAAGAATATAATCTATACAGCAAACAGGTATGAGCTCCTTCACATATAGTTATCCTTTTATGCACGTATATAGTCTCGATAGATTATGAATAAAACTATGTAAGACTATGGAACTAGTCCATGTATATTAAATTTTAGCATAACTATATAATAATTCCCTATTGCACAATCAAAGGATCATATTAATGTAAAGATGATCGTAAAATTTATCATCATGTTTGTAGATATTGAAAAAATAAATCCAACTATTCTTCACGGACAAACCAAGCTTCTTCTTTGATACAAGACAGAATAGCTACGTTTTTTAAATCCATCACCTTTACAAATCAATAAATACATTATTTAACATGCAAATAAAGAAAAATCATACATAAGAAATCCGAAATATTGATATAACAGACCCTAACCCAAACCCTTTTCGTTGAAAATGAAGTGTTAAATTTGTATGTGCTGATATTGATATTCAAACATATTATTAATTTAAAACATACTGAAACACACACATGGCCAGCAGTATTATCAGAATGAGGTATTAAATAGCTTAAAATCATTTACAAATGGAAAGTCTCCAGGAAGCGATGGATTTCAAGTAGAATTTTACAAATTATTTTGTTCAGACCTTAAAATATCTTTCCTAGAAAGTATATATTTACGTTTTGAGAGGGATCTTAGTCTTTAACTCAAAAACAGGGAAGAAATTAACTTATTTATATCTTATATATTATAACTGGAGATCATTGACTTTATTAAATTGTATCCATAAAATAATATCCAAATGTATAACAAATAGATTAAAATAGGTAACACCTGGCCTGGTTCATGAAGACCGACAGGATTTGTATCTGGCAGATATATTGGGGAGAACATAAACAAAAAAATTAACTTGATTAATAACTTAAATTACAATAACAAAACAGCTGTTCTCAAAGCCATGGATTTTGAAAATGCATTTCATTTTTTAGAATGGGATTATATATATAAAATATAGGAATTTATGCATTTTGACATTAAAATAATATCAATGATAAAAGCTTTATATAATGATGGGTATGAATGAGTGTTATGAATAATGGGTACTTTTCTAATATTTTTTTTTTCAAAATATGTAGGGGAGTTAGGAAAGGCTGTCCATTATCACCATATATATTCGTACTGGGTATAGAATTATTGGCAAATATAATTCGGTTAATTGAGAATATAAATGGTATCAACATTAAAAATAACGTATTGAAATTACCACAATATGCAGATGACACTGTTTTCTTCATCACAATCATAAAAAGTGTAACATAAATTAAAAAAGAACTTAAAAAATATATCGGGTTTAAAAAATAAATTTAGAAAAGTGTATGGTCATGCCTGTGACAGATGAAATATATCAGGAGAAAAATGAAATGATTAACTTAGGCTTTACATTTGGAGATCATCAAATTAATGTGATAGGGATCACTGTGACACCTTCACTGAGAAATATAAAAGATTATGTCACTCTTGTAATGAATACCTGTGAAGTAAATAGCATAACCTCTCTGCTAATAAAAGTGAAATCCTCCATTACCTTTCAACAGATGCATATGAGTGACATCGGCCTGTCATTTTCTGGTGCAGGAGTATAGTACGTCGAGTGGGATTTTTTTATAATGTGTAAAGATGCTTATCTTGACCGGAATCTTCACTGATTTTCACAATATAGATAAGAGGCTATCACTGTAAACCCCCCCCCCCTCCTCCCTTCTGCTGAATGGAGATACTCCTATATTTTCAAGCGCCTGTGACATGACATATCTCCAGAAATCCGTTGAGTCCATATCGTCATTATGGGCTTCTCTCAGTGCTTTGCTTGTATCTAATTCTAACGTTCATTATACATAATTACCAAGTTTAAACATCCTTTATCTTTTTTTATGTTACACTCTTTAACATGGTATATGGTGTTTTATACTGTTTCCGCAAGATTTCATAATGAGCTGGGTTTGTTGAAATTGAAAAAGGATAAACTCGGCGAATAAAGCTGTGATTTTATATAAAAATGGTTTAATAACGAAAAATAATTATTTACCTTATGACACCCCATCACTCGATTGTGTAATAAGATTATAAAGCTGCGTACAAAGTGATTATTGTTAGATTCATTGACAGATCGGTGTGCAATTAAATCTTTCTGGGAGATAAAAGAAAGTCAAGTCCAGTGAAAGCTGTTTTGTTGAAGTTTTACTTAAAGCAGACTATGCAGAGAAGTAAAGAGCAAAACTGCAAATTCCGAAAGCCCAAAATTAAGGTCCGAAAGTTTCATTTTTTTTTTAGTAAATAATAATTATCAAGGACAGGATGGATACGAAAACTGTCCAGACAGTGAGAGCATGAGCTATGAACATTTTTTTTTTAAGTTGGCTTTGATATCTAGTGACTACGTTTAAGCAACATAACTATGGGAGAGAGACCAACCGCTGTAAGTGATGTTTTTCTATTCGCTATATTTATGTAGAGTATGTTTTATTTGTCCTGTCAAACTACGTTTAAAACTGTCAAAAGTATTCAGGGTTGCTGAAAGGGTTAAACAATTATATTTCCTTTTTGTTTGAGGTTACTCAGTGTATTTTATTATAACACTGCAGAAACTAGGGTCAATTAAGTTAGACGGATTGACTAAATCTTGTGATAATATATTATCCACATATGAATGACTCAACGATTGGTTCAAATATACTTAAAGGTAAAAAGAATAAGAAACCAGAAACGAAGATCCCTATTCTGCTGACTGCAAAAGCATTGTTATTAACAGGAAACCACCGTATAGGCGTCCTTCATCAATGCTAGAGAGTTAAATAAGGCATAGAATATGTCTTTTAATACAGGAGAATATGACGGTGCTGCAATTTTATTTAAAATAATGTTCCGTTGAAAGTAAATAATTAAGAAACTGATGAGAGTAGATGATATTACTCTCGATTGTATGGGTAGCGATAAAAGGATGACGTGTGCAAATATATACGCACCAAGTGAAGATCATCTTTTTAAATAATGTATTTGAAACAGCTGAAAATCATCAGAATTATAGCTGGATAATGGATACCCCCTCCCTATTATCCAGCTATAAGATAGGACTTAAAAATATGAAAACATAAAATGTAAACGTGAATATAGAAAGGAAGATGACCTGTGTGACATTTATCGACAACTTCATAGAGATAAATCAGGGTATAATTGACTACAAGGACCAGTTGAAAGCAGGTTAGACTTTTTTCTTTGGATGTTTCGAGCAAAGTTACATTAGTTAGAGAGTGATACAATTCCGAGCGACAAATCCATTCATAAGCTGTAAATATTGAGCAAAAAAATAATAACAATGATCACATAACAATCTAATGTTTAAGATAAAGCCTTACAGGAATTTATTAAAAAAACGATAACCGAAACGGTGAAAGAAACTGAATGTGCATATCCTCTTTAGTACATGAATTAAGGGAATGCATTTTGATATGGGATAAGAAGGAACAAAAGCACAAACTTCAGGAACTTGAAAATTAATTCGTAAACTACAAAATATAATATGAAAAATAATATCGGTATGCCATCTAAACAATTCCTGAAACACGAATTCAAGTAGAATCCTTTAATTGGAAAAAAAGAAATTTAATGATAAAAAATTACCAAACTAGAATTGTCAGAAGGCAGCCTCTCAACTGATCCGACAGAAATACTACAGCAAACAAATATTACTAAACCTTTAGAGTGACGGAACATTTTTTATTATACTCATAGATATACAAAGTCCACTACACAATAAGAACACTTGAATACTTAGGAAAAATAAACGTCACTCTTCTTTGGTGGAATTAGTTGATATGGGAAAGTAAATTATATAAAAAGCAAGATGATAAAATTGAAAATATGTTGAGCATTACGAACGTAACAGTTTATACACGGAGAGATTTCGAAGAAGACCAGAGAGTTATGTAGCAAATTGGTCAAATTATTTAAATTGAAAAAGACACGTTTTACAAGCTTTCATAATAATTTGGAAAGTTTCAGATTCGACTGTTTTCTGCTTTTTAATAAAGCATTAAATATTAAACTTGACATATGTATTATACATATATATATATATATATATATATATATATATATATATATATATATATATATACACGATTAATCAGGTGATATCAGAGAGATATTCAACCAGGGGACACTAAAATATATCATGCTTAGGGATACATATTTAGTTTGATCAGACCAATGTGGGTGTTGATACATGTCAGTTATATATCCGACTTGGCTAAAACGACCCCGTTCCTTATCAAGAGAAACAATGATATCAATAGTCCTTACACTATATGTCTATTACAATATTCCTGTGTTTAAGCCGTATTTCTATTTACAATCAACGGGGAGGCTTTTTCTGTTGAAATAGAAATAATGGTAAGAATATACTATCTGAATGTATACATTTATTACTTATATCCTTAATCTTTTATAATACAGGGTATAATATGGCCTTTAGTGACCGAAAGTCTAAAGAAAATCTCAAAAACGCTACCGAAACAGCAACAGCCTACTCGTGGAAACACGAGTAGATTTAAATGTTCTGTTTGTCATAAGACAAACAAAGTTGACAAATATTAATGTAATATGCAGCCGCCAACTGAAAAAAATAAGCCATTCCATACCTCCAAACACACGATCTTTAAATCGAGATTAAAATTAACTATTTTTCTCAAAGAAGACTTTCTATTCTTCAATATCTTTATCAATGCCAATACTATCATTTTTTTTTTCATTTATGTGCAAACATGACAGGAAGCCTCTGCACTGAATAATCCAAATCAAGGGATCTCCTTCCCTTAGGGATCTTGAACGAGATATAGCTTGAACATCCGTTTTAGCTTGCATCAGCTCGCCTGACCCTTGTTCTTGACTGTCAGATTTGACCACACTTTTTGCGGATTTCGTACATTCACCGATTGTATTCCTTCTCATCAGTATACTGGAGGCCACGAGTATTCGGTGTGAAACCTCCGTCTGAGCCATTGTGGGATCTTGATTTTCAACAATTCGAGCCGTGCAGCTCGGGGACGTTTACTTATGCCCGTCTATATATGTATATATATATTATATATATATATATATATATATATATATATATATATATATATGCAGTTGAACAACAGTATACAATTGTTATAAAAGCCCGTCATAAACAGTCTGCATGAACGGACAAAAATGTTTGACTGTATCCTGTTCGTCTTATTTTGCCAGAAAACATAGTAACAATTCAATAAAACAATGGGTAAAGACCCAAAGCGCCAACCAGATTTTATTCATGGGCACTGAGAGAGGAAATACTAAAATAAAACACTGGTGATGTTTAAACGAATGGTCGAGTCCCAAGGGATAATTTTTATGTTCGGCTGGGACTGTCCAATATTTGAAGAAGAGTTAAAATGGTTTGACACATTAAAATTATAAATGTACCAATTCTTATATGTTGATTAACAAGTGGAATATTTCTGATAAAACAAAACGTACTTTGTGGCTTATACTATGGTTTAAATTTGACGGTAGCTATTCTTTATTTTTTCTCTATTTGCAGTCCTTGCTTTGTCACACACAGTTTGTGCTAGAGCAGTGATCCCTGCATTGCCTCCCGTGGCAAAGGGTTCTGCCCGCGTTTATTAACGTTTACAAACTAACAAAATATTAACTCCTCGTGCGATAGGAGCGCATAGTCATGGAGACCTGATCTGGGAGCTGTATTCCTATATAATTGTTCCAAGAAGTGCAACGCACTTTGGTTTTAAACCTTGTGGGTTAACCTCTGGTCGTATGGATAATGTTCTTAGACACATATTGGGATTAAAATGAGCATTAGAAAATGTGCCAAATTAGGATAATTCGACCTTCTATTTCGGCTGTAGTGACCAGTTGGACCACCAGCTCCATGAATGATACCGCGGGCATGGCCAGGAGTGGGGATAGTTGTACAATGCTAAAAAAACGGGAAAATGCAGTATAAAACACAGGAGCCAAACTTGATCTTCTGAACATAGTGACACCTGCTGGCCTCTTCAAAATATGTGAACTCAGGAAATTTCACGCGATGCCGGTAAAAACAAGGGCCATCACATTCAACCATACAGTTAGGATGAGTTGGCACTTCACACACAAAGAAAAACATCAGGTCAGCGTCGATATGAAACTTGTTTTTTATTAAATGAAACTTTATATAACACTGGGTCATTTACTCGGCATTCACCGTGCCTGAACACACATTAGAAATACAGGTCTTAACATCTTAATCTGTAAGGTAAAACTGAAATTCAACATGATGCGATTTGTGAAGTTTTCTTATTCAAACTGCAAAGCTAGTAATAATCCATTGATATCCTTTACAGATTTTACTTTGCTTCAAGGCTACAAGGGGCTATATGAGTCGGAAAGCTCTGCTTATTCAGAATTACTTAGAAAATTCTCGATAGCCGAAAAGAAGCGTCTTACAACGAAGATCATTAATGAAATCCAGAGCTGCATCAAGTCAAAACTGTGACTGCTTTGGACCGATATTTTTATTGTCACTATCTATTTCTTTACACCCAGGTCATCCGTTACTCTATTCCTTGGCGTTTGATGAATCATCTTTGTATGCGCTTCATGTTCTTCCATTCAAGTGTCTACTACAACTGAAATATACAAATGACCCAATGCCAAAAGCCTGTTTAAGGATCACATATGCTTGAAAAAACTAAAAAAAAGAGATGACTTTATGAGAGTTGGACTTAATTATCTGAGATGAAGAATTTAAACAGGCATTAGCATTAAAACAGGCTTTAAAACAAACACTACATTTTGCTGTTCACTTCAGGTTTGCTGCCTGGTCAACAACTGCATGGTTACGACGCTTTTAACTTGCTGTAGAAAGTTTACGTGTACAAAAGTTTACTGAATCTGACAAATTTTATTTATTCCTGACCACCGCGGACAAAAAAATTGTGATTAAAATAACGAAAAAATTTAATTGAAAATACATTTTCACTTGCTTGTGGATACCATGAGTTATCTAAAGGAATGACCAATGTATTTACTTGTGAATTTCAATTTGTCAAATTATCATTAAAATCCGGGGCCCAGTCTATGTTCATCATACTGCTACTTTTTCAATACACCATGTGCTTTTTATCAACACTATTCAGCACTTATCAGTAGGTAACTTCTGCATGACTCCTTATATTTTTCTTTCTCTGATACATTCTATGAATTGCACGATAGAATAAAAAAGAAATGGATTGTGCAAGGATATTAAATAAATTTGGACTTCCAGTTAACATGGCAGGCAGACTGAAGGCAGCACCTTAACGGAATTGTTCAACAAATTAGCAACTGTGCTACATATAATTTGGCAGAAACCTTTAATATAATAACGAGATCCAGGAGTAACTCGATCTTATCCAATCAGGAAGCAGTACATATGGATAGATATTTAGAAAAAAGGACAAAACCACTTCGTTTATAATTATTAGTTATAATAACTAAAACGAGGCACGCTTCATGCCTCGGATGTTGGAGATCAGTATTTGGTAAGGCCGAAGGAAACCACCCGGAGAAAACCACCGCCCTTGGACGGGCCACTACAGCCCACTCTCTTAGCCAAACCGGGAATTGAACCCGGGGTGTCAGCGGAGAAGGCCGAGCATTTTTAACACTCAGCTGTCCAGGCCCATTTCATCCCATTGCTATGATCAGAAGAAATATGGCTCATAAGTACAAATTCCACGTTTACTCAGTAGCACAGTAGCCAGAAATGATTCTTTTCCATTAGCAATATAAACAAAAAAGACGATGTAGGTAGATATATATATATAATGTGGAGGTATGGTTAAATATAAAGGTTATTTATATTTCGGGCTTCTATGAGTTTGTTTATGTGATGGTACCTTTTCGTGTCATTGTATCTGAATAGGACAAGTTGGTGACCCCACCCAAATGTTTAAAATAAAGATAGTACACTACATAGATGATGTACGAATGCTGTAGACTTTAATGTGTCCATGGATTACACTTTAAGAATTCTAACTATCCAACACAAAATAGTTAAAACAGCAAAAGACAAGGTGAACGGATTCCAGAGAAGCTATTAGCATAAATCCTTGACATTTATTATTCATTTATATTTTGTGTATTAATTATTGGTGTTGATATATTAAGTGGTATTTATATAAATAGAATGACCCAACGGACATATCATCCCTGAAAAAGTGAAGGGATTAACCGGCTTCTGTGACTCAGGGATAGAGCACAGGACTCAAAGCCGGGAAAGACTCAAAACGACTCCATGGTAACGGTACACAAACCGACTATTTGAGTGAATCGTGTGACATACACAACAATCCGCAAACGTAAACAGTTAGCGCCGACATAGTGAATCAGTGATATCCGTACAGCCACACGTGGGTTGCACCAAAGATCAAAAGATGCACGGACGAAAGGACGAACATCAAGAATGTGAAAGCTTTAATACACTTATCAAAAGGAAACACTTGGCTGTCGTGCGATCTAACTCAACATATCACCATAAAACCAAGGTAAGTAAATTAAATTGAACGCCTCTGACTGCCAAATCTCTACTCTAATCTAAGTAATTATTGAACGGATGACAGAACGGATTTTTTGGTTGATAATTACTCAGTGATAGAAAAAAAACACTGTATCACATCAAAATAATAAACTGCATTAACTCTACATGGAGTGCGTATATATATATCAGGTCTCAACACTGACTTTTGGGTTCAAATGTTCAAAAACTCTAAACAATTTAATGAAATTATTTCCAAATACTCAGGCAATAATTTCCTCAGGAGTTTTGCTCTAAAACGGATAAATCAATTCTGGCACACTCGTCGTGAAATGTCACCACACTGTCAGTCAGTCAGTAAAAAAAACAGGCAGACCAGACATTAACATCCAAAAAGAAGAAAAACTCTTAGACAGTCGTGAGATAAAAACAAATATAATAACAAATGGATGGTTTACTTACAGATCCCTGTGGGTGCCGTCCACACAAATAAAGCAGCAATCACGAAAGTTCACAGAGTCCAATAATCCTCATAGCAATAATCCTCCTAACACAGACACAGTTTCAAATGTTCAAGGTCGCATGACCTATCGCTCTCACGTGACGTCTAGACGTTCTGTTGGTCTCTGGCGTAATTCATGTGTACACGGAGCATAGTCCAATTCCAGCGTAATGCAGGTGGACACAACACACAACTTGTTCTGACTGCGCTTTGACTGTAAAACACAATTTACGTGCCCCAAACCGTATGTTCCTGAGGAACCGTGAATCAAAGGCTCGAACAAACGCACTCTCTCCATCACAGTTTCGCTTCAAGACAAAATCCCCTTGCGTGGTCCTAGGAGAGCGTTCCATCACAAGAATGCCTGTCCCTAGGCAAACAACATAACTGTGTCTGAAGTACTTTACAGATCGAGTCCTAAAAAGATGGCCTCCCTCAGACGTAGACTGTCAAAAAACCACTGATGCGATTGCCCATCTGGACAAAGAGAAGATAGCAGACCAGCCGGCAGGACTGCTGAAGCACGCTCAGGTGACGCTACACTCAGGAAGCGCTCAGGCTTTTCTGAAGATAGCTGGGATTCCCGCCTAATATGAGACTTCTGACGTCATAACTCCCGCTAGATTTCTCCGCCAGTCAGCACTTTTATACACGATGTCCGTTGTCAACACAAATCAACCTAACGTGGACACGCCCTCAGGAAGGTTTCGTAGGAAAACAATCCTAAAAAAATTCGCAGACAAGACGTCGCCTATCAGACACAGTTCCCATGGAGATCGTCATACAAGATCGGTTCTCACGAGCCTACGCTAAATAGAAATGAACATCAAAGGATGTAGGTGGCGCATACTGTTTGCTAAACTGCTTTAAATTTACAACTGGGTTGTAACTGGATTTCTCCCGCTACTGTCTAAACATGATACTACCTAAAACTTATAAAAGTTGCAAAAAGAATTATCTGGTCATTCTCCCTATACCTAAATACATAAATTCACCGTCGTCTGGTGATTTCATTATCCGAGTTCTTTTATAAATATTTGCATTTCCATCAAAGCGTAAAATTTTGAATAAATGTGCTGCCCAGGCTGTTGGGAAGATCCTTTAACAAACAAGGTGGGCTACATGCTTTACCATTGCGTCTGTTTATAGAAACATAACAAGTTTATTTAAAGAGGCCTATTCATATGGGCTATTTTTTATATTTGTATAATATAAAGATTAATCATCTAAATATGAATCCTTTTTTCTTGACAAGTGCGCGGGACTTTTTCACGGGGATTTTCCCTTGTCTCGGTACCGCTGGCGGGTATATATACCTTAGATGTGAGCGTTTCCTCAACTGTGACAAAACGAAATGCCCATAAAGCGTATCAGATAACAGGAGTGTGACACAAGAACACATTATTTGTTTTTATTTTTATCGCATTTTAGCGTAATCGGGAATTGTAATATTGAATTGTAATTGACGATGTAAAAGGTTGACATCGCCCGCTAGACTGGTACCACTGCTGGTACAGCAACTACGGAAGGCTGCCCACCAATTGGTTTTCCAGGTCGTTGAACTGATAACATCAAGGGAAGCATGATTAATCGCTCTGGCGGAAATGGACTTGTGGACACGTGGGACAGTACGGGAAGCACGGCAGGTTGGTCCTTGCAGGACTTAGTTGGCCGGCTGCACTTCTGGACAACAGCTGGCGGATCGGCCCTGGTTATGCTAGACTTGATGGTTGCATCTGGACACAGAAGCCTGTGTCCGATTTTTTTTAAATACTCTTCTATTTTAAGGCTCATACATATTCATAAGTCTGATGCAATGTCTGAGAACGGTTTGTGATTCGGGATTACCTATATTCACGAGCGTGTTGAATACTATGTATGCTTTGAACAATACTACCTCTTCAATGCCATCCATTTCGCGACAATTTTAAAGGTATTTCATATACAAGTTGTTTCATTTTATTACCTGACATTGTTAATATTCAGAAAAATAGAGATGCATTTAGCATTTCTCCTTTGAAATATGCTGATAGGAAAGGAGTTTCAGCTAATATGTGCATGGTAGGGTAAAGGGCATTATTGCACATTATACAGGGAACAGTTTTCCAGTGTACATTTGTTTTGTTTATGCGTCCCGTGCCTTCGACAGAATGAATATTCCTAAGTTGTTCCTGTGACTTGTGTAAGGAAATTTTTCGCCCTTCTCATTAAAATACTGGAACATATCTATCGGAGACCTGTTATCAAAACAAAACAGGATAATCTGGCTCTTAACAGTTTAGTGCTTTGTATGCAAAAGCTCTTAAAACGTCTCACAAATAGGGATACGGGATTATATATTGGAAATTATTTTGTTGGTGCTGTTGCATATGCAAACGATCTTGCACTATTATGCCTGTTTCAGACTGGACTTAAGACATGGTAAAGGAATTCGAAAGTTTTGCATAAGAATTTGATATGTTATAAAACACAAAGAATCAAAATGTATTATTATTTTCTTGGTATGTCCGTTAAGGCCTGATTGTTTTATCAAGTATTTATCTAGAATGGCTGGACTACATACAGTACTTAGGGAATATAATCACCTAGCACTTGTAAGATTACAACGTTGTATTCTGTATAAGTGTCATATTTATTGCAAGCTTCGACACTTTAATGGCAAATTTTGTATGTCTCTCTAACAAAACCAAGAACAGCTATTTCACTATTATTATTGATCCTATAATGGCTGCAAACCCTGGTAGTTAATACATGTCAATTGAACGATTGAGTACATTATATACTCAGTGTTTCACTTGCGGCTCTTAATTTAATATAAACATTTATTTGACAGGGATTGTACAAATAGTTATGACAACCGCGCCACTGATATGCTGCCGTTCATTAGTGGTGGAGGAAATGGGGAATAAGGGGAAAACCGCCGGCCTTTGATGGGCAACTACGACCAACTCTCATAACTTTCCCGGGGGATCGAACGCGGGTCGTCAAAAGTAGTATAATTAGCGCAAACTTTATAAACAACTCGCATTATGCAGAATAATGGACAAATTTTCCGACAAAAAGAGATAATTTGTTGTCAGTTCTTTGATTTAATATGCGATATATGGAATGTTAGGATCATAGGATCAATGTTTAATGCACGACATCACTACAATATAAATATATTTAAAGCACCTATAAAGGATGACACCCTCGAATGCAGATTTATTTTCCTGTAAAGATGGAATATGTACCTCATATAAAACAGGCGAAGAAGTAAATCGTTGATAGATATATTAATTACTGAATTGGCAATACCAACATACTGAATTTTTATTCTTCCTTTCTTCATTCCTTCAGTAAATTTTCATTTGTTTCATGTTGCACTGTACTTTCGTGCATGATTAAAACATTTTCCTCAAATGTAAGCCTTTCCACTGATCCGAGAATGCCTCTGACGGATATAAATATGTAAGATATACCTCGAAGGATGAATGTCCTGTTCTTGAAATGAATGATATATTCTGCATTACCGACATAATGTACAAAGATTTTTATGCTGTAGGTAGAATAAAAAACTTAAGAATAAAATACTTTCTGCTATTGATTATGAATGATGAAAGTGTTTTAAACTATGCATATTTTTATAGTTTACCTACACCGCCTGAGAAAAAATCAACAACTCCGTCAATTTAGATGATGTTTCTATCGGCATTTTCTCTCTGATTTTACAGGTTCGCCTTATCTTCCAAATGATACAGGTACATACGCGGATACGTTCAGTACCATTACTTGAGAAAACAAGATTACAACTCCATGCCAACCGAGATACTAGGGGCACTTGATATGTGTAATCAATAAGTATATTATTGTTTTGAACTTGCAATATAACCCCAATAAACTATCTCCGATAGCTTTCCATGACCACTAAAAAATTGGCAAAGAAACATTATTTGCAAAACAATTCATAATTGTGATGATTAAATGACGACTTTCCTGGAAATCGGTCTTTTACAAACACACAGACACACCCTCACACAAACGGATAACAATCACATCCATATAAGCATTTGAATCGTCGCATGTAGTAAATTGACTAGGATGTGATAATATATGGTGTATAAGATTCAGATAAATGTGCGTAGTTTTAACCAGGGCAGGTTCTGAACCTCATCATTTCCTAGAAGATCGCCTGAGTAATAATATTTTGCAAGGTTTTAGATATCTCTCACACTGGTTTAAATAGTCTATATAGGAGTCATTCAATGACCAAAATGGTATTCTTAGATAAGATTTGCACAATTTTCATGATACACAGATGCATAGGCAAGACTAAAAAAACGCACCAATTGCAAATTAATGAAGAATATCATCATCGCAAAACAACAGAGAGACATTGAGTTATGTTACATTTCGAATTATGGAAGAGAAAGTAGAAGAGAACGGATGTTTTTCGAAGATCCAAAAAGGCGATAAAAAACAACATGGCCTTGCCCGGTTATAAAACGCCTTTGACACTATATTTCTAAATCAACGTTTAATAAAGCACACAAAACATAGCTTAGCGATAAGATAGCGAAGAAACATATATCTAATAAACAGCACAGATATATTTCGTATAATGGTTCCTAAATCTAAAACAAAATAATATGTATATGTTGTATTTTTTTCTATCCCTGTGGTACTTTGGAAACTTACTGATTTGATCTGCTTTACGTCTGGCAATAAACCGTAACATCACACATCTAGACCACCGTATATTTTATTATATACATGCATCAGGATTCTCCATGTATTACTGTCAAGGATCAAACAATCTTATAATATAAAGACATATGTCAATGGATATATAATTCTCTTTCAATTCTGAATCAATGTCAAGCAACACTGGTAATATTGGCACATATCGGATTTTAATGTTGTTACCAGAAGCGGATATTATCCTGACGGTTTCATTATTTGATTAATTAAAGTTGTACCATGTCTATAGTATCGTCATTCACACCTTACTACAGCTCTTACCCTTCAAATAATTATGTACAACATAAAAGTTTACAATGGTCTATTTTGTATTTGAAGCGGAGAGTTCTGATCTCCATACCGTCGTAGCGGAATCTTTTTAACAATCAACCCTCAGATTTTTGTGTACTCGGGTAATGTTTACGCATATGTACCAAGGAAGACTTGTTGTGATGACCGACTGATCAAAAACATCCTTCCTCTTTCGAAGCTGATACAGCACTAAACGTGACAAACTAAGCCTGGCAACGAGCAGATCTTTGTTCTACCTTTCCCTTTCGGGTATTATCTGATGGATAATAAATATATATGGATACGCAAATCACTTAAGTGTTTTTTTTTTTTTTACTTTTTACAATTAATCATTTAACGAGAAAATTACCCGGTAATAACAATTTCTCGTCAACTTAAACACTTTTACAAAATGACCAGATTTTGGTCCAAAAGTAATTGCAATTAAAGTAATTGTAATAACGATAACTTTTTCAAGTAATTGTATTTGTAATCAATTACATTTTGAAATCCTGAAAAGTAATTGTTCTTGTAATCGGTTACTTTTGAAAAGTAATTGTTTGAACAATTACTTTTCAATTACTTTCAAGTCCTGCTGTTATTCTCAGGAATAATACCATCAAATTGTCCATTTTATTGATGCATAACCCTCTGCCAACCTGTACTGCTGAACAGCTCTCTTAGAGTTCAATTGGTTGTTGGAGTGACTAAGAATTTTGAAGAGCTATAACTAAAACATATTTACTCATGGATCTGCTCTTACTGCTATGCAGTGTATAATTTTTAACCTGCTAATCATATTAACAAACATGGATCAAGACACCCGCTCTGTGGTGTAGGACCACTTCCCCAGACAACTAGCTACTGGTCAGTCGTCTCTCAAGGCAAAGTGGTAGCACTATCACAAACCCTACTGTTTCTCGAAGTCTGCAACATCAAACTTGCTCAAACATCAGGAGGTAAGCTTTCCCAATTTGTCTTTCATATTCACTGAGGCGTAGCTTGTTATTTCGAAGAGAAATATATCAACTTTTTTACGCCATTATATTGATCAGTTTTCTGAAATGCACAAATGGTGTATACTTTTGAAATAACAAATGCTGTGGCATGGACTTTAGGCACTGTATTTTCAATTGAATTATTGAATTGAACTGGTAGCATAAGGTATTATATAATTCTAATTTATTATGTATTGTATATATCACGGATGGGGTAAAATGTGAGGGTAATATACAATTACAGCATTCATAGTAATGGTATTGCTAAAGATATACAAAAGTTTATAGTTTTTTAGTACACAAAGCCCATATTACTATAGAACTATTACTTCACATGCCCTGCTAGATGGCCAGATAATGCAGGTCTGGTTTGTTATAGGCCTGTTATCACCTGGTCTGCAACTGACTGTCAGGACGCAAGTTTGCCAGCTGTAAGATACTAGGGAACTAGTGCATGGTGCTAATTAATATTTACTGAATAGATCAGTTCACATACAGAGATTACCAGCTGTCTTGCCTTTGATCACTTAGTTAGTGCCCAATGCACAGGGGTGCTCATCATGCAGCGAAGCTTTACTCTGTTATTATGAGGCTCATTTTAATGGGCAAACATGAGGTAATAGTAGTAACTAAGAGTAACAGACTATTACAGCTTTTTTAAGTTATAGAAATAAACCCAAAAATATCAGCTGATATAGTAATAATCGCAACAGAAGGCAAAATTATATTTAGAGTAATACATGTACACTTATTTTCTATTCCCTGTTAGGTCATTAAGCAGATAAGCAAATATTGCTTAACAAGCTCTGTTTTGTTCCACTGATCGCCTATATGATGTACCGATTGTTAAGGCATTTATTACACAAATGATAAGCACTGGTGCAAATTGTATGAGAGTACTGGAACGCAGGTATCAGCCCAAGCTACCTAATCAACTCTATTTGGCTCTTGATGACTAAAACATCCATACATATAGGGATATATATTATTATTTTGACACATAAATCATATATTTCAAATCATATATTTAAAGGAAGGTTATTAATTCAGATTACCCTTCAATCGTTTGATAATTAATGCTGAAGTTTAGTAACTTGCACCAATATTTGACAGATAGTATTGTAAAGTAAGATTTTTATTAAAATTAAGTAAATTAAAAATGTCTCATTACAAATTATTTTGTTATCAAGTTAAGTAATATAGTAATAAATGTCACTTAAAAGTAATAGATGAGAAACTGTGGCTATAGTAAATTAGTAAACGCAATAACAATATAATAACAGGAAACTAACAGTAATATTTATATAACATATTGAACGAACCCCAACCCTGATGAGTATGTCCAGACTAAACATTCAGGAGTCAGCATGAGAGAAGAACTGTCTACACCAAACAAATATTTAACACTGTTTAATGATTTTGGAAAGACTCATGTATAGAGTGCATTCGCCACTGTGTGATACATTTTTTTGTCAGATTTTGATATGTGTGTTTATTGAAAATAAACAATGTACTACAAAGTTGTTTGTTGTCACGATCACAATTTAAATACCCTGAAAGCACAAAAGTAATTGTAAAAGTAATTCTAATTACTTTAAAAGGTATTTGTAATTGTAATCGATTCCTTTTTTGAAAACACAAAAGTAATTGTAATTGTAATCGATTATTTTTAAAAGTAATTGTATTTGTAATCGATTATTTTAAAAGTATTTTGACCCAACCCTGAAAATGACATGCATGTACTTATTTATAGCCAATTACATGGGGATGTCACTGGTTATCGTGTTGTTCTTATTGATATTATTATACAGTTATTATTATGAAACTGGTGTAAAAATATCGGCGAAGAAACCTGAAGTATTTGTAAGCAAGGTTATTACATTACTGTTGTATATTATGATAAAAATGCGTAGTGACTTGCAGAAAACGACCTTGGATACTGTGTAATCCTCGTATTGCGTCCTCCTTGAAGCGCTCGTTGGAGCATTAGGTTAAAGTTCTCCCATTTGCGGTGACCCATCTTGAAACTAACAAAGTATACATACAAATACCAGAACATATTTTAAATGTTTCATACAATATATATATATACATATATACATATATACGTGTGAATTAGAATGATGTGAATTAGAATATCGAAAAATGCTATTTTGTGATATGCCGCTGTTCGTTGGAGAACACAGTTTGTTGTATTTGTTTGTATAAAATAACCCTAGTGTTTTATTATAATATGGAATTTATATTAAGGACATTTTGGTATTTATGACAGGGACTCCTTTTAGACTTTAATGAACATCCATAACATTTGAAACCATATATATATATATATATATATATATATATATATATATATATATATATATATGTACAGTAAGACCTCGCTTTACCACCATGGTCCCAATCCTTGTTTGCTCTTCATATCATACCTCGCTTAAATGAGTGGTGGTAATTTCGAGGTTCCACTGTACTTTAATTGTATATTTTAAAGATTCTATCAAACATTTTCTTTGGCACACATTTTACAGCCAAATTTTATTCTTGATATACTAATGCATTTGGGTACGTTAAAACGAACGTCGAGAGTTCTCGACTTTGGTGATGTTCTAATGGGTTTAAAAAAATATTTTTTTTTAATTATTTAGAGAATTGATGACAACAGTGATACATGATGAATACGTTTAGTTAGAATGTAACTACATATATTGACATGGCTATTATCGGCTCTAGCAAGCCTAATGCATCAGTAATTATGACGATCATTGGCTATGATGTCACACAGATTGTACTTGTTGATACTGGCAATAATATCTTGGTATTATTTATATATAATATTAATTCCCCATTTTTCTGCTGTACAGGAACATGAATCTTTCAAAGATTTTTTTAGAACGTCTTGATACTATTCTATATGAGTGTCGAAAAGAAACCTGTAACGGTTATGGCTTATATAGGAAGAGGTCCAATTTTCCAATATATTGACATGTTTGTTTCACTAATGTTATGTGTGTAATACCTAGAGCCCGTGTATAAGTCTTTTGGAAATACGAGTTCTTAAACAATGGCCAGAGATATACAAAAAATATTGTATGAATATAATGGAATGGTCTTCTTATTACACAGAATCTACAAACAGATCTATTGGAATAGGATTCTATAAAAATTTTCCTTTACTTGTATCAGGGGTGAGTATCCTTGTATGAGCAAGGTACATATTTATAGATACATAATCGTCTACTCACTTTTCCTCAACTCTTTAACTCACAGAATATATATACTCGTATGTAGTTAAACATCCTATTCCAAGTTATCAGTACCATGTATATTAACAAAAAAATATCCCCTGCCACCAGCCCTGTTCATATTGGTTGGGACGACTGGTCCTTTGCCGGCATATTATATAAATGGTGTGCTTTCTGGTCCTTTCTGGTTCTGGGTTCAGTTTAATATGGTTCATACGAGATATCGTATTTAAGCCATCGTATTTAATTGTATAAAAAATCCCAAGTTTGCCTCAGCTTAAAATTCCACAACCAGATCGAATGTTCAGAAAAGAGTTTTTGCATATAGGTATTCATGTATCTCTGCCTATATATTGTCTTCAGACAGCAAACAGATTGATATGTTAATGCACTACATGACAGCACAGTACCGAAACGTACTGAGAAACTTACCAGTATGACCACTTGGAAGCAACTTAAATGAATACAAAGAATTGAAATTAGGTGTAGGGTTATATTGCTGAGAAAAGAGACGAACAGCAAAGCCAGGCTTGTATTCCTTAGAATGCAGATTTCTAGTTAGATTTTGTTTTGAAAATCTAGTTTATACTTTAATCCCTATGTATCCTGCAAGTTCTTTGGTAAAAGTAATAATTATAACTAACTAAATCAATAAGATCATGACCATGGCCTTCATTGACACTGACCGTCATTGGTCCTCGGTTACCGCTGGGCAGATGAGTCGAGGACCAGATGGACCAATTGGATTCCGGATCAACCGGACCACTGCCCTGACCATCACTGTATCATCCTGACAGTCGACTACTACTGGGCTGTACCACCTGTTATTTACGACTTGTACCAGTGGGACGAGGGCAACTGCAATCAGAGATTCCATTTCATTTGTGAAACTTCTTACTTTGGTAAGTCCCTCTTTTTAGATCAATGTTAAAACGAGATAAGACTGCAAAGAGAGTAAAAAATAAAAAAAAAAAACAATGGATGTGTCTGCCAAACTCACTTCTATGGCTCAGGGGTAGAGCAAAAGACTCAAAGCCGGTGGTTTTCATGTATTCGTATCTGTGAGCAGAAGCCGAATGCCAGGGGGATCACTTTTCGTCGCGGGTTTGGAGAGTGCCTCTGCTTTAACGAGGCAGCTCCGTATGTGACAACAGAAGCAACGAAGCAAGATAGGAAGTGTTCATTTATATGACTATAATTTTTAAAATACCCCGTTATTGTTTATACTGACCTATACCTCACGTAGGCGGATTCCAGATGGGAGCACAAGAGGTACGTGCCACCGACCACCCTTAGCGTTCATAATTTTATCAATTTATTTTATTTATTTATTTGCTCTTTCACATATTACCCGGGATTCCATCTTAATTTACCATTGATGTTACAAGAGGTTTATTTTATTTCAACCGGACCCCCTTCTTTTCTTCATTTTCTTACAGTAACCTCATTGTTTTGTTCAATTGGTCCCAAGCAAAAGAAGTGACTGGAAACGCCCCTTATTATTTAGACGGACAGACCTTAGCCTGCATTACCCTATAACTTCCCGAATTTAAATGTTCCCTTCCCCATACTATTGATAAGTATTGCGTTTAAATAAAGGTCAGCACATTTAAAGTATATCGCTAGGATGGCCAGATGAAGTAAAACAGAAATAAGGCATACGTTTCGGTAAGTTTACTTGCATTCACCAAATAGTTTACATTATTCTGGAAATATTTTTATGAGTTTTATAAAGTTACATATTTTGGCAAGGCAAAATTCCTGCTTTTAAGGGCATATTTTTTCTGACCAATTTCTAACTCACTGTATGCATAGTTCACGAGTAATGATGTCGTTAGCAATACTTACATGTCAAAATAAAATTTGCCGAGAATTCTTGCAAAGTTTCAGCACGGTCATACTACCAAGTAGTATGAGTAGCTTTCCAAAGCGCTGTTGCCGCTGACTTGCTGAATGTGGAACTTTTAGCTGTTTGTTTGATCCGTATATAAGGTTTTCACCAATTAAAGTTTATGAATGATTGTGATATAGTTTATAAAGAATGTGGTCACAGTGAATTATAGGTTCGGATATGGTGGAAAAGTAGTGCCTCGCTCCTTCAAAAAAGCGGAGGTTACTGAAAGGATTGATTTGTGAGGGGTGGAGTGAAACCCTTAATGGAAATGATTTTACATTTAGTCAACAAATGAAGTGTTTCCAAAATGGTTAATTTTTTATTTCAATGGTGGGTATCTCTATTGTCCAATCTTCCTGTTCTTTATTTTATACAACAGCAACTCTGCACATTGCTTCAAGAATATAAGAATAAAGAAGTCTTTGAATCATGTTTATCGAATGTGTGATGATTAAGTAACCTTGTCTATTTTTTAAACTTTTGTTTGTTGTTAATATTTCTATCACATATCAGTTTTTAAATCATTTGAGTAGGAGTAACTACAGAAGGAGTACAGGTCTCTCCGTGCAGGAAGTGCACACAGAGATGTATAACAAAAGAGCATGGCTTCTTTATAGCATACTGTTTGACCATGTAGTGCTCTAAATCAGCCATTGGTCTTTGGTAGGCCCTTGAGGAGAACACCTAAGGTTTTGTGGGTTATATAAAGCTATATCCAGCTGGTGACAAGCCAGATGCAGCCCATGTAGTGGCTATTATTAGGTCACATGTAATCATGCTTGTGCTCTACTCTCGGCCATGTTATGTAATATTTGAGACTGGCCACAAGTTTAGGCTTACAGTGCTGAACAGTCCAAAACCTACAACACTGACATATGAACTGACCTGGGCATTACATTTTGATAAATGTTACCAACTCCTCATTGTTACTGCAGCCTTATTTTGGCCGGCAGAAACCGGCATTAACAATCATGTAGCCCGCCCACCCCGCATATACAAGCTTTTATTCTGGACCCTCCCTCTCCCGCATTTAAAATTTCATTAAAAAAAATAACCCGTGGGGCCAATGCAGGGCTCTATAGCAAACAAACACAGCTAAGCATACCACTCATTTGTATATGAGCAAACCATCACAGGCAATAAGAAAAGTTGACCCAAAGTCCGAGTAGGTCAACTGAGTTGAAAGACCATTCACTTTAAATATTTCTCACTGTTCCAGATACATCAGTTCCACTGTGCAGTGTAGCCCGAAAAGTTTTCCGCCCTGAGCACTGTCGTCTCACAGATGTACAGTTTGAGAGACTTATAAATGTATATAAAAAGCTACAAGCATTTGAAGTAATGTTATTTACTTTTAGTTTTCTTTCTGACTTCTTGACTACATTCATTTATCATCTTGATGAGACTAACTATTCTGTCGATGTTTCGCACAAGTTTTCTTTTATGTAGGCTAATGCATTTGAATAAAGGTAAGAGCATCAAATTCTCGTGTTGCCTTTTTGAACTAATCATAAAGCAATCGTAATCATAATCTATATCATGAACGTATTTTGGGAATCGTAATTGTTATCGTAACCATTTTCTATTTAAGTAATCGTAATCGTAATCGATTACATATGTCAAGTAATCAACCCATGTCTGATTGTGATACCACCAATATTGAAAATAGACTCCAATGGATGCAGTTAGAATGACCGCAATTTTGGAAATACCTTTTGCATTTGACATGCGGGACAGTTTTTATCACATCCGAGTGTACATGTTTGATTTTGCAACACTACCTGGTGCACGCATAAACACGTGGTAAGGCTTTATACCTTGCTTTAGATTCAAAGCAAAACTTTGCACCATTCACTCTTGAAGAATACCTTTTGTGTTTGTTTCTCATTTAAACCGCGTACTATCTTTCTGTATTCATCATCAGGTAAGATTTGTTTCTAGGACTCTGCATCATATCGGCAATAATTTCTGAAGCATTATCGCACTTGGACTTTTCAATCATATCTGCATTGATGTCAAGATCTTATTGATATATGTCTCTTTCTACTTCTATTCCCACACCTTCGTCTTGAAAATTGTTACGTTCAGCACTTGGTGCAATATTTGCCGACGCATCTTCAGACGGTCCAAACTGTGCATTGTTGTGGATTGCTTGGTCCGCGAGTTATACGTTTTCTGTTGATTTGGCTTCATTTTCAGCTATTAATTCTGTATATGACATTAATGAGTCACAAAATCTGGAAAACCACCCAACAGATCAACATCTTAGTGACGCCATGGTAGGTATATCATCAGCTTTGCTTGATAGAAGTCACCTGGAACTTTCTCAATACTAAACTCGTGAAGTCTAATAACTGCTGGACTTTTCCGTTTGAAGATTATAGCTCCACTTATCAATTTTATCTCTTTTGGCCGTTCTGTTTGACCAGCCTCTTGGTCATTATAAGTATCTAGTTCAACTGGTATGCTGTCATTTTCGTCTTCATTCATTGTTTCATACCTCACTTTAGAGAGATGCAAAGTCTGCTAGACACAGATTTTCGACGGAGTTTGGTCTGATCGAATATCGCTCAAAAATATTGTTCTGGAAAATGTTTTCTTCTTTGTCTGCCAAATCATCCGGCTCTTTATGTGGGTTAAGGACAGCCGGGTGCACATGTTTCGCATCAGTATAGAGAAATATGATCTCTCTGCGGGACGTTTTCATCAGCACATATAATATTCGGTGAACTCTTTGTACACTTGTTTCAGCATTTCATCAATGCCTTTCTCGTTTTTAATCATATATACAGCAATATACGTAACACTTGAGTACGCATCTATAATGTACTGTATCTCTATATTTGCCTGCAAGCTTTCAGGATCACTGGATGGTATGGATTATGACACTTTCTGCAGAGAACCCTTTTAACACTATCATCTTCTTTCTTTCTGACAACATTAAATGTTGAACGTACTTTTGCAGCGAAATACGGACTTTGCCTAAAATAGATTCCAATGCGGCGTCCTTTGACGTATCATCATCAGACATGACATCTTTGACTTTTTTAGCACACGGGAGCACAATCTTTCTTCAACTTTCCATTTCATCGTTTGGTTCTCTTGCAATGAGTGTGACAGGACTAGGTGGTAAAGGAAAGCTGAATCTGCACGGCCCTTCTTCCTGCAATAACTTGGCTTTGCAATGGCTTGAAAAGCCTTTTCGGAGTTTTCTCTTCAGCGTCAGGTATTGCATAGTGATGTATTTATTAACAAATGATGCAACCACCTCGTCTCTGTCAGAGTCAATTTTCGGCGCATCTTTCACCCATAAGAATGTACTTGCATGAGGACAACCACGAGTTATTCTATTCGAATAATCTAGTCAACTATTTCGCCTTATGGTTGAACTTTTGATTTGAGAACATATCGATATGTACCGATCGGTACAAGGGTTTTATTCTGTACTGGAACTGTCCTGCAGCAGTAACCGGGTTTCTTCTCAGCCATTGAGATCTCTCGGCAAACAATAATTGTTTCATATCATTATCAGTCAATATGGTTCCATACTGTCACGCGATTGTTTGAATCATTTTAAAAAACACGTTGGTACTCCTAGTTGTCAAACCATGCCAAGAACACAAAAAATAGCCTGAAAATTAGCAGGGGTTCCCCTGAAGTTTTTTTCAGGATTTATAGGCTTGATCTATTTTTTTTTCAAAACTTTTCAGTTGTTCAACGTTTTTTTTTTTCATTCCTGCAGTAAGTCTGGTCCTCTGATAGCGTTTTCTACTAGCTTTTCTAAATATTTAGTGGTTAATATCACATGTAATTTGCCTACATTCTGTTGCATATTTTGCACTGAAAATGTAGTCAATAGACCTTGAAAACCTTCCATCAACATAAAGCAATCTTTGGTTGAGATGTTTTCAAGGATTCAACTGCACAGGTCAATTAGCTGTTAGAGCATTGGTTCCATAAGGATACATGTTAGGATTGGATAATTCCTCAAAGTTAGGGTCACTTAAAAGTGGCATTGGGTACGCTCCCTCACCTGATGCAACACATTATTGTTTTAAGTACTTCAGGATCTTCGTTCATCATACTTGTTTCATAGGGCAGCCCACGCACTTTAGATGCTTCTTCAAAGGGAATTCAATCTTCAGAACATGACACGTTTCCATCAAGTTTAGGAGTGGCTGTTTGTAAGCACTGAACACTTTCATCATCGTCTTGGAAACCATCATGCAGGTTCATTTCAACAGCTATTTATATCAAATTATATATCAGAAAAACATACATATACGTGAAACGAACATGATGATAACAGAGATACATACATGAACATAAAAATACTCATTCAAAAACATTCAAAAATACAAGTAAATATATTGTCTAAATGTTTGTTCAATATTCAAAATATTCAAATTGTTCTACCCATTTTTTCAATTTTTTATTATGCACGGAGATTGCTCCTTTCCTTCTGGCTACATAATATTCAATTCTTTCTGTGTCTTTTAGTACATTAAAAATCCTGCACAATTAAGAACCGTACGTTCCTCTCTATTAATAAAAACATAATATTTATATAATAAGATTACATGATTCATAAGCAAGTTTTCAGTTTTTATTGGTGTGATTCTAATAAAATATTTTCTTTAGAAACATTCGGTAATTCCACATGACAGCGGAGTTTATCCTTGATTAACATATAACATTTTTTGTCTCGAAACATGAAACAAATAAATGGTCCAGTGTTTCGGTTTCTTCAAAACAGTAGCTACACCAGTTGCTTTGTTGGTAGAATATTGTGCAAGATTTCGTACTGGAAAACAATTAGTTTTTTACTTAATTTTGTCCTGTACATTAGTGTATATTTTTTTCCAATTTAATAAAGCATCTGGAAGTACCGATTCAAACAGTTTTTGACTGGTCGGTTCCTCATCTTTCATATTTAATAGATTAGCGTAAATCCTACTTGCATTTGTACTGTGAATACTATTTTGTAATGCTTCGAAGGTCTTTTCGGCATAATCCCTCGACCACTGAGCTCTTAGTATTAAGTGCCATTCATAAGGAATGGTCCTCCATACAGCATGTCAAGACATTAAAAAACTGAATGGCAAGCTTGTGTCATCCCATTTTTTCAATGAACCTGTACTGTCAGTAAGATCCATGATAGTACTGAAACCCTGACTGGCCATAATGTTGATGTATAACGAGGAATTATCTATTTGTATATATTTATTGTTCCAAAGAGGTTGATGTAAATTCCTGCCTATATCTTCGGGTTTATCGGTTGAATAGTCTGCCTAGTTCAATAAACACCCTTTGTAGAAGGGGGGCAATTTTAAAGGTATACGATCTTTATCAAAATTATATCCCACTTGTTCAAAACCACTAATATCCTTCATAATTAGAAATTACTTTCCATTGAGCATTAGTATCTTCTTTTGAATTATATATCAATGTAATACGCTGGGCCTGAATTTTACGTAGTACATCAGTGTATTTAAATCCACCATGTTCCGTTCCTTTACATTTATTAGAACACTGTGTTTTATTTTAGGTTTTCTTCCGTTCCAAATGAAATTATTTAATTCATTCTGTATTATTCTTACAAACACTTCAGCAGGCGATAATACATTACATACATACATAATTTTTGGTAGTGCTAAAGATTTAATAATTGTATTTCTTCCAAACAAAGAAAAATTTCTAAATTTCCATAGTCTTAGACAGTTCTTTAACTTCCGTGCTACTCTGTCAAAATTTACTTCGTATGACAATCTCTCACTGTAAGTAAAGTGAATTCCTTATATCTTCAGTGCTTCAGTGGTTACGTTCACATTTTTATAAAGGCCAGTCTCAGTACGCCTTTTCCTTTCTGATCCTATATATGCTACTTCCGATTTTTGCTGACTGAGAGAGAGCGAAGAAAATTTATAAAATTCGTTGAATATAGTAATTAATCTGTAGAAGAATCAAATATATTAATACTATTAGTTCCTGATACAATTTAAAGATCAACAAAAAAGAATGTTATGTGATACACTAAACTCATCAAATATCGAATAACCATTAAAGATGCAGCAGAACAAATGTGTTTGTATATACATCTCACCTGTATATGATACTTTTTGCGACATTTTGGTTTGCTGATTTCACTGAACCAAAATATTGAAACAGAAACAATTGATCTCTACCCTACGCTCACACTAACCTTTAAAAGTAAAAGAATATATCATTAGACTAGTGGAACTTACAAAATTTCAAAATGCGAAATATAGGAAAAATTAAATATATTTATACTATTAGTTCCCGATAAATTTAAAGATCAACAAAACAGAATTAAATGTGATACACTTAACTCATCAATTATCGAATAACCATCAAGGAAGCAGTAGAACAAATGTGTGTGTATATACATCTCCCCTGAGCAGTCACCTTATTAAGTTTTTTTTAGCGGAAATCCAGTTCGCACGATCTGTTTTGCAACAATATGATCTTCGAAAGAAGGTCAAACTGACTTATTTTCAAAGGGAACTAAGACCTGGCCTAAAGAAATGAAAACCTACCTTTCATTTTTTTCAGATATACTCTTCAGGAGAGAGGAATTAAATTTGATAATAAAGAGTGAGACATACTTACCCATTCAAGATTCGACAATGCAAAAAAAAACTGATTCTCATTTTATATAATCACGGTCATGTTCTTATCAACCAATTCATTATTTCCAATACTAATTCTCTTTATACAAATTGCTCTGTCACATTGGATGAAGGCCAAGATTACTTATCTTCAGACCTGACATAAGAGACTTTATTATACATCATCACTTATGAAATGAAGTACCTAGGTTTAAATCTTTTTTAACACACCTCATTTACCAGATATTAAAAGGGCTTGCATCTCTTTGAAACTTCCTCCCTCAATTAAAGCAGTCCCATGGCATCCCACAAATGGCTTTTATTTGATATTGTTCCTTATATTGAGGGTATTTATATAGGTTTACTTACAAAACAAAAACCACAGTGCTCAGTTTACAAATCTATGGTAAAAAATAACAAGCACATATAAGCGTGTGAAAAGCTATGAAAAAAAATTATACGTTATATCACATTTCTGCTCCGACCAACCGCCTCATGGAAACATTACTGAACATCAACATATATAATCACAGCCATTTTTCATATCAAACGATTAATCAATTCTAGATCTACTTAATTTTCTTTATACAAATAAGTCATTTAATGTAGTTCAAGGTTACTAAACTTTTAACTTGACCGAAATGCCCTTGATATATAGCATTCCAGTTGAAATGAAGTACATAAATCGATTCAACTATATCCTACTACTAGATCAGAGAAAATCTTGCAAAAAAAAAATTAAATGCTTACCCTCTTGCCATCTCAGAAGTCCTGTTTGATCTCCCAAATATGTTTTTCAAATAAATTATATATGTTTCACAAAATTCAAAATGTTTATACATGTATATTTACAATACATAAATAACAGTGCTTACCCGCATCGAGAAGTCTACAGTAAAATATATCATGCACATATAAACCTACATGTACCTACGTATATTAACAATTCATCTGTATCAAAGACAAACATATTCAATTAATATTTTTTGTTACAGCTACCTTTAAAACAAAAATTAAGGTTTGAAATCATCATCAACTTTACAGAAAACATCACGGAACCATTTTTTTTTTAAATACGGTATTATCAATTACGTTTACTTTTAAATCCTCTTGCCAATTATGATGAATATAAACCTGGTACAACTGCCACATTTATATGCAACCGTACAGTGTATGACTACATATTCATCATTTCATTCCAAATAGGAACAAAATTAATTGTCATAAATTTAACACCTAACTAAAACCAGCCTTTATAGACAGCTTTATATGAAGTAATTTACCGTTTATATCCAATTGCTGGTGACTTTACACCCACGGACTAAACATGTTCAAGAGGTCCTACTTGAAAATCAGACATTTTCCATCTATTCGTAAAACTCCGTGTAGTCTCAAACCCATGTCTAAACACCAAGTAGAAAACTATTGCCATTCAATATAGTTACTGAAATTTCCAATTTTTCTATTCCTAATGATTACAAAAATACAATGCTTGATACAATATATATATTACACCCAGCTCATTTGCATTGTGACCTGTTAAAATCTTTTTCCGTAGAGTACTCTGATTAAATGGTTCTTTCATGTAGTAGACCCCTACAACATTTCCCTATATCACAAAATCTGTTTCGACATTAGAGTTAAGATCTGCAGGAATAATCCATCAACACATCCTGCTTAACTCCTCTCCTTCTAATCCATTTTTCAATAATAAATAACGTACCTGGTCGTTTATCTTTAAATTGTACTTAATTTTTCCCTGTCCCTTATTGGCCAAATTATAAAACTGAAATCACTTACCTCATCGATCTTCCAAATGAAAAACAGATTGTATCACCATTCGAAGTCCAATTAATATTACCCCGGTTAACAAAACGACCAGTATTCCCTAACAAATACAAATTCCTTCATACTTACTAAATCTTGTCTCTCGCCGCAAAAGGCAGACCCATATTTGTTCTCCCCCGAGGCTGGTATGGATAAAACAAATCCTTGGTTTGACTATTGAGTGGTTGTGCAGATGAAATTACTATATCCCGGAAGTCTAACTTCCTAACCATAAATACTGATAGTTAGCAGTAACTTTTTTATTCCATTTCGAACACCGAAATCTGAAATAAACCAATTAAACAATTTAACAATCCTAAGAATGTGGATCTCGATCTGGCATCAACTTCATGTTAACAAATATCGGTACTTGGTAAAATCGGAAATCGGACTCCGGACTCCGGACCCCGAAACAACTGCTTATAATATAATCAAATCTAACACAAGTAAATTATGAAACCAATTCATAGAATATATATAATTTGTTATTCCGGGGCCCGGCGATAATTACTTTAATAATTACTGTAAAAATACTCCCGAGTCTTCGTTTTATCAAGGATCAGCTGTTTAAGCGATAAACAGTACAAAACGGTACAAGAAACCAGTAAACTTACAATATTTAATACAAGCAACATTGTTTTACGGACATTGTATTATCGATTACAAATGTATAAATTACCAAATAAATATGTAAACGATAATGCATGAATATGCAAATGAAAGAAATGCATTTTATAATACAGCATTTTATACAGAAAAGAAATAAAAGCAAGTTATAGACTAATAAAGCAATTGCACATGAAAAAGTAAATTAAACGCTGTTGAGTAATATCTTTTAAAAAAATTCAACAGAGCAGTTCGAGAATATATCCAAAAATAAGTTATTCCTTTGCCATTTTCAATG
Organism: Sipunculus nudus; assembly: GCA_026874595.1. Classification (NCBI taxonomy): domain Eukaryota; kingdom Metazoa; phylum Annelida; class Sipuncula; order Golfingiida; family Sipunculidae; genus Sipunculus; species Sipunculus nudus. The sequence goes on along the minus strand of CM049317.1, from coordinate 30,995,678 downwards.
TTTTTTTTTCAATGGTGTTTTTATAACTATCATTTATTTGAGAAGAAATTATGAAATAAATGTTAACATCGTTGCTCCCCTCTTATGTTCATCTCTATATTACACCTTAAAAAGAGATTAGTTATATAGCCCAAGTCTTATATTTATTGACTTATCGTGTGCTAGAAAAAATCAGTGTCTAGATGATTTATTCTTTTGCTATGAATTCCCGATGCTGACTAATGTCACTACCCGCAGGTTTCGTGCGCACTGTGTCGCACTTATCAGGTGACTGAATGGTGTTGGTTTGTGTTTGTTAATGTATGGGTGCGTGTGCGAGATCATTTACATTTGGCTGGTATTCATTTCGTTTATTAAGGAGTGGCGTTCTTTTGTACGTCATGATTTGTAGCTTTTCTTGTTCCCATAGGTTAAACCTGTTAGTTATTATTGTCATAGTTGGTTAAGCGATAATAGACCATGTGATACTGTGTGAGGTGCCTTGGCGTTTGAGTTTCCAAATATTTTTTGATAGTTCTGTTTCTTTTTCATACTGTTCGAATTTAAAGGACTTCTTGTGATTCGCATAGCGGCTTTTGAAAGTATTTCCTGTGTTTCCTATGTATGAGACGGTCCCGTTGTTAGTTGTTATATCAGCTTTGTAAACAACACTTGTTATTGAGCAGTCGCCGTTCAGTGGACACTCTCCTTTATCGCTGCAGTTGCAAGCTCGCTTGGGTTTCGGGTTTGATGGTTGTAGAACTTTTCGGTAGTGGTTTCTGATAATGCATGGAGTGTCTGTATCGCTATTTACGAAGTTTTCTCAAATCCATTATTTTCCAGTCAGTAAAAGCCTATGAAATAAAACATTGTTCGACTAATCAATATATTTACCAAAACCAAACCGAACGAACTTTGTTTATATCAGAATGTTTAATCATTACCCTGAATGCGAGGGCTCCCCGTGGGTGCAAAAAAAAGAAAGAAAGATTGTTCATTGTTTCCTCAAAAATGGTGAAAACAGGAGTTTATAAATTGACAATAGATTTTTAATAGTTGAAATACTCAGATGTTATACTGGGTTGGTTGAATTGGCAGTCATAAAACAAAATTATTCCAGCGCGCCATGGCACTTTTCCATGAATAATAGTATGTGCGTGTCGCCAACCTTAAGCTTTCCACGCATGATATGTAACCATTACTGAACATATTTAAAACATATAAGAAGCTATTTACCCAAATGCGAGGGGTAAGCTGAGATGCAGCTCCTACATATGTGTCTTGCTATAATCATTCAGTGCATTCAGTAACAATATATGAGGGGAACGAGATGTGTGGCGTGCATAATACCACGATAAACATGGTCGGATGGCTCCCTAAAGGCACGAACTTCGACCTCTCAGGATAATATCCGCTGCAATCAACAACATTAACATTGCATGAGATTGACTCATCGCATCACGGCGTCCCAGTTTGTGTGAGTGACACATAAAGTGCAATGTAGTTGGTAGCCTGACCAAACTGTCTTCTCTATAAATCAGCTTGATGGGCTAATACCACCGACATGAAACAATCATGTAACCGTATAGATTACATAGCTTCAAGATAACACCACTGTATAACTCGCATTAGTAATACATCCGATTATCGTATGATCTAATCTCTCAGGATTCACCGCCACCATTCATGCTTTTGTTTACTCGTTTCCTTGTGTGCTGATGAGGGAAAGTTAAATCTCAAATCTGCGACCTGAACAAGAACTGGCTATATTTGGGAACACGACTTTTGTTACAAGATTTTAAATTTCTTAAAGAAAATTTGTTTTAAATATAGGAGTGGCGGGTCACTCAAAGTCGCTGTATAAAGTATTAGGAATGTGACTTTCCGTGAATGTCTTCCTTTTCACGTGGTGCTGACTGGCATTACCGTGTTCAGACGAGTAGAGAGAAAGATAATGTTTGACTTCACTTTCAGTGAACTCGGCAGAAGAGTTATTTTATCACTAACATATCACGACGATGCACCTTATCCTTCTAGCATAAATTAGCTAGAGCAGTATTTTGTCCCGGGGGATAAATGTCTCGTGGGTAATTGTCTGGGGATAATTATCAGGGGTTATATTGTCCTGATGTTATCGTCTGATTGTAATAGAAAAGATCAGCTATGCCGTTGTTGACTTTCTGCCAATGAGAGAAAGTCAATGGGCTTTGAGTAAAATCTCAAAATGTCACCCGAACAAGAACTCTGTTCTCTTGGTAATACCATTTGGCTAAATGTTTTAAATTTCTTATAAGAAAAAAAAATAACTATGGTAGCCAATAATCTGTTTTTCCTTCAGTGCAAGTTGCTATGAATAACTTTGCCTAAACTTTTTTCCACCCTGTCTGAATAATGCAGCTCTTTCGTGTCTCCCTATCTTATTAATTGCGGTATGTACATCAACAATATTTAATCACGGGTCTGGTCACCGGCTAATTACTTTTATTTGGATTTTAACAACGCATAGTTTTAAACAGAGTAATAGTTTAGTAATAACGAATTCTCTGATAACTTTCAATTCTCAGCATGGAATATATATTTATATTTTTATATATATTTATATTTATATAATTCCTCATATAGATATTTATTTTTTATTATATATATCGTTATATATAATATATATATATATATATATATATATATATATATATATATTGCAGTTTCTGAAGTAAGTTGTGAGTCCCAGTCAACTAGTGATGGGCAATGGGACCATTCAGGTGATGCGGATGGTGGACACCCATTGTCAACGGATGATCAGTTGACGCAACTCGACCAACATCCGGCTGACATTCCTTTACCGATAAACGGGGGGGGGGGGGGGGTGAAAATCACGATAACAGAAAACACGCATCCGTGCACCGTATTCCGAAATTTGGTGGACATTTGGCGTAGATAAGATGGTTTCCGAAACAAATCGCTTCGCTGAGCAAAACCTGGACCACAGTTATCTGCCAAAGCAATTGCCACATGTGGAAACGAACGTCCAGAGGAAAGATGCAGCTTTTCCGGGGGTTGCTGCTCTTATGCGGTTGGTAGTGAAGCTGTCCATATCTTCCTACTGGGAGACCGACCTGTTGCTCAACACGCCTGTCTTAGCGCAAACGACGACCCGCAAGAGGTATCAGCTGTATCCAAAAGTTTTGGCACTTCCTCGACAATGAACAAGCAGAACCTGGCGATCGCCTTGCAGAATTAAGAAATATATTCGACATGGTACTATTTAATTTCCAGAGGGCATATATTCCACGTAGAGACATATCCAATATCCATAGACGACGCAGTGGTCTTATGGCGAGGACGATTCTCTTTCAGACAGTATATTACCGGATAAAGACGTAAATTAGTCGTCAAATCATACGAACTATGCGATTTAATGTGGAATTCGAAAATGTATGTGGTAAGGGGGATTCCACAGCGGGCCTGGGGCACACCGAAAGTGTTGTACTTAGACTTATGGAGCAGTTAGTAGGTTTAGGCTATCGTTTGTTCACGGACAATTTTTATATCGGAAAGACTGGAAAACGAAACAGAAACGGATATATTGTATCAAAGCCTAGATATATATATATATATATATATATATATATATATATATATATATATATATTGTATATAACATGGCATGCATATTTTAAGTTTGCTCTAACTATAGTCATTAGTTTATACTCACGTCTCGGTTCGCTCCTGGAATGAACTGTGTAGAGGTTAGTCTTGCCCAATGAGTCTGCACTAATTGCTCTTGCTCATTGCCAAGGATCTCCGGATAATGGTTTAACAGCCCCTGTGTTATCAGATTACCAGACCTCACTGTCAGCTAATTAGCACCATCTCATTCCGCCGCTGGACCGCTTTGGCATTTTTGCTGCAGTCTGTGGACTCCAGGCACTTTGGGTATACTGTGGCTTACTGTGAATGTGTCACATTTTGTAAGGGGGCAATGGCCTTTATTGATTCAAGAAATTAACCCCCTTTCCAGTGTAGGATGACACGGCTTGAACATTTTGCCTATACATGAATAAGGTTTATCATAAAAAGCGCTTCTCTAGAAAGTATTACTGTCAGTTTTATTTTATTGTTTGCCGGAGTCAGAGATTCCGGCAAGTATGTTGGTTAGTTCCGATTGTCCGTTTGTTGCTTGCCGGAAATCTTCGATTTCGGCAAGCATATTCGTCAGTTGCGTTTGTCCATGTGTCTGTCTGTCTGTTTGTTTTTTTTTTTTGTCTGTTTGTCCCCACTCTCCTGGCCACAATTTTGCAGCAATCGACTTGAAACTTACAGGGATGATTGACAACCCAAAGTACTGGAATCCTTTTGTTTTGGTCAACATCGCACCATAGTAAAGGTCAAGGGGATGGAAAGTATACAATACAGCTTTTGCTCCATAACTTTGTAACACATGGTCGTAGCCACTTAAACCATAGCTTGTTATATTCGTCATTCTATGGCCTTTTATATGATGGGTACCTGACTCAAATCTGCCGTTACCATGGTTACACATTTTTGGGTTAAATCTTGATAATTTTAAAATAGTCATGCTACATTTTCTATCTTTGTCAATTTTTAAGCTACAGACGTCTGGTTTTGGTCATTATGTAGCTTATAGGCAGCTTGGCATGATAAAGCTGAAAGTCTCGCCAAATCTCGCAGTAGATCTGGTCAAACGTGAAAAAAACAAGATTTCACGGAAATGTTTATAACTCAGCGACTTTTTAAGCTAGACCGGTCTGGTTTTTGGCATTTCGTAACATTTTGCCAGCTTGACATGATAATACTGTAAGACTGACCTAATCTTGCACCATATCTTGTTTAACAAGAAAAAACGAGATTTCGCGGAAATACTTATAACTCGGCGACTTTTACAGCTACACAGGTCTAGTTTTCGGTATTTCGTAACATTTTGCCAGCTTGACATGATAAAACTACAAGTCTCGTCAAATCTCCTACAATATGTTGTCAAACGAGAAAAAACGAGATTTCACGGAAATGCTTATAACTCGGCGACTTTTACAGCTACACAGGTCTAGTTTTTGGCATTTCATAAAATATGACCAGCTTAACACGCCAGAAAAGAAATCAGGCCAAATCTCGCTCCCTATGTTGTCAAGCGAGAAAAAATGAGATATCATGGAAATGCTTATAACTAGGCGACTTTTACAGTTACTCAGGTCTAGTTTTTTCGGCATTTGGTAACATTTGGCCAACTTGACATAGTAAAACTGCGAGACTGGTCAAATCTCGCACTTTATCTCGTCAAACGATAAAAAACGAGATTTCACAGAAATGCTAATAACTCAGCGACTTTTACAGCTAGACAGGTCTAGTTTTCGGCATTTCATAACATTTGGCCAGCTTGAAATGACAAATCTAAAAACTTCTCATTGCTTCTTGTCAAAAGAGATTAACGGGATTTCATGGAAATGTTTGAACTTGGTCCCTTTTACACTAGAAAGGTATGCAGCTATTCAAAGTCAGCATGCATACATAAACGTATTATTCGTTTCTGCTGCCCCCACAACATTGCTCATTCATATGACTGTTTCTACATGCACTCTCTGTCTATCTGTCTGTATTATTTCCATTTCCGCCAAGCGCGTGACCTCTGGTCATCTTGTCTGTTTGTTTGTCCCACCTCTACAGGCTACAATTTCGCAGTGTTTGCTCTCAAACTTATATGATCAATACATATTGTCTCAAATAGAAGCCTATTGTTTTTGGTCATCATGGGTTAAAGGTCAACGTCGGGGTCATCAAGACCCCTTAAAATGGCATTTTCCTTCATATCTGGGTCAAGAATGCTCTTAGCCGCATGAAAAATAGCTCAATTTATTCATCATTGATTGGCCTTTCACCTTAATACACAACTGCCTCAATCTGATGTTACCATGATTAAGGAAAATCATGAATTTCAAATTTGAAAGATGATTTCCTATGAAATCATAATGCTAGAGAGGTTTTTTACATCTTGTAGAGTTTAATAAGAATGACGAGATTTTATTTCAAGTTTTTGGATCTGGCCACCAGGCGGCGCTGTACAACAATTTTGTCAAATTTCATAAATTATACCCCGAAGGCCCTAATTTTAAATTAATTGCTTCAAAACCGAAAAGTTATATGTTAAATAGAAATATCTCGAAATCAGTTTTTTTTCAATTTTAGAATATATCCACAAAGGGACGCAGCAGTGCAAAAACTTCAAAATATGATTTTTGTCTGATTGGCTCAAAACTATAAAAAATGTCTCACCTTCTATTACAGAATCTGAAACTACGGTCAATTGGCTTATTCATGGATACACTAAACCTCATTCTGCGGTTACTATGGAGACCTATTTTAGAGTATAAGTCTTGTAATTTACGTTATCTTTCGTAACTTTGCCTTTTCAAAGCTTGAGAGGTGTAGCTTTTTGCATCAGGTAGAGTTCAGTTAGTGTTACAAGATTAAATTTCAAGTTTTGTAAATAATGACCTCCTGGGTCGCTGCAGGTTATTATGCAAGATATCACCTTATGCTGACTTACATGCCTGAATTTTGCAGTAATCCTTTTCAAACTGATACATATTATGTTTTATAGTAATTAATGAAAAAGAATTTTTAATTTTTGGTATGCCGCCAACAGGGGGCGCAGCACTCGCAAAACAACAACAAATCATAATTGTGTCATATCTCTAAAGCTAGAGATGATATTATAGTTTTCTTTCTTTCCTCTATCTAAAACTAGAAACGATGACTTTATTCTTGTGGAAACTTGGCTATATTCTGCAATAATCAGGTTGACCTAATCTAGGATAAAACTTCTCGAAGTTGGAAACATTCAGGTATTTTTATCTATGACGCAGGCCCCATGTTGCTGTAATCGCTTTACGAAAATTGCCTTTTCATTCTGATTTTTATAATAATAATAGGGGATTGGGTTAATCTTATACAAAAGAAAAGACCCACATAACCACTGAAATATAACTGGATGTTATGGCTCAAACATAGCGCGACATACAAAATGCGTCTGCAACCAATTGATATCAAGACAATATCATTCCAACAGGGTCACAAAGCCAAATTCACATAAAGTAATTTTACAGGAGGGCATTCATAACAATAACGGTTGAAGAACCGATGTATTTGAAAAATTATAACAACAGTGTATAAAGACCCATTATATTTTTGCAACGCATTTCAGAGTAATTTTTCCCAATTGTTTAAATATATACGTTAATATGTTCTCAATGGTAAATATATATTTCTGCTCAAAAAGTCAAGTGTATATCTATATCTACTGTAGGAATCATGCATATATAATCCTAATTATAATGATTTAAGGGTTCAAGGCACAAATGAATAAGAGAGATAGATTTTGATGGATCTCAGAGGAAGACGTATACATCTTTAATTTTTTTTTATCAATCCATTACCTCCTTGAAGTAATTGCAAGCAAGTTGTGAGTGTGATAATGATAGTTTGCTGGCAGTCGATATCCACAAAGCGTTTAAATGCTACGACGAAATGCACAAGATTCAGGGTGCCACCTGGTGTAATGTTTTCCTACTGATAGCACTGTCACTTAAGCTACCAATGAAGTAGTTGTAGACGGTGTACCCATACCTGAACTCCTATATAAACTTATCTCCCAGTTTATTTAACAAGAGATAATGCATCATTTTATGATAGGGTTTTTGAAGAGATAATGCATCGCTTTAATGAAAAGGTTTTTAACAAAACAAATCAGATATAAACTTGATTTATATGCTTATTAGAATATTAATGACACATTTTCTCTAAAACACATTTCCTATAGAAACATTTTAAATCTGATATACAGATACTTCTGGGTACGTTAAAACGAACATTGGAATCTTTCTGCTTTGACAGGTCGTAGTGACATTTCTACGTGTACCTGAACTGTTTATTTACTTGTCATGATTAAGAGATTACTATGTTTATTTAATAAACGCAAATAGAGGTAAGAGATGTAATAACTGATATTCAGAGCTTTGCGCACGCTATTTGCTTATTAGTTATGATTGTTACTCTACGAGCATTGCATTTCTATATGATACCCATTTGATTTGGTTCTTTCCAAATGTGATAAACACCATGGATTTCATTTGAAAGTTACTGATATTAAGAGAGTTGAATGGCTTTTTATATTTATATCATTATACATATTATTTGGTAATCATTATCAATTCATTTTTCACTATAGACTCTAATGCATATTGCCTGTCAAGCATATTATCACAAAGCAGGATCAAACGTTTGGACATAATTACTTTAAGTTTTACCCCCAAAATGGGCCAAAATCAGCCATGTAGTTATATCTTAATGAAGAACCGGGCGTCATGTGAAAATAGGCCTTAAATGTCTTATTTAAACCCTTGTCTTCTTCAGGTGATGAACGAGCATTCGTACGACAGTCACTGAAAGAACTTGCGGCTGATGGTATTGTAGCTCGACACATGGTAACGGATGTGGACAGCGCCACGTTCAAGGCCAGTGAAGGTGTGTAATACAGCGGGCACTCCAGTGCTGAGCCGGTGCACTTACTTAGAAGAGGCACAATTTGAAATAAATTATACTGACTCCACCAAGAAAGCCCTAGACACAGGTAAATCTAATGGACGTGATGATATACATCCGTCTATTCTTAAGATAAAAGCACAGTATTTCACAGTATTTCCAAATTTTCAGAGTAATAAGTTCATCATGGGGTTTGAAATATGAGCTACAGTAATCCATGATTGATGACACAATTAATCTGCCTGATAACCATTATGTGGGAAATTAAAAACCCGTCAGCATATAATCCGTCGTTTTTGAGAGCAAAACGTTAACACTGTATGAAGCTATTTTTGTGTACTAAGGTATTTCTTTATCTAACACCTAAAAGAATTCATAATCTCACAGAATATATTCACTAATGATGGCTGACTGACTCATCCTGAAGAAGGATCAGTTAATTATTAAATTTAATACGTTTATCTTTGTACTGGTTACCGAATTATTTACTCAAAGAATCCTATTAATAAGTATAAATGGTTTAAATTACCCTGAATAAAACTTATAGGAAGTGAAAATATTTAACAATACTTATTTGTTGGTTGAATTCAGTCTGAGTATCTTTGGAAATTCATGCTTATGCTGACATCTTGAATTAATTGTTTTTACCAAGCAAAAAATGCGGTGCAATGATGATTTTTCTTTTATCTATTTTAGGACTGGACTGTTAGTTGAGACAGTCAGTTTATCTAAGAGACAGAAATAATTGTATAGTGGTCTGAAAGGTAATCATATATAGGGTTTCCCTTTTTGGAGATCAGGAGATTTTGGAGATTCGTTTAGCCACATAGTGCATAATGACATTGAATGCTCGACAATATTCTGATATTAGATTATTTTTGTTCCACTCTTCAAATGCTTTGTACAGGATTACATAGGTAATGCAAACATATGTTCTGACACTAACACTAATACATAATAAGCAGGCAACAGAAAACAATGCAAGATGTCCAATAATCTCAAGCACTGTGTAAACACAAATATAAATCTGTCTCACGCTATATATTTTAACATAAATATATGCCATACGTAACATCGTTGCCAGTATTGTTTTCATGTTTTAATACATAAAAGCAGTAGTTGTAAGATATAAAATATTGTATCACATAAAATAAGAATGTTTCAATTCTTTAACCATTGAATGAAAAATAATGGATTACTTAAGAAAAATATAATATATTGTACATCTGGTTGACTATCAGTTTTCCGTCAATTGGTCACCTTTTTTGTAGTCCAATGTATGCATGCCTAGACATTATATGATTATACTGAAATCGTTGACTAAGCTGTGACAATTTCATTGTCAGGGGATTATGACTGTGTTAATCTCACGGCCGATGTATCTTGGATGGAGAAGTTCTATATTTTGTTATTGATTTGATTGTAGGAGTTTACACGTAACACGGGTCTCACATGTTAAAGCTCTTCATTTGCTGCGTACCTCGAACTTGGGAAAAGGTGGCCAGTTTACTGAAATAAATGACATTGTTTAAATATAAACAGTAGTACATTATATTCAAATGTTTACCATTTTGATCATCCCTTTACCTTTCAAATAACTATATCCTACATTCGATATATCTCCATCGCCAGCTTATAGTCCCTGCTTCATAAATTGCCAAATTCTGGTGTTTACACTTACGTAGTTTATATAGGTCGTTTATTCATATTTTTTACTCTCTTCTTCAAAAAGAAAATGCAACCTCTTAATTCAGGTTTTGCTTTTTAATTCACGATTTCATAAGTTACGACTGGACTGTAAGCTCGGACTGTGACCTTTGTTCAGCAGGTCTTTCCAGCATGAGTAACTGATGCATCGAGTGCTGTCCCCTGTTTCTTGCCACTCAGTTGTGCAAGCCTGTACAACCTGGTGGACTTCACCCTGGTTCCCCACCTTTGGTTAGCTGGTCGTTTCAGCTGAGATAATGATTATATTGAATATTGTACCCCGTTTAGTTGCACTTAGTTGCGATGCCAGAGCAGCCTCGGGGGCTTCCGATGCACTCATCAGCCTCGAGGCTGTTAATTTCCGACATTAAGATAACATGTATTTCATTAAAGAGCCTGTGTCAATACGCCTCGAGGTAAAATGCATGAAAAATATGTGTAAGTATTGCATTACTTTCCAATCAGTAAAAGCCATTGAAATAAAGTATTGTCTGACTAATCAATATATTCAACAGTATAAACGAACGAAGATTTTTATATCTGAATTCTCAATCATTACCATGAATATAAGGACTGCGCGTGGGTACAAAAAAGGAACAAAGATTTCTCTATGTTTGCTCGATAATGGTGGAAATAAAAGTTTAAAAATTTACAATAGATGCATAACGGTTAAGCTATTAAGCGGTGAAACAGATGTTGTTTAACTGGCAATCGAATGAAAATTAGTCAAACTAAATTATTCTCGGCGTGACATGATACTTTTCCAGGATCTAATTTAATATGTGTTTGTCACCATCCTTACATTTTCCACGTCCGATGTGTGATGCATTAACCATTACTGAACAAATATCAAAGCATATATCAAGCCAATTATCATAATACAAGAGGGAAGCTAAGGAGCAGCTCCCACATATGGAGTGTGTCCTTTATAACCATTCAGCGCAATCAATCACAAAACCTGAGGGGAACGTGATGTGTGGCGTGCATAATACCAAGATAAACGTGGTCGGATGGTTCCCTATAGACACTAACAGGAACCTGTCAGGGTTATATCCGCTGCTATCAACAACATTACCATTGAATGAGATTGAGTCATCGCATCACGGCCTCCCAGTTAGTGTGAGTGACACATAAAGTGCAATGTAGTTGGTAGCCTGACCAAACTTCCTTCTCTATAAATCATCTTTCCTGGCTATTACCACTAACATGAAACAATCATGTAACCGAATAGATTACACAAATTCCAGATAATTCCACTGTAAACCTCGCATTAGTAACTAAATCCGATCATCGTATGATCCAATGCCTCAAGTTGTACCGCCATCATTCATGCTTTTATGTACTTTTTGTATCCTTGTGTTCTAATGAGGGAATGTAAAATCTCAAATGTGCGACCCCAACAAGTATAATTTCTTACATTTATTTATTTAAAGTGTAGGAGTGTTGGGTCACTCAAGATACGGACGCTGTCTTAGGTGTTAAGAATTGTGACTATTCCGTGATTGTCTTCTTTTTATGTGATGCTTGCACTTATCGTGTTCAGATGAGAAAAATATAATGTACGATTTTAGTTAGCACGATCATTGACTTTTGACAATGAGTGGTCAATGAGTAAGATCTCAAAACGTCATCCGAACAAGAACTCTGTTTTCGTTGAAATATGACTGGGTTGAATGTTTTAAATTTCTCATGAGAAGATAAATAGTAACTCTGTTAGCCACAAATCTGTTTGACCGTCAGTGCGATCGGCTTTGGATAATTTTGTCTAATACTGTTCACCACCCTGTTTGAATAATGCAGCTCTTTCATGCTTTCCGTTTCTGTATATTTGGTGATGTACATCAACAGTCTGGTCACCGGCTAATTACTAATTATTTCGGTTTTAACCACGATAGTTTCATACAGAGTAATGGTTAAGAAATAAAGAATTCTCTGATAACTTTCTACGTTGATATCATTAAAAATGAATCTTAAAATGAATTTTACTCCCCGAAGAAAACATTAACATTCTCATAATGGAATTATCATTTTTAATTTATATACAGAAATACTATATTTCTTAAGCCTAGATTATTTTTTATGGTAAACACGACATTTGTTACAATTTTTAAAATGTCCGAAAAGGAACTTCATTTTGATTTTAGGAGTGCTGGAACACCACATATAATGTCGCTAACTACAGAATCAGGTAACGTGACTACGCCGTAAATTCCTTTCTGTTTCATTGAACTGACTGGCTTAATCGTTATTAAGGACAATCAATATGCAATTTTCCTTTCAGTGAACTCTGAAGAAAGAGATATTGGTCGGAATATTAGTTTCATACTACGACATGTACCGTATTATTCTTGCACTATAAACTTCGTATTGTATTTCTTTTGAAGTCACCATTCATCGATACAAATACCATACAATTTTCCCTATGCGAGTGTCCTGACGCAACATAATGTTGTTGATTATTCAGATCAATACTGTTCTTAAGCAAAAAAAAAACTACTTTGTTGGACTCTAGTGCTATCAACATTTTTAAATGTTTCAAGATATCCTTCGGATACCTGTCGTTTTGCGGTTCATGTATACAGGATAAGTTTATAAAAAAAGCACAATTTAATATGCAGTGCATTAAGGAAAAAACATTTTAAAATTTACATGGTACATAGCCCTCTATTAATCTTCATTAATTTCAGGGGTGCCCTTGGGAAACCGCCTACTTTATGATATCTTCATCTTCTGCTCTTTCCAGGTTGTTTGTATTCTTGATGTAAAAACGCGTAACAAGACTGACAAATAGTTCCATGTAGACATACTTGGTAGCGCGCAGTGAACTTTAAACAACGTTCTGCAGGTAGTTTTGATTCGTCTGTCATAAAGGCCGGAGGCAAATATATTGACAATACCTTACTTGTAAGTACATTGTCAGTTTAAATCATATTATTCGTTCATTAACGTGAGATCTTTCTTGGCATTGACTGTGTTTGTATGGAATGTTCATACGCCATAGGTCGTAACCTTTTCCATTTCAAGTCCCAGTAATCATTAACAGGATAAGGTAAAATACCAATAAATATTGATTGAGACGGTAGCCGTGACCTACTACCTGCCTATTTTGTAAATTTGGTTGTTTTAGGATAAGCATATTACAACGAGATATGCTAGTATTTTAAATATGTAAAATAACACCCAAGACTCCCCTGTTCCTCCTGAAGAGGACCTAGGTGACGTCACCGCTTGAAGTGGATTTACACAATTAGGGAACAGTTCAAAGTAGTTCGGACGTTAAGGTTTACTTTGTTCAGGCCGCTGGTTCTGGGTCTTTACATCCGTTATATCAAGATATGATAATTACATTTTTGAACATTATCAAACGTGTCCCTACGAGTTCGCTGAGAAAAGCCATGTATCTTCTTTATAGATGCGTTCTTGGAATGTGTGTAGTTGATTTTTTCGCACATGTGTCTAAATGTCAATGCGATTTCTATTTTAAGTGTACTTGCAGTATGAACAAGATAATAAATTTATAATGGACAATAGTGGCATAGAACAAAATTTTAGTTGTTATACTTTTGTTCAGTATGGCTCAAGATGAAACAGTGTTTTCTTGCTACCAGTTCAGTTGTATATATGAAGTGGTGATACACAAATACTGTTATTTTCCTTATCGAACCACTTGATTAATCAAAAGATATTTGACTTATTTATTTTAATTGGTACACTAATTATCATGTTGCAATGTCAATCGTAGAAATACAATGTAATTATGACGCTATTGTATATCGATACATATTAGATCAAGACAAATTAGTTGCTCTGTAGCCATCACATTTGGCAAGTCAGTAAACATCCCGCTCTTACATGATCCATTACCTTGTCACACCTGTTCTTATTAGTTACCGAAATTCATATGGTTAATGAATGATAACACATAAAAACAAAGGAATTCGGTATATCAGAATTACTGATACCTTAATTATTACTTTGCCTATTACCTGGGTAATACTTAAAAAATGCAATACCTGCTTGCAAATGAACAATACAACATTTTCTAGGGATTTTGATTCAAGTGAAGGATGCAATCAAATTTTACATAAATTTACTAAGTTGAATAAACTGAAATTGACTTCAGCATATGTGTAGTGGCATGATTTGCCAGATATAAGTTTATTGATACAAGTGTATCTAAACGTGATACAGAAGGGTACATTTACAGGCTGTTATAAAGATGATGGGTACATGGTTTGCCTAAAGCAACAACTATTCAGCAATTATCGCATACTATATAGCATTATACATTTAAACCATAGTGAACCGAGTAGGATATAACCGCGAGTAGAGAAATTATAATAATTACAAATTAAAGAAGTTGAACAGGCAACATAATGCAATATCACATAGAAACATTCGGAAACATATTTCCTGTTCGGTTACACTTAAGAAGGTTATTTTATTATTTTTGAGGATGTATGTTGTAAAAAAAAGTGTTGGGCGGGAAATGTTATACGTTGAACCAATCTAACCGTTATAAACACAATTTTTTTTCTTGATATATTGTTTTCATTAATAAAGATTAAGAGATGTGGTATATATTTTTTAATTACCTGCAGCTTTCTTATTGCAATTCAGTGCTTCAGGTTGTGGTGATTAATCTAATCCGTGGGCAGGCTTTTTTTCTTTTGCAGGAGCTTGTAGGAATGTATATTTGTAATTATCTGTAATTATTTCTAGAAATAACTAGAAAATATAAACTTTTAAATAATAAGGAATTGGGTAAGAAAACCATTTTTTAAATAAAGTTGTATATACCTGAATTTTTTAATACGTTTTGTCAGTTTGATGAGTTTAAATATGTTTTTTTTAATAAACCATAATAGCAAACTTTGGACAAACAACAATTAAATCAAAAAATATTATGTTGGAAGTGTTCGGTTACACAATATCTTACTTGCTATGTAAATTAAATGTTTTGATCCATAATGAAGAGTATACGAAAATGGGTGTACATCTACTTTCATGTATATTGAGACATTCACAACAATGATTAATGCATTATTAAAGAATACATAATCGTATACATAAAGTATGCCTGGGTGGCGTCAACTGCTAACACGTAACACATAGGCCATGAAGTTTCACTGATGAGTTCAACCTATAACACCTTGCCTTAGATAACTTGAAGGGAGGACCTTAGAGAGGAAAACAACACCAATATCTTGTTTCATAACCCAGTATGTGTGTCAGGATGTTTGTGGGTGTATCAATTTACATCAAAAGAACACTGGAGCTGCTGACCGGTTTTATTCTTATGGTATACCTCTGGCGCCTAACAAATGCAAAAGGTAGTCTGAGTAAGCGATATCTACTATCTACCAAATGGGGTATTGAAAGTACATAGATAACTGCTGCCATCATCTAGGCACATCTGCCAAAATCCCTGGGATGCATCAAGCTTAGAAATGTATTTCGCACCCGAGAGTGGCGCCATAATTTCTTACCTAGTAGGCAGTTTAACGTGTTTTCTCAGGATCGCTCTATTCAAATCTCTTGGATCAAGACATAGTCTGATTTGACCATTGGTTTTCTCTACCATAATCTAGAAAATAACGGATGTACTCTAGGTTGTACTGTTTATATCTTGTCCGTTGTATGAATTACCGCTTCTCTTGCTTCATGCCATAATGAAGCATGGAGAGATATTGTTAGTAAGGAGAATTCCTGCGGTTACTTGCGTAACCTTCCTGGTGATGTTTGTTCAAAATCTCATAATCGACTAACCAAAGCCAAAGACCCGGTTGTGAAATAGTATACGTACTAATTTTGGTAAATAATGATACATTAGTTGTGAATTAGATTCATCTTGTGCCCAATATGATGTGGTTTTGCCCTCCCCCTTTGATTAAACCTGACTAAAGACTTATCAGGACACGTGCAGTCCTTATGTAGCTATGCCAAACTTTCACACACTCCGTTGCCCCGCTCTTAGCATTGATGCAGATCAACATTAGCTGTGATTTTAAAACCACAAGCATGAATCAGATTTTTGGTTGAGAGAGATTTGTACGGTTTCCAATTTAAATACCAAGAGTCCACACTAAATAGTAATTTAAACCAATACGTTATCACATGTTGAATCAGGACAATGTTTGCTTTCTTCAAATTAAATTGCCCCTGTTTCAGCCTGGTTGTATCTTGGTCCGTTCTTCAGAATAACACATAGGCTGCCTAACCATTATCCATTTTAAAACAGAAACAGTGAATTAACTGATTGCCCTTGCGACTATCTTTTAGCATCATGATGTTTAACAATTAACGTGCCGAACTGAATGTTAACGGTATTGGATAAACAAACATCACTACACAATTAGTGATATTTTAGACGTTAAGCTATAAAAGAGTCCTAGCGGACATCACTGATTGTAAAATAGGTATTTAAGCGAAAATGGATAAAAGGAGATTATATTAACCTCCAATTAACATAATCCATTGCTGTTGCATCATTATTATAACTTTAATTATGCTTCCCATCATACCCAAGTACTTTTGCTGTGTCAAGTATGAAACCCTCGGGAGATAAAATTGTTTATGAAAGTTCAGGAACGAATTATGCGATCCGCTTTTCGCACTGAAGCCCTCGAGGGCCCTTACAGCACCGCAAAAATATCCAATCACCAGGAATGTTTAATGCCTGGTTTTCCCTGGTGAAGTGTTATCTCCAGCCGCCTCACACATCACACAATTGATAAAATTGTCCCTGGGAGCCAATGCAGTTTTCGAGCCTCGTGCGGCACGTCAGAAAAGTGGTTGGAACAGAAGCGTGACTTAACGAAGGTCTTTTGTTTACGTTGGGTAAAAGGAAAATAGCTCTGCACCCTGCCAAATAAGGTATGTTGCATTAATGCCACCCACTCCCGTGCCTTGGTGAAAGATTCCATCTAAGATAAGTTTTCAGCCAAACGAGGACGGTAAAAAGCGATTCTTCTATTTATCACTGTCTTTTCTAAAATGCAGGACTATGGTAATGACTAAGACGTCATGTGTGCTGCTGCTTGGTCTCAATCTCCTTTATTCTAACGATTGTTACATTCACATGGACACATGCAGACATACACACATAAATATATAACATTTTAACGGGTTAGGGTTTTAAAGCTCATATTAAGCAAGCTTTACGAGTGTATGACATTAATAATATATGTGTTTGAAAGTGGTCCCAAATAAATCTTCGGAGAAACGAACCTTTACCTAAATATGGATGACACTGTTCCAGAGCGAAGGATTAAAAAAGATAATTGTTGCAAGTATTTATAATTTTCTAACTTCCTCTTCTTCAACGCTATTTAGATATATTTCTGAAGCAGAATACACATGAGGAGTGTGTTAAAAATCTTCGATTCGGCAAGAATGAAGCACCCAGTGTTGCCAATGTTGATACAAAACTGATTTTTTCTGTATGCACTTAAATATATTCATTGTTCATATATCGAAGGGTGTCAAAGATAAATCAGACATATCAATCCGTGTTATGTCGCAATGCTATGCCTCGTAAGAATTCAAGGATAAGAGGCTGGTGGGATTTTGGGTTAGCCCGGTATAACGCCATAAGTATTTTGATCCTATCAAACTGTTGGTCCCACATCTCTATGCTCAGTACTTACATTGATATAATTGAATAGAAGTGACTGCGCCTTATCCCTGGTTGGGAGTTCGGCCTCGTTTCACTAGGAAACGAATTTGGCTTATGGGCCATCATGGGGTTAAATAAAGATAACCAATTGGGCGGGTAATAACTCGGCCTCGGTGAAAATAGACTATAAAACGACAGAAAATAAGTACAACCCAACCTCACGCAGTCTCACATAAAAATTGACTTTTACATGTATTTTCACATTGGATAAGAAAATAGATTAGTCAGCGGTTAAAAATGGAAGCGTGGTCCGTGGTCGGATGGTTCCCTATAGACACTAACAGGAACCTGTCAGGGTTATATCCGCTGCTATCAACAACATTACCATTGCATGAGATTGAGTCATCGCATCCCGGCCTCCCAGTTAGTGTGAGTGACACATAAAGTGCAATGTAGTTGGTAGCCTGACCAAACTTCCTTCTCTATAAATCAACTTTCCTGGCTATTACCACTAACATGAAACAATCATGTAACCGAATAGATTAAACAAATTCCAGATAATTCCACTGTAAACCTCGCATTAGTAACTAAATCCGATCATCGTATGATCCAATGCTTCAAGTTGTACCGCTATCATTCATGCTTTTATGTACTTTTTGTATCCTTGTGTTCTAATGAGGGAATGTAAAATCTCAAATGTGCGACCCCAACAAGTATCATTTGTTACATTGATTTATTTAAAGTGTAGGAGTGTTGGGTCACTCAAGATACGGACGCTGTCTTAGGTGTTAAGAATTGTGACTATTCCGTGATTGTCTTCTTTTTATGTGTACGATATTAGTTAGCACGATCATTGACTTTTGACAATGAGTGGTCAACGAGTAAGATCTCAAAACGTCACCCGAACAAGAAGTCTGTTTTCGTTGAAATACGACTGGGTTGAATGTTTTAAATTTCTCATGAGAAGATAAATAGTAACTCTGTTAGCCACAAATCTGTTTGACCGTCAGTGCGATCAGCTGTGGATAACTTTGTCTAATACTGTTCACCACCCTGTTTGAATAATGCAGCTCTTTCATGCTTTCCGTTTCTGTATATTTGGTGATGTACATCAACAGTCTGGTCACCGGCTAATTACTAATTATTTCGGTTTTAACCACGATAGTTTCATACAGAGTAATGGTTAAGAAATAAAGAATTCTCTGATAACTTTCTACGTTGAGATGATTAAAAATGTATCTTAAAATGAATTTTACTCCCCGGAGAAAACATTTACATTCTCATAATGGAAAATAATTTTACCATAAGACTTTATTTGAGTGCAACTGATTACATACATTGAAGAATTAACGCAAACGTTACCATTATAAACGCAAACAATGCTTGATTGGTAGTACGTTCTTTACAGATGGCTTTGATAGTAGCCCTGCACATTGGTAAAAATATAATGTCAATAATTAAAGCCGAGCATTATATGGGGGTTATTAAGAGAAAAACATTTAAGGAAATACTCCCCACAATGCTTGGCATCTATAATGTACACGTTGCTCGGTTGTATTTGATATGCAAAAATGTATAACCATAATAAAATATACTGAACAAAATATAAAGAGATAAGAAGCAGGAGAGTAAATACAATTATTTGTTTCCCAAGAACAATTTAGGGATATAACAATTTGATGTGGTCAGATTATATACTTATTTCATCTGAACTAATCCTATCAAGTTCTGTTATATATTCATTCCGAATATTGTATAAGGTAGTTATACGGTAACGTTAGAAGGGCTAATGGTAGCATGTAACAGCTTTATTATATTATAGTTATGTTTTGATGTATAGATATTGATAATACACACTGGTTCAAGGTGAACTGAAAATATAGATGACTGACGTACATGTAAATAATGAGTAAATGTTATTGTTTTAAGGTTTCCCTCTGTTATGTTTTTATATATTTGGTCATAATATGAAACAATCCAGTAATAAATATATTGATAAATCTTTATCATAATAAATATATGAACAGCAAGATTTAGCAAAAAAAATTCAAACAAGCAATTCTCTTCTCCTGATAATTAAGATATAAACATTATTAGTTCAGCGATCTTTGCGGTTCAAATATGTCATCGAAATGTAGACAGCTAGTGTGAAGCAGATAGCTATGTGATTGTTATTGCATGGATCCGCGCTCTATACTTAGAGGCTCTTGCCAGGCGTGCGGAAGTAGCTTGGTCAAATAAATTCTACAATTACAAAATGTGTGAATGTGAGATAACATAGGAAATATAAACAGATCAAATTTGGAACTGTCTGCTTCTCAACCTTTGTTGTATTGATAGATAAGTCAGTTACTATGGTCACATTGAATTATCCATGAGAGGCGTTACATATCGCACTTTGGACTTAGACAAAACCTAGCTTACCGGTGTGGATTATTTCAATCAATCGGTCTCCATTCCAAATCGTCCGTGGTACAAATGCATAAACATTACCACACTAAAGTAATAGTATTGTTACCATTAATTAAAATTATATTCAAATATTATGTGCAGTATTGGGGTGTTTGACTATGCTGAAACAGTCCTGTCTTTATAAAATGTCCAATTCTTGTTTTTATACCGACATAGTTAGCTGTCGGAGTGGTAAGGTCTAGATGGCCATGATTTTGTGTATTTATCGACCTTATCCAGTCAGATCACAAAATCTATAAAGAAGTCGGTTACGTATTTAGAGATGACTCAAATACCACGCACCTTTACCCTCTCCAGCTGCAAAATCATGGACCAGGATCTGGATATTATATGCATTATTTACTTTCATGGGACCACTTACAATACCTCAGTTATGTAATCGGGCAACGTTTGGACATGGGTACCATCGACGAATGTTGTGAAGAGCGATTCATTGAAAACATCCGGGTGTTGCACAATTCCTTAGTTCCATACATCAGGGTTCCTTCTGGATTTGTTAGCAGGTTTGGGGTAATTGTTATGTGTAATTGTGAATACGTGTAATTTAATACAATTTTCCAAGTAATTGAATGTAAGTTGTAATAGAGTCAAATTCAATTACAAGTAATTTTAATTATAATGATTACAAGGGTACAAATAGATGTAATTTCAATTACTTTCCAAGAATTTTCCAAATTTATGACACAGCACTGTATTATAACTCATTCCTTCGCACTGTTTATCAAACACTCTCGAGTATGGTTTGTAAGCTATGATTATTGAATAAATACTACACATGTATGTAATAAGCAAGGTAATTTGTATGCCATATACGTTATACTGGCCTTTTTATTTTAGCAAATCCCTCCACTGCAGTGTAGATAAAGTAATAGGCTTCCGTTATGCACATCTGTCGAGAGCGACACAAAAACAAGTGTGGGCTTGCTGCATTTTATTTACTCATTGAAATGGAGGTTAGAATATATTCATACTGATCTGATTAAACCATTCTTTATCTCCAAATAAGTTGAAAATGAGAGAATCAAATGAAGAAAAGAGGCTAATCATCTGAGGAGACTTAAATCAGAATTACCTAACGTCAATGACCCATTAGGTAAATAGAGACAGGTATCAAGACAGCAGGGCTATCTAAGTTGGCTGAGTGTAGTATCTGAACAGTCTCCACTGTTTCCTGAGCCTGAAGAGAGTATATACCAGTTTTACTACCTTTCGTTCATCAGAGGTTAATCAAGGTGAATGCACTAGATTTTCATTTACTTTTCCTGTAAATAATTTCACTCCTGCAAATTGTAATATATCCAGCATGAATATATTTATAAGTATTATTCACAAAGCATGAGTTTAGTGAAATCACACCATAGTTAAAATTCCATTACTTATCACATAACTTTAGTCAGCATTGATTGTAGAAAATAAAGATTTGTTTGTTGATTATTGGTAAGATTACGGTATAGGATTATAGCAGTAGCTATAAGTTTTTTTCCATCACCAAAGGTTTTAACCAACAATTATTATCACAAGTGCTCCAATAGACAGATGCCAGTGTTAGCAAGAAGCAAGAAATTTTGTTTGATAAAGTATAATATGTGGTAAAAGAATATCAGATGAAATTGTTATTTTTTTCACGCAAATGATATCTCTGAATGTCATATGTGTTCTTTTCAAGATAATATGTTTAAAATATAGTTTACCCACATGTGCTTTCAGATACTACATTTCGTGTCAAAGCACTAATTCAGCAAATGTTTCAATGACTGATACTACAAACAGTAAAAGCGATGTTCATATTTGATGATGACAGCCAGTTTTTCCTTTCCATGAAAGAAAAATGTAAATTTTAACATTATGCCATGATATATTATCATTAGTATAGCTATCATGCACTTTAATATATGACATCAGACCGGATGTTTTGTTTGTAGTTTTTTCCTTTTATAAATTTATTGGTTGGCTTTTCTAGCATGAATGATACTTTAAATGAACCATGGCTCTGTATATTATACTTCTGTATACAGTAATTGAAGGTAATTAATTACTTTTCAAAAGTAAATGTAATTTAATCATTACTTGTGATATTTAAGCAATTTTACTTGTAATTGTTACTTGGATGTTTGGAAGTAAATGTAACTGTAATTATTACTTTTCAATGTAAATGGCTCCAACCCTGTTTGTTAGTTACTAATCATAAAAGTAATAATATGACCCCTAATGGTTCCACAGGGTAATTCTACTAATATATTACTATTCAGCGAGAATCAGAAACTGGCAATTGTTCCACTGAAGATTGTTTTATCATTGTAGCAAAGTTATACTGCAGATAATTCCAAACAGGACCTTACCAAGCCAATTTTTAGCTGAGCATGTGTTCGTGTGAATCTGTGCGAGAGGTTACATGTGAGACGTTGTGTAACTGAGACATAAGACGATAAATCTCTCAGGGATCAGCAAAAAACACAATATAATCCATTGGCTTCCTGTATATATCATTTGATATAATTCTAAGGGCCGTAGGGCGTATTTTAGGGTTCCTAATATTTAAGGCATTTGAAAAACCGAAATTAAACGTCCATCATGATGAGTTATTTTAATTATGTGAATGATTGTTGTTTTGTTAAATATGTCAGCATTTTTTTTACTCTTAATATCAAATTGAAAATCATCTGAAAGCAAGTCTACCTTGTCATGAGCACATGTTCTCTCCCTGGTACCACTAAATTACTTGTTACCGACACGTTACAATATTCTGAAGAAACTAACCGATCGTTGCTGTTACCTTGAGAGAAACTTTGGGCATCACATTTCACTAACCTATGATATATGATGTGTGCGTAATTTCAATAAAATATGCAACCAATTCATATCTGTCAACAATATCATTATTATCCGACTGCTGTTCACCTTTGCACACTGTTCAAGATTTCCAACCCCTAATGTTACTGCCGTTAAGGCTCAACCTGTGACTAGCCATGGTTTAGTCGATTGCAACAGCAAAGGACAAATGTTCACGTACACTAGAAATACGGGGGCGAGTAAACATCTTTTCATGTCATTCAGAAGAAACACGTCTTGTTGAACGTTTAGGTATTTAACTTAATATCTGAATTTTGTTCAACACTTATCGTGAACCTATATCTGTGAGAACATAGCTTTCAAGTAACATATTTATCATATTTATGATCAATCCATAGGAAATATGAAACATTAAAACAAAAAGAATGGCATATGGCGGTGGGCAATTGCCAAGAAAACAGTTCCAGCAACTGTTTTTTTTACAGATAAACAGGCACAGATGACAGCTACAACTTCACTCAGACGAGATTATTTGCACTATCTTCCACCTATATCATAAAACTCCAGGTTCATCTGATGGCGTTTCTGTATGTTGCATAAACCTTGCCACAAAAACAATAGAATGCAAAGTCATCGCCTTACCTATGGCTTGTTTTCTTCCGTTAATGTTAATTTCATAACAGACATTTGGGCATACCCATGTATCCGATACTGTCATAATCGAGCAACGGCATGTTTAATTATCATTCTCAAAACAGCGTGTTAACTTAATCAAGGCCGTGGCATCGTCATCATTTTCAATTATGCTCATTTAAGGCTGTTTCTTAACACTATTTGAAACACATGGTTTCTACTGGCATATTAATATCTTAGTTTTAAATATTATAGTACCTGCGTCTGCAATGTAAAACGTACAGGACCATGAATGCTTTCTTGGTCAAGGTGTTTCTGTCAGGAGGCTCTGGATATAGTTCTAGTCGGTAACGCAAGACCAAAACTTATTTGTAGTTAAATGTCAGTAGAAAAGAGATGATGATCCCTTATCTTAGGAAATACTATACAATATCAAAGATTTGCTTGTCATAAAGCACGGGTGATATAAAGAATTGATTTAAAGAAAGGGTTAAATGTCTGGCCAGGAAGAAAGTTCATAATATTTAGTAGATAGGAAAGAAAGAATTAAAACCATCGGCTTATCTTACTTATTATTGTTCATGTTTTTTATGTACTATGTGATAACTTTCTCTAAAATATTCCACTGGCGTTGAACAACTTTATGTGAAAATATATTGTTTTATTCAACATGCATCGGTTGTTGTGTAGTCAGAAGAACAGTCGCACTGAGGCAGTTAAGATGCTTTTCTAGATTCTTCTCCCTTAGCCTGTTTTCCATTGATCTTACCCTTCTATTATTTGCAGGCATAATGAATTTAATTCCCTATACCTTAGTCATTGGTGGTTGTAACAACTCGTCTTCACTTCGACGTGTTATGTTATATCATCTTATTGACGGCATATGAGTCAAGGATGATGACCCGTGGTCAGATTTAACAACGATGAAAGTTTGATTAGCCTAAAGGGGAGAGACTCTAATATGCTTTCTCATTAAAAACAATCACCGTGGCCTTACACCGGAAACCTCATTGCAATGTAGTATTTGGATGTAAGTAGAGGAATTCAAACTCACACTCAAATCAAACGGACATAAATGGCAATATGCATAAAAGTAAATCCCACCAAACTGCAAATGTAACATCTGTCGTATGGGAAAGGCACCCCGTTAGAAAATTATGAGATAAATTCTTACTTTAAATGTCTTTGGAAAAAAAGATGCGGCATGCACGGTTGCTCAGTGCACTTGAAGGTCACCAGACCATATAAAACCTAAATGTACATTCACAAACCATTAATGAAAAGATAAAATGTGTCAATTTAAAACATACGGATATTTTCCAGTTTCTCGTGCAATGATTTCACTATTTTTAATAACTTGTCTTATCGCATTGTTTTAGTGCAGATGTTATCAATTCTTAGACCATAGGTCATAGCTATTCTACTGTCTCTTTTGGAGTTATGTACAATTATAACTTGTATGAAATAACAGTTAAAATTCCTTAAACGTTTATAAGTATGCTTTAAATTTGGTATCATCATTCGCGACATATTTTGTAGATCTATTGATTGAAAACACCTGGCTATCGTCATATCAGTTTACAGTTAAAAATCAACACACTGCATCAACATGTTCTCCCAGGTATTCATCTTATATAAAACCTAGACAGGGGCAGCGTTTTTATCTTCAACAGGGTAACGCTATCTTTTTTTTTTTCTATTATCAGTGAATCATAAACAAAACCCAGAAATTCGACCACATAACTTCAGTACTGATTTCGCTTCACTGGCTACCCATCAGGTAGCGTATTGATTTCAAAGTACTTTTACTTCTTTTCAAAGATTTGAAAAACGTAGTACCAGGATACATTTGTGACCGATTACATCTCAAAACTGCAACCAGGACAAAAAGGTCTTCTACCTCACAATTTTTAGTCACACCTGTCCTAGGACTGTTTCTTAAGGTAATAAGTGTTCTAGTTATTACCCCCCCCCCCCCCCGAAACTCTTGGACAGTTTACCTGCCAGCATCAAGAAAGGTGGCTATATTCCTATTTTTAAGAAACAACTCAATACATTTCTTTTTAAACAGGCTTTTGATCTGTAGTGTAGCGTTATTTTAAGGCTCTTTTCTGTTTTAACCCTGTATCCTGTCAACTTTAAATGTTTTCATTTTTTTTTTTTTGGAAAGCGCTCTAGAGAGTATTTTAGATTTTAGCGCAATACAAATGTTGCATAATAATAATAAAATGCAATATGAAGCCCACCGTTGCTCTTCGGCCTTTTTTGTAACCCTCGATACAACAAAGGTCAAAATGCAGACAATTCTATTTATGACTTCCATGTTATCAGAAAGATGTAAAAACGCCTACTAATTATGACTACCTACACAAACTATTTTTTTATGGTGACTGGATAAATATTTCCTACGGCAGGCGTAACGTTTTATCAATGTTATACTGAAGCTATCAGCTTTACACTGGGAGTACATGCAGATGGTTATAAATCGGTTGTTATCTGATTATTAAGTTTGTCATTAAGTTTGCTACGGGACCGTGCCATCAAAACGTATGGTTTTGGTGGGTCGTGTGCAAGACCAATTTTGGTGGGTAAATGCAGTATTTGCTAATATGAAACAAAGTTGTAACAAGCCAAGGATCTTTTGAAAATAATTATACTTGGCCGAAAGCTTATTGGGAACCACCTTGATAAAAATAATACATAAACTTCAGCTTAAACATTTATATTCTAAATAATTAATCGGGCCTTACATTTTATTTATGAATACGAACAATAAATATCACGATGTAGTTATTCAAACATTGTGTTTCCTTTCATGTTTAATTTAGAATTTCATCTTCGGTCTAAAGCATTCTGATCAAAATAAGAGGATAACTGTTCCTCCATCACCTCCGTTGTTCTGAAAAATGTCCTTCCAATACAACTTTAGCCAAATAGTCCTGTAAAGCTTTTGAACGTGCGATGCAAAACTACAGCTGTTGCATTTGAGACACTAAGACTTTCAGAATTTAGCTTGATGATGGCTCAGGCAGGGCTTACCACTTTCCTGATTGCAAGAACTTAAAATTTTAACACAAGGGGTCAAATCCATCTACAGTGATTTTGTTTACTATTTGTAGCATGTAAGTATCATAAAATCATTAAATAAGGTTGCATTCGTACTAATATTCCTAGAACATTGACAGTTTTACCCCAGCTTATATCTATCCTTGCCATCAAAGCAACCACATCATAAGTGTATCAGAAACAGAGAACAAATTAATGATTGCTAATGGAAAAGTGACTGAATAACTTTGTCCGGATAGTCCATATATCACATATTTTTTTAGGAATACACAGTCGTTGTAAACCTTGAGGATATTAAAAACAATACTGAAACTGAATATCACATTTTATTGTCACAATAAAAAATATAAATCAACAACTAGACATTTCACAGATATTGACTGTTGTTATATTATGACAAGCTTTTTCTTCCTGGTCCATGATCCCAACATTTATCATAAAGGAAGCGGCGACTTGTCATTATATGTTTATTCGGGTTGACGGCACTAGCTTATTTTATATAATCAATATTTTATTATATAAATCCATTCGTATGTGCATTATCCATATAGGGTATCACAATATTATTTGCCATAAAACAATAAAAGATATGAAAATTCTTGGAAGAGCATTAGCTTCATATGCCCTGCGGAGATTTACTACATTGTACTTAACTCAGTGAACCTATTCTGACAGCCAACTTCCTTCATTCTGGATGATCAGCATAATTGACAATATGGCAATGTAATAGTAAAAATAACATGTATTCTTCTCCCTTCTTCCTGCATGAATTGTTTCACAGTCCCATAATTAAAACCTGTGTAAAACTAATTAGAGGAAATAATTTTAGAAACAAGAATTCATTATGTCTTTTTCATGAGATCTCATAAGGCATATTTTATCAATACCTATTCAGTCCAATTTTATGTAAATGCTTTGTCAAATTGATAATTCTATGTAATTTATAATGGTGAATATACTTTAAAATGGCCTTATCAATATTTGTTGTTAACCACATCTGAAAATACATCATGTATCTAGTTCCTGTAAAACTAAAAACAAAATGTAAACAACGCTTGAAACTAGATAACGTAGATAGACAGTTGTAAAAGGAGTTATTAATAGTACTGGAAAGGAGAGATTCTGCATATATCTCCTAGATAATAATGATAATGAAATAAACCTTAACTGAAACACGATATAGTGTACAATAAAAAACGAAACGGAAGATAGGTAAATAACACCTGGATCGCGAGATGATGTGAATGCTACTTGATCTGTGACTGATGCAGGAGGTGATTCATACAAAATTTGTAACACAAGATAATGCAAACGGAGTTAATGTAAAGAAACATAAAAAAAGATGATCTAAATAACACTAGAGACGATAAACGATGTAATCAACACATCTAACAATAAAGGATGCAAACGAAAATGGATGTTTCATGTGTTGATCGGTTTTTCCAGAAACAAAAAATTCGAAACAAAGTCACCGTGAGATTTTTACACTTCTTAGGAAATTGTATTAAACATTCGGATATTTTACCTGCCATGCATAATTTTATTTGTACATCTTTACTGTTCGGAAGCTTCATGCGTTTTATGTATTTTCTACTTATTATCAATACTTTCCTGAGACTGTGTGTATCATTTGTGGTGGCTGTTTTCGTAGTGGGAGTGGGATTTATGCGTCTCCTTGTTTATATGTACAAATTTTACTTGTTTAAATATCCGTGAACATTATATCCATATGCAATATATGCAATAATCCGGAAAGGAAGTTTTAAATTCAGGGCCCATTCCCTAACCGATGAGCCACATGTCGTGCCAATTTATGACCAAGGCGTATACATCGTTTCAGCGTTTTATAGCTAACTCTCAATATCTATCCATCAGGTTTTTATCCAAGTAAGTTCCTTGGATATTTTTGTATACACACCGTCGTTGAGTTGGGTTAGACTTCTATAGATTCAGATAATATCGTGGGCTTAAAATTTCATGGTTTTTGTACAAAACGCATATCGTTGGGTACTTGAATTCGTGGAAAGACAAAGAAAACGTAAGGAAATTTTGTTTATTTATACCTCCATGTGCGCAATGAAGACGAGCCTGATGTACACAGGTGGTTCGGCTTTTATGCTTATCCCACCGTGCGTATGTACCGCGGTCATTCGGGTCTGTGTTGAACAAACATGCTCCGCCCGACCCGAGCCTTACAAAGAATTAATCAGCCGTGACCGACACGTGCCGGGCGATAAACCGGCTGCTAGTTGTAACATCCGATACATCGGCTATCAGATATAACACCCGATCACACCACGTTCAGAGAAAACGTGTACCATCACTTGACCGGAGCTAAAATGAAACGGGACCGTCCACATGAAGGTTTTTAACTTTTTTTTTAATCTAGGCGGTAGTCACAAGTGGCGCCTGGAAATTCCTGACGGGTCGGTGAGACGAGACACGGTTCGTTCGTCATTCATCTTGTCAGCTATATTTGGAGATACCGCCTGCATGTATTATTAATGGGTTCCTGTTATGCACGCAACTGTTGTCAAAATATTCGGATTAAGTGCTCTTTCGCGTTCCGAGATAATCGCGTTAATGCAACTGAGTTAACACGGCCCTTGTCTTTTAGGCCAATAGGTAGCTAAGTCTCTATTGAAAGAAGGTTGAAAAGGCCGGTTCCGAAAAAGCCGTGCTTCGATAGCTGTGGTTACGAAAATTGGAACTTGTGTACCGTTCTTGGCGTGTCAGATCTACCGCTTTGCGCGACAGAAATGTGGTATTGTTCTTGTATTTTTCACCCGAAATGTTGATAAGAGGAAATGTTGGGATACGTTTTCAGTTTAAATTATACTTTGAAATTTTTTTATTGTAAAGATATCAGGGGGCCGTGTTTGTACGATATTAGCGGAAATAAATTAATTGACAAAAGAATATTTATAAATCCCGCATTTTATAGTAATTTGCGAAAAGTAATTCAGTGTATTTAATAAATGTATCAAAAACAATAATAAAATAGTAATAAACAGTTTTTTGTATCTTTACTGAAAATTCAGCCAGTGGTAACAATTATATATATAAAGTCGACCACCGGCTGCCGTTAAGATATCGTATATCCTCTGACCGTGTGATTTTTTGATCGTTGGAATCATGAATTCGTGGATTATCTTCATCCACGAAAACCACGAAAATAAAATCCCAACTACTATTTCTGAATCTACAGTATAATAAACAGTTAAGATAACATGACAGGTTCCATTTGGGACTGTCTGCAGCATAACCTGTGTTTTACTGATAGAAGTACAGTCCTCAGTGCATTGTTTGATAGTTTTTCATTATTAGATGAAAACATAAAATTATAAAATTTACAACCGTGCAGGCGAATTTCACTTGAGGACTGATGTCTGAATGAGAAAGATGGCATAAGCCAACAAGGAGAGAACCTTCAGTTTATCAGCAAGCTCATTTTACATTCCAACATATTTCAATCAATCGTTCAATGCAATATCCTTGCACAGAAAAAACAACGAGCAAAACCAAGTGTTCAGGGACCAGCTGGATATGGATAACCGACAAGAGATTTAGAACCGGATTTATGAACGGGTGAGGGAGTCATCGGCCGGAGTTCTTAGTTCGACCGAAATCTGGAATCACACCTCAGAGTTTTTTTTTCTAAAGCTTGGCTTTGATATCTAGTGACTGTATATCTAAGTAGCAAAACTATAAAAGACAGGCGGGTTTACACGAAAAAGGAGTGCATGGATAACATACCGGCCGCTTTAAGTGATGTTTATCTATTCGTTATATTTATGTATAGTGTCACACCGGTTAAGATCTTAACGTCCAAGTTCTTTTAAGATCAAACAAACTGGATGAACACATACATACGTACACTCCAAATATAAAAAGGAATGAATCCTGTGTTAACAAATCAACAATATATATTAAAAAAAGGTACTTGCATTCTCTGGAGAGGTGCTCCCTTTACACCAATAACGAATATAATCACATAAATACACAGAGTCTAATCATGACGGCAAACAGCAAAGTTCCTTATCACTCGGTTCCTAACCATTTGGCTATCGCGCAAACACAAAATACCTGGATGTCACACTGTCCTGTTTCTATAAACCTCAATGTCTCCCTGTGTAAACACGTTTCAGTCCTTTACAGTGCAATTACTTATGGCTTCCTCAGACACCGACTAACTACACTTGTAGACATTGTAAGATATGCAGACCGGCCCAAGGACTGCTGTAGGTATCGTCAGTCTATACCTTACCGGTACGCGGAAAAGGGCCCTTCTTTCGAAAAAGAAGTAAAATAAAATAAAATAGTTTATTTTGCTAACACATGATAAGCAGGTAACATCAATAACTGCACGATGTCTGCAATGATCTGCAACTATCTCAAGCACTATAAAAAAAACTTAAATGTTAATCTTATAAATCTCACACTGTATACCTTATCGAAAATATTGAAGTCGATTGTAACATTGTTCTCAGTAACTTTTTTACACCTTCGACTACACAATAGCCCTTGGAACTGGAGAGAGGCTATATATAGTCTAGTATGAAAACAGTACCCATCATCCCAGATCTCTTACAACCACAATCAACTTTATATGAGTATGTCAGGCAAATATCACATTCTCCATATAACAACTGATGTTCAAATCGTTAAACAACATGGAGACATAAATATTTAAGGTTATTTAAAGGTTTTTTTATTTTTTTCCGCTCTGAAGCCACCACCTGTGATTGGAAAGTCAGTAGCTGTCATAATTTTAATTTTATGTAATTATTTATGTTTTTCCTAAATCTTTATACTGGCGAGTTTCTCTATAGGTTTCGGTAGTCTGCTGTTATTTATTGCTAAGAAAAATCTCATTTCTGCCTGAAGAGAGTATTAAGTCAGAAATACACATATGAACTTTATAATGCATTACGTGCTAACCTGTTAATTATACAGAGGGTTTCATATCAACTCTCATCTGAACACATTCGATCTGGATGAAAACTTAATCAGTTGGTTTAAAATTGGAAATCTCTAAAACAGAAGGCTAGAATATGATATCTTTTGTTATGTACTGTTTTATGTACATAAAGTTTCTGCCGGACCAAAGGGGACCTGCTAAACTTGGGTATACATAAAGCAGGTAGTGCGTCTTCTGTAGTGTCTTGGCCTTCATAAAGTTTGCGCCATGATGAGTGCATTTTTTCAAGGCATCTCTCTACGTGAGATTCCTTGTATTGAGGTACAGACTTCCAGTATTAAGGCCATCCTGCGGGTCAAACTGCCAACATGAAGGATATACGTTTACCAAAACAAAAAGAATTCGAAAACGAGGAATCGACCAACACAGTTTCAGTGAAAATCAATTTTCTTAGACCAGAATGACGGACAAACAGACCAACGTTTGCGGCCAGTTTTTGTTAAATAAATGGTATCCCCTCTTAATACATTGGATCCAATATATCATAAATTAACTCAAAAGTGAATATATTACCATAACTTATCATAACTTTAATTCAATAAATTCTTCAAACAGATCAACCCTTCTCATTTACAACGATCTAACAATGACATAAGAAAGATAACAAACTATTTCACATATCTAATAGTTAATCTCCTTCGCAGGTTATTTTAAGAAACATCAGCATTTGCAATATTATGAGTTTTATCTCTCCCAGTTTCTTCATTTGAATAGAAAAGTTTCATACAAATCCATATTCTAACATTCATATAGAAATGAAGGCAATTACTATGTTTTTATATTGGTATGTTTTTGTGTGAGATTACATTGAACGTGTGTCTCTATACCATAACAAGACTATGATATTCTATCTTGCGCATAAACGGAAACACCAAATCAAGCAGAAGAAATATGTAGGAAGCACCACTCGAAACTTGAAAAATATGAACCGTGAAATCCCGCGGTACGGTTACCAGATAGCTGCATGACAAATGTTAAGTTCAATGCCGTGCAACATGATGTTAAACATATGGACCTGAATACACAGGGTCGTTTGAAAGATTATGCTCCAA
This sequence comes from Sipunculus nudus, assembly GCA_026874595.1. Classification (NCBI taxonomy): domain Eukaryota; kingdom Metazoa; phylum Annelida; class Sipuncula; order Golfingiida; family Sipunculidae; genus Sipunculus; species Sipunculus nudus. The sequence continues at coordinate 30,962,827 of CM049317.1, read as the reverse complement.
TTCGTTCCATGTCATAATTTCCTACAAATTGCTGACAAGCAGAGGGCTGGAATATATATATTAAACATGACATCCTCAGAACAGCCTTTAATCTACCCATGAGAACACCAGGATATGTCAAATGTAGAGAACTTCATGTGTATCAAAATATAAAATTTGGCTATAAGATGTATTAAAGGAAATGCGTTGATAGAATCTGTAAACATACAATTAAAGTACAGTGCACCCTCGATATAACGACCATAAACGGACATTGACAAGGTGGTTACATTTTCGAGGTCTTCGTCTGAGCGAGGTCTGATATAAGAGAAAAAAAGGGAATTAGACCTGTGAACAAGTGGTTGATATTATGAGGTAATCGCTAAACCGAGATGTTGTTAAGGCGCGCTTTTACTGACTATACATAGGATATAGCAATACGTTTGAATGAAATAAAATTAACGTTAATACAAGAAGCTTATACTGCTACTATGATAACATGTCGTTTATTCGTCCAGTGCTTAACAAGAGTGGATTTAACCTTTAAAAAGCTTCTCGACATAATCTTATAATTTTATAATCTCTATTTTACATCATGACATCAGTTTGGCCACGTGGTTGTATTTTTCACGGACATAGATACACGTTTCCTTGTTGTATCTCGGAGCAGCTAAGAAATGTTTCTACCGGCCAATGTGAAACAGATGAGAGTTGGCAAAAATAATCCTTGCTTATTTTTTTAATTATGTAAATGCATTGCTCTTATGACAGTGGTTGCATACATTCACTGGAGTTATTTACAACGCATGTGTAAATCTTGAACGAAGGTTAATGACTAAATTGTTTGTAAAGTTACTAACCAAGTGATAATGAAAAATATATATAATTAGATATTTCAGAGGTGGACAGATGTTCCAAAGGCGTCCAACATGCATCCATGGCTTGAAACAATTTATGTAAATAGATAAAGGGGAGCAATCAATATATGCAGTTGTTTAGCTTAAAACATCTGGTACCCATAGGCCACAGTCCCAGTTGTCAATCATCAGTCATAATAAGGGTCTGACCAACCACAAACGAACATTGTGGAACCGGATTTGAATAACTGACTTTCCGATTTGTTGGTGTCATTTAGCTAATAGAAGTCCCCAACCATTCTTAGATTTACAATTATAGGTGTGTCTTAAATTCTACTGGTATTTAATATGTTTACATATAAAAGAGTGGGTATGCCTTACTTACTGCTTATTGATCAAAACTTATATATGATATTAATGAGATACATTGATATGGAAAAAACAAGTTTAACTCCTGTCGTTTCAGGTAGAATGCATGATATTGAAGACTTAAGGTGTTTTTTTATAAGAAAATGGACTAAAATATATTTCTAACACTAACAGTGTTATCACTGTAAGTAGATTACTTAGTTGCTATTTGTGTTAATGGTGATTCTATTTATAGCCTGACTAGGTATACACATACAAAGCAGGAATGTACACTGTCCATCTAGGGATTTGTATAATGATTAAAGAATCATTATAGTGTAACGGTGGCCCTATTGTTCCCCACGTCATTAGCGCATGAGTTCCTACGCTTCACCACACCACATGTGAACCAAATATTTCTGTCACGCTATCGGCCATAGGCAGCGGTTAGTCATTTTTCGTTGTCAGATTATACATTAGCCACGAACAGATTTCATCTTGAACAGTGCGTTCAATGCACTTTGTTTTACTGATAAATAAACAAACTGCAGTGTTTTCATGGAAATGATGCAATAAGCTTATCTCTGTGCGAAATATTACATGAAGAATTTTATTCATAAAAAAGTTAAGGGATGAGAAAAATTGAACAATTATATGTTATTTCTTCTCTGGAGATTAAAGAACTGCCCTGTATGATCTAACATTAACTTTGATCAGTCAGTCAGGTTTCAAAGCCGTTAATGGTACACGTGCCCAAACATTACCCAATTTTAGGATCTCAAGGACTCTTCCTGCCAACTCTAGCTGAACTGTTCTTCCTCGGGAGTATAGTGTGAAAGCAAGGTCCTCACTTGTACGCATGTACGCGTGTGTGTGTGTGTGTAATTGCTTTATATACATTTTCATTCTTTCTTGTGAACAAATGGTAATAACTTCTCCAACAATCTAACATAATTTCCGGTGGATATTTTCATGAAGTTGAAATCAGTTTCCAAAGGAAGCAATAATCGGTAAATGTAAATAACATGGTCGTCGCCAGATTTTGCCGCGCGACAAGCAACGATGGTAGGGAGGACCGTGCTACCAAATATTGCAGTGAAGTGTAACCCAAGCTATACACTTGCTGTCTAGCTAGGTTATAGGGCATAATCTGCAGGTCCATAACACCACTTGTACATTCATACACGCATGTGCCTCAGCAGAAGATCTTTTAAAATATCTCAGGCTACTCATTGTTTATACTTCCCGAAATGGAGGAAGATGGATATATTTTTCATTTTTGTAAAGATGTTATCATCATACTCCAAGAAACGTGTCCGACCCTTGAAATCTACCCGCTAGGTGGTGGCAGTTGGCTAACAATAAGTGGCCCTTTCTCCTGAACACTTGATAATGCAATGCCCGTCAGGTGATAGCAATTGGCTTACGGTAAGTGTTCCATTCTCTTGCACATTAGACACCAAACTAAATTATACGTCTCTCTATCCCATATAAGTTGTAGGCAAACATTACTTTTACCTTGGTATCCGTTTAGCTGTCCGTTAAGAAACAACTCTTGTCTTTTTGATTGTGGGTCCTAGCTATCATTCTATTTTTTAACCTTTATTATCATCTTCACAAAACAGTGATACATTAGTACAGTCATATAAGATTTCATTCAAAAGCTACATCACATTCAAGATCTATGGTGCAATTCTTGTTCAAAAAGGCATATCGGATTTGTTAATTTACCATATTTGTACCTGCTTGCTTGCTATCAAAATATATTCGCTAATAATTTCTATGTCATGTTGTGTGTTTCTGTTTTCTCATACCCTAGCATTGTTTGTGTGTTCCTTTTACATAGCTTATCACAAATGTGTGATTCCACTAGGTCCCAAAACGGTCTTAGTTTCACACAGTTAAAGAAGAAATGTTCGACAAATTCTACTTCATTGCAACAGAAATACCTGTTTGTGTCAGTCAAACAATTTTTTTGCAACAGGATACGGGTAGATAGATGTTGTGGACGATTTTTCCACTGTTAGACTCTTAATCTGGTTTCTTTAGTACAACTGTTTATGTTTTTCCATATGGCACTTTTAAAATTAAACTTCTCATATTTTTTGTTCCATTCATTTGTTTTGAAATTGTGGGGACCTACGCTACATTCGCTAAAGATAATCTAATAGATCTCGCGGTCCAATTACTCATTTCTTTACCTCTTAATAGAATAGCTGATTTTAGCGCCACCTGGTGGCTAAGTGAGCTATGCAAGACATCTGTCTTTACTACATTATATTCCAGTAGTGTACTTGGCCCAAATCCCTTTTTCTACACTATCTAATCAAATGATAAAATCTGTCCGTTTTGGAATATATCTTCCATGTAAATAATATTTGCTTTAAACCAGTCTCTGAAGAACAAAACCGGTTTTTTATACGTAAATGCGTCATTATTCCATATAACCCTCCATCCATATTTATTTTCTCGCATTGTACGAGTTTTATTATACGTTAGCCATGTGTTTAATAAACTTCTGTAGAAATCCGATTTTATTTGATGGGTCCCTTTCATATTAATCGGGTTGACGCTACTCTGAAATACTGAGAGATGGTTTCCCATTTTCCCATAGTAGTATAACGGAATGTTTCTCCAAGTTGTTTTATCGTCTCTCACTAATAATAATACCCATTTTAGGAGCAGAGCATATTGTATATCTTTGACGTTAATGGCTCTGATTCCACCATTTTTTCATAATCATATGACATTATTTTCCGTTTTATTTTTTTTTAAATGCCCTTTTGTTACTAAATTTTTTTCTGCCAAATAAATTTGAAAATCATTTTATTTATGTTATTCATTTCCTTTTCAGGCATATACAAAGCTTGCATAATGTACACCATCTGGGATATGAGAAAGGTTTTCACAATTATTATTTTCCCTCTTATCGAGAGATTTCTCTTTTGCCATTTCTCAATTTCTTTTACATTACGTTACATTAAATATTTTACAGAGCGCTCGACTAGTACGCATACATAAATACATATTCTGTGGCGCTTAACAAGAAAGACGATCTGAGTCCATTTAAACTACATAAGCTTCTTGAAAAAGGTACGTCTTAAGGGTTTTTTACTGAATTTCGGTAGACTCTCTATATTGCAAATATGCTCAGGATACATGTTCCAATGTTTTGGAGCGAAAGCTCTAAAGCTGCGATCTGCAAATGTTTGAGCTTTTGTTCTTTGAATATTAAGAATACAGGTATTTTTTTTATCTTAGAGAGTACACTGGTTTAGTTTTGTGCTGCAGGAGAACCTGTAAGTAGGGCGGAGCCTGCCAATATAAGCATTTGTGAACGATTGTTAAAATTTTAAATATTAATCTCCGTTTACTGGGCAGTCAATGTAGAAGCTTCAAGGTATCCCTGTTGCTTTGTGACCTATCCAAGTTCAGCATCAGTTTAGCCGCAGCATTCTGAATCCTTTGCATTCGCTGAAGTTCTGTGTATGGAAGGCCCATAAATATCCCGTTGCAGTAGTCTAGATGGGAGAGAATCAGCCCATAAACAAGTTGCTCACAGGCAGAGAGTGTCAATAAATTCCGTCTTATTTTGTACAAGTTATAAGCAGCTGTCTGACATTTGAGTATTAAATGTCTCATAGGGGATAGCGTTTCATCCATATTGACACCCAAGTATTTTATAATGGGTGATCGGTTCACAAGCTCACCATTAACTGTAATATGTATTGTTGTGCATTTCCCAAGCTGCGCCTTACTACCAAATAATATCAGTTCTGCTTTGGAAGAATTCATTTGAAAATGGTTTGAATCCATCCGTTCTTTGATTTTTTTCTAATGAATCTTCAAGACACTGAATTTTACCGATTTCTTCATTTCTGTCGTTCGCACTGAAAGAATGGCGTAGACCATGATCATCGGCGAGGCCTGACAGGCTACCCATTTCAGGTGTCACTACATCATGTAGAGTGTTTGCATAAGCTAAATATAAATACGGCACGAGACAACTTCCTTAAGGAACAGGAAACAGGGATTCTCTTATTGACGAATAATTATTTTCAACTTTCAACTTTCAACCTCATTCCTCGTGGACGAAGGTAGCTGTGTACCCAAGAATTGGCATTTCCAGTTAGTCCAAATCGGAATTTCAATACCTCTAATAGAAGAGTATGGTCCAAGGTATTTCTTCAAATAATATTTTTACTCGGAGCTTCCAGTTGGTTTCAATATCTGATGCCGGCTTACAACTGCTAAATTTGACCCCTACAATTTTAATTTCACAGTTTCAATAGATATTACATTTAGTTTCTTCATATTTTTCTTGTTTATGTTTAAAGTTCTTTATCCATAAAGCTTCCAGAGATTTCAGTAAATTGCTTAATTTGTTTAAAGCATAATCTGATATCTGCTTGATCTCTCATGAACAAAGTAACATTATCAGCATGAAGTGCAATTTTAACATTGTTAACCGAGTAATTAGTCAACGGTAGTTTAATGCCTTTTATTTCAGTTGTTTGTCTTATTTTAATTGCCAAAAGTTCCAGGCTCAGAAAAAACAGGGGAGAAAACGGACACCACTGTCTGACCCCAGACTGAACTTGAAACATTTGAAAAGCCAGCCGTTGAAATGTATACAGTTTTCACTGCCATTTAATACCTATATATCATTCTATTTGACCATTTTTTTAATTAATGTAAATAAACCCTCCAAATTGCACGACAGACATGCGTAGCGTTCTATTTAATTTACCATTGAGTATTTTGGTTATCAAATTAGTCATTCACAATTCTGAGACACAGGCGGGAAAGGCCAATATATAATTTTCCTGCATTTCTACCGTAATCTATGCTTGGGTAGTCGACTTTATCTTATCGAAAGCAAACCGACTTACCACACTTTAACCTCATTCAGACGACCACTTTATAAATGTCCGTTTGTGGTCGTAATTTGGAGGTTTCACTGTATTTTAATAGTATGGTCATAAATTCTATCAACATATTTTTGTTTGGAACACATTTTTAGCCAATTTTATTCTTGATATACAGATGAATCTGGGTAGGTTAAAATGAACTTCGAAAGTTCTCTACTTATGGGGATATTCTCGTGGGTTAATTTTTTTAAATTTTTTAGAGAATTGATGACAAGAGTAATACACGAAAGATACGTTAAGTAAGAATGTTACTACATATATCGGCATGGCTATTATTGGCCATGGCAGACCAAATACATCAGTTAATATGACGATCAGTGGTTATGATGTCACAGACTGTATTCTTGTGATACTTGCATTTATGTATATATTTATACTGTACTGGAACATTAATCTTTCCAAGATTTCTTTAGAATACCCCGTGACTTTTCTTTATCAGGGTCAAATCGAAACCTGTCACGGTAATGTGTTTGTATAGGAAGAGGTCCCATTTTCGATATACTGACACGTTTGTTTAACTAATGGTATGTATGTTATAGAAACCGCGTATAGGTCGTTAAGAAATGCGAGTTCTTAGACGACGGCCAGGCATATACAATAAATATTGTATGAATATGGTGGAATTGAAAGAATAAAGCATTAATGACATCCACACTGCTTTACAGGTTGTTTACCATGCATATGAGCCAACGTGTGTACTTTAGACACTAAACAGGGACCTTAATCTGTGGTAAACTAGAGAATACAACACCAGGATCTAATGGAAATTCTGACACTTTTTAATCTCTGCTTCCTCATAATCGAGTCCCCCACATGTCCATTATTTATAGGAAATCATGAAGTGGAACAAATTTGAACCGATACTTCTGACGAACCTGTACATGATGGCCGATATGATTCATAACCCTTTGCTTGGCATAAAACCGCTTTTTTCCAGTAATTGAATGTTAATAATATACATGATCATATTAATATATGATATATTTAAAGTAATACAAGAAAATGTTCAAAATAACTTGATTATGCAACATTTGACAAGAATTATAATTATATACATATATATGTTTATTTGGATTGTTTCCGGTTTAAATGAGTCCCTGGTGGAAAATGACATTCATTTAATTGATAGGAGCTTTATAATGTGGTTAATTTTATCCAATGGAACTTTGCTAGTGTTAGATATGTCAGTGAAGCAACGCATGTCCCTCGCATGCAGACTATAGATACTATATATTTATCTAAAATAGTGCAATATGGCGATGGGAGCATTAAATAATGTCTTTTATCATTTTCTCAATTCCAACTGACATTTCTGAATTATATGTTTCCCATTTTTTATGCAGACCCCTCAGTGTTTCATATTTGGTTCCTTTGAAATCTTTAGTTAAAAGGATCCATCCACATACCACATCTATAACATGTCCATACATGAAGTATCTGTCACTATATGTTTTTTTTATCCATTGGCATACTGCTGTAAAAGTGGATATACACTTGCACGGGGAGACAAGTGGCACAAATAAAATTTAGTGCACACGCTACGTGGTAGCCGTACCGCGCGTAATCATGGGTTACTTGTTACTTGTTTCCAGCTTCCAAACAGCTTCTCCTTTCACTTTTCTTCTCTTGGTTAGGAGTTGTCTTTCATGCGCAAAGTAGGACCTCTAGTCTGGCTATGGTAAAGATACACACGTATGCTGTGTATTTTTTTTTAAACACAATGTATAAAGGAGGATTGATGGTAAGTACGTGGATTTCCATATGGTATTTGGGATCAATATTCGGATTAAAACCTATGTATTCAGCCCATATTAGTAACAGTGTGAGAAAAAGAAATACTGCAAATGTTTATATACCTTGAAATAACTTTCTATAAAGTAAACTGTAAGATATGTGAAATAAGGTGCTACCTTTTTCTTATCATTTTTGGATGGATATAAAAGACAAGGGTACATCTGTTTGAACAAATTATTGGATAAAGCAATCACATGGAGAAATGCCATGGAAACCTGCAATGACCATGGCGCCATCTTGGTGAAGACAAACACACTAGAGAAGACAAACGACCTGCGTTATGTATACCCAGCATTATCAGCTCCTTTTTGGCCTGGCGGAAACTTTTTTTTCAGAGTAATTTACAAGAGATATCGTATTTAAGCCATTTTGTATATATAATTACAATTTTTACTCAACTTAAAATCCCACAACCTCATTGAATGTGTTCAGAGTAGAGTTAATGTGTCAGCCTCTTTTTAACATACAGGTTTTATTGTATCGCTGCCTATGTATTGTCTTCAGACAGTATAAAGATTGATATGTTTCTGCACTGCATAACAACACAGTATCAAAACGTACTTAGAAACTCACTAGTATGACCACATGAAAGAAACAAAAAATAGAATCAAATTAGGTTTAAGGTTATATTGTTTTATAAACCAAACATTGGAGACAGGCCAAGCCTACTGAAGTGTTGTAAAAGTAACTAAAACCGTTTTACACTCGTACGAAAAAAAACTGTGCTTTCCTCTGGTATATGTTATATGTTATATGTTTAAATGACGTAAGAATCAGGGAAAGAAAAATAAAATATTATCTCCAACGTCATGTTCTTCATTGTCCTACCAGTTCTATAGGACAGGTTTGAATATGCATTGTTCTTTCAGGTAAAATATATTCTGATTCAGTGAAATGAAAGTGTCTTGAATAAAAAACACCTCTGCCAGGAGGGTCCGCGTTCATCCCATTTCGCGCATGTTTGTGTGCTTTTTTACAAAATAACTCCCGTAATCATGATCGAAATCGAATGAAATTATCAGGGCATCTTGAGAAGGGGCCAATGAAGAATAGATTATATTTTGCTCTAGATTCGGTACATGAGGCGGAATCAATGTAATTTATGTATAATCGCCTATGCACAAATGAATCTGGGAGTATAGGCCGAATAAGGTGGTGAACGTAACCACCTTTTTTAGAGCATTCCATAAAATAGACAAACAACATAGCTAGGCTTGCAAATCATAGAATTTTGTTTTAACAATCTAGTTCATACTTTAATCCCTATGTATACTGCAACTTATTTTGTAAAAGTCATAAAAGTAAATAATTAAAACAATAAGATCATGACCATGACCTTTATTGACACTGACCTTCATTGCTCCTCGGTTTTAGCTGGAGATTTCCGCTGGGCAGATGGACCAACTAGATTCCGGATTAGCCGGACCACTTTCCTGACCATCACTGTATCATACTGACAGTCGACTATTACTGGACTGTACCATCTGTTATTTACGACTTGTACCACTGGGACGAGGGCAACTGCAGTCAGAGATTACAATTCATTTGTGAAATTTCCTACTTTGGTAAGTATTTTTACAATCCACCTTTAAACAAGACAAAGCTGCACAGAGAGTAAAACATAAAAAAAAATAATGCTGGATTCGTCTGTTAAACTGACTTTTGTGGCTCAGGGTTTCAGCAAAAGACTCAAAGCCGGGGTATCATGATTTTGTGTATCAGACCAGGCAATGAGATCATTCACTGTCGATCCCCATCCAGTGTGAGCGCTCTGAAGGTTTCATGTGAAGGTCCTGATCATGGCCGGGCTTCACTCACAAATGAGTGCGTCTTTCAGGAGTTCCTCTGTGGTATGATCCAGCAATGGGAAAAATTGCACAACCAGGGTCCTCAGGTGCAGTAGTAAGTGGTAGTCTGGTTAACATCAGGATATAAAATGAGAGAAAACGTGATACTGCTCTGTCTCGTGATCAGAAATCGGAATGAATGGTATTCTGATGTGCATATACTTAATTAAGCTGGCTTAATAAAAAGAAAACAGAAAAAAATCACAGCCTGAATATACTAAAATAAAAAAGTCAGTGCCATAAAAATAGTAAGAAAATAGTGGATGGTAATAATATTTGTAAACAAAAGTGATGTTTGATTGCCACTTTGTATCCGTTCTGGGTAATATTTCAAGAATAGACAGTGGCGCCTCACAGTATCCGAGACGAGGATTGCCGAACCTAACTAAGACTCGTCTGTCCAGTGCTCACTGTTTTCATGTATTCGTTTCTGTGAGCAGAAGCCAAATGCCAGGGTGATTTAAATTTCGTCGAGTGTTTGATATGGTGACTCAATCGTATGAAAGGTCAATGTTGCTGTCAGCGGCGGATATGGTCCTGACTGGTTCCTGTCTTTGTATTCAGTCACTCGATCACGTTCATCTTATCATTATGCAGGCCGTATTGTTCGCTCTATATATTATCGTCAATACACCGTTTAGTCAGAAATGGATACATTTCATTGTAATTTCATCCTCTCTCTCTCAGGTTAACTCATGCATTTTGTTCATTACCAGATACACTATGGATTTTTTATAATATCCTTTTGGGCTTCGTTTATGAAGTTCAGCTGTTTTTAACCTTTTTTACATCAGCACTGCAATACAGGACATATAATGCGTTAATCGTTGCACATTTAGACATATTTAAATATATTTTCAGTTGAATTGTGTTCAGTGTAGAGTCAATATCACATGTTTATATACAATGACAATCAATGAGCTGTTTCACCTATGTCTAAAAATGTACCTTTGTCGGATGATTTTAATAATAATGAGGAACAAATGTTATCTTAAATACAAAAAAGTGTGACTCCGGTTTACCGATCAAAGTTTTGTTAACCCATGGGCTCTCTCTGTCTCTCTCTCTATATATAATATAATATATAAGACATATTATATATTATATATTATATACTATATGTGATTTAAACATGGCTTTTTTTAATTCTCCTACCTAAGACTTTAAGTTTGGGTTAAATTAATAAATGAAAAAGGTTTTGGTCGTAAAATGTCTTTGTTTATTATAAATTTTAAAAATTAACTTTCAATGTGTTTCCTAGCCTTTTACCTTCACTGGTAGCTTAGTTTATAATATATTTGATGTGAATGTGTGTATATATATGCATGTTTATATCATAAAAGTAATATATTTAATTTCTTATTTAATCCAAACTAGGATTTATCTTATCTACTCCTGCTGTAAATTATTTGATTTTATATGTGTTATATATAGGTATGTATATATATATATATTTATATATTTGTGTGTTCGTGTGTCTAGTTTCATGCATTCATTAACAGCTAACTGTTCCATTTATATATTTTATTATTAGTTTAATATTATATATTTTTCAAGTATGAATTTTGTGTGTATTATAATTTATCTGTAACTATTTTGTATTTGTCAGATACACAGGGTACATATCTCATTGGGTAGGTTACGCAGACACTCGTAGTGATTAGAGGCAATATCACATGGTAAACAAAGTACACGTTTTTATCCAGTTAAGCATCGTTAATTGATAAACATTATTTTATTGTTTGTATATGCAAACACAAATGTGTTTTGAATGACGGTTTAAAACATCTTTCATTGTTTCGTACTTGTTACATACGAGCCAAAGAATCTGCAGAGATATTTTGGATATAGCACTTAATAGGATAACATCTATTACATTATATTTGTTGGAAATTAGACTTGCGTGTCTTTATTACTTAAAGAGTCATCCTACGTTAAACATAACATTTATGTCGAGAGAAAGATTCACGATAACCTGAATATTAGCTATTTCATGATTCTACATTCACTTCAGCATCAAAATCCTACCTTTATTAAGTAAACGATACCTGAAAATCAATAAATATAAAAATAATCCTTACATTTGCCCAGATTTTATTCCAAATATGTATAAAACGTGTTCAGAAAAAAATAAAAATCTAATTAAATAACTAATTGAATTCATTCATACACATTAATATTAATGCACTAAGGGTATCTCTGGCAAGAGGCACTTGAGAAACACAAATACATTATTTTATATAATTTATAATAAAAAAAAGGACATTTTCCGACCAATACCTTTTCCATGTATTAATTTAACCCATATAAAATGTCTAAGAATGGAGGATTAAAACAAGCCATGTTTTAATTGTGTATATATCTATATATCTATATATCTATATATATATATATATATATATATATATATATATATATATATAAAGACAGAGAGAGCACATAGGTTAACAAAACTTTGATCGGTAAGCCAGAGTCAGACCGCTACTTTACGCACTATTTAATTTTTATTATTCTTGTTTTTTTTTTTGTTCCTCATTATAATTATATTATATTGTAATTGAAATTATTCATTCACATTTCCCTCGATCTCAGATACGTATTAAAATGTGTCCATACTAATTTATAATCAATAATTACAGTATTGAGAATACATTTTCATTATGCAGACAATTATCGAACAAAGGTACATTTCTAAACATAGGTGAAACAGCTCAATTATTTTCATTGTATATAAACAGCTATAAAAACATATCAATGGAGGTAATCATTTCTTTTAATTCTGAGTTACTACCAAGCAACGCTGGTAATAATTTTAAATTTTTCGATGTCTAATAATGTTGTAAACAGGTACGGATATTATCCTGACGGGAACATTCTGTCATTGATTAAGGCTCTACCATGCCAAGAGAACCGTCATACACGCCGTACGGCTCTAACCCTTCTGAAATATATACAACTTGTATGTTTTGAAGGCTCTATGTAGCATTTGAAGCAAACAGTTCTAATCTCCATATCATCAAAGCGGAACCTTTTTCAACAACCGTACTCAGAATTTTGTGTACTCGGGTAATGTTTACGCATATGTACCAAGGACGGTTTGTTGTGGTGATCAACTGATTGAAAACATCCTTCCTTCACCATTGCACTTAAAGCGTTAGACGTGAATCACTCAGGCCTGGAGACGAGAAGACCTTGCCTGCATCTTATCCCTCGTGGTATTAAACGGAAGATTTACGTAGGTGAAAATGAAAGTGTGTAAAGAGGATACACGTATTACAAACTATATACATATGTTATACAATTTGATGGTCAAGTCGGGCAATATGAAAAATGTCGGAAAATGATGGAACTAGCACATTTATGTTATACATGTATAGAATATGTTATATGTTGTACTGGAGTATATGCTTTATAGGGCGGTATATTCCGCATCTGTTTAAATGAATATTCAAACAATCAGAACTGACCGGATGATATATGTTTGTATATATATATATATATATATATATATATATATATAAAACATACTTTATGATCTATTATTCTTTAGCAGACTACGGGTTCCTGAATATTGTTGACAAATGATATTAATATGTTTACTGTTGAAATAATATCTTGAAAAGGCTATTTAAATCATAGTGACGCTTTTGAAAAGATATTTCTGGATGTATATATTTACAAAAATATTGGGCAATCGCTTGAACAGTCAAACGAACTTGTTATAATTAATCTTTTGTATAGGAAAATTATTCAATTAATTATAATTCAGTTAATCTAAACACATTATCCGCTTTCCTATCAAATGCCAAGGAGTAGTTTGTTAGATTTTGGAGGATACTCATATTGCAAACCACATATTGAAGTTGACTATATGTTGAATACAGCAACTGTCCTACGGTGCTTAGGTGCACAATAATAACAATTGATAAAACAATAAAGGCAACGTGCCTCTCAACCCAGTCTAGAGTAACATTGAGACTGTTACAGCTATATTTATGATTTTAATAAAAATGAAGGTATTGTTTGGGCACGTAAACCACAAACGACTGGGGGTGTTAACTGACTGATTGATATACATGTTAGATCATGCTACTGTATTTTATAATCCAGGGTTGAAACAACATATAAGTGTTCAGTGTTTTCCTATCCCATAACCTATCAAAGAAAAAAATCTTCCAATTATTATTTCGAACATATTTGCCATGGCTGAGAAAAATGTTTTACATGTTAACACTGTGGTTTGTTTTGTATATCAGTAAAACAAAGTGCATATAACGTACTATTCTTTCTTGCGGCCCATGTATTATCTAATACATTGAATGACTAACCGCTGGCCATAAGTGATACCGAGACAGAAATTTGTAGCTAACCGCAAAACCTTATTGATGAAAGGTTGCGACTTGTACCAGTTTACTATTGAAGTATTTCTGAAAGTCTCTGCTTGGCTAAGGGGTCGCAACAGGGCACCATAATAATACTTTGGTCATGATATAAATCAATTACAAAACACATAAGTTCTCTTCATCGCTAGTGTACATTCCTAGTCTATATATATATATATAGATTAGGACATTGGAAATCGGAAAGTAAGGATTTCGACTGCAGTTGCTGTTGTTGAGACCCGTATTAGGATGGATGATTTACAACTGCGACTTTGACCAATGGGTACCATGTCTTTTCAGCTGGACTACTGCATATATTGTTGTCGGAGTTAATTTGTTCAAGCCATGGTAGCATGTTGGACGCCCTGTAGTATTTTTATAAAACTTAATTTGTTCATTGACCTTTTTTCAAGAGAAACATATGCCTTGTAAATAATCCCAGCAAATGCATGCAACCATTGTCATAAGAAAACTGCCTTTACATAACACAAATTAAACAAAGATTATTTTTGCCTGCCTCCTTCTGTTTCACATTAGCCGGTTGGAACATTTTGTAGCTGCTCCGATATACGAGAAAAATGCTTACTATGTTCGTGAAATATACAACCACATGGCTAGACTGACGTCATGATGCAAATAATGAAGGTTGCTTGGGGACTGTGTTGCTTGTAACATTATCACACAAAACCGCCTCCAAAGCTTCATCCCCTGAGACTTGTACTCAAGGTGCTTCCTGTCCGGGAAAAACTACAAAACAAGGTAAAAGGGTTCTCACTGCTGCTTGGAATCAGAGTTGAACCATAACCTCGGGTAAACTACACAACAATCGCCTGTCGCCCAAAATTTGCGTTATTTCTGAATGATTCTTACGACTTTCCTTACGATTATCGATGGTCAGTGTGATGTAAAAGGCATTACGACAGTCTTTATGTCTTTGGCTTCATCCAACTGGTCTTTTTGAGTCATGTACAAAATCATTTTTACTTTCTGTCCATCTCTCTGTCTCTGTCTGTCTGTCTGTTTGTCGGTCTCTCTCTTTCTCACTTTCTCTCTCTCTCTATAAAATATTTAATTGATTTATATACATTTTGCGTCTTCCTTTTAAAAAATTGTAATAACTTTTCCATCAAGTTCAGTAAGTTTACAGAATGTCAAATGGATATTTTCATGAAGTTAAAATGAGTTTCCGATATAAGAGAAAATTGGAAAATGTAAATAGTATGGCCATCGCCCAATTTTTGCCGCGCGTCCATCTACGATAGTCCGGAGGGCCGTGCTACCATACATTGCCGTGTAGTGTAACCTCCCCTTTAGACCTGCTGCCGAGCGAGGTTATCAGGCCCAGTTTGCACATCCATAACCAGAAGCGGATCCGGGGGGGGGGGGGGGTCCAGGGGGTCCGGACCCCCCCCCCTTTTTTTTCACCCGACGCATCCTTTTTAGGGGTTTTAGACGTAATTTTGCGGCCTGGACCCCCGCCCCCCCCCCCCTTTCCAGACGTGATGACCTTTTGTTTAGAATTTTCATTAGTCCTCCTCGGTTGGACCCCCCCCCTTTTCCTTAATCCTGGATCCACCCCTGATAACATCACTTGTACATTCATACACGTATATGCCTTTATAGTAGATCTTTTGATAATTAATAATGCTGCTCATTGTTTATACTTCCAAAATTGGAGGATGATGGATACATTTTCATTTTAAAGATTTTATTCCACAACAAGCAAAGTATCCGACCCTTGAAAACTGTCTCTCATATGGTAGCAGTTGTCTAACAATAAGTGTTAGACCTTCCACATTGCCAGACAAAATCCAAGGACATGTTAATAGGGTTTTATAATTTACCATTTAGGGTTCTCGATATCACATTCATCATTCACGGTTCTGAGACACAGGCGGGAAAGGCCAATATATAATTTTACTGCATTTCTGCATTAATCTGTGCGTGGATGGTTGACTCTATCTCATCAAAACCAGAGCAAGCAAACCAACATACCAGACGTCAATATTTGGGAGGTTTGGTCTCTCCAAAATCACCGCTTTCCCAATATTGCATTTAACTCTCTTTATAAGTAGTTCAAATTTTCAAAATTTAAACAAATGTCCTTTATGTGAAAATTTTGATAAGTGTATGTTAATGGTCTTTCTTAAAGAGTGCTCCACCCTTTGTGGTATTGTTCCTGGTGGCTAATGATAAGGGGCGCTTTAGTGGTAGTTGATGCTATACAAGTAACTGAACTCATATCAAATAAATATCTCCTAGGTTGTTAACTACTAGTAACGCACACTTGTTTTCTTAAAGATATACAATCACACACAAACACACACATATATACAGTAAAAATTCGCCTTACTGCCATCTCCATTAAGCGACCTCAAAATAACAACAATTTTCACGGTCCCAATTCTTTTTTTTTTTTTTTTTAACTGCTCTTCAATCACACCTGCCTTAAACGACCATCCCAAAAATGTGCCCTCTTTATTGATGTTCTCTGGGGGTCGTCAAATTGAGATTTTAGTGCACTTTAATTGTATGTTAATAGATTTTATAAACACATTTTCTATTGCAGATATTGTATATCTTGATAGACCGATAAATCTGGGTACAATAAAAGAACATCGAAAGTTCTCTATTTTTGACACACCGTGCTCTTCTCATGGGTGGGTCTAAAAGGCTGATCAGAGGATGTTGTTTTCATTTTTTTTAATTATGTAGTTAACTAATGACGGGAGTGATACAAGATTGAACGGTTAATTGCGAAGTAAAATTGATTATTATGGTTTCAGATTTCTGTAGAATGCTCCCGTGGCTATTCTTTATAGAAGGTCAAATTACCGTAATGGCAATGAGTTTGTACAGGAAGAGGTCCCATTTTCAAATGTACTGACATGTTTGTTTAACTAATGGTAGGTGTGTAATAGAACCCGCCTATACATCGTGTAAAAATATGAGATAATCGACGTTGGCCAGTCGTTAACAATAAATATCGTATGAATATCTTGAAATGGCCTTCCTCTTACACGAAAACAAACAAAACTATAAACATTGGAAAAGGATTCTATAATAGAGTACCACTTTTTCTTTTTTCTTACTTGTACCAGGGGTTGGTATCCTCGTACGAAAACGGTACATATTTATGGATACATTATCATCCACACTTTCCCAATAGAATAAATATTCTCGTATTTGGTTACATACCTCTTTCCAAGTGATCAATATGGCGTATGTTACCAATAAAATACTGTCCACAATCAGCTAAAACTACATTTAATGGAACCGACTCGTCCTTTGCCATCATATCATGTAAAAGCTTTACTTCCTGGTCCTTTCTGGCACAAGGTTCAGTTTAATATGGTTCACTCACAAAGGAGACGAAGTCATTTCGAGATCTTGCTCATGTTGTTTCTTATAAATACATGCACAGAATCGGCGTTCGGTGAGTAGTCACAGTTTGTTTTATTCAAATGATGGACATACAAGAAGAATCAATTTAGGGTCTTTTTTCTTGTCCTCTTTGCGCGTTTGCAAAAAAATATTGTTTACCTAAAATCTATGGTTAAAATTTAAATTTACATGACGACGTATATTTCATTCGCAAACATTGCAGCACACGGTTATCAATATGATAAATCAAATGTATGCCGTTTTCTCAAGAACAAAGCTATTTGGACTTTCACAAGACTGTAAAGGTTGATTACCATGCATATAAGTCAAATTCTGAGGTCACTAAACAGGAACATCAACTAGAAAATACTGCGATACTAGACTCTAACCAAAAAAATGACGTGTTCACGCTCTGCTCCTTAAAGCCTTTTATGTAGACCACACATTGTTTCATATTTGGTTCACTTCGAATATAAGCCTTAAGGGATCTACCCACATTTACATAAAGTTTTGACAAATATTTTAAACCTGTTAGCTTACTACTGTACACATGTGCATATAAACTTGCAGTTGGGCGACCAGTGGCACAAATCATAAATTTAGCGCACAAGCTACCTGGTAGCCGTACCGCGCATTTCCATGGTTTAATTATTTCCAGCTTCCAAAAAGCTTCTCTTTCATATTTCTTTTCCTTGTTCGGGTGTTGTCACGCATGCGCAAGATAGTATCTGTAGTCTTGCTTTAGTAAAGAGACACACGTGCACAATGCTTTCTTACATATAAACTATTGAATAAAAGAGGCTCGTTAGTGCGTGCATTTCCATATGGATTTCAGGATCAATATTCGCTTTGAAACGTTTGTACGCAGTCAAATGAAGTAACAGCGTGAGTTAAAACACATATAGATTTTGTTTATGTACCTTTTAATAACTTTCCATTAATTTTTCTATATATTATTATATATAATACATACAAACATATATATATATATAAAATTTTGCCTCAACCTAAAATTCCACAACCGGAGCGAATGTACTGATGAGTTAATGTGTCAGCCTCTTTGTGTTAATGTGTCAGCCTCTTTGTAACATGCAGGAATTCATGAAATTAGGTGTGTGGTTATATTGCTGGTTACTAAACAAAAAATGGGAGACAGGCAAAGCCTACTGAAGTGTTGTAACAGTATTTATTACCGCTCTACACTCGTACGAAAATAACTGTGCATTCCTCGGGTACATGTTATATGGTTTTATGTTTTAATGGTGTAAGAATCAGGAAAAGAAAATAAAATCTAATCTCAAACATCATGTTTATTATTTTCCTACCAGTTATATAGAACTGCTACTAATATGCATCGTTCTTTCAGGTGAAATATATTCTGATACAGTGAAAAGAAAGTGTTTTGAATAAAATATACCTATCCATAGCAATCCATAGCATTTTGTTTTGACAATCTAGTTCATACGTTAATCCCTATGTATACTGCAAGTTCTTAAGTAAATGTCATAAAAAATAACTAAATCAATAAGATCATGACCATGACTTTTATTGACACTGAACTTCATTGGTCCTCGGTTTTAGCTGGAGATTTTCGCTGGGCAGACGGTTTGAGGACCAGATGGACCAACTGGATTCCGGATCAACTGGACCACTTTCCTGACCATCACTGCATCATCCTGACAGTCGATTATCACTGGGCTGTAACACCTGTTATTTACGACTTGTACCACTGGGACGAGGGCAACTGCAATCAGAGATTACAATTCATTTGTGAAATTTCATACTTTTGTAAGTCCTTTTTTTTACAATCAACGTTCAAACGAGGCAAAACTGCACAGAGAGTAAAT
This sequence comes from Sipunculus nudus, assembly GCA_026874595.1. Classification (NCBI taxonomy): domain Eukaryota; kingdom Metazoa; phylum Annelida; class Sipuncula; order Golfingiida; family Sipunculidae; genus Sipunculus; species Sipunculus nudus. The sequence continues at coordinate 30,943,458 of CM049317.1, read as the reverse complement.
TTAAAATAAACAGAGCAGGATTTGTCTGTTAAACTCACCTCTGTGGCTCAGTGGTTGAGCAAAAGACGCAAAGCCGGGAGATCATGATTTCGAGTACAGACCAGGCAATGCGATCATTCACTGTAGATCCCCATCCAGTGTGAGCGCCCTGTAGGCTTCATGAGAAGGTCCTGCCCAACGGTCAGTCTTCACTCGCTAAAGAGTGCACCTTTCAGGAATTCCTCTGTGGTACGATCTAGCAATGGATAATATAAAAGACCCAGGACCCTCAGGTGCAGTATTCAGTGGTAGTTTGGTTAACATCAGGATATAAAATGAAGGAAAATGTGATATGCTCTGTCACTTAGTCCCAAACCAGAATGGAATTCTGATAAACATATACAGTAGAACGCCGTATTTCCGAATGCCGAATTTCCGAAAATTCGTTTTTCCGAAAATAAAAATGGGGAACCAAAAATTTTTTCGTATTTCCGAAATATATTTCAAGTATGTCAAAACCTAAAATGAGTATTGTAATTACGAGTCAAAGGCCTGTAGTCATGTCTTAGGCCAAATGATGACCCTAATTAATTAGTTCTGGGCCGATGTTGTCGCCGGGGCAAAGGTTTGAATACTACAACTAGCCCCGCAACGCTCGGCCCCCTGTACCCCCCCCCCCCCCCCAGCAAGCGACTGAGCAGTTTATCCAAGAGCACTTGTGTGTTATCAACCACATCTCTTTTGTACACAAGCAAGCACAGTTCGTCGGCTTGGGACAGGGTGTCATGCCAAATAACTGATCAGTTTACTCGCATGAGCATTGGTGAGGTATAATTCATTAAACGTTTGTGCTCGAGCAGCTTTTATATGTCCCAGTCTTCAATTACATAGATCGATAGGAACACCGTGTTCCTTGGCGATGTCATTGGAACTTTCCCTTTAGTGAATATGATGAAAAAAGAGAGCACGCGCGTATCCTCAAAGCAGGTTAGACTGATCTATGCCAATAATGCTCAGCAATAATTCAATATCTTTTATACGTCCAGGTCGTCAATTACGAAAATCGAAAAGAAACACCATGTTCCTCGGGTAAAATGGCAATAAGTTAATCATTGACTGTCGTACTAACTAGCCGCTAGACCCTTGTCCGCATTTCCGAATGTTCGTTTTTACGAACAAAAAGCTTGTCCCCCGACGCTTTCGGAAAAAACGGCCCTCTACTGTACTTTGTTAAGCTAGCATAGCAAAAGTAGTGAGTTGTAATAATATTGGAAGACAAACGTGATGTTTGAGTGCCACTTTGTATCCGTTCCAGGTAATTTTTCAAGAAGTAGAGAGTGGCGCCTCGCAGAATCAGAGACAAGAATTGCCCAACCTAGCTTAGACTCGTCTGTCGAGCGCTCGCTGTTTTCATGTATTCGTATCTGTCAGCAGAAGCCGAATGCCACGATGATTAATTTTCGTCGCAGGTTTGGAGAGTGTCTCTACTTTGACGAGTCAGTTGTGCAAGTGAACAACAGAACCAACGATGCACACTGGGAAGTGTTCACTTTATATGACTAGAATTTTTAAACTACCCAGTTAATGTTTATACTGACCTATAGCTCACATAGGCGGATCCAGAGGGGACCACAAGGGGCACGCGCCTTCCCGCTTAGCTTTCATAATTTTATCAATTTATTTATTTAATCGTTGCTGTCTCAAATATTATATCCGGCCTTTCATCTAAATGCACTATAGATGTACAAAGAGGTAATTTTTATCTCAAGCTGACCCGCTTTCTTATTTTCTCACAGTTACCCCACTCTGTTGTTCAATAGGTCCAAAGCAAAAGAAGTAACTGGACACGCCCCTTGGTATTTGGACGGCCAGACCTTAGCCTGCATTTCCTTAAATCTTTCCGAATTGAAATACTATATCCCCCATACTATTGATAACTATTGCGTTTAAATAAAGGTCAACACATTTTAAGTAAATCATTAGTATGCCCAGATGAAGTACAAAATAAGGCATATGTTTCGGTCAGTTTACTTGCATACACCATGTAGCTTACAGTATTCTGATGAGTTTATATAATTACATATTTCGGCAAGGCGAAATTCCTACTTTAAAGGGCATATTCTTTCTGGCCCATTTCTAACCCATTGTATGAATAGTGCACGAGTAAACTGAATACATTAACAGATGAATATAGGTGTTAGAAGGCATACTTACATAACAAAATAAAGTTTTCCGAGAATACTTGCAAAGTTTCAAAATCGTCAAATTACCAAGTCGGTAAAGCTGTGAAAAGCGCAGCTGCCGCTGACTTGGAAATATGAAGCTTCAGTTGAGCATCTTGTAGCAGTTTGTTGGATCCGTATATAAGGTTTTCACAAATTTAGTTTAATGAATGATAGTTATATAGTTTTATAAAGACTGTGGTTCAAGTATATTAAAGGTTCGGATGTGGTGGAAAAGTGGGCCCTTGATGATTCACATTAGCAAAGGAAACAGAATGAATTGATATATGAGGGGTTGGGTGAACCCTATCATGGAAATTATTAAGTATTTCCTCAACAAATGAAACGTTATTAAATATGGTTAATTTTCAATTGTGAGTATCTCTATTGTCAAATCTTTTTTTTATTTTTTTTCTTGTGTCTCAGACAATAGGTGCCTTTATTATTTCTATTCTTTTTCATCATCGACACCAAGAAGAAGAAAAAACGTGACGTAAAGCCACAAAAATAAACAACTGATCTGAAGTGATCATGAAATTAGTTAACGAAAGGCGCTCTTTAGGTGTTGCACTTGAAAATAACATAAACCACACATATCCATGTCAGAACCGTAAAAAAGGGTATGTTTATCCAATAAGAACAAAATCCCATATCAGTATAACTATGCCTTCTTATTTAGATTATCTCCTGGCGCCATGATCTACAAAATATGTAATATGTGATAAGTAACACAACAAGGATTATACAAAAAATTGTGTCTCAAATGTACAATTCTTTTATAGTATCATGCAACCACTTCCACCGATCAATGTATGTATTTCCCTCACCTCTTCGCCTCATTACGGATATTTTGTTTTCTTAATCTATTATTGTATGTTTAAAAATTTCGGAAAAGACATTTCCGCAATAAACATTTTTGTCGATGTAAACAAAGTTTTCCTTGTATAATCAAATACAATTGTAATTGAAAAGCTCCCGATTCCTTCCTTACATATTTTCATGCTCACCGAAAATCACTTGTCTAATTGTTATCGAGATCCGACTCTCACGAAAGCCGTACCAAAAGTTATTAAATTCATACGAAAACCGTAATGTATATCAACAGAAAAAGAACCTGTGCTCCAGAGAATCAATACTTTTATTACAATATTCACAGTCAGGACTATCGACTAGTTTCATTTTGTATAATTTCTCTCTAAATGGAATCATTCGGTGGAGGAACTTGAAATGAAAATCCTGGGATTTTTTGGAATACAGGTATCTGTTGGGGTAATTTATATATAAACTGAATTGTTCATTAGATATATCATACATATTTCGCCAATATGAAAGAGCAGTTGGTTCTTGATATTTTATTTTTATTAGTGTGTTATAAAGGAATTTACATTTACTCTGTAAAACAGAACTAGTTTCAGATGACACCTCGCCCGACGTTTTGATTGATGTGCAAATTTCTAAATTTGTCTTTTCTTGGATTAAAAATGTTTTCCATTGTTTTGGAATTGGTTTAGTCAAACTATACACTTCGAGAAAGTTTGTATTTAAAAAATACCTCTGTTTCAAGTCCGAGGTGTTCAAGAAATATCCTTTGTCATTGACAATGTCTTTGATCCTTTTTATACCATATTATTACCAGTGATTGTAGAATATACTTTTCTTGAGAATATTGCTAAATGGATTGTGCCATATTATTTCCTGTCTTACGTCCTCAATGTTTGTTGGCAGGAATCTCGATGTGAAATCTTCTACAGCAAATAAAATGGTCCTATGGAAAGGTGGGCTGCTGGGTGGGAGTGTGAGGCTACAGCGACTCAGAAATAGATCTTTTACATTCATGTTATTATTTCCAAGATATAGATTTATAAAATTTTCTATAAAAGGCATTTAACCGTTAACAATTTTTTTTACCCAGTTAAGTTTTAATGCCTTGTCTTGTGTTTCAATGTATGGTAATTTTATACCTCCTTCGCTCATTGTTTTTATCATGACATTATATTTGATTTTTGGTGTTGATTTTTTCCATATGAATGCATTTATAAGCTTTTCTATTGTTGAATCTTCTTTTTCTCATTATATACAACAGCAACTTTCCCTGCCGCTATGCTTTAAGAATATAAAATATTGAAGTCTTTAAATAATGTTTGTCAAATGTATAAATATTTAGTGTACCTCGAATATGATGAAAACTTGTGTTTGTTGTCAATATTTCTCACACATATCCATTGTTAAATCATAAAAGTAGGAGTTACCTGGTAAAGTGTGTTTTACAGATCTTTCAATGTAGCAGTTTTAGTGAGTTTAATCAAAGTTATCTGTATTCATTGATTTAAGACTTTCAGTTTATTTGAAATTCAAATGCCCATTTATTGCAGAATTTCCTTCATAAATGACACTAATTTAGGTCACAAAGCAGACTGAAAATATAACCTTGTTATTTTTGTATTAACCATTCGATGCTCCTTTTGTATAAAGATCAGTGCATTCAGGCAGTTGAGTCCAAGCTGCAGTAAACTTCTGGATCCGCAACTGCTTCTTTCTATGAACGGTGCGACCATATTTCGACATCTCTAGGTAAAAACAAAATCATTAAAATTAAAGCAAATATTAAGATATCTCTCTTGTAACTAATCTCCTTGTGTGAAGCGGCATACAATAACGCCGCAGAGGTCATGAGAGACCTAATTATATATATATATATAAATATATATATATATATATATGTATATATATATATATACTTTGAAGAAATGTCGGTCATTTTGTTACAGTCGAACTATTGCTGGGTTCATAAAACGTATAAATGAGGGTTTCTTTTTCGTTACTATGACTCTTAACGTCCAAAGAAAGCTGGGTTTGTAGATGAAATAGTGATGAAAAATGCCACAAATCAGTTGACCAAATATAATATTTGACTCGAATCGGCAATGTCGCATATATGTGATCTGTAGATTTTATTCTCCAGGGAAATCTATCGGTTGGTGGCACACATAAACCCCTGAAGCCTACTTTCAGGTTGCTGGCTTTCGAATGTTCCGGAAAAACTGACGGTTGACCCCTTTCCTGGATCCGCTTTTCATGTTGTAGATTTGAGTTTCGCGGATGTCAATAAATGTCAGTCTGATATTACATACTTAGAATGTACTTTCACCATTAACAGATAATAAATGTATAATGACCAAAAACTATGTTTTATTTAAATGTTTTTTTCAGAATTGCGGTAATATATAAAAAGTTATTCAACTGTACATTAATGATGTGGGACAATTTAGGAACAGAGAACAATTTTATTAAATTTCTATCGTTCATTTGCCTCAAAAATAAGAAATGCCCATTTATATTTCTTTTTAATTTAAAAACATTTTACATATAAGTTTTTACTCATATGGAAAGTGTCATTTTGTGCGCAAGATATTTTTTTTACCCGTTACTTTCCCTCGGCCAAGCCTTGTCACTGGGGACAATGAATTGAATGTCTTTCATTCGCCAGATTTTTTAATTGTCCAGTAAAATAATTTGTCCAAATATAAAAGTAATCCTGCTCAAAATCAGTAAAACAAATGTAACAGCTAGCCAGTTAATTTATCCATTTTAAGAAATATTTCATACAGAAGGTCAAACTTCCAAATAACTGTGCATTTATTGAGAGGAAAGGTGATATAAACACATTGATTTTGAAGAGCTTTATTCCTGGATTGAAATGATAAGTGTCAGTTATTTTGTAACTTTTTATGCACGTGTGAACGTTACTTGAATCTCACACACTGCATTCATGTGACTGTTTTAGATGTGCAGTCATTTATTTTGCATTTTATCATAAAAATGAACGATACTCCTCCTTTACGCCTTTAACTTTGTCTGTATGCAATCGAACTGGCCCCCCTCAGTTCTCCAGAAATGTTGTGTACGGTTGATACATGCTTCTGTTATTGGTTCATTTTGTGTTAAATATCGAGTATCGAGTATCTCAATAATTAGTGTATGCATTACCTTCAAATTTGCATTAAAATTTGATCCTGGATAACTTCAACGTTGGTGAAAAACTGAGGGTCCACTAATTATCTCTTTCATTTTTATCCAACATTTTATGGTTATTTTAAGACTAAAAAATAACAGGCCTGTGAACAGTAATGTTCAGTTATAAATTCGTATCATATATAAGAATAAATAAAACACCTTTAGCCATAGTAGCGTATTAATATACACGTTTACTAAATTCCACTGTGATTGGCCCATTCTGAGTTTGAAAAATCCAATAGCTCAAAACAAAGTACTGAATGCGTTTTTTTTTATTGTCAAAGGGGCATGGGACAGTCCCAGCTGCGCATTCATGTAATTTGCAATCGATCATTAAATCTGGATCTGTTGGTCACGACGCTCATATGAAATTGATTATGAGAATACTTGTATAAAAATAAGCGAATGGAAATGAGGCAATAATTATCTCATCGTATATCACTATTTGAAAATGTACACAATACACAGATTTGGAGTTGCTTGTGTTGTTTCATGGACAACATGAAAGATGCAGGAGCCTCTCATGATCACATGTTTGTATATGCATCAGTATCTATTCTAAGTGACTGTTATATGCATGTACATTATATAACAAGGCCTAAAGGCCTAATGCGAACATGTGCAATGGGATATACATCAGGTATAATGCTTCCATGCTGGACCGTCACACTTCAAGTACATGTGGGACATGTATATGTACAATGCAACCACTGAACATTTTGAACCTGAGTGCATGCATCAATTACACAAACGTCACTGCTAAAATACCGACATCGGTGCACACAACACCAAAATGAATGTAAGTGGCACCACCAGTCTTGTGTGCGAGAAAGCCATTAAAGATGTACGGACATAATCAATTTCAGGCTTCTCGCCACTCTTCGGCTATTTGCGCAGAGGCATGAAACATCTAAATACAGCGAGTCAAAAGCGACTACGTGTATCCGCCGAAATCAAAGTAGTACAGGTGAAGTGAGGCATGAATTGAGTGGTAAGGGAAAATGGAATGAGACGGGTGTTTGCAACGTACACATGATTGTAGGTTACACTATCTGAGGCCAATACTGCAAATCACTCTGAAACAAGGGCATTAATTTATTTAAAAAAACCGAAAGGTAAGTGGCGCCACCTGTCTAGTGTACGAGAAAACTTTCCAAGATTGATGAACATGCCAAAAATCAGAACAATACCTTGACCCACTCGTGAGACATGAGCAATTTCACCTAAAGCAAACGTACAAATAGACGCCACAGGAAAACAATTGCAGATGGAGCCACCAGTCTTGAGTACATGAGGGCGGAGTCCAAGATTTAGGGATTTGCACAGTTTCAGGCCAATAATGCAAATCATTTCTGAGAAACGGGCATTAATTTAATCTACGAAAACGGAAATGTAAGTGGCGTAACCTGTCCGGTTTAGGAAATAACTTTCCCAGATTGATGAACATACCAAATTACAAACCAATGTCTTGTCCCACTCCAAAGATATAAGCAATTTTTACCCAAAGCACATGTACGGATGAACTCTACGGGAAAACGATTGCAGATGGCGCCACCAGTCTTGCGTACATGAGGGAGGAGTCCAAGATCTATGGATATGCACAATTTCAGGGTAATACTGCTAATCACTCCTAAGAAAAGGGCATTTACTTATTTTTCAAAAACAAAGGTAGGTGGCACCACCTCTCTGGTTTGCGAGTAAAATGTTCAAGATAGAGGGACATACCGGATTTCAGAAATTTCAAATTTCAAGGTCACTACTTGAAATAACTTTCAAATAAACAGACTTGCATTAACTTTTTAAAATAATACAATGAACTTACCATGAAAACACCACACCAAGCTATTAGAGTAATCAGACTTCAGCACATAGGCCTCTTCCAATCCTTGCACTGTGCCAAAGCTATTTATAGAGCTTACATAATCTTGACGAATGGCCAACATCCAGGCACTGGCAAATCTTGGCAAATTGCTAATGGTAAACCACGTACTTCCATCTGTACATAGAAGTGGTCCATACTTGAAGTAAATTTCAAATAATTTCCCAATACAAAATGCTATTCAGGTGTCTTTTAAAAAAAAGAAATAATGCATATATGAAAAACTATTATTGATACATACTGAATGAAAATTTATAATACAGCTACGTCTCACTGTTGGCAAAATCTTGAATTAAGTTGAGTATGGATACCAAATATTTTTAATCCACGTACAGCCATCTTTATATAGCCACAGAGAGCATTCCCACGTACTTTCTCACTGTCAGATATTAAACCTTCGGAAGACAAATATCTTTATGAAAGTTTACGAACGAGAAAGGCGATTCGTTTTCTGCACTGAAGCCCTCGAGGTCTCTGGTTTTCCCTGGAGAAGAGTTATCCGCAGCCGCCTCTATGCAGGACTATGGTTAAGACTGAGACGTCATGTGTGCTGCTGCTAGATCTCGATTTCTTTTATTCTGACGATTGTTACATTCACATAGACACAGGCAGACATACACACACACATATATATGTATATGTATATTACATTTAATCGGTTAAGGCTTTTAAAGCTCATATTCAGCAAGCGTTAGGATCTTCAGTAATATATGTGTTTAGGTGGTCGTTAATAAACCTTTGCAGAAAGAACCTTTACCTAAATATGGACAACCCTGTTATAGAGCAAATGTTGTCTTTAATGTTATTTGGATATATTAGTCTAGCAGAATACACATGAGGAGTGTGTTGAGAATCTTCTTCCCGTTCTAGAAAGAAGCACCCGCTATTGTCAATGTTGATACAATGTGTTTTCTGTTCGGACTTTAAAATGTTTATTGATCAGATACCGTATGATTTCAAGGATAAATAAGATATATCAATCCGTGTTTTTCACGCCATGTTATACTTTGTAGGAATTCAAGGAATAAGAGGCTGGTGGGATTTTGGGTTAGCTCGGTATAGCGCCACAAATATCTTGATCCTGTCAAACTGTAGGTCCCACATCTCTAGGCTCAGTACTTACATTCTGATTAGAAAAGAGGAGTGCCTCTACCTTATGCTTAATGGAGAGGTTCTGCCTCGTTTCACTGGGAAACAAATTGGGCTGATTGGTCATCGTGGGAATACATACCGATAACCCATCGGTGCGGTAGAAACCCTGACTTGGTGAAACCAGACTATAAAATGACAAAAGTATGTACAACCTAATGTCACGCAGTCCCACATCGAATGGACTTTTACATTTTATTTAAACTTAGAATAAGAAATAGATTAGTTAGCAATTAAAAATGGAAGCATTTACCTCCATGTGTTTTCATTATTTTAACAGCACGATTGTTTCATATTTTAATTAAATTTATTACCATGAATGAGGGTCAAGATAAAAAAAATTACTTTGCCATAAGACTATGTCTGAGTGCATCTGATGACATACATTCAAGAATTGAGCCAAATGTCACCATTATACACACAAACAATGCTTGGTGGGTAGTACATGGTCTTTACAGATGGTTTTGGATAGTAACCTTGCACATTGGTTGAAATATAATATCCATAATATTTGAGCATTGACTTGGGGTTTTTCAGAGAAAAACAGATAAGGAAGTTCTCTCCACAATGCATATCAAATATAAGGTGCACATGTAGCTTTGTTGAATTTAAAATGCAAACATTTAAAAACATAATTAAATATACTTAACAAAACATTATGATATAAGAAAGTAGGAGAGTAAATACAATTATTTGTTTTAAAAAAGCCATTTAGAAATATACCAATTTTATGTGGTCATATTATATACTTAGTTCATCTGAACAATCTCTATCAAGTTCTGCTATATGTTCATTCCGAGGATTATATACGATAGTTATACGGTAACGTCACGTCAGAAGGGCTAATAGTAGCATGTAACAGATTTTATTTTTATAAAATAGTTATGCTTGGGTGTATAGATATAAATAGTACAACCGATTCAAGGTGAACTGGAAATATAGTTTACTGGCGTACAAGTAAATAATACGTAAATGTTACTGTGATATGGTTTCCCTCTGTAATGTTTTGATAAATTTGGTCATTATATGAAATAATAAAATGATAAATAAATTGCTTATTCTTAATTATAATAAATAATGAGCAGCAAGATTTAACAATGAAAATTTGCAACGGCATTTCTCTTCTGCTGCTAATTGAGATAAACATTATTTAGTTAAGCGTCCTTTGTGGTTCCATGAATCAAATATGTTATCGAAATGTAGGCAGCTAGTGTGAAGCAGATAGCTATGTGATTAGCATGACATGGATCAGTGCTCTAAACTTAGAGGCCTTTTGGCAGCCGTGCGGAAGTATCTTGGTCAATCAAATAAATCATACAGTTACAATGTGTGTGAATGCCCAATGCGTGAGATATCACAGGAAATATAAACATATGTAATTTGGAACTGTCTGTTTGTCAACATTTGTTGTACTGATAGAAAAATAAATTCCTATGGTCCCATTGAATTATCCATGAAAGATGTTCCATATTTAACTTTTGATTCATATGAAATATGGCTTAGCGGTGTGGTTTATTTCAATCAATCGGTTACCACTCGAAATCGTCCGTGGTACCAGTGCATAAACATTACCGCACTGAAGTAATAGTATAATTAGCATTAATAAAAACCATATTCAACTGTTATGTGCCGTATTGAAGTGTTTGGCCATGCTCGAACAGTCCTGTCTTTATAAAATGTCCAATTGATGTTTTATACCGGCATAATTAGCTGTCAAAGTGGTAATGTCTAGATGACCATGACTTTGTGTAAACTATTTCCTAATTTTTCGACTGTATCCAGTCAGACCACAACCAGTTTGAAAAAAAAATCTATAAAGAAGACGGTTACTTCAAATTAAATACAAACCCATCTTTACCCTCTCGAGCTGCAAACACCTATACCAGCACCTGAATACTATAAACATTATTTCATTACATGGGATCACTAACAATATCCCAGTTGTTATGTACTTTTCATGTGTTCTTTATAAAAAATCAGCCGTTTTCTTTGACAGTGCCAGACTCTTGGTGACGCCGATTTTTCACGCCGACACCGAAAAAAAATCAGGCTCCTAGGGATGTCTGTCACAACTCGGTAATGAACCCGTGTCGGTACAAAGTCGGGCGATCCAATAATATCGTGTAGTGAGTCATCGGCTTTACGATTATCGATCGGTCATGTGATGTACACGGCATGACAACACTCGCTAGGTTGAGAATAGAGGGTTTATCCAATAGGACATAACCTTTTAAGCCATGTGCAAAAATATGTTGTTCTTTCTGTCTGCCTGACTGTCGTGCTCGCTGTTTGTCTGACCCCCCCCCCCCCCCCCATCTCTCTCTCTCTCTCTCTCTCTCTCTCTCTCTCTCTGGGTGTTTTTAAATATATATCGGTCAATTTAGTTTTCCATTCAGGGTTTTGGGTATAATATTAACAATTCTGAGACACAGGCGGGAAATGGCCAATATATCACTTTACTGCATTTCTGCAGTAATCTATGCTTGGATAGTTGACTTTACCATATGAAAATCGAGGGCAAGGAAACCGACATATCAGACTTGAATTATTGGTGAGGCATTGTCACTCCAAACTCACTGCTCCCGTTTTCCCAATTTTGCATTTAATTCTCTCAACAAAAAAGTTTAAATATTCAAAAAATAATATCCAGGTGGTCGTATTTGACAGGTTCTGAACATTTAGAAAGTGGACAAATCTAGATGACATGTATGACGGAAATATACAATTAGACCATATTTATGACCATATTAGACCATCTTTATGACTATAAATAAAAACATATTTGCAAGCAGGATCTTGGTGTTACGTGTATTTTGTAATTGCACACAAATGAACATGTACTTTTATTGTGTAATTTGATGTGTTGATAAATAGAATGAATTGCCCACAGTTGATTAGAAGGTTTTATTTTCTTGTTAATTAATAACACATGAACATATTGTACACTTGTGCATCATATGAAATCAAGTTTGAAATATGATAACGTTTGCATTAAACACTAAATCTGAAAGAGATCACAGGGGCACAGATCAAAGATTAACTTCGGGGGATCTCCGTTAATGTGGATAAATAGGTCGTGTGAGCCAGTCACGTTCCCCGCCTGGGGCTCCATGCCCAGGAATGGCACATGGCCCAATAATCAAACCAGTCTGTGCTCCGTAAACACCAATAAACAAACAGAGAGCGGTGCAATTGACCGCAACTTCACGCATGGTCAATCAACCGACCGGTCAGCGCATGTCAGTGGGTAGCACAAAGAGTGCCCGCATTAGGCTGGTCAATTTATTAGTAATATGTCAGTTTGGTCAGGAAAAACTACCCGTGATAGCCAGTTGGTCGTATTTCACAGGTTTTTTCTATAGATAATATAACGGAATTTCGAAAGGGACTGATTTCTAGTGGTCGTAATAGCCGTATTTCACAGGTGGTCATTAAGACAGGTTGGACTGTATGTGCTTCTGATGGTAGGCGCTGGAATGGTATTAGAGAGTATATTAACAAATTAACTCGTATGATATATAAATATGTCGCTCAGGTTGTTCAACAAACAGTTATGTACCATTTTCTTATTTCGTTTGTAACAATATATATATATATATATATATATATATATTTATAAATATATATTTTAACCTCGTCTTATGCCAATTTCGGTTGAGCAACCACCTAAAATTTTAAGCATTTTTAAAGGTCCCATAGAGGACCACCTCTCAGATGTGACAACTATCAATGTCCGTTGGTGGTCGAAATTTCGAGGATTCACTGTACTTGTATTGTATGTTAACACATCACCACATTTTCTTCAGCATATCCATATAGGGTGATACACTGATAAGTATGGGTATGTTAAAACGAACATGGGAAGCTCTCTACATTTGACACACATTGATGTTTTCATTTGTGGGTTAACAAGTTGATATGAGGATGCTGTGTTCAAGTTTTTTATCATTTAGATAATTGATGACGAGAGTAATAGAAAAAAGGAATCTGACCGTTATCAACTTAAAGGTTATCCCTTGGAGGTTTTATAAAAATAGGCCAGAAAACCTGGATATCACCGCACACAGGCTGCTTTTTTTGTTAATATCAATGTGTTTATAATATGTGGAGGCCCGATAAAATAATCAAAATAAATTCAACAAGGGAATGAGACAGCAAGTCAGAAAGGCCGCAGCCTTGCATAGGGGGTTTTGCTTCAGGTGGCCTTTCTACCTCCGCATATATGGAACCTACTACCTTAGGTTACATGTTTTTCCTGTCTGTCAACATTGCTGTGTTTACAAACATGTTGTTGATAAACAAGCTCACGCAGCCTTTACGAAGGCCTTATAAGAACTTTTAACAACCAAAATTACCCTTAGATCATTAATATATACACAGAGGAAACCTGATATTACATAAATTCTTTTTCAAAAGGTAGGTGATTGTGCACCTTTAAGTTAGTATATAACTACATATAACGGAACGGCTGTTACCGGATCTGGCAAGACCTAATGCAACAGTAAAAATGATGAGAATTGGTTATGTTGTCTCAGATTATATTATTTTTATACTGTCATGAATAATTTAGCGTATATATGTATATATATATGTAACAGGCTCATGTGTATACTCCGATAGTGTAAGTGATGCCCAATAGAGGGCACCCCATTTATAGTCTTTAAAGTTCATTTTAGTGTCTATGATGTCCGACAGGGGTCATCACTAGTTAGTCATTTGCATATATTTCCTTATAGGGTTAAGTTCACTTATCTAATATGCACACGTCACACTGCACCTGACATCTGACTCTGCCGCCAAAACGACTTCAATATTCTTCATTTTTGCGCCATTCCGTCACCAAACTTCGTAATGGCAACACGCCATAATCGTTGTATGTTTGTTACTTCGCAGCTAAGCATTGCCTTCATTGCCTACGATAGTCATTACTATAAGCGTTCGTAATTTCGTACAAGGTCATTACAAATATCAATGTTTGTGTGTCAATGGCGTAATTCATTTCATAATCTTCAGTCTCGTATTATAACACTCTATTAAGCCTCATATTTGTCTTCACAAGAGTATCCACTGTACTTTTGTATTATAGTGCGTTTGTCTAATGACATTCTGTAACACTGCTTGTAACCCATTTGCATTTGAATATTGTATTTCTTAAAATGTCTCTGGATTCTAACTATCACAATAGATATATATAAAATTCCATTGTAATAGAAAAAGATAGGAGATTCCGTCACAAAACTTTGTAATGGCAACAAACCATAATCGTTGTATGTTTGTTACTTCGCAGTAAACCCGTTCACCACGTCGGTCGTTTGCTTGTCGTTTGATGGAAGAGAGAGGACACTTCCCCTTTTCTTTTGAACCCAGTCGAAGGACTGTTATAATGGAGGCCCGACCGGGGGTTTGTTCTTTCTCCATATCGCTAGTGTCGCCATGCCGGACGCCAAAACGCACTCGCCTAAGTCTTAAGTCGCGTTCCCTCTAGCTGGGGTGCACACCAGCTCTGAGGCGCAGTCAGGCGTGACACAGTTTACCATACTGAGCTCAGTTTTCTTTCTTCGAGTGACGCTGTACGCTGCACAACGCAGGCTTATTAACGTTGTTGAGGAACGAAATAATTCGTGTCCGACCATAACCTGTTTGTTTTATTCTAGCACCGGGACTTGGTTTGTTTGAAAAACACATTAAATGGACCTCTAACGGATACATTTCGTCGCCTCACTGGATATGTTGGATCACTATTTCGTAGGACTCTTGTGAGTATTTCGTTTTGTCTATGGACTCATATGGACTCGGTTTTAATAATTGCTGTCATTGCATGTACTACTATATTATATTTACTATATGTTTAGGTAAAGGTACACTATATTTGTAACTATATTATGTACTAGTTATTTAAAGATAGGGATACTTGCTACTTGCTATTCACCATTTTATCAAGCAATTCGTTTGATTATTATCGTTAATTCATCCTGAGGGATTTTTCACTCCCTTTTGGCTGTGCTGCAACCTAGTGTCGCTGTATTTACGTGCTGCCACCTGACGTCACTGTGTTTATATGCTGCCATCTAGTGTCGCCTGGTGACACAAGTCTTTACCGTCGTGCGTACGTACAATAAACACGTGCTGCCACCTAGTGACACTTTGATGCACTATTGACATTTTTTTTTCATGCCAATAACCTTTTAGCCTTTTAAATGGACTTAAAATAAAACTTAACACAAACTACAGTCACACACTTAAATTTTTCTTTATTATCCATATTTGCCTTCTCCATTCGATCATCCAACATTAGTTGCCTTTATTTTTTTTTGTCTTTCTATCATTTGATCGTGTTGTGAGTTGTCATTTAATTGCCTAGTTTATGGTTTACAGTTGGATGTAATCAAACATTCGACATGTGCACCGACACAGCACTGATTCACATAGTTAACAGTACTAATCAAATATCAGATACATTTTATATTTGTCATTGATAGCAATTTCCAAAGGATTTTCTTGTTATCATGAAAGTCAACTGCATGGTTGACTGATCATGGTAGCGTTTGTTCTTGCTATTA
This sequence comes from Sipunculus nudus, assembly GCA_026874595.1. Taxonomy (NCBI): domain Eukaryota; kingdom Metazoa; phylum Annelida; class Sipuncula; order Golfingiida; family Sipunculidae; genus Sipunculus; species Sipunculus nudus. Next base: position 30,927,655 of record CM049317.1, on the reverse strand, counting down.
TGAAAGTCAATTGCACAGTTGACTGATCATAGCAGCGAAAGTTCATGTCATTTAGTCTACAAATACAAAATGGTAGACTTATTGTGTGTTGTTAGTATCCATGGGATCGACCTGATGCCAATTATGAGGAAATATCAACTCAAATGGCTAAGGCTGGCCAAATAGATCATCTCTTATTTGTTAGAGAAGTTCATTTTGGTCTATGCACTGGACGTGGCTATACCATATATACAGATGTAGATTCTGCGGAAAAAGCTGTTACTATGCTAACAGGGACACGCTTACTAGACAAAGATAAAGTTAAACTATCATTGCAAACGGCCGACCCTTCTTGTTTGGCTGAGATTACCACCCTAGTAGGTAGGTCCCGCTTAGACAGCATAGATTTTTTAAGCATTCGTGGAAGCGGTGTTGACTTTGTGCACCAGTTAGTTAACAGACTGTCTTTTATGACAGTTAATAGCTGAATTCAAAACTATTAGAGGTGAAAACATCCAGCTTCCTTCAGCCCAAACTAGCTATACTGTAGTAGCGCCCAAAATTTCGACCTTTACAGGGAATCATGACAAAACAGATAGTTATGAACAATGGCGATTACAGGTTAAGGCACTGATAAACAATACCTCCATACCTGAACCACAAATAATTACCGCCATCAACCAATCTGTATAAGGCACAGCAGCCAGTGTGCTATTTTCCATGCCTGATGGCTCAAGTCCTTCAGAGGTATTACAGAAATGTGACAAATACTTTGGTAATGTTCTTTCTCTAGATCTTCTTAAACACAACTTTCACTCAAGTAAACAAGACCTTAAGGAAGACATTATCACATGGAGTTGTAGGCTGCATGGAATGCTAGATCTAATCAATAAAAAGCAACCAATGTCATCTACAGAATACAACCAAATGCTTCGTTCGAAGTTTTGGAATGGGTTAGCTAACAAAGAAATTCAAGATGCCACTCGCCACCGTTATGATTACGATGAAGTGTTCGATGAACTCTTTGCGGCTTGTAGAGCATTAGAGTCACAAAAGTTTCCCCGAAAAACCGTAAACACTAATCAACTGTCTTCCCAGGCTGAAAAGGCTGACAATTCCTCTCTAAATAAATTGTTCAGCCGTCTGGATTCAATAGAGGGAAAATTCACTAGTAGAATGGAGAAATTAGAAGTCAGATTATCACGTATGGAGAAACCCCCCTCTTCACAGAAAACCGCTTCTAACTCTACAACTAGATTTCCCAGGACTCAAAATCCACCAGAGTTGTACTGTACCCGTTGCAAGCGTAACACCTATACTGTAGATCAGTGTCATGCAAGACGGGACAAAATGGCCAATTGCTAAAAAACTTGGTCCTACCTGTCCTCAGTCGTTGGGAAGGACAGGTATGATAAAAACACCCACAAACCAATATAATGTCACCAATCCTAGGTCCACCAATCATAAATCTACAAAAATTCCTCTCATAGGAAATACACAGATAATCACATTAGAAGCAGATGGGAAAGCTTGTAAAGGTCTAATTGATACCAGATCACAGGTTTGTACTGTAGCCCATTGGTTTGTAGACAAGAACCTGTCTATGGAAGACCTAACGCCAATTGATGAGTTGGTGGAATTCAAACAAGTAAGTGGACAAACTATTGAGTATTGTGGAATAATACCCATAGATCTTACATTCCCTTCATTGCTCAATAAGACCCTTTCGGTCCCTGTCGTGGTCCTTAAGGATACAGAATTCAATACTGATGTTCCTTTTCTATTTGGGACCAATGTCCTTACAAACTTAATGCAAACACTTAAATTGGAAAAAGGAGATAACTTTGTCCAACAACTGCAAGTGTCTACACCATGGCAACTTGCATTTAAGTCATTGCAATTAAGTCAGAATTCATCCAACCATGATAAGCGAGCGTATGGAACTAAATCAATCACTGTTCCACCTCGAGGCAAAGTCATTGTTAATGCCAACACAAGGGCCATAACCAAAGGAAAAACCTTAGTCATAACTGAAACTGATAAATTACATATGCTTCCTGCCGGACTGGTGGTATGCCCAACTTTACAACAAGTTGATTTTTCCTCTGGCTCTAAGCAAAGAATAAAAGTACAAATTCAAAATTTAACCTGTCATCAAGTAAAAATTCCAAAAAAAGCTGTACTGTGTGAACTAAATGAAGCCTCTGCGATAGAATCCATTGGGGATAGTACACCCAAGGGATCATTACTTGAACTAGTACAAGTTAATGATGTCCTATCCCCGACGGAACTGGATCAGTTAAAGCAGCTTCTACTGAAATGGGAACATCTATTCTCTTTATCGGATACTGATCTTGGTCGAACCAGTCTTGTCCAACATCACATCACTTTGAAAAATGATCAGCCTTTCCGAGAAAGATATAGACGGATTCCCCAACAATTATTCCAAGAAGTGAAAGAACATCTTAGGGAAATGTTATCTGCAAAGGTAATTAGAGAAAGCAAATCCCCTTTTGCCAGTCCTATTGTGTTAGTTCGTAAACCCGATGGATCATTGAGGTTTTGCATAGATTACCGGACATTGAATCAGAATACTGTACGGGATGCTTAGACTTTGCCTAGAATCGAAGATACTTTAGATTCACTATTAGGAGCCCACTATTTCTCTTCCTTTGACCTGAAGGCCGGTTATTGGCAAGTCGAAATGGCAGAACGGGATAAAGCTAAAACTGCATTCACCGTTGGCCCCTTAGGGTTTTATGAATTTGAAACCATGCCTTTCGGCTTAGTTAATGCGCCTGCGACCTTCCAAAGGCTGATGCAAAGTGTAATGGGGGATTTGCATCTGAGAGAATATTTGCTATACTTAGTCGATATATTTGTGTTTTCTAGTACCTTCAGTGAACACCTTGAAAGGCTAAATTCTGTTTTTCAACGCCTATCTGAGGCCGGTCTCAAACTTAAACCATCAAAATGCTGCTTTGTGCAGAATGAGATCAAATATCTAGGGCATGTAGTGTCTAAGGATGGTATTAAAACAGATCCCACCAAAATGGAGATACTACGCCAATGGCCAAAACCAAGCTCGATTCAAGACGTGAGACCATTCCTAGGCTTTGCCGGGTTTTATCGTCGCTTTGTACCAGATTTTGCTAGAATAGCTAAACCCCTTCATTCTCTACTAAAAGGACCCAAAAAGAAATCAAAGAAATCTAAAACACTCTGTAATACATCCCACAGTCCTACTTTCATTTGGACAGATGAGCATCAACAAGCTTTTGAGAAACTCATTAACCTGTTGTGCTCATCTGACGTTTTGGCATTTGCAGATTTCTCTAAACCATTTATACTGCATACGGATGCCAGTTTTGATGGTATCGCCGGTATCTTGTACCAGGAACAAGGGGGGCAAAAGCGCCCAATAGCATTTGCAAGCCGGAGCTTATTTCCTTCTGAATCCCGCTATGCACTACATAAATTAGAATTTTTGGCTTTAAAATGGTGTGTCACCGACAAATTCAAGGATTACCTGTATGGCTCTAAATTTACAGTCTTTACTGACAATAACCCCCTGACATATATTCTAACAAGTGCTCGACTGGATGCGACTGGACAACGATGGGTGGCAGACCTAGCAAACTATGACTTCAGTATTCAGTATCGGACTGGAAAGCACAACATCGACGCTGACGACCTGTCAAGAATATCTAGAGCAAAAGACGACCAGGAACGAGGTGAGAAAACCATACCTGAAAATGTCATTAAAGCTTTATGTGAAGCAGGTATGTCCTCCCACGACATCGTTTCTAGTTTAAATGTTCATCCGGCGTCTAGCTTTGTAATGAACTTGTCCTGTACATCCCTGAAACACGACAATCAAGATGTTAAATCTGCCCAATTACAAGATTCCATCTTACTGCCTTTTATACTTTATTTGAGAGACCACCGTCGAATTCAAACACAAAACTTGAATGCTGAGCAACTAGCGTTGTTCAAAAAGCGGAAGTCTCTAACACTTAAGGACAACCTACTTTACCGTAAAAGAATTGACAATGGGGAGGACACTTATCAGTTAGTGGTACCAACTAGCCTCAGACCAATGGCTCTTTCAGGAGTTCATGACGACGTAGGACATCTCGGTCGAGACAGGAGTATCGACTTGGCTCGAGAAAGATTCTTTTGGCCAAATATGACAAAAGATATCAAAGAATATGTAAAGAATTGTACTTGTTGTGTCAGAAGGAAAACACCACCTGATACGGCACCATTGGTTTCTATTACATCCTCGGAGCCAATGGAGTTACTGTGTATAGATTTTCTCAGTCTAGAACCCTCCAGCGGAGGCTCCGAACATATATTAGTAATGACTGATAACTATACCAGATATGCCCAAGCCCTTCCCTGCAAAACAACTAAAGCGAAAGCAACAGCCAAAATGCTATATGATACCTTCATAAATCATTATTTTTTTCCTATGAAAATTCACAGCGATCAAGGAGCACACAACTCCTTATCATCCCCAGGGGAACCCCGTGGAACGATTAAATAGAACTCTGCTTAGTATGTTGGGGATATTAGAGCCGGATAAAAAGAAAAACTGGAAAGACCAGGTCGGATCTTTAACCCATGCATACAATTGTACCCGAAATGATGCAACGGGTTATTCCAATTTTTTCTTATGTTTGGTCGACACCCACATTGTCCATAGACATAATTTTGGGACAAACACAGTCTTCTGATACTACATCGTATCAGACGTACGTGGCTGAATTAAAGAACCGGCTATCTCTTGCTTACGAAACGGCGCAACGTATTGCCACATCAAACAAGGCTCGACATAAATCATTATATGATCGTCGATGTCATAAGACCACTTTAATGCCTCGCGACAAAGTCTTGGTACGAAATGTAGGTCTAAAAGGCAGGCAGAAACTTGCTAACAAGTAGGAAGAAACAATTTATAAAGTCCAGGCACAACCAAGGGTTGAGATCCCTGTTTATGTTGTTTCCCCACTTGATGATAATGGACGTCGGAGAACACTCCACAGGAATATGTTACTTCCTATTAACAGTTTGCCACTAGATACAAACCCAAAAACAAAATCTCGCCAAACGAAACCCCGTGTTATCAACACCCGTGGTCGCCATATTAGTACTAGCACATCTGTTGAGTCTTCTGATGAATCCTCGGATGTCCTAATTCAAATCCCGGATCGTCCGAATCCGCATGATAGTCATGTCATTCAAAACGCCCGAGAAACTGTTGAATTGCAGGAGGAGCAAGAACTGATAGCAACTGCAGATTCTCTAGGTAGCGGTTCAGACGGAAGGAGGACAGTTTCTGCATACTCTGACCAGGGTCTCGAGATAGGTGTAACACCGGAATTTGCTCCAGAAGAAATTTTATTAGACGTATCCGAGCCTATGTCACCATCAGATATCGATGTACCTCAGTTTCACATTCCGGAAATCCCACTGGAGCCTGTTTCATCTGAACCAGAACCCAGTGGATCTGAACAGAATGTATCTGCTCAGGAACACGTTCCATCCAGGACTTCAGAAAATATTCCACACCATTTAGGCAGACCACAACGACAGCGAAGATTGCTGCTCATCTGCGTTCAGATGAATATGTCGTAGGATTTAAGAATAGATAAATATTGTTGTATATTGTTATATTGTTGTATCTTTATACTAATGTTCATCATTGATTCATGTTTCAGATGTACCAGCTTCGAATAAATCTTCATGCTTGTCCTTGCTTGTCATCAGGATATCTGAAACAAATGATGTAATTGTATATAAATAAACAAATAATGGGCGATATAAACTATTGGGCGATATTAACGTATTAAAAGATATAAACGTATCAACCTATCAATTATGATTGTCATTGATAAGGTTACACTCCGATAGTGTAAGTTATTCTTCATTAATACGTGCCCATTAGTAAGTTACCTAATGACATGCAACTAAGATCATAAGAGTATAAATTAAATTATGAACTTACCTATTATGTCTGTATCATGAATGATTCCCCTGGTGGTCGCCGATATTCCAGTGTTCTCCTAATATCCAGGGAAACACATCTGATATTATCGTACAAAGATAATTAATCTTTGTTCTACAATCTTTGATATTCTACTTCCATGTGTATGCACATTCACCATTTAGTGTGCAATGCCTGTGTAAAATTGTCGGGACGCCAATTGCAAACAGGGGGGAGTGTGTACAGGCTCATGTGTATACTCCGATAGTGTACGTGATGCCCAATAAAGGGCACCCCATTTATAGTCTTTTAATTTCATTTTAGTGTCTATGATATCCGACAGGGGGCATCACTAGTTAGTCATTTGCATATATTTCCTTATAGGGTTAAGTTCACTTATCTAATATGCACACGTCACACTGCACCTGACATCTGACTCTGCCGCCAAACCGACTTCAATATTCTTCATTTTTGTTCCATTCCGTCACCAAACTTCGTAATGGCAACACGCCATAATCGTTGTTTGTTTGTTACTTCGCAGGTAAGCATTGCCTTCATTGCCTACGATAGTCATTACTGTATGCGTTCGTAATTTCGTAAAAGGTTATTACAAATATCAATGTTTGTGTGTCAATGGCGTAATTCATTTCATAATCTTCAGTCTCGTATTATAACACTCTATTAAGCCTCATATTTGTCTTCACAAGAGTATCCACTGTACTTTTGTATTATAGTGCGTTTGTCCAATGACATTCTGTAACACTGCTTGTAATCCATTTGCATTTGAATATTGTATTTCTTAAAATGTCTCTGGATTGTAACTATCACAATAGATATATATAAAATTCCATTGTAATAGAAAAAGATAGGAGATTCCGTCACCAAACTTCGTAAAGGCAACACGCCATAATCGTTGTATGTTTGTTACTTCGCAGTAAACCCGTTCACCACGTCGGTCGTTTGCTTGTCGTTTGATGGAAGAGAGAGGACACTTCCCCTTTTCTTTTGAACCCAGTCGAAGGACTGTTTCATATATATATATATATATATATATATATATATATATATATATATATATATATATATATTAGAGCCCAGCACTGGCCAGAATTTAGAACCCTCACCCGCCCTGCGGTTTATAAGCGAAGGAATAGGCAGAAAATGGCTTTGAACTCGCGCGGTGTTGCATCGTGCATTACTGACCAACTACTCACCCCTGAGCCATTTTGCCACACGTTCATTTGGAACTTTTCAAGCAACCATAAACCAGAATGAGACACAAACTCTCGCGTCTTCTGCCAGATCGAGAAAGTGACATCAGGAATTTGATCATACATGATTATTACTATGACATTTTATAATTCTCCATCTATTATTTCCACTTATATATCATAGGTCGATCCGAGTGTGTACAGGAGCCGCTATTTCGTGAGCCGCTGGCATTTCCGGGTCCTGGTGTACCGTAAGCTTACTCTCTCTCTCTTTCTCTCTCTCTCTCTCTCTCCCCCCTTCTATATATATATATATATATATATATATATTTATATATATATATATATATATATATTATTGTATTTATTATCATCATGCAACTGTCGTTTAGCGCCCTAATCTAAAAATGATTAGCTCCGGAGCGCCTTACATAACAAATATGAAAAAATTTAAAAGTTGACAGCATACAGGGTTAAAAAAGAAAACAACCAAAAAATAACGCTACATTGCAGATTAAAAGCCTTTTTGAAAAGAATAGTCTTGAGTTGTTTCTTAAAAGTGAGAACAGGGCCAGCATTCCTGATGCTGACAGGTTAACTGTACCAGAGTTTCCGGGCGTAACAACTAAAACACTTATCACCATAAGTCACAGTCCTACATACTGATGTGACAAAAAACTGTGAGGTAGAAGACCTTTGTGTCCTGGGTGCAGTTCTGAGCTGTAATAGGTCACAAATGTATCCTGGTGCTAAGTTTTGAAAAGCTTTGAAAACAAGTAAAAGTACATTGAAATCAATACGCTGCTTGATGGGTAGCCAGTGAAGCGAAATCATTCCTGGAGTTATGTGGTCAAATTTCTGTGTTTTCGTTAAGATTCGCGCCGCAGAATTCTGTACCCGTTGGAGTTTTACAAGCAAGTAGTCCGGAGGGTTGCAGAGAAGGAATTAGCATAATCGATGCGAGAAAGCACTAAACCATTTAAAAGTGTTTTTTTGTAAAACCACAGTAGAAATTTTGCCTATCGTTCCGAGACGCATAAATGATATCCGACAGACTGGGTCGATGTGATTGTTCATGGACATCACATTTGACAGCTATACACCGAGATTGCCTACTACCTTTTTGGACTGACAAATCTCGTCCCAAACTGGCACACTGACGTTTTTCAGAAGGTGTTGTTTCGCCTTAGGTGCAAATAAAATTACTTCAGTTTTACTGTCATTAGCATGTTGTGTGCCATCCAGATACGTACTCCAGATATGCACTTGTGGAGTTTGGCGAGCGAATCAGAGGGTTGGTTTCGGCGAAAGGAAAGGCAAAGTTGAGTGTCATCTGCGTAATGGTGGTAGTTGACACCGTAATGCTGAATAAGTTCCCCAAGGGGTTGAGTGTAGATGAAGAAAAGTTGTGGCCTGAGGCATGAGCCCTGAGGAACCCCAAATCGCAGGGGTTCCTCATTAGACGCAGCATCATTTATTTGAACAGCTTGGAAGCGGCCAATAAGGTAAGACTGGAACCACTCAAGAGCCCCCGGCTTGATGCCGCACACATGCTGTAATCTATCTAGGAGGATGCGGTGGTCCAATGCATCAAAGCTGCAGATAGGTCTAAAGAACCAAAACTACTTGCAAACCCGTATCAAGCATATTCATGATGTCTGTCTATAACTTGAGAAGGGCTGTCTCTATGGAAAGAATGGCTCGGTACGCTGACTGAAAGCGGTCGCACACCCAAGCTCCAGCAAGATACTTCTGTAGTTGGTCCAGGACAGCTTTCTCAAACAAAACTGAGATTTGATAAAGGCCTGTAGATACTGAGAGACTCTTTATCAAGAACCTGTTTATTAATGACAGGATAGACCCGCGCATGCTTGAAGCAGTTGGAAAAGAGTTGGATCAAGATTTGAAATTTTTTATTTTGAGTTCGTAAATAATTTGTGTATGAAGTCAGTGTTTACAGTACTGATTTTTCGAAATCTTTAGTGCTTACTGGCGGAAAGAAAGTGTCGCATATAGAGTGTCAGAAGTTTTCTGTGAACCTTTTCAACTTTGTCAGAAAAGAAACAATTAAAATCGGAGGCAATGACATCATGAAATGTGCCACTGGGAAGTACTGTATCTAAACCCATCGATTTCTTGGCCAGTTTATACAGAGCACCTTGGTCTTTACCACACTCCGGTACTTTGGAAGAAAAATAATCTTGTCTATGGACTCCCAGAAGATTTCTTAGCATTGAAATCCTGAATCAACTCCAAAAAATAATCTGTACAACTGTCAACAAGCCCCCAAATGAAAAATATAGAAGTTGGGAAGTGTTAAACGACTATTTGATCTTAATTCAATACCGATAATGAATGATATCATTCAAGAACATGGCCAAATTCAGCATGTTAGGGAACCAACACGGATAAGTGATAAAGTAAAACCCTATTATATGTAATAATAACACACTTTAATGATCAAATTTTACAATACGGTACATTTCCTAAACATTACAGTGACCATAATGCAGTATTCATGAAATTATATTGGATCAAACCGTATCAGGAAAACTATTTTTTAGAGTTTGAAAATATAAAGAGGGAAATTATACTAAAATGAAAGACATATTCAAGAAAACAAACAGGGATAGTATTGTAGTTAAAGATTAAGAAATTGACAACGCCTACGAAATATTTACATCCATAATCCTCTTCATATCAGAACAATGCAAAATAAATACAAAACTGTAAATAAAGAATGGTTCACTCCTGAACTAAAATTAATAAAACACAAGTGTTTAAGAATCAAATCTTAAGCAAAGAGAACTAAAAAGTAAATCGTTGGGAATAATACAAAAATACTCGGAACAAATTTAATCCTGAGGTCAGAGAAGCCAAAGGTAAATATCCTTTAAAACTAGCAAATGATTTGAAGGAAAATGTTCATAACAAGACATAAGAGGGGGGACCATAGATGGCTTTATGAAAGGAACAACACGTAAGACACTACCACCGCTGGACAGAGGAAAGTAATCATATGTTACATTACAAAAAGAAACAGCAGAACTTCTAAACAACCAATTTATACAACAAACAATACTAAACTACAATTGCAACTATGTTCCCTTAACACCAAGAAAATGAAATAACAAATTAGAAGAAGTACAATTTGAAATAAGTGATATTGGATCATTTATGAAATCCCTAGACACAAGTAAATATAAGGGACCAGATGATATTGATCCGTTTATTCTAAAGATATGTCAAAAGGATAAGATATGTCAAAAGGAATTATCCTATCTTATCAAAACAATCGCAGAACTCATTGAATTCAGGAAAACTACCTAAACTATGGAAAAAAGGCAAATGTAACACCTATCTTTGAAAGTGGTAATCCCAAACAACCAGTTAAGTATGGACCCCTATCCTTAACAAGCTGTATATGTAAAATAATAGAGAAAATAATCTTTGCCAAAATGTTTACCTTTTTTAACGAAAATAGAATAATATTACCATATCAATCAGGATTTTTAATTGGAGATTGTGCAGTATACCAATTAACTGACTTATACAACACTATAACCTATGATTTAGACAATGGAGAGGAAGCAAAGCTTTCTGGACATAAGCAAATCTTTCGATAAAGTCTGGACTGACGGACTACTCAGTAAGTTGCTCCCAGCAGGAATAAAAGGTTAATTTTATAGATGGCTCTATCACTACCCGGCAAATAGGCAACAATGAATAGGAGAAAACTCACAAGTAATATCTGACTCTTTGCTGACGACACTATGGTATACCCAACCATAGAAAATCTTATCAGAGCAGCCAAGTTACTCAATGCTGACATAGAAAAGATCTACTGGTCTAAGGAATGGCTTGTTACATTTAAGCCAAAATCAAATCAGTAGAAATAGTACCTGTAAAGCTCACAGACCTATACTTGAATAACACAAGAGTGTTGCTAGACCCAAGATGCACAAACATCTAGAAATCATATTTAGCTAAAGTAGCAGGTTACAAAAACATAAACTACATTGCAGCAAAAGCAATGACCAATCTTTCAATCTTAAGTAAGCTAAAATTCCTCCTTGATAGAACAACCTTGTAAAACATATATTTTTCATATAGTAGACCTGTTTTAGAGTATGGAAACATATTATGGAGTAACTGTACCCAGAAACAAGACCAGACACTTGAAAAAAAATACAACTGATGTTTGCAAAAATCGTAACGGGAAGACTAAAAGGAACACCGCATGACCTCATATCTAGAATCAGGATGGAAAACTCCTGTTCAAGCTTTTCTGAAAGATTCTGCTAGGCTCACGAGTTCACAATATGGACATTGTTACACCATAAAACTACTTTGGTCACGATACAAATAATTACAAAAAAACATAGAGGGTTCATTCCTCATTGCTGATGTACATTCATAGTCGAATTTGTTCCTTTCGATGTATCTATTTGTAGACTTTGAACAATTTACCAAAAATGGTACATCATAGATCTCATTGCAGTGATAAAAATTTTTCTTTAAAGAACACCGGTTGTATCTTAAACCATGCAATGTACATTAATAGGTACCAGCAAACCTATCTGGATCATGTCAATATACCTTTTTTTATTATTGAATCAAAAAAGTACAGGCACAGAAACATTTTTAAAAATGGATGAAAAACAGGAGACAATCTGGCACAGGTGAGATATGATCTCTGCAAGCAAAACACTTCAATAGAACAAAAATTGTTACTAATCCTTAAATTTTAACAGATCTATTATACACATGCAACCTGTTATATTAATGCACACCTGGTACCTAGCTACCTGTGTACTAAACCTATTTTTTAATTATCAAGGTTAAGTTAACTTCATCTGACCCTAGGGCCCTATAAAAAACTTGATCTAATTCATTCTAATCCTCAAGTAACTGACTGCCTGATTACAATATATACCTTACTAGCTGTGAATACAAAAAAATATGTTGATTTCCTGTTGCATATTAAACCAGATGTCCCCATATCACCTTATAAAAAAATATAACTTTGGTTTTTCTAATAGAACAATCTCTGTATGATTAATACATCATTCAATTAATCCTGTCATAGTAGATGTTTATTTACCTATTATTGTAAGAGAAGGTTAACAATTTTTACAATGAATAGTTATTGCCAGAATGGCAAACCAAGCCCACCCATGAGACAATTTACATTATACCCTATTAATTATTATCTTTACATGCTTTAAATCTCTCTTGTCACCCAGTGACAATTAAGTGAAACATACATATCTTTATGCTATAGCTGTCACCTTCTTTTAAATTGATGAAAATTACATTCATGAGACAAACAAGTTGTAATGGAACATAAAAATGTCTGTCTTACCGTTAATATATGATACAGATTTCCCTATACAGACCTAACTCAGTAAAACTTAAGTAACCACGTTTTTATAATTAATCACAATTCATTGCCCATTTATATATATATATGCTAGCAATACAATTTACCCTTATGTGAAAATATAAATGAACATTCCTTTATATTGATTATTTATAACAGTTGTTATCACATATATCTACTCATATCATTAACATACTTTTATCAATCACTTAAATGTCTACGTGTAAACTATTTCATTATAAATAAAAGACCCTAGAACCCTAAATTATAAATTTAAGATTGGGGTGTTACTGCTTTCTGTAAGAAAGTTCAGTTTCCTCCATTTTTTATCATGTACAATAGTATTTCCTTTCTTATAAGCAATATATTTTTCTATTTCCTTCACATGTTTAATAAACAAAATTGCTCCTTTCAAAGAGGGCTAGTTGCTTTTACCTCTACAGTCATATATATATTTTTTAACAAAAAGTACAATACTGCCTATAATGTCTGTATAATCACCTAATATTATTGGTGCACAGTCAAACTTAAAATCCTGTTCAGCCACTTTATTCACTTTCAACCATAAAAGTATATCTGACCATACTAACTTGATAAATGTGCATGACCAAAATAGATGAATGTATGTTTCATCTTCTGACATACAAAATGAGCACCTGGGGTTGTCAATTATATTTGATTTATACAAATGACTATTAAGATACATAATACGATTTAGTAATCTGAACTGGAACATTCTAAGTTGCACGGAGTTTGAAACTTTTTTCAGTTTAGGGAAAACACTCAAAATGCTTTCCCAGCTGGATATATTCAAGTCTATAGCCCACTTAATTAGTGGGTTTGTTGAGACAACATAGATCTTTTCAACCATTTTACAGTAAACCTGCTTAGTAACCTTTTTCATGCTGAAAAGGGTTTCTATATTGTTTTGAATCTGGTGTATTTCTATGTTTACTATAAGAATTTTTTTTCCAATCATTTGGCATTGCATCCAACATACCATTATTCCAAAGCAAGTTTATATTTAAATTGGTACGTGCCTGAATTTCTTCATATGTAAGAAATCTGAAGAATCCTCTATCTTTCACTATAATATCTTTTATGTATATTATGGCTGAGTTGTAAAGTTTTCAAAAAAATAATATCTTATTATCAATCTTAATATGGGAATTATACCACAGAATCTGGCCTAAAAATATCTTTCACTTCTGTTGGTATGCAGAAATTAAATTTACACCATGCTTGCATGACTTCTTTCCAAAAGATGTTCTTTAAAAAGATCTCATCCAAATCTTCTGTATTGAGATTACATTGAAATGTAAGCTCCCCCATATGTAAGGTACTTAATATATGATTTTTCCAAGGATTGTCAGTTTTCTTCTTAAAGATTCTTTAAGTCCATTTTATTTTAATGCGCAATTTTGAGTTTCAGGGTGGATCATATTCAATCCACCTTTACTATAAGGAGCTATTAATGTCAATCTTTTCACTTTGTCTGGTTTGTATGACCGAATAAATTTATATAGAATTTTTTCTAGTTCTTTGAAATAATTGGCTTTAGGAGCAGGAAGGACAGACCACAAGTAAATTAATTGTGACAAAGCATAACATTTTTTCCCAGCTGGTGTCATGTATCTGTTTGACCATGTACTTAATGTTTATTCTTATGGATTCCAATTTTGGATTGTAATTGTCTTCTATTATTTTATTTAAGGATGGTCTAATTAATATACCCAGAATATTAACTGGACCTTCTGACCATTTCAGACCTTTTCTCTCCATTGTTCTTTTAGCTTGGCTTATACCTTGTTGGTTATGTACCAGAGGCATAACCGCAGTTTTCCCTAGATTAATTTTAAGACCTGAATTTTTTTCTAAACATTTCATTATATTCACACTATCAATAACACTGTTAATGTCTGAGAATAAAGAAACTGTGTCATCAGCATATTGCAGTATTTTATATTTATATTCATTGAAGCAGGTGTCAATATACCTTATTAATATGCTTAATACATATCAATCAATATCCGGTAATAAAGACACACCCACCCTTCCTTAAGTAAAGATTTTAAAATTATAGTATATTTTAAGACACAGTGACATGAACTTGCCATGGGGAGTTTTTAATGACGGATGGTGGTATAATATACGTAATGAATTTGGAGATGGCTTCAATGACCTATTGTGAGGTTGATATATATACTCTGTTCAACACAAAAGAGCTTGGCTGCGTTGGCATTGTACTTTAAGAGCACGCGTGCGTGGGTGTGTGTGTTCGCATAGCTGTGCTTGTTCTTTTAATAAGAATTCGCTGCTTAGAAGGGTAGGGGACCTTTAGTAGCTAAGTTGTAGATCAAGAGATCGGTAATTGTAAGGTCAGGTTTACAAATCCGGTTTGAAGTCGACTAACGTTTTTGTGTTTACCCTCATTCTCTAAAAAATCATGTTGCTGACATCTTCATAAATAAGAAAGTAGAAACGTATTTACTTATTAGCCCAACGATGTACAATAAAAATATGTATGTCCTGAGAGAACCAACACATTCTTCAACTGCATTTAGTCAGGCCCTTACTTTGAATGATTGATAAACGGGCATTTGGCCTATAGGGACCAGGTCTTTTCAATCTTTGTATAAGTAATGTTATAGACTTCATATAACTTGCATTTACTCTTCATAGAAGATTAGAAATATAAAGAATCAAATGAAAACGTATAATCGGACTGCTACTGAGAAAAAAAATCCACCTGCCGTCTCATGCATTCCATCATATAGCTTTTCCACAGATAAGGTCGTAGAACTAGGTTAGCCGTCATAAGAAAAGGAAATGTTCTAAGCAATGCATATATAGGATTACTGTGATATAGCTTACTATTGTCTTTCTTGATATGAACATGTTGTAAAGCTTTATCCTCTTGGCATGCCTCTCATCATTACAGGGAAACGACGGAGGCACTCAGTTAAAAGCGGCTGATGGGAGAAGTAAAATTAAATGAGATTTGATCCGGTAGTTGTTTCAGACTTTTATGAAAACACCAGGTATCCCGACTGGTCTTCAGCAAGCTTACCTCGCGATTAAGCCAAAAAGGTAAAATAGAGCAATTGGCGTTATTCCATTAACATCGAATGGACCTGTAAGACCCTAAAGTAATGATGCGGACTATGTTTGCAGCAAATATTGAAGTATTGAAGAAGCGTTTAGATTTGGGGCTTATAAAATAATGGCACTGAGACCCCTTCAGAGCTGCATCCCTAAAGATTGATATCAAAATGTTCCCCGTTTATGAACTACCAAAGAAGGCTAACGATCTCTCACCCCAGTTTGGAATATGAGTACTCATAAGCTCCAGCTACACTACACAATGATATCCTACAATTTGCGGCATTTCTGAAAGTTTGCTGTGTAGTGTAAACAAGATACTTTTTCGGCGATAATCCCGTGTCGTAGCTGCATTTCGGCATACAAGTTGACATTGTCTGTGAAAGTTGTTGGTCAGGTGCTGACAGTCGTTTAACAATGAGGGTTCCATCTCTTGCACTTTAGATGCAGCGACTCAAGTCATTCGTCTCTCTGTTCACCATTGGTTCGAAGGTAAACATGACCTTTACCTGGATACTTTTCTAGGTATCAGTTCTGTTACCAGTGTTGCCATTAGACCATATGTCAACTTTCCTAGATTTCTTACGATCACATCGCATCCCGTATACTGCTTAACATTATAAAGTCAAAGCTCTTATAAAGACTGTCCGTTAGCCATACAAGAACATGTCTATCAGTCTGTTTTAGTGAGTTTTATGGTTATCATGTTAGGAATTAACGAGTCTAAGACACAGCGGGGAATATTAAATGGATGATCTTAATGCATTTCTACCATCATCTATGCTGGACAGTCGACTTCATCATATCAAAATCTCGAGCAAGCAATCCGACACGCTAGATTTCCCTAAAAAATGAGTGAGGTAAGTTCTCTCTATCGTATTCGCTCCCATGTCCCCAATATTACACATAACTCTCGTTATGTCAAAATTTCAAGGATAAAAAAGTTCATTCTGTGTTAATTAATATATGTGCAGATTCATATTTTTTCTTACGGAGTGGTCCACATGGTGTGGTATTGGTCTGGTAATGGTTGAATCAATTCAGCTACTGTCGAAGGAGAGGGCTTGAGTTGTAATAAATGATGTATCAATAACTGAACTCATATCATATATACATTTATACATATGTCTCCCAGGGTGTTTAAGAACCCGTAATCATATATACACTTATATGCCTGATTTTTTTTGTATCCACATTTAATACCTTGATAAACTATGGAGATACGATTAGATGTAGTAGACTGGGATCGATGTCCAGCATCAAATGGAGCCGCATCCCAGCTCCTGAGTTTTTATTGCTGCTGCTTATTAGGGATGCCCATCCTACTAGCGGTGCGTCCTTGTCGCGACACCTAGTAAATTCCTGAGAGAAGAATTACTGCGTCCGATGATGCTTGTGGCAACTATTCATAAGCATTTTCTTGCTGCCTGATCTGCAATAATTGTCATAAAATTTTATAAGTGCTGAAGTTAAAATTTAATATTTGTCCATTTTCTACTAAAAAGACATATTTATGCAGAGTGAGCGACGATAGATTCCTTATATACCAGTAACTATGTTGTACGATTTTGGAGTCCCACGGCACTCAATCCCGGCTGGAACCAATCGAAGAATGTGACTATTACTAGGTATATTTTTACTTATGAATGACTTCACCGTGCATATAGACTGTTATTTCTTTTTCTTGTTTAACTGCAAGCATCAGGTTTTTCCCGTACGGGGGTCGGTTCCCATAAATGGTCGGTCCTGGGTGAGAAATGAGTTGGCGTGATTTAAGAATTACTTAATTACGAATTACGCGGGACGATTGATCGAAACACCTCGAATATGGCCCAGGCCCTCCGAATGGGCTGGCAGCAGTGGGTGTTCTAGGTATTTCTTCCTAGGTGATAGGTTTCATATCAAGATCTCAAGCCACATTTGATGCATTTGTGAGCCCAGTGCTTACTCCATCTAATTGTATCCACATGGTTAAACTGATAGATCTGGGTTAATACGCTAAAACGAACATTGGAAGCCCTCTACATCATGCATACCGTAATGTTCGCATGGATGGGTCTAAAAGGCTTTCCAGGGCATGATTTGTTGGTTACTTTTTAAATATTTATTAAATATTTATAACTGCATATATTGGTATTTTAAAAATATACCGATTATTAGTTATGACTGTATTCTTTTGATACTGGCTTTAATATATATATATATATATATATATATATATATATATATATTTATATTCCAGATATTATGTAGATCAACCTTCCTTAAAATGATGCAATAGGGGGACCATTAAACATTATGGGGACCACATATGGACCCCCTAATATTTCAACAATTTTTAGTGATATAACATTGACTATTATCAATTCTCAACAGCAACCGTTATGTCTAGTTTGGAATGACATTTCTTCACATGCTTAAAACCAAATTAAGCTCTTTTGGCTTCCTTTTCCCATATGTCCAGCTAATGCCTAAAATAGAGTATGGCCTCCTCAATGCAGTAAGTAGCTTTATATATATATATATATATATATAATTTCCATTTCTTGTATTGTACTGGAACTAATGGTATCGTTTTCATAGGACTTGCGTATTCATCGTTTACAAATATGAGGTTGTAGGCACTGTCCAGTCATATATCATAATTATTGCATGAGAATGATGGAAAGGTCGCTCTGTTAAATGGAAACAAACAAAATCTACAGACGGGTCTACTAGAATGGAATTCTGTAACATAATACTAAGATTTTCTTTACTTGTATCAGTTATATATCAGTTATCCTGTTATGTACACGCTACATTTCCATGTATGCATGATCATCTACTCCCGTTACTTTATAGACTTAATATTGACTTGATGTAGTTGATCATCTCCTTCCCAGTAATCAATACCGTCCATGGTAACAACATACCCTCCTCCACCAGCCTAGTTAATAATTGGTGAAACTGACGCGCCCTTTGCTTGTAATCCTTGGCCAAAATTCAGTCAATGTGGTTCAACCACAAAAGGGACAAACTACTTTCTAGATCTTAATCATGATGTTTCCTTGGTATACATGCAGAGAGATGGCATTAGGTGAGTAATTATGTGTTGTATTATTCAAATAACGTACATAGGAGAAGAGTTAATATGGGTCTTTAGCTTTCATCTTATCCTCGTTGTACGTTTCCAATGTGGATGTATATTAACCGTTTCGTTAAGACCTCAGACACTAAACTGGCTCTGAAGCGCTGATAACTCAAGCATACTGTTAAATCGTACTGGAACCGAACTAGGAAATCGTGACGTGGAAGGAATTTGAAGAGATTCTTTCAAACGACCCTATACATAATGGTCAATTTGTCAATTTAATTAATAACATATTGCTCTTTATGGATCTTTTATATTTTTCATGCAGGTAATTAACTTTTTATTGATGGTAATAATTTTAGAAATTTCATATATAATGTTTTAATTTTAACACAACACTACAAATGTCAAGTGAGGGTCTTTTAAAGAATAACACTATTATGCATCCTTATACAAAAAAGTATGAATATATATGTCAAAGTTCTTGTTTTTGATCATGCTCCCGTTTATCATATTCCCGTTTATTCATCAAGGAATATTCGCAAATGTACAATCATGTATGCATGAATGAACCTTGGAATATGTACCGAATAAGTAAATGCAAACACGGTTTGGGAAAAATCCAACAACAGGGACAAAGAACATAGCGGTACATTGCATTCGTTAGTGTGTTTTGACAATCTAGCGCACACTTTAATCCCCACCTAATTAAAGTTCTTTGGTAAGAGATAATAAGATAAGTTACTGAATTAATATGATAATGACTATAGCTTTTATTGACCTTGTCTTTCATTGGTCCTAGATTTTCGCAGGATATTACTTCTGGGCGGACGACTTGAGGACAAGATGGATTTCCTGGACTCCTGGTCAGACGGACCACTTTCCTGATGAAAACTGTATCATCCTGACAGTAGACTTCCCCTGGGCTGTACCGCCTGTTATTTACGACATGAACCACTGGGACGAGGGCAACTGCAATCAGAGATTATCAATCATATGCAAAATTTCCTACATTTGTAAGTTTTTTAACAGTCAACGTTTTAACAAGACAAAGTCGAATATAAAGAGAAAATTATCATATACCCTGGATTTGTCTACTCCATCTGGTTTTATCAATAAGTTGGCATCGTAACTTAAGGCCTGGAAATCTCTTTCTCTCAAGAATTATGTAAGTGCAATATCCTCCGACTATACAACAGCTTTCAACTGCTCCCTATATTATGCTGAAGACCCAGTCACACAGTCATGAACTAATCTTCGGGAGGTGAAATTGACGTCATCCAATCTGGTTTTCATCCAACTCGATAGCCACTAAATTTGCGGGTCCTTGAGGATTAAGTACTGGCTTATTACCGGTTTTAATCTGGTAAAATGTCGAAATACACACGGCAATGCAGATATATCATTCAAGTAAAACTGGTTTTGCCAAAGTAAGATGCCGGGAAAAAAGTGTCAGGTCGATTTTCCGACTTGCCCAGGTCTTCAAAGGTTTCGAAAAGGTAATATCTCGGACTATCTATGATTTGCCCGTAAATGTCCGGCATTTTATCTTGAAGAGTCCTTGAATTTTCTTGAGCAAGCCTAATGCACTCTTGGCCATCCTAAACCTTACCGTGCTTCATCTTTGGGCCCTCCGTAATATACAACCGGTCTGATTTTGGTTTTCCTCCGTGGCAGACCCTAGGAGACCTAGGCGCGAACAGGATAATATCCATGGATGAAGCCGGAAGTCTAAGGTAAAATGCCGGCAACACAAGCTACATTCAAAACATTCGGAGTTTTGCTTTTTACACACCGAGCATGACCGGAGATTGAACCGTGAATAGTCCGAGAATATTGTCCGGACCTACCCGGATGATCAGTCCCTCACTTGGTCATACATGGGTTGGTACTAACAGAATCTGAATACGTGTAATTTCAGCTTCCGTTACCTATCCGAATGTATACCTAAAGATTGAACCGGTATCATAAAGATGATATAACTATTATCAGTACTCTCCTAGCCACAAGATTATTAATCATATCTCTAAACCTTCTTCGATCCTCATGCTTTTTTTCCTTTACAGCATATTATATACGACTATAATGTAATTGTACGGCTCTTTTGAAGGGTCAATAAAAGTTCTTTTTGATAATGTGGTCATTTTGGTAAAATTCCAATATAAGTCCGGGTTATGAAACGTGTATATGGCAGTGTTCCTATGACTATGTTTCACATTCATTCCATTATTTACCTTTAAGATAATTGATTGTGTTCGGAAAATGGAGATGACTACACATCAGATCAATGAACCAAATTTATTGATTGGCTCGAATAGATGATCTCGCTATAATGAAGATCTTAGACCCTGTTGTTGAATAATTGGTGATCTTTAACTTATGCCTCGGAGATAAAGTCGGGACGCGAGGTAAGAATATACCAAAGGAGTGCCACCTTTTGACCAGCTACTAAACTAATTATGTATCATTCTTTCTAATATCCAAGGAAACCCATTCGGTTGGCGGATTAAGGAAAACCACGGAGCTTCCTTTCGGGTTACCGGCGTTAACTTTACCTGTAGGATGTTATAGTAGACGCTCATTCTGTCGCAATTATATGATGTACTTAGTGAGGGATATGCTCATCACATTTTAGAATGATTCCATAACGTCTGGAGATATTACAAGCAGCAATAGATTTTCCCAAACACTCTCAAAATCATACCATATACAGTGAAACTCCTTCCAGCGGAAAACTCAGTATGGCAGACAAATAAAAGGGCGGAAACTAAATCTTAGTCCCTTCAAATTTGCCTATATATGATGTTTAAGATAAACTCAATAAAGCGGACAACTCACTTTCCCAAACAACGGACAAACTTTCCCGTCCCGTTTCCGTGTTTATTACATACTACGGCCACCTAAAGTGGACAGACATTGCGAGTTATTTTTTGTTCATATATCTGAAAGAAAATGGCCCTCCGAAGTCTTCACCTGGTATGACCTGCGTTGGTCACAGAGACAGCCCGGGAACGATCGTGAATCGGTGAACCTTGAATATATACAGTCGAAATGTTTAATTCTCTTAATGTAAGGTATCAAAACCAATTCATAATTAAGATTGGCCTGTCAACCTGAAAAAAAGTTTTCAAAAAGCTTTCATTCGACAAGACCACCATCAAAGACTACGATCGTACTTTTATGATCGGCGTCTGGCCCGGGGAGCCTTGATAAGTCAGCGACAGTTTGCACTTTGTTGAGGTGAATGCGTGGTAAAGAGTCACTCACAAAGTTTTTTAATTAACTAACTGGCGATTTTTGTATCATTATTTTGATAAATCACAATCTCGTTGACTATTGTAGATTAAACTACAGACCCCATGCAAAGGCATTTGATAAGGGATTTTCTTTTTTTTCGAAACAGTCATGTCATACTTAAAAGGAAGCTTTGTTTTCATATGGAGCCTATATAAAGTGAACTTTCAAACAGACAATCGTTCCACTTTTGCACGTTTTATGAGCATAAATACCATGGCTTATAGTTTTGTTCTTCATAACTATCCTTTATCATGCTTTCCGGAGGCTGTCAATAACATTTTTTTTAAATTCTTATAAAGCGTTCAATTAATCTAAACAGAGGACATCAGTAAATGCAATGCGCAATCTGCTTAACTCCTCTAAACTGGAACGCTCACTAATACGGGCAAAATCCTTCGGTCCCCTGAGTGTGCGACTTAGAGGAGTTTCACTGTATGCTGTTCTTGGCTACTGTCCTAAAACCCAATGGCATTATTTGACATACAGTTTGTAACTGGTCTAAAGCGCCAAGCAATCAGTTTGACTCTAAAGGAATCGAGATGTATTTCGAACAACAATCGTTATCCCATACATGTATACAGGGTTTTTTTAAGCAGACCTTACAATTTAAAATGCAACGCTTTTAGGAAAAAACAATATATTATTCACATGATACATAGCCCTTTGTCAAACCTTATTAATTTTAAGGGTGATATACTGACAAATACTTCTTTGTAAGCCTAATGTCAACTTCATTCTTGGTATCCCGCACTCAACTGTACATATACCAGTTGTTAGTATTCGTCAGTCGTTCAAGCCGTTGGAGGCGTGAGACTGCTTGTTCATCTGTCCATCTGAACCACTTGGGACTATTATCATTTGACTTTCTTTAGGATATATGTTTTGACTTGTTGGCTTACATGTATTATTTTGAGCTTTTGGTATTATAATATAGCCTGGAGGCAGATATCAGAATCAATTATTTTTAAGTATATTTGTCTGTTTTTAATCTTATTTTACGTTCCATAATGTGACATTTCGCTTGTAATTGTGTCTTTGTATATGAAATGGTCATGCGGTACTTTGTCGCAGCCTTTCCTATCATAAAGACCAGATTCAAATATATCGGGAATCATTGGAATCAGTTTATCTTTATGGATGAGGGATGGGGATGACTCACAGGCGTTGGAGAGTAAAGTTGAGAATAAACAATATATATATATATATATATATATATATATATATATATATATATACCTTTTATTGTCAGTTTGACACATTTCGAAAATATTACAATATGTATAAACTTTTCAAATATAAGGTATTATGTTCCAGTAGATGTTAATTCTAATCCAGGTTAAGACATAATATGTTATAGAAAACTCAAAAATGGAATAAAAATCTGTAATTATGCTACTAATAATATTAATATATATACTATTATTCCCTGAATATCAGAGGAAATGATTACATTGCCCATTCCCCCTTACAAAATAGGGAAGATATATACCCCCTTCCTCCTGTTATGTCAAAATACCTTATTTGTTAGTACATTTTGTCGTTTTTAATTGTTATTTTCATGAAATATAATGGTCGGGTCTGCATTTAAACAAATGTAGAATAGATTGTCATATTACTCACAGGCGTCACAAAATATATATTATATTTTGATTCGTGTATAATGATAATGTACAAGGCCATTTTATTTTTTTTTTTTCTGCTCATGCTGCATCGACTAGACCAAGTTGTATTTCAACTAATTAACTGGATTATATGGTTTGCAATATAGGATTCCTCAAAATGCAAATACATTCATTTTCACTTAGATTATTCATCTATATAATAATCGCCAGGCTTGGGATGTCCAGGTCTTTTGCTGTATCTGCTATAAAGAAGGAAGGATTTTTTAATCAGTCTGTAATCACAACAAATGTCCCTTGGTACATATGCTTAAACATTACCCGAGTACACAAAATCTGAGCGCTCGTTGTTAGAAAAGTTCCGCTTTGATGATATGGAAAGCAAACCTCTGTACTTGAAAATAAAAATTGAGCCTGGAAAAAACGTTCATGGTGTACATGTCTGAAGGATAAGACCTAGAGAATGGCATATAAGACGATACTAAAGACATATACACATCTTTTATTAATGGCAGAAAGATCCCTTCAGGATTATATCCGTTCTTGTCAACAACATTATTAAATTCAACATTTATTTACCATTCCCAGTGTGTCTTGGTTGCAATTATAAATTAAAACAATATTTTATGTCCCATGACATCTTTATATTAGTAGCTTGTTTAGTTCATGACAGTATTAGTTATATGATAAAATATACGGTGGTCTTGATGTGTAAAGGTACTGGATTCCTTCCAGATGTATTATAATGACAGACAGGAATACAATTTTTGTCTTTTATTTTCAGGTTTTCGAACCAGGAATTCAAATTTAGCTATGATGTTTATTAGATAAATTTTTCTTGGTTATGTAAACGATAAACTTTCTTGTGTGTGCTATATCAGACCCTGAATCAGCTGTTTATCTGCCGCATCAATACGTTGAAAATATGCGGCCTGAGGTGCCAAAGATCTCTTCTCGAACGTCTTTTCAACGCGCAATGAACATATTATATTCTACGTCATTTGGAGTTTAGGGTATTATATCCGTTTTCTCCTCTTTTTTGTAATTCATAATTTGAAATTCAAAAGCAAAGAAACAATATGTCTTGCTGTTGTTTTGAGACAAGAACATTCTTCATTTATTTGATATTTGAGGGAGTATTGGTATATTGTGTAGATTTGTCTTAAGTAAGAAATCCACATAGCTCAATGACATGTCCTTCTACTTACTATTCAAACCATTGTGACAGATACCCCAATTCCTCCTAAATATAAATACGCAAATGATCTTCTATGAAATGAAGTGGTTACGGACAACCAGCGCTCATAAAAACGATTACTTATCGAACTTATTCTGAACCACGACAGTTTATCTTTAAAATAAATGGCTATTCTTACTTTCCCTAAGTTCCATGATTTCAGCACTCTTTCCTTTACCGCATGCTCCAATTTGCAGCCACTTCAAAAGGCATACAATCGCCATATGGGCATTAGTACACACCCACACCTCTTTACTCATTCACAGGAAGGAAATAGTCATTTTAAAGAATGACTCTCCTGAAACTTTATAATGCTATATTCACAGTATTATAAAATAGCATGACTATTCCATGACATGTGATAAAATTTCATAAACCTTTTCCTATCACTGTGAAGTGTATCTGCTTTATATGAAACAGGCTATGCAAGTCATCTTCAAACAGACACAGAATATAAAACGGTTCATGCACTAAACACACGCTGATGTCAAATATCTTACATTTATAAAGAATAATTATTTAGCAGTTCTAACATATACTGTTTTAAATTAACGAAAATCAATATGTGTAAACCCTGTATTAAATCATTGCTGTATTTCTTTTTCTCTATAATCAAACAGTTGCAACTTACTTGTCATCTGCGTAGTAATAGCTTGCACCAGGCATGGCGAATTTATTGAATTCTGTTCCCATGACCTGGGCAGCCTCAGCATCTTTCTTGTATTCCATTTTCTTATCTTTTATGTACATCCCAAATCAACCGAATAACAGAAAAGCTTGCTGTCTGATTGATAATTTCAAACATTTTTTAATTTTTTAACCGACTCCATTTTTAATGCTAACTTAACTACATATATGTACATTCGCAGGATACCATTTCGGTTTCGGATTACATGACAGGGCAGTATTACACGCTTCCTCTCATTTTATATCCTGGTGTTAAACAGGCTTGGTGACTACTGCACCTGCGGGACCTGGGTGCATAATCGTGCCCATTGCTCGGTCATACCACCGAGGATCCCCCGAAAGGCGCACTCGTTTGTGAGTGAAACAAGGCAGTTGGGCACGGCCTTCCCATTAAGCCACCAGAGCGCTCACACTGGGTGGGGGCCGAGCGTGAATAATCTCACCGCCTCGGCTGAGATCCGAAAGCGCTATCTCCCGGCTTTGAGTCCTATGCGTTACCCCTGAGCCACAGAAACCACAGAATAATTTCGAACATAGCCCAATCAGGTGGCTCTTTTCTCTTTTGACTTTAGCCTGGCCATAAAGTATGTAATACCGGGGCAAAGTTTGACTCTCTTCCAGTTGTATCAAAAGCCACCGTGTCCGATTTTCTATATATATTTGTTCAATATGTTTGGCAAACATCACACTGTAAAGACTGTAGTCTACTATCATCTAAAATTTACCTAACCTATAGCTGGTGTGCTCCGGGCGTACAGAACCTCACTGTGCGTTGTGTTGTCTAGTTTTCGATGTAGAGTCAGGAAAGAGAATCTAACCCCCTGACCCTACCAGAGAACGCCCGCTACTGCCGTTTGTCTAGAGAGTCTGTTCTGTCACTCTTTGATAAGTGGTTAACATGCTTGGAAATAAATGAATCATATTAACTTAATGGCACGTCGTTCAAGTACATATTTCCTCTAGTTTTAGGCGATGGAGACAATTCGTCAAAGAAATCTAAACGATTCCAGCTTGCATTACAAATGCAAAATACTGCCTAATCTGTAGGGTATACATGTATGATATCTCACTTTCAATTCAATCGAGGGAAACCATTCATATTTAACAGATGAAACCCTTAAGGTCAACCGTAGTTCATCACAAACCTTAGGTTTCTGTAATGTTTATTGAAGACTTATACGTTACCTTTTCTCCTATTTATACTAGTTATATTTAAACATAACAGTTTCAACAAAGGTCTCGCTCCCTCTTCTCATTTTGTCTGCAGAATAATCTAAACATGAATTATTCATAGCTGGAATCAATTAAATTGAAAACATTTCACTCTGCAACATGATGACGAGGTACTGTTGTACCATGATAACACTTAGCTTGTAAACATTTACAACATTGAACGTTGTATTATTTCATTATATCGATTTATCAAGTTTTTAACATTATTGTTTATAACAAATTGAAACACGTGCCAGGCTGTCTAATTTTTAAAAGGAAATTATGTACAGTACTTTTTGAAAGGAATTTTACAAACGTGTCATAGCTGTCAAATATATATAAGCAAATAATCTACATTTTTCTTTAAAGGAAACTGTACATATCAAATGATGGCAGGTGCCACCTGCTGAGTTGAAAAGATTGCGGGTGACCATTTACGTATGTATTATAATTACAATTTTTTTTTTTTAAATCACTCTTCAAATAACTTTCATTAGTAAGAATTATTGTATACGGACTTGACTGATATTTTATATAATGAACTTTATTCACTGGCATTGGCTACACTTGATAAACCTTCACGTAAATCTTTGCCGTGTAATGGGGTAATGTTGTTAGCATTTTGCTATGTTCTCGGGTAATGTTTACGCACGGGTACCAACGACGACATGTTGTTCAAACCGATTGATTGAACATTTTGGCATTTTCAAATAAGTTTAGTGTAATATATCTTATATATCGTATATACATACACTCATTTGCAAACACCACTACAAAAGCGTGACTGTGATATTCCACATGCAGACACCACCGGTTTAATTCTTATCAGTATAACTAGTTACATTCAAACCATTGCACAACAGACTTATCTTCAATCAGTACAACAAAGGGGCTGATGCAGACAATTCCGATTGGAACCTTTTCATGTTACAAGTGTTACATGAACTGTTTATTATTGTCTTCGTTTATGACCAACATTAGCAAGTACACAAAAAATTGATTGGATGGATGGATATTAACTAGAAATATAAATGAAAGACCATTGGAAGGAGAAGCTTAGCATACTGTATTTATGATTGCCCACTGTGCTTCACACCATTATGGGTCCCAACTAGCTGTATATGCCTATGGATATAAGCTTCCGTGATTGTTGTGGTTATTGTTTTTCTGCCATGGAGTGATAATACACACAATCCTATCCTAGTCATGTGCCTGGTTAGTGATTATAGACGCACCCCCACCCCCCCTTCCTGAAGACACTTTCATTATACTCTGGGTCAGTTCTTGAATAAACGTGCATGCCATGTCATTGAGTTATTTTGTCATGCTAGTAAAATGCATGGGCTCAACGTTAGCTAGAACATAATGATTGGTAAGGCCGAAAATAGATTGGAATATAAAGAGAAGATGCACAGTAGATAAAACTGATATGAGACTAGAATAGAGGTTGATCTTGTTCCATTTCCTTTATCGTATTATCATATTATGCACTCTTTATTCTTATTTTGTATGACACCTTCCATTGCAGGTATTTCTTGTACACTAAAAGTAATATATTAAATAGGAACATATTACACCTAGTAATAATACCTTCCTCTGGTGATACCATATACACTATAAATGACGAAACGTATTAATCGGCCAATGCATGTAAAGTCTATATGCTTCTCATCTACCAATTGAAGACCATGTAATACTTGTAATTCCACTTTATACATTCGTATAGCCATGTTTTTTGTTTAAGCGTCCGTATGTAATTGGCTGAGAGTAAGTTAGTTAATGCACTAGTCATGTCATTTGAGGAGCTGATTTGCTGATAATATTAATTGTATTAATGGAGATTCAGAAAAGGAAAGTTCGCTAAAAATTTCATGTTTTGTGAAAAAAAAAATGTCATGGGGTATTTTATTGCGTGGTAAAATAATGAAAGTATTGGTCATTTGTAGTTTATATATTTATTTATTATATACAAAATAAAAACGAGAACACATACACATACATCATAGACTGAAAATGTTATCCGTTTATCACAGATGCCCCGCAGGCAACAATTTTTCATTGTTCAACAAATAACCTTGCCGAGCCCCGGGTCTATCAAGTTGGGAGGACAAGCTCTCGGTCATTCAACAGATGCCAGGTTTCCACACCTAGAAAACGTAAACATTTACTTTAACAAAGAAGAAAAGAAAAACAAAACTGTTCCCAAGGTTTTTATTTTGTCATTCAATTTTATCTTTCAACCAAGGATTAGTTTATAGTCCTGACACCGCGGAAGGGGTGGTAAGACAGTAGATTCATTCTGCTTTCAACATAACAACTATTTTCAGATTAAAAATTAGAGATCGATTTAAATGGCCAAATATACGGAAATTGTAATCTTCTGAAAAGAAGCGGGACATAATTTGCATTCTAGAGTTCTGTGGTGCTAGTTACGGCTAATTTATATACACAGTCGGCAATAATCTGAAGAAGTATCGCTGGTCTCATCAATGACTAATTTTATTGTGTGTAGTGCATGTTTGGAGAGCGTGCTGCTTTACCAGCATTCAACAAAAGAATAAACATTTAACCTCGTCCAAAAAAACGCTTTTTTCTTCAGCAAAACTAACATAGGATATTCATTTCTCACTGGTAGGGTGGTAAAAGTGGCTACACCTGAATTCGTAACTGGACAGAGTACCACTGAATTAAGTAATACATAGTATAGTATATAATTAACAGTCTTACTATTTACAAATTATATACAGCTTTCTTTAAAGTTGCTATGTAATACATAATGATTATTTCAGTCATTGTCGTCTTGTTGTCTTTGCAAGATCCGTTTCTTCCTATTTTGTGGATTTCTCATCTTATTTTTTACATTATTTCAGAGTATGACGTTACGCATTACATTAAAATTTACCATCATGCATGATTTAATAAATCATTAATGAGAGGGTAGTATTCGATGGATGACTACTGCATGATTTGAGATCTTTTTTTAAATTCGATATTTATAAATTTTGTTTTCTATAATTAACTTATGTAGTTATGCTTTTAGACTCTTTTGTTTTATGAAACAGGCTATGCAAGTCATCTTCAAACAGACACAGAATATAAAACGGTTCATGCATTAAACACACGCTGATGTCAAATATCTTACATTTATAAAGAATAATTATTTCAGCAGTTCTAACATATACTGTTTTAAATTAACGAAAATCAATATGTGTAAACCCTGTATTAAATCATTGCTGTATTTCTTTTTCTCTATAATCAAACAGTTGCAACTTACTTGTCATCTGCGTAGTAATAGCTTGCACCAGGCATGGCGAATTTATTGAATTTTGTTCCCATGACCTGGGCAGCCTCAGCATCTTTCTTGTATTCCATTTTCTTATCTTTTATGTACATCCCAAATCAACCGAATAAAAGAAAAGCTTGCTGTCTGATTGATAATTTCAAACATTTTTTTAATTTTTTAACCGACTCCATTTTTAATGCTAACTTAACTACATATATGTACATTCGCAGGATACCATGTCGGTTTCGGATTACATGACAGGGCAGTATTACACGCTTCCTCTCATTTTATATCCTGGTGTTAAACAGGCTTGGTGACTACTGCACCTGCGGGACCTGGGTGCATAATCGTGCCCATTGCTCGGTCATACCACCGAGGATCCCCCGAAAGGCGCACTCGTTTGTGAGTGAAACAAGGCAGTTGGGCACGGCCTTCCCATTAAGCCACCAGAGCGCTCACACTGGGTGGGGGCCGAGCGTGAATAATCTCACCGCCTCGGCTGAGATCCGAAAGCGCTATCTCCCGGCTTTGAGTCCTATGCGTTACCCCTGAGCCACAGAAACCACAGAATAATTTCGAACATAGCCCAATCAGGTGGCTCTTTTCTCTTTTGACTTTAGCCTGGCCATAAAGTATGTAATACCGGGGCAAAGTTTGACTCTCTTCCAGTTGTATCAAAAGCCACCGTGTCCGATTTTCTATATATATTTGGTCAATATGTTTGGCAAACATCACACTGTAAAGACTGTAGTCTACTATCATCTAAAATTTACCTAACCTATAGCTGGTGTGCTCCGGGCGTACAGAACCTCACTGTGCGTTGTGTTGTCTAGTTTTCGATGTAGAGTCAGGAAAGAGAATCTAACCCCCTGACCCTACCAGAGAACACCCGCTACTGCCGTCTGTCTAGAGAGTCTGTTCTGTCACTCTTTGATAAGTGGTTAACATGCTTGGAAATAAATGAATCATATTAACTTAATGGCACGTCGTTCAAGTACATATTTCCTCTAGTTTTAGGCGATGGAGACAATTCGTCAAAGAAATCTAAACGATTCCAGCGTGCATTACAAATGCAAAATACTGCCTAATCTGTAGGGTATACATGTATGATATCTCACTTTCAATTCAATCGAGGGAAACCATTCATATTTAACAGATGAAACCCTTAAGGTCAACCGTAGTTCATCACAAACCTTAGGTTTCTGTAATGTTTATTGAAGACTTATACGTTACCTTTTCTCCTATTTATACTAGTTATATTTAAACATAACAGTTTCAACAAAGGTCTCGCTCCCTCTTCTCATTTTGTCTGCAGAATAATCTAAACATGAATTATTCATAGCTGGAATCAATTAAATTGAAAACATTTCACTCTGCAACATGATGAGGAGGTACTGTTGTACCATGATAACACATAGCTTGTAAACATTTACAACATTGAACGTTGTATTATTTCATTATATCGATTTATCAAGTTTTTAACATTATTATTTATAACAAATTGAAACACGTGCCAGGCTGTCTAATTTTTAAAAGGAAATTATGTACAGTACTTTTTGAAAGGAATTTTACAAACGTGTCATAGCTGTCAAATATATATAAGCAAATAATCTACATTTTTCTTTAAAGGAAACTGTACATATCAAATGATGGCAGGTGCCACCTGCTGAGTTGATAAGATTGCGGGTAAACATTTACGTATGTATTATAATTACAATTTTTTTTTTAAAAATCACTCTTCAAATAACTTTCATTAGTAAGAATTATTGTATACGGACTTGACTGATATTTTATATAATGAACTTTATTCACTGGCATTGGCTACACTTGATAAACCTTCACGTAAATCTTTGCCGTGTAATGGGGTAATGTTGTTAGCATTTTGCTATGTTCTCGGGTAATGTTTACGCACGGGTACCAACGACGACATGTTGTTCAAACCGATTGATTGAACATTTTGGCATTTTCAAATAAGTTTAGTTTAATATATCTTATATACCGTATATACATACACTCTTTTGCAAACACCACTACAAAAGCGTGACTGTGATATTCCATAGCAGACACCACCGGTTTAATTCTTATCAGTATAACTAGTTACATTCAAACCATTGCACAACAGACTTATCTTCAATCAGTACAACAAAGGGGCTGATGCAGACAATTCCGATTGGAACCTTTTCATGTTACAAGTGTTACATGAACTGTTTATTATTGTCTTCGTTTATGACCAACATTAGCAAGTACACAAAAAATTGATTGGATGGATGGATATTAACTAGAAATATAAATGAAAGACCATTGGAAGGAGAAGCTTGGCATACTGTATTTATGATTGCCCACTGTGCTTCACACCATTATCGGTCCCAACTAGCTGTATATGCCTATGGTTATAAGCTTCCCTGATTGTTGTGGTTATTGTTTTTCTGCCAGGGAGTGATAATACACACAATCCTATCCTAGTCATGTGCCTGGTTAGTGATTATAGACGCACCCCCCCCCCCTTCCTGAAGACACTTTCATTATACTCTGGGTCAGTTCTTGAATAAACGTGCATGCCATATCATTGAGTTATTTTGTCATGCTAGTAAAATGCATGGGCTCAACGTGAGCTAGAACATAATGATTGGTAAGGCCGAAAATAGATTGGAATATAGAGAGAAGATGCACAGTAGATAAAACTGATATGAGACTAGAATAGAGGTTGATCTTGTTCCATTTCCTTTATCGTATTATCATATTATGCACTCTTTATTCTTATTTTGTATGACACCTTCCATTGCAGGTATTTCTTGTACACTAAAAGTAATATATTAAATAGGAACATATTACACCTAATCTGTAGGGTATACATGTATGATATCTCACTTTCAATTCAATCGAGGGAAACCATTCATATTTAACAGATGAAACCCTTAAGGTCAACCGTAGTTCATCACAAACCTTAGGTTTCTGTAATGTTTATTGAAGACTTATACGTTACCTTTTCTCCTATTTATACTAGTTATATTTAAACATAACAGTTTCAACAAAGGTCTCGCTCCCTCTTCTCATTTTGTCTGCAGAATAATCTAAACATGAATTATTCATAGCTGGAATCAATTAAATTGAAAACATTTCACTCTGCAACATGATGAGGAGGTACTGTTGTACCATGATAACACATAGCTTGTAAACATTTACAACATTGAACGTTGTATTATTTCATTATATCGATTTATCAAGTTTTTAACATTATTATTTATAACAAATTGAAACACGTGCCAGGCTGTCTAATTTTTAAAAGGAAATTATGTACAGTACTTTTTGAAAGGAATTTTACAAACGTGTCATAGCTGTCAAATATATATAAGCAAATAATCTACATTTTTCTTTAAAGGAAACTGTACATATCAAATGATGGCAGGTGCCACCTGCTGAGTTGATAAGATTGCGGGTAAACATTTACGTATGTATTATAATTACAATTTTTTTTTTAAAAATCACTCTTCAAATAACTTTCATTAGTAAGAATTATTGTATACGGACTTGACTGATATTTTATATAATGAACTTTATTCACTGGCATTGGCTACACTTGATAAACCTTCACGTAAATCTTTGCCGTGTAATGGGGTAATGTTGTTAGCATTTTGCTATGTTCTCGGGTAATGTTTACGCACGGGTACCAACGACGACATGTTGTTCAAACCGATTGATTGAACATTTTGGCATTTTCAAATAAGTTTAGTTTAATATATCTTATATACCGTATATACATACACTCTTTTGCAAACACCACTACAAAAGCGTGACTGTGATATTCCATAGCAGACACCACCGGTTTAATTCTTATCAGTATAACTAGTTACATTCAAACCATTGCACAACAGACTTATCTTCAATCAGTACAACAAAGGGGCTGATGCAGACAATTCCGATTGGAACCTTTTCATGTTACAAGTGTTACATGAACTGTTTATTATTGTCTTCGTTTATGACCAACATTAGCAAGTACACAAAAAATTGATTGGATGGATGGATATTAACTAGAAATATAAATGAAAGACCATTGGAAGGAGAAGCTTGGCATACTGTATTTATGATTGCCCACTGTGCTTCACACCATTATCGGTCCCAACTAGCTGTATATGCCTATGGTTATAAGCTTCCCTGATTGTTGTGGTTATTGTTTTTCTGCCAGGGAGTGATAATACACACAATCCTATCCTAGTCATGTGCCTGGTTAGTGATTATAGACGCACCCCCCCCCCCTTCCTGAAGACACTTTCATTATACTCTGGGTCAGTTCTTGAATAAACGTGCATGCCATATCATTGAGTTATTTTGTCATGCTAGTAAAATGCATGGGCTCAACGTGAGCTAGAACATAATGATTGGTAAGGCCGAAAATAGATTGGAATATAGAGAGAAGATGCACAGTAGATAAAACTGATATGAGACTAGAATAGAGGTTGATCTTGTTCCATTTCCTTTATCGTATTATCATATTATGCACTCTTTATTCTTATTTTGTATGACACCTTCCATTGCAGGTATTTCTTGTACACTAAAAGTAATATATTAAATAGGAACATATTACACCTAGTAATAATACCTTCCTCTGGTGATACCATATACACTATAAATGAAGAAACGTATTAATCGGCCAATGCATGTAAAGTCTATATGCTTCTCATCTACCAATTGAAGACCATGTAATACTTGTAATTCCACTTTATAAATTCGTATAGCCATGTTTTTTGTTTAAGCGTCCGTATGTAATTGGCTGAGAGTAAGTTAGTTAATGCACTAGTCATGTCATTTGAGGAGCTGATTTGCTGATAATATTAATTGTATTAATGGAGATTCAGAAAAGGAAAGTTCGCTTAAAATTTCATGTTTTGTGAAAAAAAAAAGTCATGGGGTATTTTATTGCGTGGTAAAATAATGAAAGTATTGGTCATTTGTAGTTTATATATTTATTTATTATATACAAAATAAATACGAGAACACATACACATACACCATAGACTGAAAATGTTATCCGTTTATCACAGATGCCCCGCAGGCAACAATTTTTCATTGTTCAACAAATAACCTTGCCGAGCCCCGGGTCTATCAAGTTGGGAGGACAAGCTCTCGGTCATTCAACAGATCCCAGGTTTCCACACCTAGAAAACGTAAACATTTACTTTAACAAAGAAGAAAAGAAAAACAAAACTGTTCCCAAGGTTTTTATTTTGTCATTCAATTTTATCTTTCAACCAAGGATTCGTTTATAGTCCTGACACCGCGGAAGGGGTGGTAAGACAGTAGATTCATTTTGCTTTCAACATAACAACTATTTTCAGATTAAAAATTAGAGATCGATTTAAATGGCCAAATATACGGAAATTGTAATCTTCTGAAAAGAAGCGGGACATAATTTGCATTCTAGAGTTCTGTGGTGCTAGTTACGGCTAATTTATATACACAGTCGGCAATAATCTGAAGAAGTATCGCTGGTCTCATCAATGACTAATTTTATTGTTTGTAGTGCATGTTTGGAGAGCGTGCTGCTTTACCAGCATTCAACAAAAGAACAAACATTTAACCTCGTCCAAAAAACGCTTTTTTCTTCAGCAAAACTAACATAGGATATCCATTTCTCACTGGTAGGGTCGTAAAAGTGGCTACACCTGAATTCGTAACTGGACAGAGTACCATTGAATTAAGTAATACATAGTATAGTATATAATTAACAGTCTTACTATTTACAAATTATATACAGCTTTCTTTAAAGTTGCTATGTAATACATAATGATTATTTCAGTCATTGTCGTCTTGTTGTCTTTGCAAGATCCGTTTCTTCCTATTTTGTGGATTTCTCATCTTATTTTTTACATTATTTCAGAGTATGACGGTACGCATTACATTAAAATTTACCACCATGCATGATTTAATAAATCATTAATGAGAGGGTAGTATTCGATGGATGACTACTGCATGATTTGAAATCTTTTTTTAAATTCGATATTTATAAATTTTGTTTTCTATAATTAACTTATGTAGTTATGCTTTTAGACTCATCACTTTGTTTTTTGTTCCATGTACCTGAGAACTTTCCTTTTTCTTTGTTTTCTTCTTTTATCACTATACTTGCATCCGCCATATCCGTCAAATTTATTGAATCGTTGGCCTTTATTGCTTCATATATTTTCATGCCCATCTTTTTCTGTTTCACTGGCGATATATTTTTATTGATTACGAATACATCTCACTGATTCTTACGATTAGAAAGGATTGAATAATATCATTAACACTGTATTTTTAGATTATTTCAGCTCGATCAATCAAAGCTAACGAAGATATTTAAAATGTTTCTGGTCCTCCTTATCTATCCTCTGATTTCTGTAGTGCATTGCTGTATCCCTGGCTTTTATTTAGTTAGTTTAATAATTTAATTTTAATAATTTGCCTTTCCACTGTACCCTTAACCTTTATGTATTGAACCATACTCACTGAGTTATTCCTTTGAACACGGTTTAGATAATCAGTACGACTGGGTTCCAGAAAAATAAACGTATCCTGATAAAATACGTATAATGCGCAGAGCACATAAAAGTTTATAATACCAAGGAAATAGATGAAGTCTACCACAGAGATAATTATACTCTGTAATATACAATTTTAACAGTATGGCCGTCGCCCGATTTTTGCCGCGCGTCAATCTACGATAGTCGGAAGGGCCGTGCAACCATAGATTGCCGTGTAGTGTAACCTCCCCTTTAGACCTGCTGCCGAGCGAGGTTATTGGGCTCAGTCTGCACATCCATAACACCACTTGTACATCCATACACGTATATGCCTCTATAGTTGATCTTTTGATAATAAACATGCTGCTCATTGTTTATACTTCCCAAATTGGATGATGGATACATTTTTCATTTTTAAAGATTTTATCCCACTACAAGCAAAGTATCCGACACTTAAAACATTCATTCTCTTGAACATAAGATACAGCAAACTAAATTTTACATCGAAATTAGTTTGTAGGCGAACATGACTTTGACCTATGTATGTGTCCAGCTGTTCGTCCTGAAATTCCTCTCGTCTTTTTGGACCGGGGGTCCACATTCCTAGATATAATTCCATTTAACCATTTTTATTATTCATGGAGATAAACCTTCCAAATTGCCAGACAAAAATGCAAGGATATGTTAATCGGTCTTCTTAATTTACCATTTTTGGTTCTGGGTATCACATTCATCATCCACGATTCTGAGACACGGGTGGGAAAGACCAATATATAATTTTACTGCATTTTTGCATTTATCTGTGCTTGGATGGTCGACTTTATCTCATCAAAACAAGAGCAAACAAACCAACATACCGGACGCCTAAATCACCGCTTTCCCAATATTGCGTATAACTCTCTTTATAAGTAGTTCAAATTTTCAAAATTTAAACAAATTTCCTTAATGTGAAAATTTTAATATGTGCATGTTAATGGTCTTTCTTATAGAGTGCTCCTCTCTTTGTGGTATTGTTCCTGGTGGCTAATGATAAGGGGCGCTATAGTGGTAGGTGATGCTATACAAGTAAGTGAACTAATATCAAATAAAAGGTTGTTAGCTACTAGTAACGGATACATTTTTTATTATCTTAAAGATATACAATCACACACAAACACACACAAATATGCAGTAAAAATTCGCCTTACTGCCATCTCGGTTTAGCGACCTCAAAATAACAACCATTTTCACGGTCCCAATTTTTTTTTTTTTTTTTTTTTTATTTCTTTTCAATCACACCTCCCTTAGACGACCATCCCGAAAATGTGCACACTTTATTTATGTTCTCTTGGGGTCGTCAATTTGAGATTTTAGTGCACTTTAATTGTATGTTTATAGATTTTATCTACACATTTTCCTTTACAGACATAGTACAGCCAAATTGTATATCTAGATAGACCGATAAATCTGGGTTCAAGAAAAGAACATCTAAAGTTCTCTATTTTAGACACACCGTGTTCTTTTCATGGGCGGGTCTAAAAGGCTGATCTGAGGATGTTGTTTTCATTTTTATAACTATGTAGTAACTAATGACGGGAGTCATTTAAAAATGAAAGGTTAATTTTGAAGTAAAATTGATTATTATTGCTTCAGATTTCTGTAGAATGCTCATAACTGTAATGACAATGTGTTTGTACAGCAAGAGGTCCCATTTTCAAATATACTAACATGTTTGTTTAACTGATGGTAGGTGTGTAATAGAACCCGCCTATACATCGTGTAAAATATGAGATAATCGACGTTGGCCAGTCATAAACAATATTATCACATGAATATATTGAAATGGCCTTCCTCTTACACGAAAACAAACAAAACTTTAAACATTGGAAAATGATTCTATAATAAAGTAACACATTTTTTTTTTTAACTTGTACCAGGGGTTGGTATCCTGGTATGAACAAGGTACATATTTATGGATACATGATCATCTACTCACTTTCCCAATAGAATAATATTCTCGTATGTGGTTATATACCTCTTTCCAAGTGATCAATATGACGTATGTTACCACTAAATTACCCTCCACAATCAGCCCACACTACATTTAATGGAACCGACTCGTCCTTTGCCATCATATTATGTAAAAGCTTTGCTTCCTGGTCCTTTCTGGCACAAGGTTCAGTTTAATATGGTTCACTCACAAAGGAGACGAAGTCATTGCGAGATCTTGCTCATGTTGTTTCTTATAAATGCATGCACAGAATCGGCGTTCGGTGAGTAGTCACAGTTTGTTTTATTCAAATGACTGACATACAAGAAGAATTAATGTAGGGTCTTTTTGTCTTGTCCTCTTTGAGCGTTTGCAATAAAATATTGTTTACTTGAAATCTATGGTTAAAATTTAAATTTACATGAGGACGTATATTTTATTCGCAAACATTGCAGCCATGGTTATCAATATGATAAATCAAATGTATGCCGTTTTCTCAAGAAAATGAAGCTATTTGGACTTTCACAAGACTGTACGGGTTGATTACCATGCATATTAGTGAAATTCTGAGGTCACTGAACAGGAACCTAAACTAGAAAATACTTCGGTACCAGACTCTAACCAAAAATATGACGTGTTCTCGCTCTGCTCCTTAAAACCTTATATGCAGACCACACAATGGTTCATATTTGGTTCCTTTCTTATATAAGCCTAAAGTGATCTAACCACATGAAGTTTACATAAAGTTTTGGCCAATGTTTTAAACTTGTTTGCTCCCTACTGTACACATGTGGATAATAACTTGCATTTGGGCGAATAGTGGCACAAATCATAAATATAGCGCACACGCTACCTGGTAGCCGTACCGCGCGTTTTCATGGTTCATTTATTTTCAGCTTCCAAAAAGATTCTCTTTCATATTTGTTTCCTTGTTGGGGTGTTGTCGCGCATGCGCAAGATAGTATCTCTAGTCTTGCTTTGGTAAAGAGACACTGTGCACTGTGCTTTCTTACATATAAAACTATTGAATGAAGAGGCTTGTTAGTGCGTGTATTTCCATATGGATTTTAGGATCAATATTCGCATATATATATATATATATATATATATATAAATTAATTTTGCCTCAACTTAAAATTCCACAACCAGAGCGAATGTACTGATTAGTTAATGTGCCTCTTATTGTAAATGTGTCAGCCTCTTTGTAACATGCAGGAATTCATGAAATTAGGTGTAGGGTTATATTGCTGTTTACTAAACAAAAAATTGGAGACAGGCAAAGCCTACTGAAGTGTTGTAAAAGTATTTATAACCGCTCTACACTCGTACGAAAATAACTTACATATGTTTTAATGGTGTAAGAATCAGGAAAAGAAAAGAAAATCTAATCTCAAACATCATGTTTATTATTCTCCTACCAGTTATATAGGACTGGTACTAATATACATCGTTATTTCAGGGGAAATATATTCTGAAACAGTGAAAAGAAAGTGTCTTGAATAAAAAAGACGTCTGAAAGGAGGGTGTGCGTTCAACCCACTTCGCGCATGTGTGTGTGCTTGTCCACAAAATGACTCACGCAATCATGGTCGGAATCGAGTGAAATCATCAGGGCATCTCGAGAATGGACCAATAAAGAATAGATTAGATTTTGCTCTAGGTTCGGTACATGATGCACGAATGAATCTGGGATTATAGGTCGAATAAGTGAACGCAAACACCGTTTTGGGAGCATCTCACAAAAGAAAAAAAAACAACATAGGTAGGCTTTCAATCCATAGCATTTTGTTTTGACAACCTAGTTCATACGTTAATCCCTAGGTATACTGCAAGTTCTTAAGTAAAAGTCATAAAAAATAACTAATTCAATAAGATCATGACCATGACTTTTATTGACACTGAACTTCATTGGTCCTGGATTCAGCTGGAGATTTTCGCTGGGCAGACGGTTCGAGGACTAGATGGACCAAATGGATTCCGGATCAACCGGACCAATTTCCTGACCATCACTGCATCATCCTGACAGTTGATTATCACTGGGCTGTACCACCTGTTATTTACGACTTGTAC
Organism: Sipunculus nudus; assembly: GCA_026874595.1. Lineage (NCBI taxonomy): Eukaryota > Metazoa > Annelida > Sipuncula > Golfingiida > Sipunculidae > Sipunculus > Sipunculus nudus. Next base: position 30,887,050 of record CM049317.1, on the reverse strand, counting down.
CACTGGGACGAGGGCAACTGCAATCAGAGATTACAATTCATTTGTGAAATTTCATTCTTTGGTAAGTCCTTTTTTTTTACATAAACGTTCAAACAAGACAAGACTGTACAGAGAGTAAATTTAAAATAAACATAGTTGGATTTGTCTGTTAAACTCACCTCTGTGGCTCAGGGGTTGAGCAAAAGACTCAAAGCCATGAGATCATCATTTCGAGTATCAGACCAGGCAATGAGATCATTCACTGTCGATCCCCATCCAGTGTGAGCGCTCTGTAGGCTTCATGGGAATGTCCTGCCCAACGATCAGTCTTCACTCGCTAAAGAGTGCACCTTTCAGGGATTCCTCTGTGGTATGATCTAGCATTGGGAAACATAACAAACCCAGAGCCCTCAGGTGCGGTAGTCAGTGGTAGCCTGGTTTACATCAGGGTATAAAATGAAGGAAAACGTGATGTGCTCTGTCACTAATCCGAAACCAGAATGGAATTCTGATGAACATAAACTTTGTTAAGCTAGCATACCAAAAATAAGAAACAAATCAAGGTGTGCATATACTAAAATAAAAAAAAAAACAATAACGTAAAATAGTAAGAAAATAAAGGGTTGTATTAATATTCGAAGACAAACGTGATGTTTGAGTGCCACTTTGTATCCGTTCCAGGTAATTTTTCAAGAAGTAGAGAGTGGCGCCGAACTGAATCCGAAACATGAATTGACCCGTCTAGCTTAGACTCGTCTGTCCAGCGCTCGCTGTTTTCATGTATTCGTATCTGTAAGCAGGAGCCGAATGCCACGATGGTTAATTTTCGTCGCGGGCTTGGAGAGTGTCTCTGCTTTGACGATTCAGCTGTGTAAATGAACAACAGAACCAACGAAGCAAACTGGGAAGCTACCCAGTTAATGTTTATACAGACCCATAGCTCACATAGACGGATCCAGAGAGGAGCACAAGGGGCACGAACCTTCCCCCTTAGCTTTTATAATTTTATCTTTTTATTTATTTAATTGTTTGCTGTCTCACATATTATATCCGGCCTTTCATCTAAATTCACCATGGATGTAATCAGAGTTAATATTTATCTCAAGCTGACCCCCTTCCTTATTTTCTCACAGTAACCCCACTCTTTTGTTCTATGTGCCCCAAGCAAAAGAAATTTCTGGAAACACCCCTTGGTATATGGACGGCCAGACCTTAGCCTGCATTACCCTTTCCGAGGTGAAATACTATATCCCCTAACCTATTGATAACTATTGTGTTTGAATAAAGGTCAACACATTTAAAGTAAATCACTAGCTTGCCAAGACGAAGTTAAACAAAAATAAGGCATATGTTTTGGTCAGTTTACTTGCATACAGCATATAGTTTACAGTATTCTGGAAATATTTCTATGAGTTTTATATAGTTACATATTTTGGCAAGTTCCTACTTTAAAGGGCATATTCTTCCTGGCCAATTTCTAACCCATTGTGTGAATAGTGCACGAGTAAACTGAATACATTAACAGGTGAATATAGGTGTAAGAAGGCATACATACATAAAAACATAAAGTTTTTCAAGAATACTTGCAAAGTTTCAGCATCGTCATACTACCAAGTTGGTAAAGCAACGAAAAGCGCAGCTGCCGCTGACTTGGAAGTACGAAGCTGAAGCTTCTTTAGCACCATCTTTTAACAGTTTGTTGGATCCGTTTATAAAGTTTTCACAAATTTAGTTTAATGAATGATAGTGATATAGTATTATAAAGACTGTGGTTCCAGTAAATTTTATGTTCGGATGTGGTAGAAAAGTAGTCCCTTGCTGATTCAAAATAGCAGAGGATACTGAATGGATTGATTTATGAGGGGTGAGGTGAAACCTACCATGGAAATTATTAAATATTTCGTCAACAAATGAAATGGTTAATTTTCATTCAATTGTATCTCTATTGTCGAATCTTCCTTTTCTCATTTTATACAACAGCAACGTTCCCTGTCGCTTTGCTTCAAGAATATAAATTGAGAAGTCTTTAATAATGTGTGTCGAATGTGTAAATATTTATTGTACCTCGACTATGATGTAAACTTGTTTTTGTTGTTAATATTTCTTACACATATCCATTGTTCAATCATTACGAGTAGGAGTAACTTGGTAAAGTGTGTTTTACACATCTTTCAATGTAGTAGTTTCAGTGAGTTTAATAAAAGTTATCTTTATTCACTGATCTAAAACTTTTAATTTATTTGAAATTCAAATGCCCATTTATTGCAGATTTTCCTTCATAAATGCCACTTATTTAGGTCTCAAAGGAGACTGAACATATAACCTTGTTATTTTTGTATTAACCGTTCTATGCTCCTTTTGTATAAAGATCACTGCCTTCAGGCAGTTGTGCCCAAGCTGCGGTAAACTTCTGGATCCGCAACTGCTTCTTTCTATGAACGGTGCGCCCATATTTCGACATCTCTTGGTTAAACCCATATCAAATATTAAGACATCTCTCTTATAACTAATCTTCTTGTGTGAAGCAGCATACAATAACGCCACAGAGGGCATGTGAGAACTTATTATTTATAGATATATATATTTATTTTATATATATATATGTGTATATGTATATATATACTTTGACGAAATGTCGGTCATTTTGTTAGAGTCGAACAATTGCTTGGTTCATAAAACGTATAAAAGAATGTTTCTTTTTCGTTTCTATGACTCTTAACGTCCAAAGAAAGCTGGGTTTGTAGATGAAATAGTGATGAAAAAAGCCACAAATCAGTTGACCAAATATATTATTTGACTCGAATTGGCAATGTCGCATATATGTGAAATGTAGATTTTATTCTCCAAGGATATCTATCCGTTGGTGGCACACATAAACTCCTGAAGCCTACTTTCAGGTTGCTGGCTTTCAACTGTACCTGAAAAACTGACGGTTGACCCCTTTCCTGGATCCGCTTTTCATGTTGTAGATTTGAGTTTCGCGGATGTCAATAAATGTTCATCAAATTATAATTCCTGCCATATAGTTGTATTTATTAACTGATGATACACAATACTGTTATTTTTTTATAGAAGAATTTTATACATCGAACATATATTCAAATGATTTACTGAAACTGATCATACACTAAACTAAGTGCATGACACTATATAAGAGAACAGAACATAATGTAAAATCGACTTACAACTGAAGTAGATTTGACAAAGATTAGTTGTCAACATAATACTTGATAAAAGTAAATCAAGAACTGGATAATATCTGCGATGAAGATATATTATGAATGTATCATGCATATATGAATGTATCACGTTTCATGTTGCAATGTCATTGATAGAAACAAAATGTACTTACGACGCTTTTAGCTATTATAAACAAATGAAGTTAAGGCAAATTAGCTGTGGGGGGGGATATGCAGTGTTGATGAAGTTATAGGGTTCACTAAAAATCATATATGTGTTCAAATTTGACCTTGGAAATCAAGGTCAGAGTCACTCGCTTTTGGTCTCATTCGGTAACCATCTGGCATCTATCATTTTGATTTTTAGAAAAAAAAATGCATCCAACCACTTTTTTCACCAAATATGGACATATTTAAGGGGAGGGCACTACCAATCCATAACCCATTTTTGCATGTGCACAATATGAAAGAAATATGTCCATTGGTTTTTGACGTATAAAGCTCACACTACTGTAAAGTGAAAATGTTTAGGGTATTAACACGATCGAAAACAAGAAACGGTGCGCCACCAGTCATCCGTACAAAATGAAGCTACCCACGATCTTTGATCAACCTTCGATCGTTAGACCAATCTTTTCTGATATATTTTAAATCTGTGATATACACAAAACATGGACATATTCAAGGTCAATTTCACTCTCATAGTAAAGGTTGGCCTCATCTTATATAGGCTTTGTCCTCTCAGTCATACATATGCACATGTATAGTTTTATAAATTTCTGTAAAAATTTTTTGTTCAGGAAAACTGCGGCGGCGGTGGCGGAATCTTACTAAAACAGTAAAACATAAATATAACAACATACAATATCATATGCAAACTTTTAGCAACTTATCATATTTTTAGTCACATATAAGAATTATTATGAAATAATAAAAATATTTTATAAGAAATATTTTGGGTGAGATATGTAGTATTGCAAATTATTACGCTGAATGATTGGGAAGATATAAACATGAGTTATTTTTATTCTTGTGTTGGTTTCAAAGGATGAGATAATTAAGGTGTAGGAAGTATTAGAAGGCTACTCAGCTACAAACCTGTACTTTGCATATTTATTCATAATTATCTATCATTATTTATCTCTAGAATATATGAACTGTTCACTTTTTATACTTGTTTTTACTCCTAATAATGGGTAATTGGGAAAAAATACATTCCCTGTCTACAAACAAAAAGAAATAATTGAACTGATAGAACGAAACAAGGCAGTAAGAACGTTAACAAAACATAACGCTACATGAAAAAATAGCGTAAACCACTCCCTGCACTTCTGTCTGTTTGGTTACTTATGTAGTTTTAGAATTTACATTATTAGAAATATTTGGACAAAACCATTTATATAAAAGAATTTGATGTTGCGATGTGTTCTGTTTTATAACATACTTAAGTCGTGAATTAAATGTTTTGTTCCTGGCAATATGGATGATGAAGAGTATGTACTTTAGTGTTGTACAAAAACATCCACTACAAAGAGCGGTTCATTATTAAGGGTTACAGTCATACAAGTTGTGTATGCCTTGAGGTCGTCATCTATAAACACGTGACTCATAAGTCATGACCACTGGAAATGAGAACCTTAGATGAGGAACCAACACATTATAATCACATACTCAGTTTTCACTGCTGTCAGACACTTTATTACCAATCACCTCTGATTCCACTGAAAGACAATTAGATTTATATTATTTTTAATTTTATAATACAGTTTATTTTATATTTTGTTATACAGCTTAATGTAAGTTATGTAAGACAGGTATTTATTTCAAATTTAATTATTTAATAAAACTTATAATTAGCATATCCAATGTTTTATTATTAAAGGTTACAGTCATTTAAGTTCTGTATGTCTGGAGGTCGTCATCTGTAAACATGTACCCATACGTCATGGCATTTAGCTGATGATACACCCGTTTACACCTTGACTTTATCTACTGGAAATGAGGACTTCAGATAAGGAACTAACACTATTTAATGATATACTCAGTTTTGATTGCTATTAGGCATTTTATTTCCATTCATCTCTCATTCCACTGAAAAAAAATATTTTACAATATTTAAACTTTATAATACAGTTTACTTTCAATTTTAAGTTACGAAACTTAAAGTTAGTTAAGTAAGACAGATATTGTATTTTAAATTTATTCATTCAATGAAACTAATGATGCACAATGTTATACTAATCTTTCCATACATCATTAACAAAATTATGTTTTTTAGAAATGTTATTCAAACTAAAAGGAACGGTAAATTTGGAATTAAAAAAATAGATTTCTAGCATTTTAGGAATTGTTCAGGAAACTGATTAACGGCGTCAGGAATGCATGTTTCAGTGGCACATTTCAGCTATATGCCTCAGTGATAGAAACTTGCAAAGCTGAGCTAAACCTAATTCACTGAGCTGCTTTTTATAATATCATGAAAATGGTTATTCATGTATACAGAGGAACTGACAGTGACTATGCATTAATCTGTTACAAATCAATCTAAGATCATTAAGTATATAAAATAGTGGTTTTTCTATGCAGTCATTTTAGAGATTTTAAAATTTATGTAATGATTATAGTGAAATGTACTAATCACAGTTATACAGTTACGATTATAAATTGAATGGACTTCAAAACTAAACATTTGACAGTAATAATTGTCCGGAAAAAATAAATATTTCCATTTCAAATTTTAAATACAATTCTGTGCTCAAAAACCTTCTACATTATCAAATGCATATCAACTTCGGCATTTTACAATAACCTTATCAATACCTGCAAAAGTACGGGTGTTAAGTTTACTATTCGAAAAGACAATTAATTTAAGGACGACAACCAAAGATCAATCGTTATGGTTCATGAGATTGAAACAAATATCCATACCTGATATGGACATGACTAAATTTTCCATCGTCTCCAGTATCGAACACTACATAACCCTAGTCGTCCTGTAGACCATAACGAATCAAATATTACCGAAGAGTAAACGTCACTTTACTCTGTGGAAGAGTCTGGTTGGCCAACAATAGCCTCACACCTGGGCCTCTTGGATTCACTCCAAGACGTTTCGCCCTCGGAGTCTGTGTCTGAGCCAGAGGAGTCATGCACAACATCTTCTGTCGGAATTGGAATTGCGGGATGAAGGTTCACGACTTCCTCGTGTTGTTGGTTTTGATTTTTCGATTGTTGTTTTGTTTGTTGTTGCTGATGACGAGAAGCAGGAGGAGGGGAAGGATGCCGCTCTTCGATAGCCTCTGACGTGAGGTTGACGGTCTCGCTGGTATGGATTATAACGACCCTTTGTCCGTTTTTCTAAAACTCAATAAATTTTTCTTTGCACTTGATATGTTATATTAAGATTTGTATGTCTAACATAAAAAAAGGGATTGGGGTTTGTTAAAATGAAGAATAAGAAAACTAAACTGTTTTATTTACATGCTTTTTTACTATAAGAATCATGATTCACATTTGTTATTGATTCGTTTGTTGTTAAACCATTTTGAGTCAGGAGCAAGGGGCATTTCAATGTCTTTAATTCATACGAGAATAATGCCAAAAACTGAGTGTCGAATGATATGGACAAAAACAAACTTGTAAACTGCTAAGTAGAGTCTTGACAGCAAAGTGTCAATGCGATAGGAAGAATGTCGTTTCTATACATTGACGCGAGAATCAATGAAACTGATGTTATCAGAGTTCCTGTTATTGGGGAGGGTCTTTCTAAATGAGAAATCTGTGCCTAAAAGGCCGCGTATCACTCACAACCTAGAGCGACATTACTGGGTTCCTGGGTTGATACACCCTAGTGAACAACCAGAATCCGCAGGTGCGGATTGAAATAATATCTTATTATCTTTTAATTTGAAGAGAAACATCAAGGACACGGTAGGGAGAAAAATTTTTCCTTTTTTAATATTGGCACACGCTATGAGTGATCTAATATTTTTGGGCATTTTGACTGTTCATGTTAATTTCATGAATGACGTGCATGATTTGCAAATTAATATATATTTTTGTAAATGTTCAGCTGTCTTGCGTAAGTCTTCTTTATTTATCGTGTATTAATTGTGGATTGTTGAATTAAAGAACAGAAACCTTCTGATATTAATGTTCATAAAAAATTAAAACATACTTGAAGGACAATCTTGCTTCAAGACAAGATAAAAATGAGATATAGGAGAAATTAGAAAAGAAGATCGTTAGATTTTCTTTTCTTCTTTTTGAAATTTAGAGATGTTTTCCGAAACAAGGGCCTGGAGGCACAAATAGTCCCCCGCCATATGTTTATCTAGAAATGTGTGGCATCAGTGATGGGATGGGACGGACGGACAGACAGCCGCGGACCATTTATGTGTCCTCTTCCTTACGGCGAGGACCTAATAATATGTGGCGAGATATAGGGAGTATTTTGGGTATATGACTTCGAGGGGATTTTCGTGTAATCAAGGAGGATGTTGAATGTACGTAAGTACCTTGCTGCTCTGAATGTTGTGCCTCCAGCAGGAAGTTGGCAATATGTCCGCGCCCTGTCTGCAGCAGTGCGTTGATGAACTTGTCTATATCGCTGTCAGGCCGCCGCTCCAAGTGACTCATGAGAGCCGAGACTTGTTGGTGGTTTGCCTTGTTTCAATACTGGAGGACGATATTAATAGTTTTTAATAAAGTGACCAATATACAACGCAGGGGTCATATGAAATATTTATATTTATATGCATTTATGTTTGTAATCATTCATATGTATACATTTATGTATGTGTGACTTTATCAATGTGTGTGATAAAATATTTTGGTTGTTCCTTTTTATTTTTTTTTTCTGTTTCATTTTCTGTTCTCTGTCCAATGTTTTTATTAATGTATGTCAATATGCATGTATGGACCGATATTTGTGTACTTATCTCTGTAGTGTGGTGCCTAGCTACAGCCAACATTAAGACATAATTGGGCAACAACTCTCACCTGAGAGGAATAGAGATATAATTTATAAGTTTATTAATTATGTAAAAATATACTTTTGTTGTTTTAATAAAATTTAGTCATTTTAGAAATATCGCAGAATGTAATATTTAGATATATTTAAGCAATTGGTCACCACTCGAAGTCAACGTCGAAGGTACGTATTCTTACACTTTGCCTTTTTATACTGAATTCGTATAGTAATTAGATTTGGATTCAACTACAAAAAGATTTGCATTTGAAAATGCCCTACTTTCATTTGCATTTAAATGTAGAGCTAAAACTCTGGCATTTGTAAGAAGAGTTATGATTCTGCATTTGCATTTAGCAAAACATATTTTTAAAAATGCAAATGCTGTTCTAAAGTGTTATAATAATAATGGCACGCTTTTATGATGTCCTGGTCCGCATGATTTGTTAATCATTTATCTATATCTTAAAAGTCTTCACTATTATCGTAAATTTAATATGTGGTCTATATTATCTGATAATATCAGAATTTATCTCATAAACGCGCTGAATCAAATTGAAACTCAACCATGATCGTAGGCTCTAACAATCGGATTGTCACATCATTCAGACAGGGTATCCCTTATTGTCAATACCCGTCAATTTGAAATTTTTTTTTGTTAAAATTACTGTGACTTTGATAATGGCTTATGGAAAGGTTCTGAGCAGTTAATTAATTAATGCTGCTTTTTTAAAGAACCCCTACATAATAAAAGCCCATTTGCCTCCCATCCTGCCGTTCATTAACTTGACGATGATCGGGTCGTCTGCCAATCTTATCATCCATTACCTTTACGATGGTCGATCATTTGCACATCTTATCGCCCATTACCTGGACGATGGTCAAGTCGTCTGCACATAGTATTGGGTATTATGAGGACAATGGTCGAGTATTCTGCACATCTTTTTTATATTACCTTGACGATGGTCGACTCGTCTGCACATCTTATTGTCATTACCTATATGATTTTTGTGGAGCAATGTTAAATGATGTGGCATTCTAGACTGATACCTGCCCCATGAGCAAAAACGATGTGTAAGGAGTCGCTCTCATGATAAAGCTAAAATCCGACTTTAAAAATACCAGGTCCCAAAAGACGGTCATACTGCGCAAACTGCATGTGCATGGAAATTGTCTTTTGACTACTTTTCGCTGTACAAAAACGGAGAGTCATCGGCATTGGCCTACGGTTGTCAGAGCATACAATTGGCTGCGACCTGTTAGGATCAAGCACTTTCTATTATGACGGTAGAGACGGTAGAGACCGATCTGTAAATGGCAGTCCCTGGAGCAGTCGCTGGACCGGTCGCGGCAGCTTCCTTCCATATCTCTAGGTTAACGTAGGTATCCTTGAAGAGAAGGTTCCCGCGACCTTTTGGCCTGTCGCAAAGTTGTTTTCAGTTGACTATTCTATTGCAGGTGCTGCGATGACCTTCTCATCCTTTTTTTACATGACATAGTATGCGTAACCATTTTCGGTATAGATGGTGGAGATAGTTGTTTATTAAGACTGATGGTGATCGTCTGTATTCGAACCTTGTCTTCCCATGTGATGCTTAACGTTCTGCAGAGACATCTCATTGAAAGACGTTTAGCCTCTTCTCTTGGCGCTTGTATTTGGCCCATTTTATCTACTGCCATACAGGAGTAAACTGAGAAAAAGCTTGTACCGCCAATTGTTGTGTATATGTGAACCCAAGTACTGGTTAGAATCGATCGCAGCTTACTGCGAACCACTGATGGTAATTGTTTGTAGAGTTGTTACAACCTGGGCCATGGCTTTCGTCTTCATAATGCTGACAATCAAGGTAAACCCTCTGCATGCATAGGCATACCGGTTATTGAGTCGTTGCGGGCCCTCCTTGGTGTGGCTGTCGAGAGCAGCGTCACTTGCAAACAGCTTTTCCCTAAACAGGACACAGTGTGTCTTTGTCTTGGCACGAAGGTTAAAGAGTTTCCGTCTAGCTGCAGGTTTTATGGACATATTCTGTTGGAGAGTGTAAGGCAAACATAAATAATCACAGAAGGTGCCGAACAAGGACGGTGCATGGAAAAAAAAACTTTATTTCACAACATAGTCTGTTCCGTTTTCGTTTGTCTTTGTTGGAACACGGAAGGTTTTGCTCAACAAATTCGATGCTAGTAGTTACTTATCCTGTGAGAAAACGTTTACTGTAATCATTAAAATTAGCAGCAAAGCATTGATATACAAAAATATGCTGAGGTTATGCAATTTCAGATTTTGTAGAAGTTGTATTACGCCATTATTTTACATGTGCTTATAAGAAATTACTCCAATGATCAGGTGTATGGCAATAAATAATGAGAATAGGCTTGACACATTGACGAAAAATAAACGATATATAAATTAATTGACAGTTGAACGTATATGATATTGATTCCCTTCTTTGTATTCATTCCCTCAATCACGTTTTTCTTATCATCATGCAGGCCGTAAAAGGATACATTTCATTGTAAAATCTGCATTTTTTTCATTACAGGATACACTAGGACTTTATAATGTGTTTACGGCTTCGTGTATGAAGTTCACACTGCAATACGTTACATGCAAAAATGCATATTCATTTAATTTCAAAGCGGCATATATTTTAAAATTCCACACAAGTCTTATAAGAGGCCTCGACTTAATATGTTGGAGTAGTTTTCATTCGATTTCCACCCGTTCCATATACAAGGGCGTTTAATACTTTTTCCTTATTTTTACGTTTTATCTATTCAACTGTTGTAGAAATAATAAACTAAATTGAATTTATATATAACCACAAAAAATCAGTACATTGATGTATTTAGGCAAGAGACACTTGACACACACAGACATATGAACAAAAACATTTTCCGACCAATACTTTTTCCATGTATTAACTTAACCCATACTTAATGTCAATAATACGGGGATTAAAAAACACGTTTAAATCGTGTATATATATATATATCCCAGTTAGAGGGATCTGCGCCAAGTCGGGCGTTGAAGTCTTCAAGGTTCACGTATTTATTTTAAAGGGTCTCTACAGATCTTCATCATTTAAACTTAAAACTGCTCTGATTCTTTCGCATTATGATTGGTGCCTATATATATATTGATGGAAGTGCTATCAAGATTCAGGCGCCTCCCCATTGGAAGTTTATTGATTCCATGATTTTAATAGCAGGTCTTCGTTAGATATCTGCCATATTTTAATGAATCCAGATAAAATATTGCGTTTCATAAGTTAAAGGCGAAACAAAAGAATATAAATTCTTTCAAAAGCATCTGTCGCCTCAACAAAACAACTGTACACTGATGAACCGTATAACCTCTTTAAGCCCAACTGTGCGCATCTTAGTTGAATGCTATTTCATAAAAGCAGAATGCAATGGAGCAGTCTGCTTAAATTTTTCTGAATATTAACAATCTTACGTAATTCAATAAAAGAGAGTGTAAAGGGAATACCCCATTAATTATCACTTCAGGTTAGGTTACCTCATGGGTCTTTCGGTTATAACTACTTAGTAATTCGCAATTCCTGCAGTAGTAAGTTTATCATCAAAAGGCCTGCTTTGTTATAATTGCTTCATTCTCTTATCTTCTCTGACTTAGTCTCTGTCAGGAATATTATTTATTATTTCTGAAATACGTTTTTTAAAGTAAGTTAGTCTGAAGTATTTGGTAGTTTTTTCACTATCCTGTGGTGCTCTGAGCGAGTCCTACGTGGAATATCAGCCACATGCCCAGTATGTGGGGGGTCATTCTGTATCCATAGCCAATGTTAGAGCAAGGACTGTTTTAAAATGGTGTTTAATGTATGGTATCAGTTTTCTTTAGAGCTGCTATGTTTTCGGTATTTTAAACACTTTCCACTTGTATCTAAACAAATTTTAACAATGTCTCCAAACAGTTACCTATATGCTATTTGTGTGTGATGGACATGTTGCCGCAACATGTTAAAGAAAACTGTATTCCCTCGACGAATTTAGCTAATTAAATTCGGTAGATTACAAAATGCAAAAAAAAAATCTGAATATTACCTGCTGATATCTCAGTGCTTAACTATTTGTATTTACAAAAGTGACCTAATAAGGTAAGAAATAACTTATTTACATTGAAGACCAGCTTTGTTTAATGTTTGATTGCGAAACTTAAGGAAAGTTGGGCACTTATTACAACCTTGTCTTTATCAGTCGCAGTCAACCATATTTCAGTAAGTGCAAGTACATCTAAATTTTGGTCCATGATAGAGTCACTGATACAGGTAACTTGCAACTGCCCATGGGTTAAAGGTTCATAGGGCGAAGGTGTTATATCCTGTACAGAAGACAAATAGCTACTCCTTCTGTCCTTGAGTCCTTAAGAATGGACCTTAAAGTCCTTGAGTAACAGTTTATTGAAACTGTTTTAATTAGCTCAACTTGGCAGGTATTCATGTTCATTATAACTCACTGACCCACTGACCATCACTGGAATGTGTATATGTGTCTATGTCTCAAACATCTGCTTTTGTCTTTTAGCAAAAAACTGACCAGGTCTTATTTCAAAGATATTTTCCGTTTTCACGGTGTACGTCTTGCATAGTGTCAATATCATGTGACTTCCAAATAGTTCAGATGGCGGCTTCACACTGGATAATCATGGCCTCCAGGAAGCTGATCATGGTTAAAGCAATCGAAGAATTTACCAAATTAGGAACAAAAGTTGTCATATCTGACAATTAAGAAAGATGCTCGGACATTCTGAGATCAGCTTTAACGGATGCTACTTTCTCGCGCCCATTCTGAATTGGAGTAGATTCCTTAAATGTGTTACTTGAATAATTATGTGCGAGGAGATTTGTCAGTTGGCACAAATGAAAAGAAATAAAATCAAAGTATTGGTATAGAAAAACTATTAAAGAATAGAAATTCTTCTGAGGTAAATATTTTTAACATAAATATAAATTATAATTTATATTTGTAAATAAATATTCCACAGATTTTGATCGTTGTTCAATTAAAAATTATTTATTTTTATAGAAAACCCCAGGGCTGTACTTTTTATAAATGCATGATTTGTATAATTAAGTAACATGAAGAGATGATCATTTTCTTTGTGATCCATCTGCGCCTTATGGAAATATTATATTTCATGTGCATCATAGACCGATTAGTCGTCTGAAAGTGTAACCAACGGGACAGTGTGTACACGCCTGTTGCACTGAAATGCACTGTTGCATTTAAATCTACCTTACACACTTGAAATTCCAGGAGTAGCCTCTTCCTGTTCTCCTAGAGTTTTTGAGATTTAGTTCAAACATTCATTCACCAAGACCCAACTGTATTCTATATTTCTAATTCCATTTAGATGTAGAAAGACCAAGTTCTGATCTTTAAATGTCTACTGGAAGGTTTTCCATACATATCCGGTTCTCATTACCAATGTTTCCTCGGCGGTTCTTATCACAGCTTCCCTATATATTCAAATTGACCTGGGTTTACTTCCAAGGGACGAAGAAAAGCAGACAACGCCAAAGAAAATATAATCTGATCGTTTTCATTATGTCACATCTGTCTTAATAATGTCTGGGTTAGATCATTGGGTCTGTCATTGGCACAGCGGCATATGAATTCGTAATATTTAAACTAAGAAAGGTTAGTATTTTAATAATGTCATAAGGACTTCTTTGGCATAATCGTGGAATTAGATAACCAAGACATCCTTCAAAATATATAAGCGCATCATCGAATTTTATTCTTGCGAAACCCTTGGATATAAAGCGAAACTAAATAGTTACTTTGTTTATTCTATATCGCAGCGAAGGCTTTGTATATATTCAATCAGATCATTGTTGTTATCGGGTAATTTTAAGCATTAATGTCACAGAGAACGCTCGATGCTGACCAACTGATTGAAGGTTCGTCCTGTACTTCTAAACGCCTGAATTATTCCGTATCCATGTATTAATTATATACTCTTGAAAAAAAATCCGTAAATCACTAAAGTGATTGAGTGGAATTTAAAGATGGCTGATATTGTGGATATAATCAGAGCCTGATCACTCTGATATTGCTTGGGGCCAATATATTTTCCTGACAATATTAGGGCTATCACTTATGTTAAAAATCTTAACGATAAAAAAGGCGCGATTTATCTCTTTCCACTGTTTTGGCCATCTTGGACACCACGTTCGATTTTTTTAAATATCTAAATGCTCAATTATACTTATTCTCATTTTAATGCAACAATTTATTTTACGTAACTCTGGCAACTCTATTTTTAGTGTAATATTATGGTGCGGCCATCTGGGATGCCATCTTGTATTTATAGGTTACATCGTTTAATAGGAGTTTTACCCTCTGACATTTGTTACCACTAAACGGTTCTCACACCTCTTTTAATTATATGCAGAGAGAACACAATTACATCAATTAAGTAAAACACTGACATATCCAATTAAAATAATAAACATAATACAAACTATATTTATTTAATAAAACTGCAGGGGTGCAACTGTCTATACTAATTAATAATGTATTTATAGTACCGTCCTTAAAGCAACAGTGCTAGTGGATATAAACAGTAATAAGCTGATAAACCACGCCTAGCAACACTGAATGTAATTGTCTTAATAACATAATGGAAGTCAAGTCATATTCAACCAAGTAATTACTATAGAATAAATGTAAGGGGAAAATTTTGACGCTTACAGCTGTCAACATAGAGGTAGCAACGCCGCGCTTGGCCCTTTCTTATATGTTCGTCATAATCCCAAAAGGTCTTTTTGAATTTTGAACAGAAATTAAATTTTTGATACTTTCAACTTCCTTTACTGGGCACACGGTATACGGTAAGCGGTATGTGGTATTCGAAAACTTGTTCTAGCTATTTTAACATAAAGTATATTTTGTATATCAGGTATTCTCTGATTTATATTACAGCCTTTGTCCCTGCCTGAATCGATGTTTTGCTGTGAGCATGTATCATGCAACAAGGGAAGAGCCTACATGAGGTGACTTCTTCCTCTATAACAATTTATAACCCAACACTGGGTCGCTTTGTGAGTTGAAAAAAATCTATGAATCAAATATTGGAGATCCAGTTTGAAGACGCATATACACCTAATGATAAACAGAGTCTTTACAGATATACGCAATCCTTTAAAAAAGCAAAAAAACTCAACCATATATCTAATTTGCAAGGGAGCTCCCATCTAATTCAGATGTTTACTTATCTGCTATTGAACTTTCCATCTTTTGTACATTTTCATTTATTCTTTTTTTTCACTGCAATGAAAGCGGGTTGCATGGGTGGTATACTGAAACTAAAAATATATTTGTTGAAATTCGCACCTATTGAATTCAAAATTTCATTGGAAGAGAGCCGTGATATAAATTTATTTCTGAATTTCTTATTATACTATTATACTCTATTACCACTGATATGAAGAGAACGAAAACGTTTATATAAATATATATTTGAAGCTAAATAAATTAACATCTATCGGATGTAACCATAATATTTAAAAAAATGCATTTCAAGTTAAGTATTAAATGCATTGTTGAAAAGCAGAAAAACTATCGAGTCATAGACTTTTGAAATTTTTGCAAAAAATTGTAAACACTTTTCTTTTTTAGTTTAAATCATTTGCCCATTTTGCTACATATTCTCTGCATTTCAATTGTCAAACTTTCGTAATGCTCAGCATATTTTCAAATTTTATTATCTTGCGTAATATCTAATTTACTTTCCAATATCAACAGAGAGAGGGATGACATTTATTATTCCTAATAAATCATGATAAATGATTCTCACCTTGTTTCATTTCTTTTCTCAAACAACAAAAAAACTGCTATTTTGTGTATTCTTGTATTGTGGCACTTTTTATACACTGTTACTTACCAATCCACCTTTAGAAAAGAGTTATCACCAGAACTTACGTTACAGAGTCCGTAACTAAAGTTCATGAAGCTCTCGACAGTGGCTCAAAACTCAAAGAAACACAACATGCTGTAAACGACACTTGGAATTTGATGTTATGTTGACAAAACATTTAACGTTAGATGATGTAAACAATTCTTGAAATCCCAGATGATATGATGAAACACCCGTAACTAGAGATGATATAAGCAATATCTAGAACACAAAATACCGTAAACATAACCTGAAAAGAATAAGGATGTAAAACGAAACGCGAGATGATGTAAACCTAATTAACTTAATAAGTAAATGCAAAGGGTTTTTTTTATAATCGTAAGAAACGAAGGGTATTACCTGAGTACCTGTTGATGACTATTCACAACTGTGGGGTACTTAATAAACGAAGAGAACTGAATGGTCTGTCCAGAATTAAAAGTATATCTTGACCGTGAAAAAGTCGTTATTAACTTATACTCCAATGCTGTTGAATTGTTTGTGTCATATATCCCGTTAGATACTTGTAAATATAATTTCGCAATTTTTACAAAATATTGTTAAACCACGTGTCTTTTTCAATTTAAATTATTCGCGGATTTTTCTACAAAACTCCCTGCCCCTCATCTCTCTGTTTATAAATTGTATGACATTTTAATTTCGCCATATCAACTTCTTCCACAGATGAGGAATGATGTTTATTATTATCCAAGTATTCAAGTTTCATCGTTGTGTAGGTTAGTTTGTATATCTGTGAATCTCACACTCCTTGATTTATTTCTTGTCTGAACCAAAAAATTCTGCCTCATTGTAGCTTCCCGTATTGTTGCACTTTTTATACACTGTTACCTCCAATCGACCCTAAATAAAGAATTTTTCTGTATGAAGTGATTCGAAACCTATTCCTTACTTTATGATGTATAATTGTACTTACACCAGCATTCCAAAACCCCTTGATCAAATTTGTTATTTGATTTATATGTTTCAACAAATAATTGGTTAAAAATATTACATTTAAAATATCCTTACCAGAAATCGTCGCATTATTGCATTTTCATAAAAATTTTTTGGGTTGATATATCAACATTTGCAGTCCTACCTTCTCGTAAGGACACGTACGAATACTTATATTTTACATTTTTTTTCACCAGGGGCGTAGTAATTTATAAATATTTCCATCAACTTCTTTAAAAAAATTATTGACAGTAAATTGGTACGTTGGGACAAACTAATGATCTCGATTACGATGGAAATCCCGTTGACAATATATTTATTATTGTAAATTAAAACATTATGAAACATTAAGAGTACATTATGCTTCCTGCCAACTGATATCAGAAGCCAATATGTAGTCAATCATTGTATCACCCCACAATCGATCAGTGTTACATGTGTGCACATATTATACAGTATACAGAGTAGAGTATGCCGCAATGGGCAAACATGTTAGCTGTTACAAATCTTCCGCTCTGGCTCTGTTGTTAAAAGAAACTTCCTTCTTTTCATTTTGTCGATGTTTGTAAGGATTAGTGTTTAGTTTTATAAAGCAGCTCTAGTGTGAAATCACGATAATGGCGGAAGGGTCACCGCAACAAGGCGTGTAGGTAGGTATGCTGGAGTTTATCCAAACAAATGCATAAATTACCCGGCTATATTTTTATTATAAACTGCATTATCGAATCTCTTGTACAGGTATCTGATTCTGTTTTATTTAATAACACCGAGTGACTGGATGAATCTCAAATAAAATATGCAAACCAAAACCTTGAGTATCTTGATAATAATTGCTTGTATTGCCATTAATATTGTCTTCAATATTAACCATTATTATATTTGTCAGGTCCCAAAAATATGTGGCGCCACCCTTATTTTTTTCTATTTTTTCGATATTTTATATATTTGTGACCCTGAGATGACAACAGTTATGTCAGTTTCTAAGTTATTGTTTAATTTGGCGATCCGAAACCTAGGGTGCTTATTAATTATGGCTTTTTTCAGTTCCTGAAGACTGGTGGTGCCACTTGTATTTCTTCTCTATACCATTGAGTTATGAATAATTCCTGCACAGGATACCTAACTTTCAATAACCAAACTAAGACCCGCGTGTGTTAAAAACTTCGAGGTTTCACGAGGTGACAAAGATCAAATGGGATCTTTCTGAACATCATTATGTTTATATAAGTAATTTGGTTGGCTTGGTTCATGAAACGGCGATGTTCCGACCGATGTTTCAAACACCTTAATCACGATTGATGGAAATAAGATCCGCCTATGTTCAGACAAGACATATTCTGGTACACATTGGACAAAAAAAATCTAAAACATGTGCTGTGTAATAAACAAATCATGCATGCACATATTAAAACTTCTATTTGTGCTGGGAGCAATTCAGCTTTTAATGCAAGGCCGGTATGGTTCAGCTTACTCTGGAATCACTCTGTACCATGGATGCTTTATACCCGTGCATCATTAGCTTTAAGCTGTCAGTTCAAAAGGGATGCATTAAATTCACATTATTACAAGAAGAATGAAATTCACTGTTACTGATTCAGTTCATTATATAATGTAACAGGCAATAGTTTTCCATCAATATCCCAAGGGCCATAAGAATGCAAAGAGGAAGCTTTTTTCTCAGAATGTGGTCTGACTAAAATTCTCTAAAATTAAATTTTAATCGACATTTCTCAATAACCGGGCCCTTTACATATCATCGCATATCTGATTTACCCCGTGATATGCACCCCACAGCAAAGCAAGCTTACCATTATAGCAACAGACTTTAGCATTTCCTCTTGTTCAATCAATGCATGATTAGCTGTGTAAATGTTTTGGACGTTTCCAGAAAATGCCAGAGTACGTAGTCCGTCATCCCTTACATTTTCTTTTATATACCTATTGCTCGTATCTTCGTTATAACTACTGCAACTGTAGTTATGTCACATACTCCTTGCTCCTGTGAAAAAACAGTAATATTTTTATTAAGATTCTATTATAAATCATTAGCTCACTTGAAAATGCAAAAATGCTGTACCATTCCTGACTTTTAAGTAGCCTGAATAAATAGGAGAATTTCTGTTGAACAGTTACATGTAACTGCATATATCATATAAAAACATAATCATATATTATTTTTGCAATCCTTTTAGCAAACCGGTTCAGGTATAAAAAAGGGGGATTTTAAAAAGTCATATTTACCTATAGCGTTATATTTTACCAATATGCGCTCCAGCATGAGTTGAATTAAATCATATCTGCTTAAACTGACTGTACACGTCTATTGCTATCGTACAGACTGGTATGAGACAAACGGATTTTCTGCAGGCTCATTATTATTATTATTACTATTATTATTATTATTATCATTATTATTA
The DNA here is from genome assembly GCA_026874595.1 of Sipunculus nudus. Taxonomy (NCBI): domain Eukaryota; kingdom Metazoa; phylum Annelida; class Sipuncula; order Golfingiida; family Sipunculidae; genus Sipunculus; species Sipunculus nudus. Next base: position 30,867,631 of record CM049317.1, on the reverse strand, counting down.
TTATTATTATTACTATTATTATTATTATTATTATATTATCAATATTATTGCAGTTCCCGCGAATGCTAACTCAATTCTAAATCGTGATACAGTTTTACTGTTTACACAGGTCGTGTGACATATGTGGCTCAGATCGCATATGTTTATTTCTGCTCTATACGCGCAAGTCATCTTAGCTTTAGATGTTTATCTCTGTCTCAAAATATTGATACATTAAATGATAAATTTGAACAATTGTAACTTAAACATATTGAGTCTGAATTTCCTGATGGTCAAAATATTCAAAATAAAATCATTATGATTTTACTTTTATTGCAACGGTCAGTATGTTTACTTACTCGAAATTGGTATGAATTAAAAGATTATTTTCCCAGTTGAATATCGGCACCCTCATACAGTTAGTCCTGATAGGAGGTAGGGTATGCAATGCTTATATCTTGCTTAATATTTGACTAATTCACTTTAAATAAACTGTTTTGTGTTTGCGTATCGCAGAGCAAAGTGACTAATAGAAAAATCAATATGTTATTGGTTATATCAATTACAAAATTGATAACGACACTAATAATTAATATGAATAAATTTTGAATTTCTTTATCTGTTCTTCTAACTTTTTCTCATAGAAGATTTTAACGAGATCATGTGGACATTACTGAAGTTGTTGAGGATTATTACATTAGGTCTTGACACTGCTGGAAAAGCTTTTGATAAATTGTTTTTGTCTATTTGACTTTATACACATGCAATGAAAGCCACACTGTTAAGTCCATTTTAGAGTACTTTTCTTGCATAAGGTGTATGTTTTGTAGCATCTTTTCTTCAGATATATATTTCACTAATGCTTCAAGAATACATTAAAGTTTTTTTTTTCTTGCCCGGGGCTGTGTAATAGCTTTAATAGTAATGAAATCCGTCTCCGGGGCCACTTTCAGCTCCAGATTTAACAGTAAACAAATATTCTAATAGGCTGAAAGCAAGTCATTTATGCTAATCCATCCGTAATAATATGATGTATTTAACTAAGGAATAGAAAACCAAATGTTAACAAAATAATTGAATTACTGTATAATTCGTGCAATTCTGAGTTCAGTTCATTACACCGTACAACGCGGGATAAATTCTGTCTTGTACGCCAATATTTACAATAGCTTTCAAGTTATAACAAAAGGAGAAAGAACAAAAAAAGCTATGTACGCCAGTTGCAGTTATCATATCTGATTATTTATTACGGTTTATAGTACTAATTTTAATTCGGTTGGTGTTTTTTTTTCTATTTGTTGGTTCGTTTTTCATGTTTTTGTTAAAATTATATTATCGCTGACTCGAAAAACGAACCAACAACTGCAAAAAAATACCATTTTTTGTTCAAATTTTATTATGGCTGACTCAAAAGCTGTCTTGTTATTATCATTTCTCTTTCAGATATCATTGAAAGGAAACATCAGTTTATATATTAATTATAGGCAAATCATATATGGAAATATGTTTAAAGTTATCGTTAGTAATGGTACAACAAGGTAGGAATATTGTCAGCAAGAAATAAAAGTGGAGCGGAGAAGGTTCTCAGTTGCTGTACCAAACGGCGAGGAGATCATATTTATGCTATTTATGCTCTAAATTATAACCTTACGGATCAGCTACGGATATAAGCTTGTGGTCTTAAACATATATAGACAAAGTTAGTGCCGTTATTCCGGACAGGGTGGAAGCCATTCTCGTACAAAGTTAGGACTATTACTGAAGATCCAATCTCTGACTTCAGTATCAAGTGTATAACATGTTTTTCTATTCTTTGTAGAATTCTTTTACTTTTATTTTATTTTTAAAAAATGGATAGGTAATCTACGCCATTGTTTGGTTATACCACGGAGGAATTCCTGAAAGACGCACAGCTTCGTGCGTGTAGACCGGGCGTTTGGTAGAACCTTACCATGAAGCCCACAGAGCACTCATCCTAGGTTGGAACCCATCTTAAAAACTCCCATTGCCGGAACTCCCAACAAAATTTGAACTCATTTACTCCCTAAGCCACAGAAGCGAGTTTGGCCGTCTATTTGAGTGCGTTTTTCTTTAAATCCCATTCACTATACAGTATTGTCTGGTGTAAATGTTGATTGTTGAAAAGAAATACCAAAATTGAAAAATTAACCGATGAATTGTGTAATCTCTGATTGCAGTTGTCATCATTGCAGTGGAACAAGTGGTACAATGATGATCAGGAATGTGGTCCGGCTTATCCGGAATCCAGTTAGTCCATCTGGTTGTCGAGCCATTTGCCACATGGTCAGTGAAGGTTTAGGTCAACAAATGATGTAGTTATTGTTGATAATCACCTCAAAACAGGCAGATTGCAATGAATTTTATTACCAATTCTCAAGGTCTTCAGACATGCAGATTCTCACATGAAACACAGGGAAGATTCTCGCGTCGCCCCCTGTAGATGGTTGTAGGAACTGATGCATCTAATGGAGCTTGTCACTCAATCCCCTCCAATTTTCGAGAAATGTCAATAACATCAAACGACAGAAAATAAAATCACGAATTTTCGGTCCAAATGGGTGAAATCTGTTGTGGTTCACTATTTAAAGATAATAACATTGCCAAAGCGGTCCGTATTTGTAATAATAAATAGAATCTCACACTACTTGATCTCCCAATTATCTCGCAGGATAAGCACAATATACAACCTGTGGCAACACGCCTAGGGATAAAATGTATGAAGAATATGATTCAGTACCAATATTTTAACAAGTTCATGGGTTTCTTGTAAATAAACAAAGCCACTGATATAAAGCATATATTATTTCAAAGCTCCCGATGCAGATATATCTATTTTACAGCAGGTATATAGCGGATGGAGATGATATTCTTCTACAAAAGAAACGAGTTATTGTTGAAAAGGAAACATTTTATTGAAATTTAATTGAGATATATTTCGATATATTCTTATTGTGAACTAAAACAGTATGAAGTTAGGGCACAAAGGTAAAATTAATACGTGACAGGTCGATACAGCGAATACGAACCGACCATCTTGTCAAGGGTGAACAACTATGCGGCAATAAAATTCTACTTTGAGAAAGTCAAACTATAAAGAAATATGAAAATTATTAAACATTTGTTTATTAAATGAAATATATCTATGTTATTCCTTCAAAAGAAATGTTTGACATTACAGACGGTACAGATATAACTGTGGGACTGAGTTGGAAGCATGAAACAACAACTCTGTTAGATGGAAGCGTATACAGGACTTATGTCGTTAAACCTATTTAGGATGTCATATATGAAATTTTAAATGATACTTCTGAGTTCTAATATTATTCGATGATAAAGGAATAAAATAAACTGAGTACAATACAGGATATTATTGAAGATATATATCACTTACATCATAGGGTCATCCTGGGTCAGTCAAAATAATAAGATTGTGAAAAAAATTCAGCAAGGATACATTTAGGCCCTACTCTTTTCCATTGCTTAAGTTAAAAGGTAAGGCAACCCGTGTGAAGGCATATATACAGCTTGTTTCATATAAAGATTATGCCACAGTATTGCTTATATATAGCTCGAAAGTGGAACAAGTGAACAGACGACAAATCTGATATTGATCCGAAAGAACCAGGGTACGAAACGACCAAGCTGACAGTGAACAAAAAGATCAGACTACGAAAAGACTTCATGTTACGAAACAACTTGCCCATTAATTGACAGTTTAGGTACAAAACGTCTATAGTATGAAACGACTGGTGTACGAAAGGCTTCGCTTCCCTATTCACATGAGTGATCATACCCCAAATCAATTGATTTTCCTCTTGCTAGCGCCACCTCTTAGTGGAAATTAACATAAAATTAGCATTTAGATGAATGCCAATAGAATAGGGAAAAATCCTCCAAAAATTGTTTTATTTGAGCGCAGCAGACGTTAATAGCAAATAATGGGCATGCTAATTGAGTAAGGCCCATTCCTTCTTATTTTGACCCAAAGAAATGACATACTCTGTTTAATAAACACCAGACATTCGCCTTTTTTCTCCATTGAATACGATCATGTCGGTAAGCACCAGATTAAAAGAAAAAAATCACGTAATAATCATACTTCGTAATAATGCCGACCTGACCTTGACTGATCCAACCCTATATAAATAAAAAATAAATTTCCTTTTCAGAAACTTTCAACAAACATCGTGTTTCCACGGACATACAGTGATTGTGGGTATTCTGTATTTGAGATTTTACTTTCTCTCATTAGCACAGGAATAATCAAGAAAAACATAAAAGCATAAATGCTAATGGTAAAACTTGAGTCATTATGACATAAGATAATCAATATTAGTTACTAATGCGAGTTTACAGTATTGTTACATGGCTATAATATGTTGATGGGAACAGCTCAGGCAGCTATTTGTAAAAGGAAAGTTTTGTAAAGCTACCAACCACACGGGTCTTATTCGTTTATTATTCAAAAAGGTTCCCGTTAGTGTATTATATGGATTTTTCCGACCTCGTTTACCTTGGTTTTATGCATGCTACCAATCACGTTCCACTAAGTTATTATCATATGTGCTGAATGATTATGGCAGTAAACACGTTATATTTAGAAGCCGCTCCTTTGTTTTTATTCACACATTTTGTGGTAATTGAATTGTAATATGTGTTTAAATATGTTCAGGAATGATTAATGCATCACGTGCCGTGGAAAGCTTTACTCAAGGGCACGGAAACAATTAAACAATTAAATCCTGAACAAGTACAATGGCATTCTTAGAATAATTTGGTTGGGCTCGTTTTCATACGATTGACAGATCAACCTCGTTGAACCAGTGTTTTAATTTTACTACACCTATTGTAAATTTATAAACTCTTGCTTCGGCCATTATCAGGCAATCAATGAGAAATCTTTGTTTCGTTTCTATTCCCACGTGGACCCTTAATATTCATGATAATGATTAGAAATTCAGACATTAACAGATTTATTTCTGTCTGGCTTAGGTTATTATTTTGATTAGTTAATCGATGCTTTATTTCAGTGGCTTTTTTACTTATTGGAAAATAATGCACTTGTTAAAATATCTTGCTGAGACACAATCTTTAAATATTTTACAAACACGCGTGTTGCCAAAGGTTTTATATTGTGTTGATGCACATTGGTGTAAACAGAAGATACAATAAGACCATGTGTAAAAACAATCACAGATGGAAGATTGTGTTGTCCGTTTACAGTTAAATGCATAATGGGCTGCTCTTAGAATTGGTTTTCTTTATCAGGCATTTAGAGACATAGACATGATAGAAATTCCTTTAATTAAGACCCATTCTCTTAAATATAAATTCAATGTTGTTTTTATTTGAGTTATTGTAACTGAGATACATAATCTATTTCACATATTGGCATCTTTAAACAGGATCACAAGCAATACTGTTGCATCTAAATATGCTTAAGTTACTTAATTTTGGATGGCTATATGAAACGTGACTGCAAATTACAGTTATATATCATGAATTCAAAATATACTCTTATTTGACTTGTTCACTTCTGCATCAGTCATATTAATGTTATAAGTTATGTTAATGTTAACTTTGTCAGTGTCAAACACACACAGATGAGACGGCGTCGGAACTGAAGACCCAGAAGAAAGACCGTCAGGTTACCCTGGCTTGCACAACTCACTGTCAATAACAGGGGCGAGAAGTCAATTATCAATGTTAAAAGTTGCTCCTACTGGAAAGGCATCATAACAAAGATTTCTGTCGTAATCATCAATCAAGTTTATACAATAATTAACTGATGAAAACATGAAATAAACGTTACTTTTCTTTTTGAAGACAAATATAAACTGAGTATAAACTACGAATTCTGCCAAAGTATAAACATAGAAACTTGGCAATTTTTTAGCACGTTTTTATTTAACATTCTGAAATTATGACTGGCCAACAATGGAAAGCGTAGACTAAACATCGAAAATTAAATGAAATCATTTTTTTTACATTAAAGCAATAAGTATAAAATAAGTATAAAATATGTATATAAACTACGTTAGTAAAATCACATGAACCTTGACATTTATTTAGCAGTTGCTATAAGCTGGCGATGGAGATATATCAAGTGAAGATATGGTAAATTGAAAGGTATATCATGTAAACCTATGAAAAAATGCACTAGTATCTTCTAACAATGTCATTTATTTCAGACAATAGGCCGTCTTTCCCAAGTCGAGGTCCGCATGCAAAGACATTATATCATGGTACTGAAATCGTAGCCTAAGCTGTGAAAATTTCATTGCTTTCATTGTCAGATCCTTCAGACAGTATATACCTCACTGCCGATGCACCTTGGATAGTAAAGTACTATATCTTTATTATTGTTTTGATTGTAATAGTTTTACTCTTAACAAGTACCAGGTCTCATTATTAATAACTCCATCTAATTAATGATTTTCGGGTGACTGAATCAAATATTCGTTATTGCAATGGATGTATAAATTCCATTTTCTAGGATTATCAAAAGGAATTTTGACATTAATAAAGTTGTGATTTCAAATAAACCGATAAATGATTACACGACTGTAGAGAAAGTCCGTGTTCATTCTGTTATGGCAAGACGCACTATAAATGTAAGAAAAACGTAATGTTAAATTATATGAGTTATATATTAATACTCTTGAACTAGTACTGGGGAACAAAGGGTTAGGTACATGCATTTTTCTGAAAATAACCAGAGGGAATAAAAGCATTCGGCAAAAATAAAGCCTCTTTGAAAATTTAAGCAATGAATCTTCTTCATATATTATAGGCAAAGCTACATTTTTAAAACACTACAAACCCAGTATTCCATTATAGGTAATAAGCTATCTCTCCCTCTCTCTTTTTCTCTCTCTCTATATATATATTCAGACACATTTATGTGTGTATGTATGTATGTATGTATTCTTATCTTAAAATATATTAATTTAACATTCAAATATTATACGGCAGGGTTGAAACTAACTTTTTAGTCAGATGAACATAATTTCTTATTTTTCTTTAACCGTAAACATTTATGTATTTAATCATACTCATGAAGTTATCCCATTATAATGGTAAAACTAAACAGTATTACTCGGTTCCCGAAAAAATAAACGTATCCTGAAAAAAAACACGTATGATAATTGCACACTAACGAAATTACACCTGACACTCAGAGAACCAGAAAGGAAAAAATGGGCATAGCATATGAGCGGCAGACAGTTCTGATAGGAAACGAATATCATTAGCTTTCTAAGAGGTAGGGAGATTGGGACAGCTAAAATAACTCTCATTCTACTAAGGTAACATTGAGGGTATAAAAGCTGATAAATTGATATAAGTGAATTGGGGTAATGTTTGGAAACGTGTCCCACGAACGACTTGGAATCCTGATTGACTGATTGAAATAAGATGTTAGACCACACATGGTAGTGTGTTACGCTCCAGGGAAGAAATAATATATTATTGTTCTTTGTTCAGTTTTTCAACTCTCTATGACCGATACCGAGACAGAAAAATGTGGTTCACATATGGTGTTGTGACGCGTAGAAACTCATGTGCTAATGACGTCTTCCTGAAAGTCTCTGATTGCCCAACGGTGTACAAAAGGACCACTAATACACTATGGTAATACTGAAATTATTAAAACACAATTCCCTTAATAAACAGTGTACATTCCTGGTCAGTCGGAATTCCTCCTTAGGATGCGTATACTTAGCCAGCCTATGAATAAAATCACCTTTACAAAAAATGGCACCTAAGTAATTTCCTAATACACCCATCAAACTGAAAGGATATCTGTGCCAAAAAAATTTGGCCAGTTCGCCGTAGAGTGCCCTGAGGTCATTTTGAGCTTCGTAGGGGCGAGAGAGTGTCACCTTGAGTTGTCATATGGTCACCATGAGCGTTATGAGGGGCGACCATTTTGAAAATGTATAAAATTTACGCCGCGGTGTCGCCGCGGATTGAAAAGTGCAGTTATATCAAAATGCGATCGCCATCGGCGTCCCAGCAGCACAATACCACCTTTCTGTTAAATTAGATCAAGCCATGGTAGTATCTTGGACGCCCTTAGCACACCAGCCTTCCTTTAAAAAAATATTGCATGAATATGGCGGAATGGTCTTTCTGTTACACAGAAACTCCAAACAGATCTTTTGGAATAGGATTCCATAGTAATATACCAAGATCAGATTGTATCATTTGTGTGTCCTGTTATGAACACGTTACATGAATACATAATCATCTACTAGAGTTTACTTAACAGACTGAAAAATCTCTTATGTAGTTAAAGATCCCCTCCTAGTGGTCGATACCTCGTAGGTTCAGTTACATATGCTTCAACCATAACAGAGAGAAATCAGTTTCCAGATCTTTCTCGTGCTGTTTCTTTGGGCTATATGCACAGGACCGGCTTTCATTGATTAGTCACCGGTTGTTTTATTCAAAAACGTACATTAGATGTACATAACGTAAACAAAATAAACGCTAAACAGAACCTGAAGCGCTGGTAAACTGAAGCGTACCATAACACGAGTCTGGAACCAAAATATTGACATGTGCTCACTCTCTGCTGCTTAGAAGCTTCTTCATAATCGAGTCTTCCACATTTCAGGTATTTATAGGAAATCATGACGTGGAACGAATTGGAAGATATTCTTTCAAACGACTCTGTGTATTCAGGCCCATTGATTAATATTTTATTGCTCGGCATCGAACTTTATCTTTTTTCATGCAGCTATCTGGCAACCGTTCCGCGGTGGACTGCTTTCTTGCATACAAAACCGTACAAATGTAAAACAGATAGTAAGTGCGTTTATTTCCATATAGATGTTAGAATATGCATGAATTTGCATGAAACCTGTTCTATTCAAATGAACTAACAGCGCGAGATATAACATATATTATTGTAAAAGCTTAATTATCTTTAAAATAACCTGCGATGGAGTTTAACTAATGGATATGTGAAATAATTTGCTATCTTTCTTGCTATTTTTAACATCATTGTGAGATTGTTATAGATGACAAGGGTTCATCTGTTTGAAGAAATTATTGAATCAAATAATTTATGGTAATATATTCACGTTTGTGATAATTTATGATATGTTTTATCCAGTGTATTAAGAGGGGCTACCATTTGTATACCGAAAAATGGCCGCAAACTTTGGTATGTTTGTCGGCTATTCTGGTTTAATAAATCTGACTTTCAAAGCAACAGTATTGGTTGTTTCCATCTTCTTTATAAATTTCCAATATTACCCCAACAGAGTAAAGCTTTCTTTCAGATCGAATGTGTTCAGATGAGAGTTAATATGACAGCCTCTTTATAACAAACAGGTAAGCACGTAATTCATAAAAAGGTTCCACTGTATATATCTTACAATATACTGTCTTCAGGAAGAAATAGGATTGACATTTAATTCAGCAACATGACAACAGGCTACCGAAACCTAGTGAGAAACTCGCCAGTAGGGCATTTTGGAGAAGCATAAATAAATACATAAAATAAAAATTATTACAACTGCTGGCTTTCGAATCACAAGTTGTGGCTTCAAAGCCTGAAAAATCGAAACCTTAAATAGCCTTAAATATTTATGCCTCCAAGTTCTCGAACAATGTGAACATCACATTGTATGGAGAGTGTGATATTTGCAGTTATTTGCAATAAAATGCCTTTGATAAAAGCATTATCACATGTATGTGCAAGCTGCTGCAGCAACTCATAGGTCTACGGCTATACTGATGTTTACCTAACAAAATTGCTTACTGAAGTGTAGTAAAAACTAATTATTACGGCTATAAGGAGGTGCTTAATCATGATTCTGGGTTTTCTTTGCAATATGGTGTATGAAAAGTTAAATTTATATATATATATATTTATATATATATATATATATATATATATATATATATATATATATATATAATTAGCTTCTTGACATGATAACATGAAGTGGACCGTCGTTTTAAAACACTGTCAATACATATCCATATTTTCATCTGAGGACTTAGACATGTATCGTCTGGGTGGATGGGGACTGCCCCAGACTAGACTTTAAATAGCCTCTCTCTAGTATTCGCAGCTTATGTGTATTCAAACAAGAAATAAGTTACTGGAAAAAATGTCACCGTCGACTATGGCATATATTTGTGTTAAGGTATATAATGAGAGATACATGTATTTGAGATTTTTATTTCAGGTTATGGTACTTGAGGTAATTGCAGTTAATTGCAGACATCTTGCAGTTATTGATGTTACCTGTTTATAATGTGTTAGCAGAACATACGTAGTTTTATTACCTGTGTGATCAATATAGATTAAGATTATTATGAGAGTAAAACGAGTGTGAGGTGCCATAGCCGTAATATACTTCTTTAATGGTCCAGTTAAATAACATCATTAAATATCACAATGGAGACATTTAAATAAGGCGATTTGTTTACGGTTATATAAAGAAATCTCAACTTTAGTGTAAAGACTTCTGAATAAACATTTACATTTGTATCCAAGCTCATGGATTAGCTCATCTATATAAGTAGATGGTGTTTACTTAAGCGTATAGGTATGTGCGTTCATACCAAATACATTGCGTTCCCACACATTTTATACAGCCTTCTGAGTTTGGCTAAACCAACTAAGCCTTCCAGTTCAAAACCTCCTGGCATAAAAACCTCCCGTAACCGTGCATTTTAAGATTATGCCTCTAGTCAGCACTAGACAACGCCTCTGGAACTCCATACTTGCTCATTGCCTGTATTGGTATCACCGAACACACAAAGTCATAATTACACATTCAAAAAATAATGCATGTTCAAGTCTTCTTTACTGCTTAGGCTCGTGAGGAACCTGTCCACAGTATATGCAGCACTGTTTGCTGCAACAGTTAAATAGCAGGTTTACTAGTCATCTGCATTCCCACTGTTGCTGCAGATTATGCGATAGAAATAATTCCTTGTATGCAATTGAATGTTTAGCCATGAACACTACACCGGTTCCCAAATTTAAGGCGTCCCTTCTTAAGTGTATCGAAAGGCTAGTATATAATGAGCACCTTTGATATCTGTGGATGTTGGCCTCAGGACCCCTGTTTGCTGAAATGTGTTTATATAACTGGACCAAACATCTTCCAAAATGGTATTTATAACATAACTCACCCTGCTTATAATAACAACGGGCAGATCTGTTGGACTGACTCAAATTTTAGTTTGGATTTCAGTCTACTCCACCTTAGTTGTTGCAAGCAAACGGGGCATTTTGGAACCTCATGAATAAAGATGTACACCTGATAAACTAAGACATAATATATATGTCATAGTGGTCACGTACATGTGAGGAACATGTTAATTAAAGGCAGATGAAAAGAAGTTATACTCTGACTGCTGAAATGCATATCATAAGCCTCGTGGCTGACTAAACTGTGATTAACAAACACGTCCTCAGCTTCTAGGTTAATTGGTCATAAAGAAATATAAAGAAAGTCAGGCAAACGAACGAACTCCCCATATTGTGCAGCTTATTTTTTTTAAATGACCGCCCCCAGCACCTGCACACCCTCCCCGCTTGTTTTACTGAATCAATGTATGTGTTGATGCCCAAATTAGCTGCTGCATTTAAGTCACTATGGGTTCTAGAATTGTTCATTGGCGGCTCTTTTTCCTTTGTTTCCTGCACTGAATCTATCATATTTTATCCATCATTTCGGTGTTGAATTCCCTGCTAGTGCCATCATAGCTTTTCTATGGATATTCACATATTTTACAAATCCTTACCTTTATCTAATTCATTATTAGGTGCATTGACTTATCTAATCAAAATAGGTGCAACACCAAACATGGAGTTCAAACATGGAGCTGACTGACCGCGTTGTAATCAATGATTACTGAAGCATGAGTTCAGCGACACAGGGCGTAGGCTAACGAATCTAAGATCATCCAACTTAATAGAATCTGGCTGCCAGGTGTTACTGTCTTTAGTGTTAGCAATTATTCACATCTTTATTTTATATATTTTAGCCGATTGCTGTGTACTAGGGTAATGTTTGGGCACTGGTACCAAAGACGAAATGTTGTGGGGATCGATCGATTGATTGAAAATATCCAGAAGTTTTCAAATCAGTTTATTGTTATACTGAAGGATTCCTCTGCACCAGCTTTTGTCAACAATCTTATTCATACATGCATCCTTGTTGGAAGCTGATGTGCTGCAAACAAAATGCCCGCATTGTACAAAGGGTTCTACATCTATCAGTACAACAAAGGTTATGAGGCAGACAATTCTAAATGTAACCTTATCATGATGCTTGTGCTATCTGAACTGTTTACTTCCTTCGACTTCCCATCACAGATATTATACAATTGAACAGCAAACAGATAAATATTTGAGGAGAGTTATCTACATGACGCTTAAATGATGCGACTTTGATAGTTATCAGCTTCAAACTGGCTATATACGCCTACAGTCATGATTCTCTGTGTCACTTATTTTTGTGTATTGGAAATCGGACGTGATTTAAAAAACTTCCCGAAATCATTATGCCACAAGCATATGGATAACTTTAAGATAACCGAACATTTTAACTGGTTAAATTCGGAATAATGAGCAGATGTTTATTTTCATATTACAATAGTTCTTTACTGTTAATTGATATTCAACGACGAAAAAGAAAAGGCAGGCAATGAAATCTTACGCCTATGTAGTGTCGAGTTTGCTTTTTTATGTATACTTGTTTTGTGATCACGTAAACACCATAAGGGATGAAAAGTTTCGGTATATTTAAAAAAACATATATTCACGGTGTATTGATTGTGTAATCCCTCATACACTGATGTTGTACATAAAGGATGTGGCTATCTGAGATGTATATATTTGCCCAATTTCAGGCGGGTATATCAAATTCCCCCTCAGAAATAAGCAGGGACATACATTGAGCAAACGTCATTGCAGGTGGCAAAACCAGTCTTGTACTCAGGAAAGTCATTAAAAATGCATGAACTGGTCAAAATATCAGGCCAATACATCAAACCTCTCTTGAGTCAGGTGAACTTGGCTGACCAATCTTAGGTGAGAAAGGCAGTTGCCTCGAGTGAACCAGAACAAAGTGCTAGCTACAGCCACTGCACTGAGTGAATTTTGACCTGTACATGGCTGCACTGAGTGAACTCTTGACTTGTTGCATAATATGATTTAGTTGGCAGTCTACCGAAGCATTAATAGATCCAGACTGACCTTTGGCCTGTTGCCAAATATGAAATAGTTGGCAGTCTGCCAAGCTATTTATAGATTCAGACACAATCTTTGCATGTTGGTTAATCTGTTTACACATACTTTTTACTGTCCCTATTTTCTTCCACAAGCATTACAGTATAACATAAAAAAGTTAAAATAATTAAACAAAGAGTTATATTTATCTCTCCCCGATTAATTCATGTCTCCCTTCTACTATTTTTGTGGAACAGTTATGGGTTGCTTAGCGAAGATCAAACCGGCTAACCATCACTGCTGTTTTCTTGCCACAGGGGGGACTGCTGTCGAGCTTATCTATTAAGGAAATATGGAGTGCGCCCTCTTATTATATTACACTATTTGGTCAAAGGTTATTAGTCTATTTTTGTCATATACGGTTAGGTCAAAAGATTTTGGCCCTATGTTATTTAAGCACACAAACGGTATACCGGATATTCTTTTTATTAATTAACATATATTAGAGACAAACTGCGTAGTCAAACATTGAGATAAATATTTTTAAAATTTCACAAAATAACTTATTGAATAACGTATTTAATGAAATAATAACACAAGGAATTACGAGTAATTACTTGTTTTATGAATCCTTTTTAACATTATTTTAAGTTTTACTGCCGTGACAATGATTTATAACCACAGCCTTTAAGCCAAGGCACTTTAAAGAACTGCAACCGTTATACATTGTACAAAGTTTAATGTAAGCCACGTTAATTTGTAAGTGTAATCACTTCAAATGTTTACAATAATAAGAAAATGATCCCTTTTAATCACCTCTTCTCTGATAAACTACAATAATACTTTACATAAGCTTAAAAGTACTTACTGCTTAAAACCGTATTATACCTAGATCTTGTAAACCCTCCATGAGAACAATAAATCGCTTGTTTTGATAGAAATATATCATTACCAAACAGAGTTATAAATTCGGTGAGCTTAATTAATATGGTTTACATCATACAGACACAAGCGGTGCAAGCTATGGATACCCGTGTAGAGGTGTCAATTAGAACTGTGAGCTATTTATGTTTTTCTTTATGAAAAAGACATATTTCTCTTTATACACATGCCAACTATTTGGTTTATACAAAGGGGATCTAGGCATAATAGCTGGTCTCAATGTTCACGAAAATAATTATACATCGTCTCAATTAACTTAAAGTAACTCTATTTACTTAGAAGAAATGAAACTACAACTTATAATGCACTTTTTTCACTAATATTTTGAAGTGCTTATTTCACACCGCATTCTTTTATTCCTCACACAGTTTTTATAGACAGTTTCTTTATAATTAAAAATGGACCAATCACATTGAATTATAATTCATAACAACATAAATTTATTGACCTGATTCATGTTTATAAATTTCCAATTTTACGTAGTAAACTTCATTCAAGTAAACATTTTCTCTACTTTTACTCGGATAAATTTAGGATGTATAATCAATGCAAGTTGAGAATAAAATTATACTCAACATGTGATTCAGAGAAGACGGAACAGCGATTAATCAGGATAATAATGATACCAATATTTGCCGATGGGCCTGGAAGAAAATCCATAGGCGTCCTTATAATATGGACGTGTAGTATGAATAAAGGCGTATGCAGCCAGTTTAAACTGATAAGAATATATGACCAGTATCGCATAGCTCCGCGCTTGTGTTTCAGGCAAACACATAGTTTTCCTTGTGGAAGCTGTTCGGAAGTATCTCGGGCAAGGCTGTTTGTGTCTAGCTAATATATGCATTGGCTGCACTAAGACAGTAATGATTAGCATTTGAACATGAAATGTGTCAGATAACAAGAGTATAATGAACAGATCTAAATTTGGAACCATCTGCGTTACCACCTTTGTTGTACTGATTTACTAAAGAGTCCCGTGCAATGAATAAAATTGGAACAAAAAAAGAGAAAAAATATAAATATAAATAAAAACTTTTTGAATTTAAACTTGTCAAAAGCTTTTGTGAAGAAAGCTAATTCATGCTTAGCAAAACACCTGATATCTAAACAAAAAGACTAGTTGCCAGTGTAATCAGCGACTTAAATTTATCTTTTTATAAAAAAATACTTGACTTTTAGAAAACCAAAACTAATTAAAGAAATTAGGCATATACTGGACCGATCGCCTACGTATGGTAGTTGTTTACATTTAAGGGGACACATCATGTGCACGTAAGTAGTTTCATGCCGAATTATATGATTCCATTTCCGATAATACAGCAGAGTAATTCCTTGTCTGTTGTATTTTCTGAAATAAAAAGTTTTGTTTCTCTTGATGCCAAGCGGACTTTAATTAACAATAGTGACCATGAAAATATGTCGCTACCTTATGACATTAATAAAACCGCGGCCCTCTTTGTTTAAAGTGTGCACTTGTTCGCATTCAACAAATTTTATTTCAAGGCATTTATTTGGTGTTTTACCTAACGCCGTGAACTGAGATTAAAGAAATTCAGATTGGAGAAGGGGGCTTCTCCTGTCTGTTGCATGTTCTGTGGTGACTGAGAATGCCAGTACAGGAAAAACAGTCTTAGCGGCCGGAATGGTAATCAGTTCCGAGTTTGTTGCCATTGGGTATCTGTACCTCCTCTTCTTTCGTATGTTCCCAAGGCTGGTGTTCTCGAAAGAAAGGAACAACTTGGCGGATGGGCATCGATAAGTACCTCGATCAGTGGCTTCTGTTTATCGATTTACTTCTAGAAGATCCACTGGTCTTACTGCTGTGTGTAGACAGGTGAGAAATTACGGAAATTTCTTTTCTCATGACACCTAACTTCTCTGTCGCTGTCGTCTTTGCATGGCGCATCTCCGCCAAGAAATACGGTTTGTGGACTCGGCATGTCACAAAGTTCAAAAGATTCGTCTTAATCGACCGAAACGGACTTATTTTGCGTGAGATAAACTCGCTGAAATGTTCACAAAAAAGCTTTGCCGCGGACATTG
Source organism: Sipunculus nudus (assembly GCA_026874595.1). Lineage (NCBI taxonomy): Eukaryota > Metazoa > Annelida > Sipuncula > Golfingiida > Sipunculidae > Sipunculus > Sipunculus nudus. The sequence continues at coordinate 30,851,439 of CM049317.1, read as the reverse complement.
CGGCCCTCAAAGCCAAACCTAACAGAGCTGAACCACCCACGGGAGTGAGCGATATTAGGACTAAACAAATTCTCCCTGTGATTCACACACACAAACAGATGCCCAGCCAAGGAGCGAAGTAGGTGAAACCCTGCTGACCAGACCAATATAGGCAAATAGTGGGGACGGTAGTCCCACCTTCTCTTTATCAGGGGACTATGCAGCTACCAGTATAGGGGGCATAGAGGCACAGTACTGGGCCCTCAGTGACTCGCTGAAACATGTACGCTTAGAACCTCAGTATTTGCTAAAGGACTGTCATAAGGGCTTCAAAAGGGACTTCCAGCAATCAGCAAAGATTGTTAGTCGCTCTGCCTGGTATATTGAGACAGGACTGAAGGTACTCAGGTGCTGTGAACCATCAGTGGAAGTTAATGACTTATTGGTTATTCTCACGGCACATCTGGAATATCTCAAATGTGAATACAGCTGTTTAGTTGTGTCTAATGACAATTCCAGAGAGGTGTCTCTCAATTACAGGAGAATTAACAACAGAGTGGAACAACAGGGATGCCTTCTGCAGACCTGCAGGATCTGAAATTAGCCCAGGAGATTACTGCCCATGCCCAGAGTACAGCCCAGGATCGTGATCGCCGTGACCGAGATAATTTTCGTGGAATTCGAGGCGGGCAGAATTTTCGTGGAAGATACTTTACATGCAGAGGTCACGACCGGCAGGATTATGGTCTGTATAATAACATAATCAGGTCAAATAGTCAGCTGCCAGCTTCTCCTCCAATCAGAAGTGAACATGAATCATGAAATTTATAGCTGCCTCATTATCAGGATGTATCGACGCATGGAAGGAAAGAGGTGCACCTGAGTATCTGCTCGACTGGTTATCAACAGGAGTTACAATCCCGTTTGTAAGTGAACATCCTCATTTTCATTTACTGAACCATAAACTATCACTGCAACACAGTAAATTTGTGTCACTTGAACTGAAAAACCTATTGTCTACTTGTCTCATATCAGAAACTGTCACACCGCCTATATGTATATCCAGTTTAGGAGTGGTGCCTAAACAGAGTAACAAACTCCATCTTGTTGTTGATCTCAGAAAATCAAACTCGTACTGTACTCCACCTAAATTCCGCTATTAAGATATTGAAACAATGTGTGAATTTGTGCATTCTGATGATAGCCTGCTCACTCTTTACCTTCAAAATGGCTTCTACCATATTCCTGTTAACCGGAAGTACCGCAAATTTCTAGGAATATACTGGAGAGACATATGCAATGTTTTTTTAATGTTTTGCCCTTTGGTGCTAATTTTAGTCCATATTTTTTTCTGTAAGATAGTGCGCTTTATGGTGCAGCACCTGCGAGATCAGCCGCAAGGCCTACGTTTGGCAAACTGTGTTGATGATTTCTTGTTAATGTCCCAAAAAGACAGTTTCGAACAAGAAAAGAACTGTTTATTGAACACACTTAGCAAACTGGGCTGGTTCAATAATTGGGAAAAATCATCTCTTTAGCCAAACACCAGCAAGGTTTGTATTGGTTATAATGTACTCACACACACCAGAGAAGGTACTCCGGTTATCAAGATTACTTCACTCAGAATACGCAAGCTTAGGAGAGACATTCAACGCGTGTTAACATCTCGTGTAGTTCCGGCTAGGGTGCTTGCAAGAGTTGCCGGACAATGCATCTCCATGACCAAAATTATTCTTCCGGCAAAATTACTGCTACGGAATGTGTATCGCATACACAAAAGCAAGTCAACATGGGCATCGCTTCTGTCTCTCGATACTGCTGCCAAACAAGACCTACATTACTGGTACCAAAGTGTGGAGGCATGGAACGACGGGTCTCCACTACACAGCAAATAGAAGTTCAAGCAGTATCCGATGCAAGTGCAACCGGTTGGGGATTTGCATGCCTCAGCCAGGTGGCGACCGGAATTTGGGATCCATGGCTGTCAAATCAGCCTCCAAATGGCAGAGAGATAACAGCTGTTCTGATGGGACTGTTATCATTCAAAAAAGAATTGGCTGGAAAGTCCATTCAAATACAGTCAGACAATGTGAGCACTATAGCCAACATAAACCTTCAGGGTGGCTGCAGGCATATCCTAACACCAGTAGCACGTGCTGTGAGGAGCTTAGCCATACAACACAATATCACGCTTTTTCTTCTCTCTCTACGGGGCGTGAACAATACCCATGCCGACTAATTGTCCCGCTTCGAGTGCAAGTACAATTGGCAACTTCACACAGCACTATTTCAAGCAATAGACGAAAAGTGGGGGCCACACACCGTGGTCAGATTTGCGGATATGACCAACACACAGCTACCCGTATTCAACAGCCGCTACAAAGACCCACTTTCCAGCGGAGTGGATGCATTGAGTCAGTTCGAATTGGCACACAACAGCAACTGGGTATTTCCGACTTTCCGTCTTATACCCCAGGTGCTGAGATTCCTGCAAAACCAGAAGGCAGTGGCAACTGTTATCGCCCCCGTGTGGCCGGCCAAGCCACATAACCGATTACTCCTGGCAATGTCAGTGGCTCCCCCTTTGAAACTTCCAATGAATTCCAGAACCATATAGTTTCGCGGTCCGAGACCGGAACCACTTCGCAATCCCAGATGGAAAATTTTCGCGTGGAGTTATTTGGTGCCACAGACTGCGAGAACTAGGTTAGTCTGATACTGCTGTGACTAAAATTCTATTAGCATGGGCTCCTTCTACCTTATCATGTTACAATCATGCAATTGGTCAGTAAAGGCTGTTTTGTATTAATAGTGGACAAGCTTTCCCTCCTGTATCAGATTCTATTATAGCTAATTTCCTCAGTCACTGAGCAAGTGAGAGGGCGAGACCACGATCAGCGATCAACACTGCGGTTGCTGCAATCTCCAACCTCTACAAGGCTTATGGTTTACCAGATCTCACATGTAATGCAGATTTAAACTACTTGGTACCAGGGCTTTGGTGAAAGCCCACACTACTGCGCTCATGAAGAGGTCAAAGGTAATGCCAGTGGCTCCTTTTATGTCAATGTTTCTGTCATTGGCCGAGGATGATAAGTTAAAGATTAAAGATCTTCGCTTGAAGACAATTACATTACTTGCATTAACTCTAATGCTGAGACCATCCGACATTGCTCCTCATGGTCGCTGGTTCAATCCCCGAAACAATGCATTTGAGCCTGTAGTCTTCAACACGGACTGTGTTACCGTTTTGGATGATGGCTCGGCAAAGCTGCTTTTCTTTGGAATAAAAAATTACTCTGATCGGGCAGGGTTTGCAGTGGTGCTGCCTCCAGCACAGCCTGATAAAGTTCACCCTGTATTAGTTCCCCGGCACTATATTGAGCGTACATCCGGGATCCGTCCACCTGATGATCGGCCTGTGTTCTTGACATTAAAGGCTCCTTATCGACAGATTACAGCTCAGCTGAGACTGTGGCACATGTGATGAATGATGCTATTCGACGTACAGGTCTAGGACACCAAGCATACTCTGCTAAAGATTTTCGACCTACTGGTGCCACCGTAGCTATTGACAATGGGGCAACTCCTGATGTGGCGATGCGGATGGGGCGCTGGTATACCCGTTCTGTGTTTTTTTAACATTACGTTCACAGCCGTCCGCTACAGCATTACAGTCAAAGACTTGTTAATCATGATAAGGTGTTATTTTACGTTGAAGTTTGTTATATGACTGGTAATACATGTTAATTCTAATATTCGATATTTGTTTTTCTCATCAATAATTTATCTACCACTAGACTCTTTATTAAGGCAAATTCTTGAGTAAAGTATTAAAGTTAATTTGAAGCCTGTCGTAATTTTGTTAAAAGTGTAGCCAGGTGAGAAATTACGGAAATTCTTTTCTAGTGACACTTAACTTCTCGTTAAGTGTCGCTGTCGTCTTTGCATGGCGCATAACTCTAATGTAACTTTTTATTGTAATTCATATCACTGGATTTTCATACTATTTTATATGTTTGCGGAGATGAGGCATGTTGTGAGCAATAAGGCAATTTCTTGAGTAAAGTATTGAAGTTTTTTGAAGCTTGTCGTAATTTTGTTAAAAATGGTATTCACTGTCCTCCGTTTTTGCGGTTCTAGAGTGTTAAATATTGCCTTGTTTTCATTAATTAATTTTTACCCGTGTTTCAGAAATTATCTTTAGGTCAGGGTGTTTTGGGGTTTCGTGTGTTTGTTTAAAAGTATTCGGATACAGATATGAAATGGTTTGCTGTAGCAGCGACTATGCCGTCCGGCCGTAGAGGTTTAGTCTGTCCTGTATTTGTTTTTTAATTTAGATATTTATATTTGTTTTAGCGTTTAAGCTGTTAATATATGCTGACCACTGAGATTGTTTTTGTGTAAAGCTTGTTCCACCTACTTACCTATTTATTCTAAAAAAAAGCTTAGGCTTCAGTGGTACGCGTCCGCTGTTTGTAGCGCCTAACCTTTCGTCTAAAGTCCAGTTTCTCTTTTTTAACTTGTCTCTTTGGAGCGACTTATGTGTCGGCCTGCGTGACATTACGTGTTATGTTGCGTGTTTAAATTTGTGGTTATGTAAATTTCAGAAGGATTTCATGAAAGTGAACCATTCTGCTGTAGCGAGTTTCCGAAATAATTTGGGCGTAGATACATGTGGTTTCAAAACAATGTCTATTTAAATCGTGAGATGCTCCGATCCGATACGCTCCCCTGTATAAAAATCAGAGGAGACAGCTATATTTGGAGTAGCAAGACCGATACCATCGTAGAATGTTGGCATTGTTTAACAAAACTAGGTTACCAACTGGAAATTAATAAGTACGTTATCCGAGCTATTACTATATCTAGCACCGTAGGATTAGAAATTTATTATTTATAATATTTCTATTTTTTTTTTAGAAAATCTGTTTTTGCATTTTTTATATTAGGGGTAAAAGTAAAACATGGTAATTAGGAACCCGATTCTTTAATTTCAGTGATATAAAGTGTTTTAATTAGGCTGACCGAATTTCAAACTTTGTTTGGCAAATATATTCATATCAGAACAAGCTATTTATTTTTCTCAATGAGTGAATACATGATCTGGATAAAAGGAAACTAAGTTTGAGTGGTAAGTACCTTAAAGCTAATTTGAAGTATTATTAGAATCAATTTTCAATGTTGTATGGTATATATAATGAAGAATGTTGTGACTAATAAGGATCTTTTCTTATAATGATAAAGATTTGAAGCGCTTACACTTACAACTATACTTGGCTTACATCCAACCTTTTTACAATGTATAACATATATAGTTCTAATCTGCGCCTATGCTTTAAAGTTGAGCATATCCATCACTGTCATAGCAGCAAAACATATATTAAAAAATAAAATAATGGAGTCATAATAGTAGTCATTACACGTAAACCCATTTTTTTTTTAATTTCGTAAAATGCCTTTTGGAGTCCGTCATTTCGTGAAATTCCTGAAATCTTTAGGCATTTTACGCAATGATTACAGAGTTTTCATATGTAAAAAAAACTGTAATATCCGGGGTTATTTAGCAAACCTTAAAAGGTTTAATATTTTTGGGTTTGAATAAAACAGGTCTTTGACACAAAACATGTTTTACCTAACGAAAGGGTGACGAATCAAAACCTTTAAATGGGGAAAAATTATCTTCAATGATGATATGTGAGAGATAATGTATGCTTCTCTAAACTGATTTTATTTAGCTGAGTCAATATAAACTTTTTTTTTGGTATATCAGACGAATTACATCAACCTGCTAAGCTTATCATATGCAAGTAAACCTACTTAAAATATTTTTAAAATGATTGTCCGTTTCCTATATTGTTGTGAACTATACATTCAAGGGTTTCCGTAGTATAGTATATAATTTCATATTTTTTCACTTCATATCTATCTTGTGACAATTTTATATGTTGAGACATTCTTCTGTGTGCATTACTTTCAACAATCAATTACCCGAATACTGAACGTGCAGCTCAGTCATTTACTTTCGTAAAAGGCAAAACCTATGGAACGCAAAACCTGCTAATATTTTTATGGCCGCATTAAATATATATATATGTTATAAATACATATACACACACACACACACACATATATATATATATATATATATATATATATATATATATATATATATATATATATATTTCCCAATAGTGGCACTTGGGTTAAAACCATAGACCGTATATCGGACATTTTAGCGACACAAGATTTAGGTTTCTAAATAATGTGTACTTAACAGGAATGACAGGATTCTTCAATTTAAAAGGTGACATGATAAAATATCTGTCTTTTGATAAACTAAGTAATAATAAATGAAATTACATGTTCAGTACAGAATTTGCCTAGAAAATTCTTCATTTACTAATCTTGCCGTGCCAAATATTAGGAGTAATGGCGACTGCACATTTTAACCTTTACATTGTTTCAATAATATTTATATTGAAATGTCTGCAGTCAAATACATCTTTTGTTTAAGTCTATCATCTACGGTTAGGTGTTCAAAAAATATTCCATACTGGCGAAATAAAATGAATTTTTTGTTTACTCGTGCTCTATAACGGTGATATAGGGCAGCTGTACAGTGACGCCGTCTAGTAACGGGGTGCGACTTCAAGTAATGATCATAAAAGTAAAATATCATATTTTTCATTCCTTATAATAATTTGCACTTAACACGGTCACACTAATTTAGGAGAGAAACCAAAGTTGTTACCGCAACAGAAGGGGTATGGATACACACAGTATAAATAAAAAGATCATGGACAGCAGGTGAAACGAATTACATTATTATCCTTTAAGTTTTTGTACTCGAGTCCGTGCTACCAGCCACGTTTAAAATGACTGTATGAATTCTGTATGCGCATATACCAATCCCAGTTTGAATCATAGGAGAATAAATAAAATATGCGCTGTGACTGACAGCTTGATTTCGGTAAATACACAGAGGCGAGTACTCCCACCTGCTATCTTGCTTTTTTTTGCCTCACACTGGCAAAACCGTAAATGACATTTTTCAACTTAATTGTTAAAAAGTTTACCGCAAGTAATGGGAATGTTGATCTCCGGAAACGGATATTGGCACTTTGAACTGTTTTTCCGCGTATCAGTGTTTCCATGTAACGATACCAGGGGATAGTATAGAAATTGTCAAGGAGTTTGCACTCAAAAAACCCAAAGACATCCTACATGGCTGACACCCTATATGATCAAGAAACTCAATCAGCATGTACAACAAGAAATAAAGCATTCTAAAGTAAATGATAACTCTTTACTGAAATATTTCTCTAAATTCAAAGTGAATATAGAGAGCACAATCCTTATATCAATATTTTGAATTCGAGAGCTCCCGGGGGCTTCTATGGATCCTGGCAGTTGGAGAGGGTGGTGGGTCAGTTCAGTGGCGGATCCAGAATTTGGGAACATGGAGGCGCTAATATACTAGGTTAGCGGTTGATGGGTATTAATAATAAAAAAGTTTCTAAACTGCGCATAAATATATAATTTTATATATAATTATGTTCCTACGTTATATATTAATTATGAAATAATATATATGTGTAAATATATTATCATTATTATTATTATTATTATTATTATTATTATTATTATTATTATTATTATTATTATTATTACTTAATGTAATAACAGCCTATGAAAAATATAAAATAATTGGGATGGGGGGAGGGGCTGTTGTTGATCGGCCCTGGCATGCCAGGTATTAACCTGGAATTCTAAATAATTTTTTTTTCAGTCAATTAAAAAGTGAGCTGTATCAGTTTCACTGGACTTAGCTTGAAAAGTTACCTAGGTGACCAATACCATAGTTTTTTATAGTCACAGTAACAATTTGAAGTACCGGTACTGTGGAAAGCGTCTAGATTCTTGACTGGAACTGACCAAAACTTAGCCAGCAAGGGTAATTAAAATTTAATATATATCTGATAGTATATTTTAGTCACAACCCCAACTTATGCACTTTGGAGGGATTATTTGCTCCATTTGATATAAATCTGTAAAATAAGCATGATAATCTCTAATATTTCATTTTAATTCAGGGTTGCCTGGGAATTACCATGGCGCGAATGCCCGGGTGATTTTTCTTGAGAATTCCCGCCCTTTGAAATACTCCCTTTTGGGAATTTCTCGGAAAGACTCATGTTACTGGGAAATAAAAATTATCTGTATATTTGTGTACTCAACAATGAAAGGTTAACAAAGTATTAACTATTTCAGCTTTGATAAAGCAGTTTCAATCTATTCAATATAATGCATTAGATTTAAAAACATTTAAAAGTCAATTGATCGATAAAGTACATCATCTAATAAGGCTCTGCGTCACCTATGGCAGTTACCATATAACTCGCACAAGTACATGGATTAGTGGGTCCTCCGGCTGTGATAAATATAATCAGCTCACGCTTTATAATTTTATTTCTGAACATACAGGATGTTGCAAATGGCTTTGTAAATTGTCTCACAAAGGTGCCCATTATACCCCAATTGGTGTACTTGGAGGCAACTTAAGATATCTGGAATGTCAGACGACAACCATGGGATACAATGCGACATCAGAAATATATAGATACTTAAGAGACAGTTGATGATGGTCACAACATCCATTAATCTAGATCTACTGTCAGAATTGATAGAATGCAAAGATGGACTATGTACCTCATATTTGACTTTCCATGAGGTTAAAACGCTATTTGATTTATTATCAACCGATGTTGTAATAGGTATGGACTTTGCTTTTGCTGAAATTATTAGCATGATAACTGGATTGTGGGGGATTGGAATTTAGTTATTGATAAAATGGACCAATCCATTTTAATAGAAATAATATGTAGGAAGACATGACATGTTAACTGGATTATATAAAAAGCTGACTTTTTTACATGTGAGGGCAAGAGCATGGAGATAAGTTGTGGTTAAGATGGCCACTAAGACCAGTTACAATCAAGTTAGATATTTTCTTTAGATGTTTCGAGCACATGAAATTTTTTTATGGGGCGATATAATTACGAGCTTCAAGTACGATCATAAGTAGAACAATTGAGCCACAAATAAGACAATAATGAGATTTCGAATTTGAATTCCTTATGTCTTTATTTATGAGGGTTTCCCAAGGGAATGCATTTTGGCTTGGGATAAGAAAGAACGAAATGATAAACTTCATGAATTTGAAAATTAATTCGTAAAGTGCTATACAGAAAATAATAACGATGTGCCATCTGAATAATTGTTGGAATGACAATTTCAAGGGGAATCCTGCGATGAGGAGAAAGAGCAAGAAGCATTATTCTAGTATTAATACGGAGAAATATCAAAAATCATGTTTTTTTATTTGAAAAGGGGGGATTTTAGTTATAAGAAAAACAAATACTAAATAAATATGATCAGATGTAAGACACTAAACAGATCCGTCTAATACACTACACAAAAAAAAAATATGAAAACTTTTAGAGTGTAAGCACAACGACGGGTTACACTTGAATTTTTATTTACATTTTTGGTCTATTCTGTGAGTTAAATCAATTATTCTTTTATTCAACTCGATCACTTTCGTCTCATAAACAAGAAATAAATACCGTGCATCTCAAAGCATTGAAAGGTACTCTAGAACTAAAAATGTATGTGATTAACATGATTTAGACTATCAAAGTATAAGCAGCTGTAAAACTAAGGAAATGAAACAATTACTACAGTATATAATCCCAAAAAGATCGTGGCAGGTTTATTGGCGAAAATATACAAATGTGATAATGCGATCTATGAGGCAACTCTAAAAAACTTGTTTATTTGTGATCGCCGATGTTGTAGAAAAAAACTTATAATTCAATAAATAAATTATTTATATACATAGTCCCCATATTTGTACATTTAACAGGTAAAGAGTTTGGCCAGATATGTACGAGATAATTCAAAGATGCAAAGCATAACATTTTGGAAATGCTAAACATGAATAAGCAAATAGTCTTCTGCAACTGAACAAATGTTACAAATTGTACAAAACGTACCACAAACCTTGCGTACAGTTTAATAATTTCAGGTGATATCTGGTTTGAACTTTTAAGCCTGTAATAATGGCTTTCATAAAATGAAGATGCGGAAAGATATTTTAAAGATCTTACTTTCCCTCATAACACATGGTGTAATGTCCATATTAGTATCCAAGTAAAAATTGTCTTTAAAGCACCTTGAGATATCGATGAAATGTCCTGAGCTAGACCAAATAAAGTGTCTCATAGGAATACAACGAATTTTGCTAAAAGTAATCAAAACTAACATTTTGTCCCAACGTACCTATTGATTGTCCATAAAAATTTTTTTCAGAAGTTGATAACCATTTATAAATTTCTATGATTTTGATCTCGAAGGAATATACAAAATAAAGTCTATTGCTGTCCGTGCGAGAATAAGGGACTGCTAAAGGTTGATATATCAACCCGAAACAATTATATAAAAATGCAATAATGCTGCGACTTCCGGTTGGGTGTCGCATCCCCGATAGAATGGACAGACTAGGTTCTTTTACGAAGAGGACTTAGACGAAAAAGTAAACATGACATTAAAAATATATTAATAGTAGACCTACACTTCTCTGGAGAGGCGTGCCGCACAAATGACAACTGAGGTCATATAATAACACAAAAACATTAAGTCCTGTTTATCCCTGACTGGACACTTTATATGAGGCCGCTTGCACTGTGTATATGCCGGCCATCGCCAGAGCTTACGCCGCTAAACAAATCTTTTTTTTAAACATATCTTTGTCGGCATAGTTTTCCAATGAAGTACGCTCTTCCATACAAAATCCTGTATCACTGACAGATAAACTCTCATACTCGCACAAATACAAAGTGGCAGTATTTTTCAGAAAATAAATCATGCACGGTGTGTGAGATTCGTGGAAATACCAAGTCAACTACGATGGAAGAAGTTGATATTGGAAAGTAAATTAGAAATTACGCAAGATTATAAAATAGAAAATATGTTGAGCATTACGAAAGTTCCTTTTTTTTTTATTTCCAAAGAAACACGGATATATATATATACACACAAAATTGTTTGGTTGACATTATAGCAGTGGTTATAAAGCGATATTGTAAACGATTCAGAAACTAACTTTGATAGAACTAATTTTATATGAATATAATATTGAATTGAATAGAAGTGATGTTCAACAAAATATATTTTGTTGCAGTTTACGACCAATTCAACCCACTTTCATTGGAGTAGAAAAAAATAATAAATGAATATATAGAAAAGATGGGAAGTTAAAAAGAGATGAGTAGACAACTGAAAAAAATGCCTCCTCCCTAGCAAAATACATATATGGTTGAGTTTTGTCCCTTGTCAAACGAATCTGTAGATTTATTGGGACTATGTATTATCATTATGTGTACATATGTGTCTTTAAACTGTATCACAATGACTCGATTCATAAATGTTAAAACAAACAAAGCGACCTGGTATAGGGTATAAATAATAATATCAATTTGTCGTAGAGAAAGAATTCACCTCATGTAGTCTCTTTCTTCTGTTGCATGATATAGACTCGCAGGCACAACATTGAGTCGGGCAAGAACAGGGCTTGTAATACAAATCAGGGAATACCCAATAGGCAGAATAAACTTAATATACATAAAGTTTCAGCAGAGCCATACCAGTGGGACTAAAACAAGACATTCATATTAGCGACAAATATATATCTCAGGAAAAAGTGTCTTTTTTTACTGTAATCGATTGATATTTTTGTTGAATGTGTTTATAACTTACTATTGGAAATAGTTTTTCACAAAGTATCAATTGCAAAGGCTTGCCTTACGGTTTATGTTAAGATAACTAGAGAGATGGTAAACAATATCGAAAACCACATCACGTTACCGTACAACGGGCGCCAGGTAAACGCAGTTGAAAGCATCAAAATTTGTTCTGAATTCCTCAATCAACGTCAGTCCAGCATCCACTGGGTTAAACCTGATACAACGTATCAAATGACATAGGTAACGCTCTCTAGAGAACGGTCACGCAGTCCATGCGCGTGTTGGGAACTATTAGATCATACCGACCTAATACAAGAGGGGGAAGGGCAGCCATTCCCTTACATTTATCCGATAGACTGACTTGGTTGTATATGACTTGATTCCATTATGGTATTTAAAACATTTACATTCCCTGCTACTAGGCATGATTTTTATCAGCCGATTAATATTTACATGGAGGCCTTCATATAAACCAGCTTGGTTTCTTTAATAACAATACTTTAAATTAGTTATTCATTATTATAAACAGTTGCAACCAAGTTACTTATTACCAATATTATAATTACGGTCGTGAAAACATAATAAAGCAGTGCTAATAGTGACAGAAAACAACTACGTTGGTACATGCACATTTACATATAGACGAAGAAAAGATACAAAAAGAAACTTATTAATGTAATGCAGAGAAATCATGTGACTGGAAAATATAAATTGGCGTCCATATTTGCTACAATACAAGCCGTTTCCATTAAATTGGTTATGCCAATGCTTTATATTATTGCTGTAATTGTGATGACTTTGCACTTAATTAAAAGGGAGTGTGAGGCCAGCTTAGTGGTATAAAATGCCAGAGGGTAAAACTCCAGTGATGATGTAACCTGTAAATATGATATGTCATCCCTAATAGCCACATATTAATGTTACAATAACACTAACATAGCTACAGGGTATTCATTTATGTCTGGTGTTTGCATTAAAATCAGTTTAAGTATAAGTGAGTATTAAGATATTCAAAATTGAAACGTGGTGTCCAAGATGGGCAACACAGTGGAAAGAGCTAAATCGCGCCTTTTCCGTCCATTTAGATCGTCAACATAACAACGATATTGTCAGGATAAAATATATTAGACCCTGGACAATATCAGAGTGATCACGCACTCGTTAAATACACGACCAAGTCATTTTTAAATTACTCTCAGTTACTTCAGTAATTCAAGTAGAAAAGGATGAATCGTCAATCAATCGGTCAGTATCTGACGTTCTCCGTGATACACTTGCAGAAACATCACCCGATAACAACACCAATCTGATTGATGTTTATACTAAGCCCCCACTGCGATAAAGATTGTGTTGGTTTATAAAGTGCACTGACAGGGTCCAACAGAGGACATTATAATAAGTTAAATTTAAGGACTGCATATTCAGTTCGGCCAAACTATTGTTTTGTAACACTGATAAAAATACTTTCTGAGTGTATATCTTTATTACTGTATTACTGAAATCCTATATCTTTGGTTCATTATATACAGTAAAATATGGCCTTTGATGACCGAATGTCTGAACAAAATCTCGAAAACGCGAGCATAACAGTAATCGCCCATTCGCGAAGACAACGTTGTTATCGTGCAAGTGACATTTTAGTTTGTAATTAAAGTTAGTATTAAACAGTTTATAATACAATCCTGTATGGCCTTGTAGGATACCACCATCTGCAGATTTCTTCTGCAGAACTTCAAAAATTCTTTTAGTATATTTTGTAGTCCAGTCTTAGTCGGGTATTAGATCGTTAGGTCCTCAGAAAATACACCCCCTTGGCGTAGATCTTTATCAACTACTGACTATTCAATTAAATATCATTTTTCCCATTTTGTCTTGATGATAGGTCACGATAGATATCTGTCAGATAACAGGCGCACCTTTTGTTTCACAAGTCCCGGGAACATCTTAGGAATGTTAATTTTGTCGAAACCAGGGGACGCATTAACGGAACAGTTGTACACTGATAAACTGTTCCATGTATAATGTGCAGTAATCTCCTTAGCACCACTGTGCAAATATTACTTGAGTTTCCTTTCTTATTAGCATATTAAATTGGAGCCATGCCAAAGGTATCTCTATTTTTCTGAATATGAACACTGTCAAGTAATTTAATGAAACAATGTTTCAATGAAATATCCTAGAATTATCAGTACAGGTGAGTTCCCCTCATAGTCTTATTCGATATAATTACCTAATATTCATATAGGATAGATTATATTTATGTAACATCATAAAACAGAAATAATATATGTGTGTGTTTGTCTGTTCCGCTAATGACATGAACATATTCTATTACTTTTACATGGTGAACAACAATCTCATATCGGACACACAAATGTTGAGAGTATCCTTTTGTGATATTTTTGATCAACAGTATTATTAGATTCCCCGCATTATCCGGATGGCTGCTATATGAAAGTCTATAGTGAGTTGATTCGCAATTTCTATTTTTTTATTAGTATTTTGTTGTAGTATGTTCCTGCCTCCATTTTGTAATGTTATCTTAACTATGTATATATGAACATCTTAAGAATTCCTTTCCGATCTGGATTTTAGGCATAGCAGTGCCACACTTCCTCTCATTTTTATATCTTCCCCAAATGCAAACTTGTTTGTGAGTGAAACATTGAAACACTTTGCACGGCCTCCCTATTTAGCTTGTTGGCCTTACCATCGGGTTGGGGCCTACTCTGAATAATATCACCTCCACGTATGAGATTCGAGCTCCCGATCCCGCTTCTTTGAGTTCTGTACTCTAACTTGAGACACAGGAGCAGATTGATTCGCAATTATTAAATTTACTATCAACTATCTGGTCTATAAATGCAATCTGACTTGTTTTTCATAACTTTGGTTGATAGGTCACTTTCACGGCCATTATTTATCATTCCCGCATCGTTATTTACGTTCGGGGTAGCGAGTTTCTCTTATTCTCCACATAGATTATTCCTGTATGAACAAATCGATGAATAGTAAAGGGGCCATGTTCTTTAAATACGTGATTGCGTAGTATGGATGAGCTAAACCAGCTTTTTGTCCAAAACTAGTTTCCCTGAGCAGTTCAGCTTTAAAATTCCTCCTGCACATCAGTGTTGAGGGCTCCAACTGAATCATAGGTTAGATCTAAATTCTACTAATTTAAGTCTCTGGTCTAATTTATTTATAATGTCAAAAATTGATATATGTTCCACCTGTCGGATGAAAACCTTGGCAAACGTTCATGGTCACAAGCACCAAATCTCGGGAGACCCAAAGTTTTGTTGTCTAGCTTTTGAAAGAAAAATACTGTGTATGTCGCGTAAGCTTCCCTGTCTGTTCTTGAAAATGAAGTCATTCTAAATGGTAGCTCTCCAAGTACCTCAGTACTACAAATGTGCTGCGCTAATTTCGTCTTTCTCGTAAAATCTGCTATATCCGGAAGATGTCTGCATACTATAGCACTTATGAGAGCAGATTGTTATTTACAGAAATATAAAATATCAACTAACTGTATGTGCTTCGCTTCTTGATTTCCTTAAAATGTTCAATTTTAGATTGCTAACCGCTGTGATATATTTTATATATCTTTAGCCGTCTTTCAATTGCAAATTCCAGATAATATAGCTCATCATCTAAATAAAGAACATGCTTGTATTGTATATACTTTGAGCAAAACCGAGTAATAATTTTGTAATATATTTGGTATTGGTATCTTAATTAGAAAATATTTGTTGCATTTTTCTCCATGTATTATGGTAAATATTGTATCAAAATATGGAAATTAATATGTCATTTTAATGGATGATTTGAATGCTAGAATTGGTAAAATGTGTGATTACTTAGAAAATGATCATTTAGGATTTATTGGTTTAAATGAAGCGTACCCTTCAGATGAATTTGAAATATGTAACAATTCAAAGGATGGCAGGACAAACAAATTTGTTTTTTTTTTCATTACAACAGTTGTGTTGTGCTTTAAATATTCATATACTGAATGGTAGATTTCCACCAGATCTTACAGATAAATACACATGTAAAACACACGCTGGGCAGAGTGTTATTGACTATATGGTTGCTAGTGCTGAACTCTTTTTTAAAATAGAATAATTTTCTGTTTTAAGGTTAGATTTGTAAGATTATTATCCAGTGAAATGTTCTTTAAGATTTGAATCAGACAAAAAAAGTTCCAGAAAATTTAGTGTCCATGACTTCATCTATAGAGTAGAAGCTTAAATCACAGGCTATTGATGAATTTTTAGATGATCATGTGTATAATGAACATTTATGTAATTTTGCATGTTATGTTCAACAAGATGTTGATACGGCTGTTGAATACTTGAACAGGGTGATACATAACGTTTCTATTCCTAAAATGTACAAGAGAAAAAAGAGTTGGTCATAGATGAGGATTGTGCTCAAGCAAAGCCAAATAAAATCTCAGCACTTGAAAAATATAGGAGATCTGGTAATTTATATGATTTGATTATGTATAAAATGAAAAGACAACTTTTATTTAACAATTTAAAAATCTTTGTGATGATAAAAAAAAATCCAAACAAGGGTCGACACTTATCAAATATTAAAAATATAAATAATCTATGGGTGTGTATTAAAATGTACCTTAAGAAAGAGAATAGTGTTAACGATATTCCAGCAGATGAGAGGTTTAATTATTTGACAGTCTTACTGAATGAAAATAAAAATGATGTTAAGGAAGAATTTTGCATTATGGCTAACATAAACTTCGGGAATAATGTTTTTAACAGTGTTTTTGATAAGGTATCATTAACTGGTGAATGGAGTAAGGCAATAATATTTCCACTACACAAGAAGGGACCTCTAAATGATCCAAGTTATTATAGAGGTATATCATTATTGAATGTTACAGGAAAAATATTCACTAAAGTTTTGAATAAAAGACTCTCTCAGTGTGTGCAGGAAATGAATATTTTATCTTAGTCTCAAGGTGGTTATAGAAACGGGTATTCTACCATTGTTCAAGCATTTGTTTTGCATGCATTAGTTTAGACATACTTAATTAAAATAAAAAAGAAAGTTTTATTATTTATATTTTGATTTTGTTAAAGCTTTTGACTGTGTGCAAAATAATTTGCTGTGGTATGTCTTATTGAGACAAGGTATAAATGGCAAAATTTTAAATGTTATAAAATCGATGTCTTGAATATTAACTTACAATGGACTTACAGATTATTTCTTATGCTCCTTAGGTACTGGGCAGTGTTGCATGGTAAGTTCATTATTATTTCCTTTATTAAAATGATTATTGTGATATTTTACCTAGAAGCAATTGCAAAGGGATGAGTGTTTATGGTAATCTTTCCGTTGACTTTTTTAATGACTTTGTTATTTGCAGATGATATGGTTAATTGTGCAGATATTGTAGGTAGACTTCAGCAACAGATTTATTAATCTCCGGCAAAATTTTTGTGCAAAATATGGTTTTAAAATTAACAAAGATAAAACTAAAATTATGGTTCTTAGAAAAGGTGGTTCTTTACGAAAAGCTGAAAGATGGTATTTGTAAACAGTTAGAAGTGGCTCCAAACTATACATATCTTGGTATTACTTTCTCTACAAAATTATCGTGTTCACAAACACAACAACAGCAAATTTGGCGATCAAATAATGCTATATATATGATTAAAAAATTCAGTTAAAATTGTAAATATGTTAGTACAAAACAGCTCTTTAATCTTTTTGATCAAATGGTTGTGCCAGTTTTAATATATGGATGTAAATTAATGTGTTTTAAGAAATTATAAACTTTAGAGAGGGTGCAGTGCAAATTATATATATATATATATATATATATATATATATATATATATATATATATATATATCAAATTTTGCCTCAACTTAAAATTCCACAATCAGAGCGAATGTACTGAGGAGTTAATGTGTCACCCTCTTTGATTTAATGTGTCAGCCTCTTTGTAACATGCAGGAATTCATGAAATTAGGTGTAGGGTTATAGTGCTGTTTACTTAACAAAAATGGGAGACAGGCAAAGCCTACTCAAGTGTTTTAATAGAATTTATTACCGCATTACACTCGTACGAAAATAACTGTGCATTCCTCTGGTACATGTTATATGGTTATATTTTTTAATAGTGTAAGAATCAGGAATTGAAAATAAAATCTAATCTCAAACGTCATGTTTGTCATTTTCCTACCAGTTATATAGGACTGGTACTAATATGCCTCGTTCTTTCAGGTGAAATATATTCTGATACAGGGAAAAGAAAGTGTCTTGAATAAACTATACCTCTGAAAGGAGGGTGTGCGTTCAACCCACATCGCGCATGTGTGTGTGCTTGTCCACAAAATTACTCACGCAATCATGGTTGGAATCGAGTGAAATTATCAGGGCATCTCGAGAATGGGCCAATAAAGAATAGATTAAATTTTTTGCTCTAGATCCGGAATCAACGTAATTAAGGAATATTTACATATGTATAATCCGATATGCGCGAATGAATCTGGGAGTGTAGATCGAATAAGTGAACGCAAACACCGTTTTTGGAGCCTCTCACAAAAGAGACAAAAACATAGCTAGGCTTGCAATCCATAGCATTTTGTTTTGACAATCTAGTTCATACGTGTTTTCCCTATGTATACTGCAAGTTCTTTTGTCATAAAAAAAACTAAACAAATCAATAAGATCATGGCCATGACTTTTATTGACACTGAACCTCATTGGTCCTCAGTTTTAGCTGGAGATTTTCGCTGGGCAGACGGTTCGAAGACCAGATGGACCAACTGGATTCCGGATCAACCGGACCACTTTCCTGACCTTCACTGCATCATCCTGACAGTCGATTATCACTGGGCTGTACCACCTGTTATTTACGACTTCCACCACTGGGACGAGGGCAACTGCAATCAGAGATTACAATTCATTTGTGAAATTTCATACTTTGGTAAGTCCTATTTTTTAATCAACGTTCAAACAAGACAAGACTGCACAGAGAGTAAATTAAAAATAAACAGAGCTGGATTTGTCTGTTAAACTCACCTCTGTGGCTAAGGGGTTGAGCATAGGACTCAAAGCCGGGAGATCATGATTTCGAGTATCAGACCAGGCAATGAGATCATTCACTGTCGATCCCCTTCCAGTGTGAGTGCCCTATAGGCTTTATGGGAATGTCCTGCCTGGCGGTCAGTCTTCTCTCGCTAAAGAGTGCACCTTTCACGGTTTTTTTTTTCTGGTATGATCTAGCAACGGGAAAGATAACAGACCCTGGGCCTTCAGGTGCAGCAGTCAGTGGTACCCTGGTTAACAAAACAATATAAAATGAAGGAAAACGTGACATGCTCTGTCACTTAGTCCGAAACCAGAATGGAATTCTGATGAACATAAACTTTGTTAAGCTAGCGTAGCAAAAATAAGAAACACATCAAGGTTTGCATATACTAAAATTATTAAAATTACTAAAATTATACTAAAGACAAACGTGATGTTTGAGTGCCACTTTGTATCCGTTCCAGGTAATTTTTCAAGAAGTAGAGAGTGGCGCCTCACAGAAACCGAGACGAGAATTGCTCAACCTAGCTTAGACTCGTCTGTCCAGCGCCCGCTGTTTTCATGAATTCGTATCTGTGAGCAGAAGCCGAATGCCACGATGATTAATTTTCGTCGTGGGTTTGGAGAGTGTCACTGCTTTGACGAATCAGGTGTGCAAATGAACAACTGAACCAACGAAGCAAACTGGGAAATGTTCACTTTATATGATTGGAATGTTTAAGCTACTCAGTTAATGTCATTACAGATCCATAGCTCACATAGACGGATCAAGAAAGGAGCACAAGGGGCAGAAGCCTTCCCCCTTAGCTTTTATAATTTTACCAATTTATTTATTTAATTGTTTGCTGTCTCACATATTATATCCGGCCTTTCATCTAAATTCACCATGGATGTAATCAGAGGTAATATTTAACTCAAGCTGACCCCTTCCTTATTTTCTCACAGTAACCCAACTCTTTTGTTTTATAGGCCCAAAGCAAAAGAAATTTCTGGAAGCGCCCCTTGGTATATGGACGGCCAGACCTTAGCCTGCATTGCCCTTTCCGAGTTGAAACTCCTATCCCCTATATCCCCTATACTATTAATAACTATTGCGTTTAAATAAAGGTCAACACATTTAAAGTAAATCACTAGTTTGCAAAGATGAAGTAAAACAAAAATAAGGCATATGTTTTGGTCAGTTTACTTGCATATAGCATATAGTTTACAGTATTCTGGAAATATTTCTATGAGTTTTATATAGTTACATACTTTGGCAAGTTCCTACCTGAAAGGGCATATTCTTTCTGGCCAATTTCTAACCAATTGTGTGAATATTGCACGAGTAAACTGAATACATTAACAGGTGAATATAGGTGTAAGAAGGCATACTTACATAAAAACAAAAAGTTTTCCAAGAATACTTGCAAAGCTTCAGCATCGTCATACTACCAAGTTGGTAAAGCTACGAAAAGCGCAGCTGTCGTTGACTTAGAAGTACGAAACTGAAGCTCTTTTAGCACCATCTTTTAACAGTTTGTTGGATCCTTATATAAGGTTTTCACAAATTTAATTTAGTATAATGAATGATAGTGATATAGTTTTATAAAGACTGTGGTTTCAGTAAATTTTTTGTTTGGATATGCTGGAAAAGTAGTCCCTTACTGATTCAAATAGCAGAGAATACTGAATGGATTTATTTATGAGGGGTGAGGTGAAACCTACCATAGAAATTTTTAAATATTTCGTCAACAAATGAAATTGTTAATTTTCATTCAATTGTGAGTATCTCTATTGTCGAATCTTCCTTTTCTCATTTTATACAACAGCAACTTTCCCTGCCGCTTTGCTTCAAGAATATAAATTTAGATGTCTTTAAATAATGTTTGTCGAATGTGTAAATATTTAGTGTACCTCGACTATGATGTAAACTTGTGTTTTTGTTAATATTTCTTACACATATCAATTGTTCAATCATTAGGTGTAGGAGTAACCTGGTAAAGTGTGTTTTACAGATCTTTCAATGTAGAAGATTCAGTGAGTTTAATAAAGTTTTTCTGTATTCGCTGATTTAAAACTTTTAATTTATTTGAAATTCAAATGCCCAGTTATTGCAGATTTTCCTTTATAAATGCCACTTATTTAGGTCACAACAGAGACTGAACATATAACCTTGTTATTTTTGTATTAACCATTCGATGCTCCTTTGTATAAAGATCACTGCCTGCAGGCAGTTGTGCCCAAGCTGCGGTAAACTTCTGAATCCGCAACTGCTTCTTTCTATGAACGGTGCGCCCATATTTCGACATCTCTTGGTTAAACCCATATCAATAAAATTAAAGCAAATATTAAGACATCTCTCTTGTAACTAATCTTCTTGTGTGAAGCAACATACAATAACGCCGCATGGGGCATGTGAGAACTAATTAGTTATATATATATATATATTTATCATATATATATTTATATATATATGTATATGTATATATATACTTTGGCGAAATGTCGGTCATTTTGTTAGTGTCGAACAATTGCTGGGTTCATAAAACGTATAAATGAATGTTTCTTTTTCGTTTCTATGACTCTTAAGGTCCAAAGAAAGCTGGGTTTGTAGATGAAATAGTGATGAAAAAAGCCCCAAATCAGTTGACCAAATATATTATTTGACTCGAATTGGCAATGTCGCATATATGTGATATGTAGAATTTATTCTCCAAGGATATCTATCCGTTGGTGGCACACATAAACCCCTGAAGCCTACTTTCAGGTTGCTGGCTTTCAATTGTACCTGAAAAACTGACGGTTGACCATGATGCTACCAATCTACTCTCTGCTTCACCGGTCATTCATAATTTTTTTATATAGAGAAAAAAAATCAAATCTGCGTATATTTTTGAACCAGGAGTAAGTCATCAAAGCGTATAAACACCTTTGAACACACCATTCACTGTATTGTTTTCCCATTGAAAATATATGTATTGTTTACATAATAGAATAAGTCCATGACAGAAAAAAAAATATACACCAAGGCGGCTGGTTTCTTAACAAACTGAAGAATCATGCAAAACAAAATAAAAAAAATGCACGAGGATGTCATGTTGGCCTTTTTTAAAAATGTATCATTAACAACGAGCTGTAATTAACATAATTTGTATTTAACACATTCACTGCCAAGCCCATTTTCACCCCCAGTGCCAGAGCCATACACAAGGACCCCAGCAACCCCGAGAGCTGTAGTGGTATCAAGACTTGGTGCTAATTACCTGATAAGAAGGTGCGATTTCCGATAACATAGGGGCAATCATTTTTGGGGAAGGTGTGAAGTTGGGCACTGAGCCAAATGAAAAACAGCAATCAGAGCATGGTTCCGGCAATCCTGGTCACATAGCATTTACGTTGACAACAGCATAAAGCTAACCACTGATTCAAATAAAGATCTGTATTTATTCTAAATGATGAACTAAATGAAAAGGTGCATGTTGGCGCGAAAGCTGAACTGAGATGAGTGAAATGACCGATAGGCACTGACATATTAGCCTATATCTAACCAAAATTATTGTATATCGGTACTGTATTTCTAATATTACTATAAACATATTGGAGGTATATAACTTAAATAAGATAACATTTAACAAGTGATTAAAAGTAGACGGAACAGCGGGTAATCAGGATAATTTACCAATAATAATAAAAATAATAATAATTACCAACAGGTCAAGAAGAAAATCCATAGGCATCCTCGCAGCATGAACGTGTAGTATGCCCATAGGCATATGCAGCCAGTTTAAAGGTGATAACAATATCACTAGCATCCCATAGTTCCACGCTTGTGTTTCAGTCAAACACATAATCTTTCTGTTGGCAAGCTGTTCGGAAGTATCTCGGGCAAGGCCTTTGTGTCTGGCATATATATGTATTGGTTACACCATGGCATTATAGAAATCTGTTATGATTAGCATTTAAAAATACAATGTGTAAAATAACAAGAGTATAATGAACAGATCTAATTTGGAAATGTCTGCGCGGCCACCTTTGTTTTACTGATTTACTCAGTCGTCCCGTTTAATGAAAAATATAGGAGTGAAAAAAATGAAAAAAATAAATTAACCTTTTCGACTTTACACGTGTCAAAAGCTTTTGCGAAGATACCTATTTCATGTTTAGCAAAACAGCTGATATCTTAAAAAAAACGACTTCTGTGGCTCAGGGGTAGAGCGCAGGACTCAAAGCCGGGAGATCGTGAGTTCGAATATCAGCCGAGGCGGCCCCCACCCAGGGTGAGCGCTCTGCAGCCTTAATTGGAAGGTCGTGCCCAACGGCCGTGTTTCACTCACACACGAGTGCGCCTTTCGAGCGTCCTTACCAATCCAGGACCTGCAGGTGTAGTAGTCACCGGGCCTGGTTAACGCCAGGATATAAACAATGAGACGAAGCGTGTGATACTGCCATGTCACGTAGTCCGAAACGGAAATCTGCAGATGTACATATACTTAGTTAATCTAGCATTAGAAAATGGAGGCGGTTACCTCCAACAAAAAAAAAAAATTTTTAAATTAAAATAAAAACGACTAATTGCCAGTGTAGTCAGCGATCCGATCTGTATATTAAACGATTTATCTTTTTTAAAATTAGATTGACTTTCAAAAACAAAACTATTTAAAGAGATTAGGCATATACTGAACCGATCGCCTAAATGAGGCGGTTGTTCACATTTAAGGATGCACATCACATGCCTGTAAGTAGTTTCATGCCGAATTATATGATTTTATTTCTGATAATATAGAAGAGTTTTATTACTTTCGTTGTGGGCGACATTAACAAATATTATTAATAATATTCAAAATTAGGTCCGCCGTTGATAATTCATTCGTGTGTCTTTTTCATTGTATTTTAAAAAGACTTAATGATTATTGTAAAAGCAACAAACTGTTGTCTAGATCCTATTCCAATGAGCTTCCTGGAGGGAATTGTGGATATACTTTGCCCCGTCGTGAAAAGAATTATTGAGTTTCTTTCTCTATAAAAAATTCGAACTGAATTTGAAAAAAAGATCTATTAATCCTTTGCTGAAAAGAGACAGCTAATATCCTTCACGAATGTATGCTCGATATAATATATATGAAAAGTAGTTGTTTACAAATAGAACCTCACTCAAGCAAGGAATGCCTCTTATCATTTATGCAGTCGGCACATCGACCTTTTCATTTAACTAAAGCCTCTCCATCAAATTTGCATTTGACTGTCAAAAAATATGTCAAATATGCCGGAATGGATACCGTTTTAACGATTGCTTATATTTGCCACAGTGGACAATAACATTTTATTGACAAAAGTAAAACTAGATTCATTTTCCTTGATGCCAAGCACACTTTAATTCTAGGGTAGTTGCCATAACAATATGATCGTTACCTTATTACAAAGTGACTTAACCCCATTTTCTTAAGGATAATTCTCTTTGTGAAAAAATCGCAAAAAAACGCGGCGTTCCTTGTTTTGGAACTTCATTTGATGTGTGAACATGTGCCCATTCAACCAGTTTTATTTTACGGCATTCATTCTGAATTTACCTAACGCCGCGAACTGGAATTTAAGAAATTCAGGCATCTCCTGTCTGTTGCATGCTCTGTGGTGACTGAGAGTGCTAGTGCAGGACGGTCTTTGTGGTCGCAATGGTAGGTAGTTCCGGGTTTGTTGCAATTGTGTATCGGTATCCCCCATTCTTTCTTATGTTTTCAAGGCTTGTATTCTCGAAGGAAAGGATCAACCTTGCGGATGGGGCATCTCTAACATCTTTAAGTTATCTCTCTCTCTCTCTCTCTTTCTTTCTCTCTCTCTCTCTCTGGAGCAACCGCAGTGAAGGCATGCGGGATATTATGTGTTATGTTGCGTGTTTAAATGTGTGGTTATATCAATTTTAGAAGGATTTCCTGAAAGTGACCAATTCTGCTTTAGCGAGTTTCCGAAATAATTTGGACCGAGATACATGTGGATTCAAAACAATATATTCATTAATCATGAGACGCTCCAATCCGATACACCCTCTTAGAGGGGACAGCTCTATTTGGAGTAGCAAATCAGATACCACCGTAGAATGTTGGCTTATCATCGTTATACAAAGCTACGTTTCCAACTGAAACTTGATCAATAAGTGTTTTACCAGAGCAATTACAATAGCTAGCACCGTAGGGTTATATATTTTTTTCTTTAATCTCTCTGATGTAAAGTTTATAAAATAAGCGGACATAATTTCAAATTTTGTTAGGCACATGATCTGGATAAAAGAAAATTTAGTTCTAAGTGGTAAGTACTTTAAAGCTAATGTGAAGTGTTATTAAGATCAGCTTGTAATGCTGTATTGTATATTTAATAAAGAATTATGAGACTAAAGGGGGTCTTTTCTTTTTATGCTGAAGATTGGAGGCCCTAACACTTACAACTATACCTGCCTTCAATCCAACCTTTTTACAATGTATAACATATATAGTTCTAATGTGCGCCTTGGCTTTAAAGTTGTCATGGCAGCAAAACATATAATAAAAAATAAATTAATGGAGTTATAAGACCAGTCATTACACGTAAATTTTTTTTTGTTTTGTTTTTGTTTTTCTTTTCGTGAAATGCCTTGATTAGTCAGTCATTTCGTGAAATTCTTGAAATCTCTAGGCATTTTACGTAAAGATTCCGGAGTTTTCATATTTAAAAACAACTGAAATATCTGGGGTTATTTTGCAAAGCTTAAAGCCGGCGGCTCACTTACCGATTTTATCGGCCGATTCATAGGATGTACCGACGGGGGTACATTGTCGTGTAGTGTGACACCCCAAGCGACGCGATTTCGTCAGCGTCTCCGGGAAAAATCACCGTCGCCAAGAGTCTGGCACTGTCAAAGAAAATCGGCCGATTTTGTCGGGCGATTACCGAAATCGTGTAGTGAGCCAATGTTTGCGACAAAGTCGGCCGATTTTGTTTATTTTTGTATGCCAGAGTTCACGTTCTGTACGTTGTCACTATTAGTCATTATAAGTATATATTGTATAATGACATATTTCTGTATTTTAAAAAGAAATAAAGACAGATTTTGGTAAAGATTCAAATTTCATGTATCCCTATAAGACGACCTGCAATTTATTGATCAATATAAAGGAGTATCCATTCATTTAATTACAATGTGCGAACATTTTTGTAAACATTAAACTGAACGAACAAGGTATATGTTTGCAAACGCCTATTTATTGCTGGGCTGTTTAGCAATCCTTACAACTGTGTGACGAGCTACTCTGAAAATTAACTCAAGCTAATGTAAGAGTTTCCTGGGGAAAAAATAACACAATTCAATATTAACATCTCAGGGATGGCAATAATCAACTGTATATCTGCTTGTAATCTCTAAACATCATTATAAATTTCTTTCCTTAATATAGTCTTTTTGTCCCATCAGAGCTTTTGTCCTATCACAGGTTCTCCTTAAAGTAGGCAAAACAAAGGTGCCAGAGAAGAAAGTGTATAAATAAAATAATAAGCCCAAAGTAAGAGGAAATGAGAGAAGATATGAATGAATAACCGAAAACTTTTGAGTGATACAACATCCAGTCCAGTGCACGCAGCATACCAGTCCTGATGTTTACAGGTAACCCAATAGGCAAAAGCGTGAACGGATCTCTGGTACACTTAATCTTTTTCACGGAGTCGGCGGCATCGGTGGCGATGTTGTACTTTAATACGTTTTAATATATTTTATCTGACAGATGACAGAGAGTCGCCAGATATATAACTGACATCACTTGCTACTGGAATTACTTATATAGATTAAAACCTAATCACGCAACATATCTGCTGCTGTTGGCGTTAGTTGTGTGTAGCAGTCACATGAAAAGGATGATAAAGTATTTCTGGTTTATACAGGACAGAAGAAAACATAGCACTTCTTTGAATTTCTAGAAACAGGAAATCCTAGAAATCACACAAACATGCAAGTAGAATGTAATTTTCTAAATAAGAGTTCGTGTCTGGTGAAATAGCCGTTCTGAATGTAGTATCATGTTGGTGATTAATGATGGCATGATGGCAGCATTCGTTTAAAGGGTTTAAGACCAATCCTTTCGGACATTTTCCGGACCTTGGTACCTTTCTTAAGGTTTTGTAATTAGTGCTCCTGAGTTGGACCCCTCTTTTCTTAAATCCTGGACCCGCCCCTGAGATATGTGACGAAACCATTAAATTGATGAAGGACGGTTCAAACCTCCTGTCTCAGTTCGCATACAAGTGTATTATTTACATGCCTCTAGTTCATCTCTTCTTTCAAGCCAAGGTTTAATCGACAGGTCACTCCTTCGCCAATAATCGGGAGGTGGGAACAAGCGCGTCGGTAAATGTGACACCGAAAATCAGCCAACTAAACCAAGCCGATTTTCTGCCGATTTTGAGAAAATCTGACCAAAAAATCGCCCGACAATGTCGCTTGATAAAATCGGGTAGTGAGCACCCGGCTTAACAGGTATAATATGTGTGTTTGAATAAAGCCGGATGCTCACTGCCCGATTTAATTGGCCGATTCATAGAATCGCTCGACTTTGTACCTACAGGGGTACATAATCGCGTATTGTGACGGCCCCAGCGACGCCATTTTGTCGGTGATGGCGTGAAAAATCGGCGTCGCCATTTGTCTGGCACTTTCAAAGAAAATCGGGCGATTTTATCGAGTGATTAGCCAAATCGGGTAGTGAGCTAATACGTGCTACAAAATCGGCCGATTTTTGCTCATTTTGGTTTGTCCAGAGTGCACATTCTGTGATGGTATATCTGCTCTCTACACTCTATATCCATCATTATATATTTCCTTTGGAACCGATCACTTGTCAGGGGAGTCAATACAGGCTGGGAGGGATTATATACCCCCCCCCCCGCTTTAACAGGGCTGATAATTAGAATTATACACTTTGGTTCCATTTCTTAGTTAACTATGAAATATAATATATCTAAACCGTTTCTAAAATTTATATATACTCGAAACATGATATCTCACTCTTTTAAACCCAATACTCGTTGATAAAATATTTAAAATATGTAATACAGACAATGATATATATATATATATATATATATATATATATATATATATATATATATATATATATGATGTTTGCAGGTAAACCCAGTACCATTCATGTGGCCGGATCCCTAGTACGCTTTATTCATTGAGCCATTGGCAGGGTTTTCTTATCATATATAGCCATGTTGTACTTAAATACATTTTAAATCTATTTTACCTGATACATACTATAGAGATTCGCCTGATATATAATTGATCATCCCACTTAAACGGCATATTTTAATAAAAATAAAACCTAATCACAAAAAGTTTCTGCTGCTATTGACGTTTGTTTAAAGTAGCAGTCAAGTGAGAAAGGCTGATAAAGTTTAAGCTGATTTACACAGGATAGAAGAATACATATCAATTCCTTTAATTCCTAGAAACAGGAAATCCTAAAATCACAAAAGCGCGCACGTAGAATATCAAT
This sequence comes from Sipunculus nudus, assembly GCA_026874595.1. Lineage (NCBI taxonomy): Eukaryota > Metazoa > Annelida > Sipuncula > Golfingiida > Sipunculidae > Sipunculus > Sipunculus nudus. The sequence continues at coordinate 30,823,091 of CM049317.1, read as the reverse complement.
TTCTTAATTTAATTATGACCAATACTTTTCGCCAAACCAGTTGTTTTTATTGGTGAAATGGCCCCAAGGAACCTGATACCCTGATGCTGGATGTATGGTTTTACCAAATCCAGCAGATGACAGAAAATATGCGGAGGTAACCTAGTAAAATTGATGATGGGCGGTTCATTCTCTTCTATCAGTTAACTAACATGTGAATTGTATGCCACTATTTCCTCTCTTCTTTCAAGGCTTAACCAGCAAATCAATATTTTGCCATGGCATATTTCTTCCGACGAGCCACAAAGCGAACAAGTATATCCTTTTTGTTTTCCTGCTGTAGCAAGCTCAATAGCAGATCGCCATCTTGATAATCAAGAAATGGGAACTTTCGCGTCGGTAAATGCGACACCGAAAATCGGCCAACTAAGTCGAAACCGATTTTGAGAAAATCTGCGGTAAAAATCGCCCGACAATGTTGCATAATAAAATCGGTTAGTGAGCACCCGACTTAACACAGGGCACAAAACTTTTTTTTACCTAACGGAGGGGAGACGAATCAAAACCTTTAGAGGGGAAAATCCATTTTCAATAATGATTTAAATTAGAGATTATGAACGCTTTTATAAACTGATAAAAGACGAATAACCTCAACTTGCGAAGCTTATCGTATGCAATTAAAACTACTAAACATATTTTATGAATGAATGTCAGTGTTCCATGTTGATGTGAACTATACATTCAAGGGTTTTCGTCGTATATTATATAATTATACAAGCGTTTCTTATTTTGTCACTTATTTCCATTTTGTGACAAGCTTGTATGTTGAGACATTTGAGACATTCTTCTGTGTGCATTTCTTTGAACAATCAATTACACGAATACTGAAATTGTAGCACAGGTATTTACTTTCGTAAAAGCAAAACCTATGGAACGCACACCCTGCTAATAGACTTTTGAAAGCCTCTTTATATATATATATATATAAATATATATATATATATATATATATATATTGTTTTATATATATATATATTTCAATAGTGATACTTGGGGTGACAACTTAGACTGTGTATCAGACAGTAGGGCGACACAACACTAACGTGTACTAACCAGGCAAACAGGATTCTCCAATTTAAAAGGTAACATGATGAAATATCTATATGTTGATATACTAAGTAACAATAAATGAAATACCATGTTCAGTACAGAATTTGCCTTGAAGATTCTTCAGTTACTATATCCTGCCGTGCGAAATATTGGAAGTAATGGCGACAGCACATTTTAAACATTACATTCTTTCAATAAAATATATACTGAAAAGTCTGTTGTCAAAGACGTCTTATGTTATTATTTTTCATCTGTGCTTCAGTGTTCAAAAGATATTCTATATTGGCGAAATAAAATGGATTTCTATTTTCTCGCGCTATATATTGGAAAGCTGTACGGTGGCGCTGACTAGTTACGGGGTGCGACATCAAGTATTGATCTCAAGCCAGGCTGTATTTTCGGCTGACAATCAATACGCGACTGTGCGAGTACCAAAATATTGCTGGTACTTGTATGAAAATATGACACAGAAGAAAAACTCTTTATTTTTCTCTGATCGTGAAGATGACATGATATGGTAGCCCTATTATCGCTTACATGTATAGCAATACGCGTCCGCGATCCATGCTTTCTAATAACGGAGGTTAGACAAGCCATGGGCTTGTGACCAGGGTGGGTCGAAAAAGCCACATGGCGGCAAGCAGTTAAAATGTGCTACGCATCGGGGGATTTTATTTTCTTAATACTCTTGTATAACATGAACATCAACATCTGTATTTGGCCCCTGATTTTTTGTGATGCATGTGCATCTGTTAATTGATGCTAGGTCACAAAATAAACAGCATTTCCCCAGCCTTGATATGTAATAAATAGAGGGAACCTGCAAATGAAGATAAAAAGCCACCTGCCCAAAATGTTTAAAGTGAAATATACATGCTAGAAATGTACATGTGCAGCATTCCATCAAGCTGAGCATGGCATAAATGTACAAGCGTCTCTGCCATGACTCCACAAGTCGACCTGCGCTTTGAAACACAGTGAATAGCACACTTCCGGTAGCAAGGCTGATAAAACGCATTTCTGGTGACCAAATGAATGCGGCTACCTCTATTTTAAGTTTACTGTAACAACCCAAAGAAATACTTTTCATATCGAGGTCTGGAAAAAATATAAATAATTAAATACCATGCGAATCTTACTAAAATATACCCCAGAAACCTGGCGTTCGCTAAACATCCTAGATGTTATTCATCATATTAATTTGCACTGAACCCGATCACACAAATATAGGAGAGAAACCAAAATTGATTCTGCAACGGAACTGGTATGGATACATACAGAATAAATAAAAAAAATAATTACAGCAGGTGGAAAGGAATTAGTTTATTATCCTTCAAATTGTGGTACTAGAGTACATGTCATTCTAGAGTATGAATCACTGAAATCAAAATTATGCAAAAGTATGATCAATAATCATTAATCAAGTTTGATAAAAAAAAAATATGCTCAGGGTTTGTTTATAGGACGTGCGATGCAGAGCAGACCTGGACGTGGCCAAAGTGAGACAGGGATGACACGCCACATGAAACAGAAAAGGAATGAGTTTTGATAATTTTAGCTATAACTTACAACATAACCGTTTTGTGTGGCAGCGTGTGACATGTGCATATAAGATCATAAAACAGAAAAAAATAAACTCGACATGTATATATATATATCAAAAAAATTATTTTTGTTATAAATTTATGTCGATTGTGTGCATGTATTCCAGGATCGCATCCGAAGAGTCATTTATCCAATCAACCTGATCCCTTCTGACAACACATCACCATTAATTTCAATCATTATTTTTTACATAACTCTTTCATTTTATAAGCACAATTACAAAATTAATTACAAAATTGTGATCAGAGGTATTCTAATGGAAATATATCTACATCACTAACTGATCTGTAAATATCACATGAGCAAATGAAGTGATCAAGTGTGGTAGTTTCCTCTAAATTTGTACCATGCAAGTATGATTAGGCAATGCCTGTGGGCTGTTCCAAGCAAAATATGGATTACTATAAGAAGAAGGTTTTCAGGTATCTCATAAAAATGTTATAACAGTAACAGTAATGATATTCGCATAATAAATTTCGATTGCTTGCTAAAACGTTATTAGGGTGTCAATAGATTCCTCGTTACCATCAAATTTGACGATTAGCATACAGCACCTACACACAGAATTAATTCAAAATAAGCATTAAGTGGCAATTGGAGAGGTACTTAATTTATTAAGCTATTGTAGCTGATGTGACTAAACAGGGGTAGAAATAGACCATCGACACCGTGCGGATACTCCTCCACATGGCCGACCATAAAGTGTAGATCTGGAACTCTCAATATTTGTTTGCACCAATAAAAATTACAAATATCATGAAACCAGTAGCAAGTCTTGTTCCTTCATCGGTCACGTCAACATAAAAAAATATTAAATCTGTTTTACGTGTATCGATAGGATTTTTTCATATATCATTTGTATTCTTATCATTTACTACACTTTTAGGTTATATAATATAATACAAGTTTGTAAGATTATTGGGTGGCATATCATTGTGGTTTTCATATGCTAATATCTTCTACCGATACTCTCTTCAAAAAAGGAATTTTCTGCACAAATTCCCGTTCGCCAAACTACCTAATTCAGGACACTTGTCTTAACCTTAGAGTTCTGTAGAGAATCGTCATCAGATATTTGCACAATAGTTATTGTTAATACTAATTTGATCTTTCGTCCTATCATCTACGTCATTACTGACTCCATTCTCAAATAACTGACAGTTCTCGGACCACCTGTAATCGTGTTATGGTTTTCCTTACCGATGATTGTATGCCTCTTCCTCCTGATCTTTCGTCGTTATTTATGTTACAAAAACTGAAAATATCATTGTTTCCTTGCAGTGTTGATGCAGATCAGTTTGGGGCAGAGGTTTTAACTTTTCTCCACAGTGATTATATATGTATAAACATATCGATCAATAATAAAGGGGTCTTGCTCTTTAACCAGGTGACTGAGTATTCTGAACGAGGTTTTGCTTTTGGTGACATCAGGTGGCTGGCCTGAATAAGTTTTTTCTGTCCCTAATTAGCATCCTTGGGCCAATCAGCTTTAAAAAGTTCCTGCTGCACATGCCGGGCGATAATTAAAAAAAAATATACGTTGTTTTTGCAACAAAATAGTTACCTTTATAAGATATTCCCCAGATTCCGTTTGAAAAAAATGCGCATATGGATGATCACGTCAATTTGCATATATCGTTGACGTCACATATGTAACACCGTAACACAGTTGCCGAACCTAGACATGGCACTCTAAGAGCTATTTTTTGGAACCCTATCAGTTGTAATAAAGTAAGCTTAAGCCTTTAAACTCCAATACCGCCTTGGCGGGCGCGCGGTTTGTCACAGGCCTAGAATTCAAAGGCGCCCGCCAGGGCGCGCTAAAGCCCATTTTACATACCCGTAATTGGGGCAAGTTTTGGGGGTGAAATATCTATTGTCATCTATCATATTTGTACCTAAATGAAAGAGCAGAACGTCAAGAGTTGTTCTAACATGTGACCAAGATCCAAACTGGCGCGGACGCCGACTTGTTGGAAAAAAATAAAAATGATTGACTTTCACTCACGTGGCCTTGTTACGTGGGCCCTGGTAACATGTCGCCTGCGAGAGTAAAATCAGACACTTGCGCTAAATTAATCAGAAATCGGTAAATCAATAAATGTTGGCTATCAATTCCAGTGAGAAAACCAAGTGCAATGTGTTAACAGAGTTAACTTCCGTTAAATATTTCCAAGATCATATATTATCCCTTTTTTTATTGGTTTAACTTGTGGCCAATGATCGCCGTCCGACTGACTGACGCGTTTGACAGACACCACGCACGTGATCTGAGTGACCTCCTAATTGTGTCATGTAATGGCACTGGAAAACCATGTTTTACCGATATCATATAATAAGATGAGTATTTATTTTAAATATTAACATATTTTCATAAATAAAAATCGAAGATACTGTCATATATCATGTCGTATATATATGTGATGTCTGATTGTTTTCTAGTGATCATTTCTGTGCCAAACATTCTATGTACAATCGTTATCGGGCACAATCGGCCGTGCACAAGAACTGTCAATCATTCTAAGAGACTTTTTGGATTGAAAATAAAATTAATACCGTCTTAACTTAGAAAGAGCCAGATAATTTATGGATATAGTTAATTTTCCAGTGTAAAATATAAAGATAATATACTTCATGAAATATTGATGTAATTATTATACGACGTACGTGGAACTGCACGCCTACACCCAGATCCTTGAATATGTAAGACAAGACAGTAAGTGACTTATACGCTTGAACAAATATGTATTAATACGGTTTCAACACATACTGAACAGATTTTACAAATTTGTATATGTGTAGTACTTTCTGTATATGTATAGGCTACATGTGTACGTGCACGTGTGCGCGCTTTTGTGTGTGCGTGTGTGTGTATATAGGCTTATATATATATATATATATATATACACATGTATATAGTATGTGCGTATTATAATTTTCATTAGTGATTAAAAAAGCACTGTCACTGCCAGTGAAACAGATTTTGGGAAGAGCTGCAAAACATCCTTAAATATATATGGCACATAGCAAATAAAATTATAAAAATATAACCTATTATATTATGAATTGAAGTAAATAATTTTTTTTTGGTAATACATGTTTGCCTATAACAGGCTATTCATTGTTGTAAGGAATAGTACTGCGTTAAATGTTTGTACCTTTTGAACATAAAATCTTACCACTAATACCAGAACTTATAACTCCTTTTTACATTTCATCCATGTCAATTTCTCAAATCGGTTTCATTCGCTGCCTATATTCATAAAAAATACATACTGTATACCGCAGACCGCCTGCATATATATCGCATATACCGTGCGCCCGGTATAAACGCCGCTTTATATTGATATCGCTCTCAAAACCCAGTCACCGTGCATGCATGGCCCAGGGATTAAATATGGAAAATGTGTCTTGGTCATGATAATCCTTTAAAGTCATACGGCGGAGTCAGTCTCAGTCATGATACATGCAGGACAAATGAATAAAATGCTTTTGCCAATCTTAAATTAGAAGCTTTAGCGTATATATAGTGACGGTGACACAGTGAAAGTAAAATATAAAGACCGAAGATGCGGACTTTCGATATGCATGCGCATGGTGTATTCAAAATGACGAGAAACCATGCAGGTGGACAAATTAGACTGAAATATAATTGTACCTTTCCATTGCTGTAAGATAAGATTTAAAAGACGCAGGTATACAAATGTATCTATATTGAAAAATGTTTGAAGGCTTTGTCTCAAACTTGCCCCTTTCGAAGACCTAAAATACCACAGGGTGTCGGCTTCTATTTTTACCCACCCGACCTTGTCATTTTCACGTTTGATTGACAGTTTTATTAGCACACGGAAATTTTCCTATCACACAGAAGATTTTAGCGGAAAGACAGCACACATCATGTGGCCAACCAGGCGGGGATTCGGAGTGAAAATTACTACTTTAAATTGGCACCTATTACATTAATCAACAAAGGATATCATTTACAATGTTCGGGAACCGAACGACATGTATAATTGCAAGGTGTAGGTCATGGTCCCCGTCTCCACAGCTGACGGGACTGGTGAATACAAAATAAATAAATAAACAAACACCCAAGGGATCATAACTCATTAGAAGTTTTTGAAACATTCCAGGCGCTTCTTTAGAATTATTGAATTGTTGCTGCATGTTGTTTTATAATTAACTGGAACTCTGCATCTCCGTGAAATCACCACCTTGCAGCCTGGGGAGACCGCATGCATTCCTGCTGAAGCTGAAGTTTTATCAGCAGTGCATGACTTCTGCATTCTGACTATATGAGGGCTTAAATGTACAAAGTTGCATACGGAGGTTACCAGATTAGATATATGATTTGAAGTTAGGTCTCGTGAATACATCTAGTTAACCAAGGAATTGTGCGTCTCAAAATTATTAAATAAATTTCCTACTTTTCTTCAAGTGAAGTTGAATTGAATAAATGTAATTATATATTATATTTCCATTTAATATTAATTTCATAACGTAATTATGCTTCATTTAAATGTTACTGAAATAAAGTGCAAATTGAAGACCTGGATTAGTAAGTGCATAAAGATATGTACGTGCAATTTTCCTCTAAGATACCAGAATGTACTGCTATGAAATCATAGTAACTAGGCATAATTTTGATAGGCATTGTTGGACATACGTAGGCCTATATAATTGAATAACATAACATACATTAAAATGTACTGTGAAAAACATGATTTTTTGGTGTTACTTCACAGTTTAGTATGTTTCACACGTTTATAAACTTTGGTATTATGTGCATTATCCCAATAGCACATTTTAAAAACACCTTTCCAACAATAAAAAATATTGATTTTCCGTTATTTTATATTCTTGTTAATAACGATTTGTTTACATTAATGTGCATATATATTATATATGTAATGAATTATTGTTCTACTATCTAAGTACTATCAGTGTTCTCATTGTTTCTGATCCCTGCGGGAAAGAATCCATTCTAATGCATATACATATATTGCATGACGTGAAAGGATGTTTCCAGGTAACTCCAACAAACAACCCCCCCCCCCCCAAAAAAGAATAATTCGACCGCCAGTCGGCACTGCATCTCATGATGCCTCTTATAATAAACACGCCAGACTCAGTCACGTGAACCTTGTCCATTTAACAAACTGTTTAAAAGACTTTACAAAGTAAACACGCCAGACCCAGTCACGTGAACCTTGCCGATGTAAAAGTAGATGCGATTGGGTGAGAAAAGTTTGCAGCGTCAGTGCGTCATCGCTGGCTGAGGGATGACGCGGTTGAATTGGACCATTCAGGAAAGAAACCCAAACAGACGTGTCGTCTTGCATCTTAATTGCCCAGTAAAAGTTTAATTTATTTTTATTTTTCCGTTATATTGACTAGATAGGTAATCCTGCGACTAAAGTCCGCAAAACCGCGTCATTAATGTACCTTGTGTGCTACACATTGCTGAATTCACTCATTATCGCTCAATCACCGTCAGCCGCGGAGGGGCGGGTACTTCAAAAGAAATTGCATGCATACCCTCAATTAGGAAAATAACAGTTTTCACAAGTGTAAGACATATTTGTTTTGATTTTTATTTCAAATTTTAATACATTTGCACTGTTTAGAATGGGAAAGATTTGGATATATCAACGTTTATTAAGGCCAATCGTTGATCGAACCAAGTGCACACCTGTTTACCTGTCGCACCTGGATTTTTACCTGTGCAGATAAACGCGACAGACCAACTAAACAGCAATTTTATTATTGCATGAAATGTTAACAAAGAGGGTAGACATAATTTCCAGATTTTATTTTAAAATCAGTCGGCGATTTGTTTTTGCCTGCACATGTTAAAATATATTAATTTGACATAAAAAGGTATATTACAGGTAACTAGATAATTAGTGCATTTCACACCCATAAATTATATATTTTGCACATTGGACAAAAGTAAATAGTTTTTATTGCGATGTCCCTTATAACAAGTATAATATATAATTTAAATTAAAAAAATGAGAATTTACCTTTATTTACCTGATCTAACCTGTGCAGGTGAGTAAACTTTTACAGGTAGAAATTGGCAAAATTGAAATCCACAAGTCTCTTGGCTGTGCAGTTAATTAAAAGATCGCTTCTGCATATTGTTTTGACTCCTTCAAAAATTTCCTCTCCTCTTTTAAAATGAAAAGTTGTCTTTATATTCTGTACTTACAAAGGAAATTAAATCTGTTTAAGATCAAAGGTATCATTTCAGGTAACCCAATAAATAGTGCAGTTAGTACCTGTAATTCATAAATTTTACACATGGCACTCAAAATTAAGTTGTTGTTTGTTTGTTTTTTTTTTCTCGCTTATTACATGTATAAAATATATACTTCATTAAAAAAATAATTTACCTGTATTTACCTGAACTCACCTGTACAGGTGAGTATGTTTTTTATGTGTAACCGTAACCAAAATTATCAATTTATGTTTTACATGTCTGAAAAATCAAAATATAATGGATTTACACAGTTGACACTTGTTTATCCATATTCTTCTCAGCCACTATTCAGCATGATTTTGTCACTGCCACAGGTAATTAGATCAGTTGAAGAACAAAGGTATTATTCACATAGGTAACTTAATTACTGTATTAAAAGCACCTGTTCTTATATCAAAATGAATTATACAGTCCATAAATAGAGAAGGTATTAATTTATAGTAATTATAATGATGAACAAGGTGTTTGCTAACATATTCAGAAAAAAAAAATTTACCTTTACTTACCTGTACAGGTAAACATATGTGTTATATGTTAATAATCATAGAATGTGCTTTTCGGGTCAGCAAGCTTTTCAGGTGAAAAATATTTGATTTCCACAGAAAAATCCAATTTTACTTGCACATTCTGGTTCGTTGGTGGTTCCCTTTCCAGTATTAAACCAAATCATTTACCTTTTTCTTACCTTTAATTAATAATTACCTTAGAGTGAAAAAAATGCTTACATTTCCCTTTTTTATCAAATGGTTAATGGGTTACCTGAACAGGATGAAAGGGGTCATTTTGGTGATATACCAGTGAGTGGAAATACAGTTAGTACATATTTACCTGTTTTTACCTGTATATACCTTAGTTACATACATATCAAACCAGGTATGTAGGAAATAAATAAAATAACATGATGGACATATACCTGACAGTAAAAGCTGAAAATTTCACAAAGATACCTTTAACGGTTACTGAGTTATTGTCTCTTATATAGATTCATGTCAAAATGTGGAAAAAATGCAAAATAAATCTGAACAGTAGGAGTGTGACAATCCACAGGCTAATCTGAACAGTAAAGGGTTAAACCATACCGTCTCATCTTTTAATGTTAAGTGTATATTGCCTTAAGTTTTTTGGTCTTAAAAAAGGCAATAAGCAAAGCTGTACTATGTGCCTTTGCATATGGAATAGGAAGAAATATCTTATATTTGAAAACTATTTCATAAAAGCATATTTCACTGGAAATGTTTATTTCCATTTTTTGTGTGCAGTAACCGTTTCCATTTTTATACTCCCTTATCTTATTCTTAATCTAAATGGTGTCAATCAGGCCTGGTGTGTAATTATCCCCAAGCTTGGTCAGGTACAGGTACAGGTACTTGTGAAATGGCCAGGTACAAGTACAGGTACGGGTACTTGATTTTCACAGAGTACCCAGATACAGGTACAGGTACTTTAGAAAGTACCTAGGAACAGGTACAGGTACATTTTCTTCAAAGACGTTTTACGGATAATAACAGCGGCATAAATTCACGTATATGCCTTTTTTCTATCAACCAGTATTGAAGTCATTTGCCATGGTATATTTTATTAGAATTTATTATCTCTATGGCACAATACATTCACAAACATAATATGCAAGTGTATGAAAAGTCCATTAAGTACACAAAGTACAGTATGACACCATACTTTACAAACATGACATTTGTGTACTAAAAGTTCATTAAGTGCACCAAGTACGGTATAACACCATCCATTCACTTAAGGTGGTGGGTTATTAATAACTCAATGTTTAAGCCAATCCGTCTGACCCAAGCAGAATTATCATCCATAAAACTTTGACCCTATGACCCCATAATCAAATAGAATCTTCCCATAATGACAGGCTAACACTATCTTAAAGATGGAAGGTATGTGATGGAAAGTTTGGCTTGAAATGCAAACACATTTTTTTAAAGAAATGGACTGTGACCTTGACCTATGACCGTTGGACCCAAAAATCATCACAGAGAGAGAGGCTCACTTTGTAGTTTTAGCACACAGCCTGACCCAGATTACCCTAGGTGGAGAGAGCAGTCAAGCAGTGTGACATAACTACCTAGGCAGCTGAGGGCTAGTGAGTACAGAGTACACTGTATCCCACAGTGGTCTGATGTAAACAGTACTAGACCTGGTGCTTAAACTTGAATAAAATCTACAGATCTTGATCAATTGGTTTAAAATTTCACATTTTTACATATGAAATGATTATGTAAACATGCTGTGCAAATTAAATCCACAACACTCACAGGAAAAAAACGTGCCAAGCTCAAATTCAGGCAAAATTTAAGGTCCTGATTTTATATTTATGCTAATAACTTAAAAAATTGCAAAATTCAGATCCATTTTTGGTACACAATTGAATCTTCATTAAATAAAGTTATACCCATGAAAAAGGTCTCTAACTTTAACTCTTCTCATGTTAAAGTGCATTATGTTTTGGCCCATTACTTCAAGAAATTACAAAATAATGACCTAATTCCTGGCATCTACATAGCAAATGTATAGAGGAATATGTATATTAAACATGATCAAAGTCATATCAGTGGGTTTGATAAAAGACAGTCTTCAAGTGTAACAATAGTTTTTTTTATGAAAAACGGAGGTTATTCCTTAATTGTTCGGAGGAACGACGTCGTATTAACCAAACTTTTGGTATGGTAGGAGATTTTGGGAAAATCTAACAGCATGCCAAATTTTGGATTCATAGATCTCCCTTTTTAAAAACGTGCCTGCATAACGTACAGACAGACGGACGGACGACGGACGCAGAATAATCACTATAGCTTAGTTGACTTACAGTCAGCTGAGCTAAATATTCTGAACAATTTGGTTTCCGAGAAGAAGACTTTGAAGGTTTTTCAGCTTTTTCCCTATAAAATCTTAGTAAATGAAGATAGCAAAAACATCAGCTGATTCCACAACATTTGATATTTGACAGACTTTTTGCATAATATTTGGGGATGCTAGCTCCTGCTAATTCTGAATATTTCTGGGTTAATGTACAGATGAACGATTATCCTCGTACAAAAAAGGTCAATGCAGATGGCGCCACCAATACCAAAATTTCACATATGACTCATGTGACCAACACTGGCACAAAATTTGGTGATGATAGCTCCGGCCGTTTCTGAGATTCTCATTTAAGTATGCTTTTTTGGACAGATGACTATGTTCAACTTCCTTTGACTCGGCCAAACTTCACCAAACCTAAACCATTCGAACAAACTTAAGAGATATGGTTTTAGAGATTATTTTTGTGATTTATTGAACAATCTGACTGGACGGTTTCAGAGGAGAAGATTTTAAAGTTGTTTTAGCTTTTTCCCTATATTCCCTGCCAAATAGTAAGCAGAATCCGATAGATATTTTCAGATGACTAATTTTTTGTATTACATTTCGTGATGCTAGCTCCTGGCGTTTTCGAGAGATTATGGGTTAACGTACAGACGACGGAAGACGCGATAGGTTCGCAAATAATACTAAAAAAAGAAATAAAACTTAACGAAACTGAGAATATGAAAATGTACCTGTAATACCATGTACCAGGTACAGTTACTTAGTTCCAGGTACAGGTACAGGTACAATGTACTTCCTACTCATGACCGGCAGGTACAGGTACTCTGAAATGTGTACCTAGGTACAGGTACAGGCATTTATTATTTTTTCTTGTAATTCTAATTTTTATCTGAGATCAAGTTGGTTCCTCGTATTAATTGTAATTATAATTATTCTTATTCAGCAATTGGTTCATACTCATTTGTAATCAATTTATCACTGTATGGAGAATATATTTTCATTATGCAGGTAATTATCCAGCAACGTAACATTTCAAGACATAGTTGAAACAGCCCAATGCCTGTCAATGTATATAAAAATGTAATGTAAGCTGAACATAATTCAACTGAAAATATATTTGAAAATGTCTACATGTGCAACTATTAACGTAAAATAATGCAGTTTTTCAAGGGTAAACGAGAAACAAAATAAATAATGATTGGTTGAAGCATAGGTTTTTCCATGTATTTACCCCTTAAATGCAACTTATAGCACTAGAACTGGGAAACAATATTTGCAGGGGGAATAATGAACAGAAACGTTACTTTTGTATTACTATTGTTCATAACTATTCGTTGAAATAGAACCATAACGAAAAAACGCAATAAAATTACAACATCCGCCGCGTCAATGAAATGTCGAGCTTTTTTTATAATTTTGTTATTATGTAAGCAATATAAGGGTTGAACAGTTTTTAACACTGTATTATTGTGTAACCTCTCATATGGTGTTGTACATAAAGGATGTGTGTATCTGGATTGGATTTATGGAAATAATAAAGTCTTCAAAGACTGAGTGGATATTACATTATGTTCTTGTATAAAATAAGGAAACTGTTTGAAAGGCTGTCATGCAAAATCAGGGCTTACAATCGAAATTTGTGGTGGGTCCGGGACTCCCGGGTTTATATTTTGGAAAAAGCCGCGGGTCCAGGGCTAATATCAAAGGGTCTGCATAAACTCAAATCAATATTTTATATTGTTTAGCATTATTATTCATTAATTATGCACAAAATAAAGGAAACACATCAAATAATTTTGGCCTAAATTCTAAAATAGTTATTATCTTATGTTCGCCATTCATACAAGGCTCCTTATAAGAGCTAATAAAAAGTAGTTTTACAAAAATCACAAAACCCCATGTAACTTTCAAGAACTCTATCTTGAAAGGTTTCTTCAATTCCACAATGTATCTAATTTAAGGTATAGATATTCAATCATTAATAGTTCACGATTGACTAAAAAAAATCATTAATGCAAAATGTTGTTTCGAGCTGTGGGGGCACATATTTTTCTCATCTTTGCCCTGTGAAAGCAAAGTGGGGGAAAGATACATTTGTAAACATCTTATGTCATTTTCATTATGCATGATTCATATTCGTTTCATTTAATGAATCTTCAATGGACATGCATATGAATTATCAGTCCGCTCTATTTCACTTATCCGCATAATACCAGAAATATGTATTCAGACTACCACAAATATTTTACGGTTTGGTATTGCACATTGTTGTGTAAAGCCTAATTTATGTATTAGATTTAGTTAATTTTCAAATAATATAATTATTTGCAACTGCGGCTAAGAAGATTCGCTTGCCCGGGAAGTGAGTTTAAGATGACACTTTGATCTGGACAAACGAGTATGCCACTTCGATGTGGCCAGACAAGTAGACCGACGATCGTGAGAAATATATATTTATATATATATATATATATATATATATATATATATATATATATGTTTATATATATATGTAGAATTCCATTCAGGTTTCGAACTACGTGACAGGGAAGTACCACACGCTTCTCTCATTTTATATCCTTGTGTTAACCTGGCCAGGTGACCACTGCACCTGCTGGCCCTAGGTGTGTCATGGCCCCACTGCTGGTTCATACCACAGAGGATCCCCGAAAGACGCACTCGTTTGTGAGTGAAACATGGCCGTTGGGCACGGCCTTTCCATTAAGCCTGCAGAGCGCTCACCCTGGGGGCCGACCGTGAACATCTCACCAATAGTGGGTTAATTTATTAGGTCACAGGCCAGCTGTGTTCACACATGACCGGGTTGGGTTTTTATGCTTATAATCGATTGTGACTGAGTCTGTTGTGACCATGAGGTAGTGCAGCCTTAAACCGCGAATCAAGTCGGACGCTTGGGGTTCCCAGACCGGTATCACGCATCTCTGACACTTATTACCGCGCTCAGGAAAGCCCTGAAAATCCATTTTTCTCTGTCATCGAGATAAAAAAACATAGCTTAAATGTGATTTCATAAAAGTAACAAGGTGTTAAATGCATTGTTCCCTCTGTATTACTTTTATCATGGCAATTTTTTGGGTTTCCATTTTGAGTAGACGAGACCAGTCCACCTTGGACGCTTTATGTTTGTTTTCAATAGTACAACGTTGCTTGGTCCCGAAAATAATGAATTGTAGTTAAAGACTCATGGGCTGGCACCAAGCGCAAATCTGTCCCCTTTGACTTCATCGACTGTATCCTGGTACTTCTTGGCTGTTTGTAAGACCAAATCGATATCCCCCTACCTTCCCTGTCAGGTTGTTGTACATCCCCTCCGAAGAATAATCTGGCTCAGATAAAATGAAAAGCCATGTACATAAACTACTGTGACATGAAGACTTTAAAGGTAGTTCTATACGTAATATTTTATTTAGTTCCTGACTTCGCACAAAGCAACTTTTAACCAGCAAATGATAGTAAAAGTTTTGGATGGCCGAAGGCCCGGTGCCAAGGACGCCGCCATTGGGAAAAATCTTAATGTTGAGTTGAGAGATATTTAAAGTATTTTAAAGTTAACTGCAGCACATAAAGCTTGTCCCTGACCAAATTCGTGTAGATTCAGCAGTGTTACTGATAATAACATTGATAACCTTTCCACTGTAAATTAGAGCCTGTGTTTCTTACTAAAGGAATGAGCATGCTTCTTTTATAGTAAGCAGACATCTTCATGACCTTATGGCTTAAAAGTTCAGCATTTTGCCATGGGCATTTCTCCACTCAACTAGCAGTGCATCACGAGTCCCAATCATGCAACAACTATTACCAGGGGGGCAATCGTGCAGGCGAAATCCAGGCCGTAATTATTGTCGTTACGTTTCAATTTCTTCTCGCTTAAGTTACTCTCTCACTTACAAATGTGTGTAACGTTATAGAATGAATCTTTAACAGGCTCATGCATATTTATTAAGGCTGGCATGAATACATTGACCCGGTCGTTGCGCATGCGCTGAACTTTCTGGATCGCTACCGCTTCTGCCAAAACTACAGCTTCATGTGGTGATTTCCATTTATGTCAACGCGTCGCATCGGTGTCAGATTCGTTTTTTCTGCCTGGGTTTGTTCCGTTCAAGCACCGTTATTCATACTTACTGTCAGATCTCGGGTAGAGCAAGGGATTATCAGCGATTATGTGGGTACGAGTGCAGAGAGGGACACTGAGTAATCAGACATCTGTCTGAAGCGAAAACGCTTTCTTTATGGGTTTATTTATATTTGTGTTTGAGTAAGTGGATCATGTGCACGACCCTCGTATCTGCTTCCATACAGATCCTTCAGCAATAAATATGTATGAGCTATGAAGTCCTCCCCCCCCCCCCCCACCCCCGTCCAGTACAATCAATTATAAAATCAGGGTGCTTCTTGCAGCTGGCTGTGGTTTTTCTTTAAAGATATTTTTACTGAACTGATTTTCAGTACTCACAATAAAGTTATCACTTAATAGTCTTGCCAAAAGCTGTGTAACCATAGATTCTTGGAATATTGTTAATTAAAATTTATTAAATGTATTCTGTAATCCTTTAAGGCCCTATCTTAAGGATTCTTCTCCCTCGAATATAGGTGATATAAGCTGATCTGTTTACTGCAAGCTCGATTATGTGGATTCTGTCTTCAGGAGAAATACAAATAGGATTTTTTTTTAAACAGAAAATTACTTACAAATCCTGCATTCTTTGAACAAAAACTATATTTATTGCAAGAATAATCTTTATTTCAATAAAAACAACCTATAATACCTGATGATTTTTCTAATAAAATAATATTCACTTTAAAATCAAAACAAAAATGTGATGATAACATAACATTTAATTAAAAAATATAATTTAATGATAATTTTTTAGTCAACAATATAGGTTAACCAAATATGTAAACAAGTGATGTTCAAACTCAATTTATCAAATTATGGATCTTTCGTCATAAATAATAATTAATGCTTCAAATTACTTTTAACTGGACTTTAAAATGTAATTATTCATAATTATAAACATGTTTCACAGATTTGATTATAACAAAGAAATAAAGTATAAAAAATAAAATAAAATGACAATGTCAATTATGTGGTAGATGAGCAAAAGTGGAACTTAAGCAATGACGTAGAGCTTTCTGTACCGAAGCTATTACAATATATTACTCCAGTAGAATATAAAAACAGTTACTTTGCTGTTACTAATTTATATAATTTCCATAACTACAAAAAATTATAAGGATATTGATTTGTTTATGTTTTAAGCGAATATAAAACGGTTTTGAACGGGGTCTCAGCTAAGTACTCTACATCATTTTGATCTTGAAAACATACTCGACAGCCTACAACCCTCGTAGTTCAAGCCGAAATGGTCCTGTAAACTGGAGATGTATCGTAATTAAGAACAGTCATTTAAGTTAAATGCCGATCGAAACCGGGTTCTTTTCCTCAATTGTTATGACATCTTTCTGTGCATAACACCGCAGGCAAGTTTTATGGCCCTTAGACCAGGTGGACTTCACACCCTCGTTATCAGCTTTTCACACCTAGATCTTACTCACCCGGACCTCCCCGAGACTGTTGCAGGCCCTGGCACTGGGGGAATATTTGACTGGGCAGCGAATGTGTTAAGTTAAATGCCGATCGAAACCGGGTTCTTTTCCTCAATTGTGACCATTTGTGGACGCCTCAGCGGTTGTATTTTTTATCCAAACTCCCTGGCGTGTCATCTGTGACTGCCCGCGCTGTTCCCACACGTGACTTCCAAACAGCAAGCTGATGAATCGGTCGCCTAGAGTAATACCACGTAATGCCACCAGGGGTCGGGATTATCCGTAACTAGGCCTCTTTATGTAACTGGATTTGTCCTAAGGGAATTTGTAAGTGTCTCGCAGATACTCAAGGGGCGGTTACAGAGATCAATCGGAGGGAGAAAACCCTATAAACCCTCGCTCTCTTAGCGACCATAACTTTCTCGCCTTTGACAATGACTTTTTCTTAATCAGTGGGCCTTAGTTTGTCTGTAAGTGGATCCACAATAGTGAGATACAATATTTACTGGGATGAGGCGCCATTGAAAAATGTGTGAAAATGAGCAATTAAAAACGCAAAACCTCCTCGGAACGCAAGTCCAATAGTTTTATAAATATTTTCACGATTTATTTTGCTTCATAGCCTTATCAAATCTCAGCATGTCTGGAATTGCAGGAACACTTCGCTTTCAGTAATAATGGACATGATCATATGTATGATAACGTCAAGAAGATAATTGCATATTTCTTACCCCTACGACTAAAATCTGAGGTACTTTAAACCTTTGATTCCTTAATCAATGGGCCGGAGAAGCATATATCCTACATGGAATGTTTCTGATCCAATTAGCTGGCCAATTTAAGTTATCCCTTACTTATTTTCAGGTGTTTCCAAACATATAAATGTGGTAGACACCCTATAAATCTCCTTTTTGCAGATCAGTTGTTTAATTTTAAAATATTATCTTGAGTGACTTTGCTCCAATATATGGATAATAATGCAAGATGAATATTATTATGCACAAATATTGAAATAATTTGAAACAAACAGAATTTGCAAACATAACAATACTTATATTATTGCTGTTTTGCCCCAAGGAATTGACACACCTTAATTCTGAGGCCATTTGATACCCCCTCTAATCCTGCACATATACCATTTATACTACAGGCAAATTGGTTAGATTAAAACATATTACTGAATCTTATTTCTTGAGGCACAAAGTGCATAAATATATATGTATGTCTCTCAAATTATGCAAAATAACATTAAAATAGAAAATAATACGTTTTCAGCAGTGTTGAATTCACTGTGTATTTTTCTCTACACCTGAAAATATCAATATTAGGGGAAGATCTCTGTGTTATTGAAGTTAAAAGATGTCTATTGATATAATTTATTGGTGAAATGTACGACCCTTAAATGCAAGAAGATAGAAAAGTATAGTGCTTAGTTGGTACTCCATGCCCTGAAATATCAATTAAGTGGTCTTAACCCAAACTTCTTTGAACCTCACAATATCAAAGTACAAGCTTTGAAATTCCTCATTTTTGCAACAAGCAAAGTATTGCTAGTGATTATTTCTTTTATTTTTAATTTTCTAAAATATATTTTGTTATAAAGAGTTTAATTGTTATTTCAACATTTATATTTGATCACCTGCTTAATCATAACATTGACCTTGTAAGGTATTGCAATACGTCTGGGGCATGTTTTGTAAAACAAGAATCACTCTAAGCTGCTCATACAATAGCTTCAATTATACGTGGTTTTGTCACAGTTGTACAGAATAATTGTGACGGAATAAGCAAAACCCTTCCGCTAGCAAAACGTGAAAAATTGTTTAAAAAATTCAACTGTGTTAGTGAAAATATTGCTCCCTGAATCGTGTTTAATATGCAGAACCATTCAATTACCTGAAAACTTTAATTGTTATTAAGACTATTGCAAACAAGCTGCCATCCAGTGCTTTAAAGAATTATGTGAACCAAGTGAGTGAAGTGACAAATACTTTAGAAAAACAAAACAGCTTTACCAACATTACTTTTTTCTCTATTACTTTAGGTACTCTAAATATACATGGCCTTTGTTTCACTTTGTTCACTTCAGGTTTCTACCCTGACATTCCAACATTTTAAAATTACCCTTATATCGAGATGGCAATTTGGGGATTGTTATAATAATTGCTCACAAATTCTTATAAATTTGCTCGCTTTGTGTCTCAAAAGATCGCATGGTTCTGAAACCATGATGAGAAGCTGAGAGTATGTTCTGTTGTTTAAGATATTTGAATGTGTGGTGGCAACTGTAATGCTCCATTACCTTACAGCTAATGCATATGACTGACATCGGCCTATCATTTTCTGATATATGGTTATTGCAAGTCAAGTGCATTTCTTTATGATGAGCGCAGATACTTATCCGGAGCAGATGCTTTACTGAAATTTCACTCTATAGATTACTTATTGAAGGATATGGAGCTCCTAAAAGATGAGAAATTGCCTCCCTGATGAATAGAGTCAGGCCTTTTGAAATTTAGTTAGGCTATCACTGTGTACAACCCCCCCCCCCCCCCCCCCATTCGTTGCTGAATGTAGATACTCCTATCTTTTCCAGATTCAGTGACATATCTCCAGAAATCCCTTGAGTTCTGTTTGCTCAAGCTTTATATATATATATATATATATATATATATATATATATATATATTATCGCCATTAGAGCTTTCTCACAATGCTTTACGTGTATTTAATTCAAACATCTATTTATCAAAATAGGAAAATAGAAAACTTTTCTTTCGTGTCTTTCTTCACATAACACTATTTACCATGGTATATGGTGTCTTATACTGTTGCTGCAAGAGTTCTTTATCAGCTGGGTTTGTTAAAATCGAACGCTAGGAGATAAAACGGTGCCATTATTATTTGGACAAATACAGAGATTTTGGTCATGTATGTATCAGATAGTACAAAGAATCGAATCATCAAGTTTGGGGATTGCTGCACGCAAACAAGCCAACACACTGCTGCCCCTGAACAAATGTTATAAATTACGCGAAACGTACTGGAAACCTTGCCTACAGTATCATCAATTTAGGTGATATCTGGTTTAAAATCTGCAATAAGGGCTTTCAAAAAGATCTCAATCTACCCTTTGGTTCTGTATTAATTTTAGGCCCAATGAAATCGTCTTTAAATCAGCTAAAGACATAAAAGTAAATTCTAAAGATGGTCGGTAAATAAAGTCGACCCTCTAGGTCTGCAGACACACAAGTCTGTACAGCAGATCATAAGATATCAAGTAACATCAAAGTGGGGTCAAGCCTGATATGTCAGACTTGAAATGACATCTCGGTACTGATAAAAAGATCTGTGTATCTGTCTTTGTTAAATTACAGGGAAACACTGGGCAGAGCATAATATACACCTTTTGACTTATATTTAATATACTCAGTCTATATGTATATGACTCTGATCGACCAACTGATGTTACAGCTTTTGGCATATAACCCATGCACTCAATCTCTCTATATGTATATGTTTATCTGTCTTTGTTTTACTGAGTTCTTTGTAAAACTACAGGGAAACGCTTGGCAGATTATAATAAACACCTTTTGACTTATATATATAAATATTCAATACACTCACTCTATCTGCATATGTACCAGATCTACCAGTCGATGTTACAGCCACTATGGGGTCTATGAACTTTTTTAACTTATAGTCCATATATTCACCCACACTATCTGATATTCAGTGAATTAACAGAAAAAGTTATATGTACAAAAAATAAGAAGGATGTCATCACTCCCGCCGCCGGCTATGTCAATAGAATTAGGACAGTTTGATCTATGGTCTCCTCCAAAATGTATGGGTTTATTTTACAATGAGATCTATATCAAGTTAATGGCACATTAGAAGTAAACATATTTCTCAAAATGGCTCTTATATTTTACAGGGTACCATGTACTACAAGGACCAAAACAGACTGAAATATGAAAAAAATGACATTGACATTTAAAAGAACAAAAATCAAACTAATACAAAAAAGTAAAAAACAATATCATACCACGGTTACATCCCGAGAGAAAGACACAATAAACGTCAGTTTACATTTCATTAGAGAATCCTTATGTCCAAGTTATAAGCTCCAGTTACTTTCTGAGTGCTGGACCATCGGATTAAAGAATCTAGTATACCATTAACACAGAGGAACCAAATTCTCACACTAGTCAACGACAGTGTATGTGCAAACCTGGCGATATATATATATATATATATATATATATGTATATATAACTAATCGTTTTATAAACATTTAAATATGCATAAAACATCTGGAATCTGGCAAATATATATATATATATATATATATATATATATATATAGTTAAGTGTCCCAAATAAGATTATCTTACTTGACTGGTGAAAAAAACATGAACAGGTAAAAATTAAAGTTTCACTTCTTATCTGCATCCACGTCTTAAATATTAAACTGCTGATTCAGTTCATCATCGATACCCCTTATTCCCATGTCTATCATTCTTCTGTGTCCCTGAAGTCTGTGTTGTTTCTAACAACATTCAACTGATGATCGGGTCTGATCCCGTGGAACAGAATCTAGTGAATTTACAGTGTTGTATTATATTCAGTGTTATATCGGTCTAGCCTAGTCTGTAGGCTATAGAGCACATAATATATATATATATATATATATATATATATATATAATTTATTTTCTCTATGTACTAATTTTCTATGTTTGTATATCATAATATGATTATATTATTTAAATACTGTGTCATTAATGAGTGAACTCTTTTGCCATTTTATTTTTTCCTTTTATTTGATGTAGATGTCATTCATTGTAAATAAACCTACACAATCATAAAGATGCTATATATATATATATATAAAACTGTCCCATTTATGATGACTTATCAGTGATGACTTTCTGGTTTTCAACATATCTTTGGAATTCACTGAATATTCCTGAAACTTACCTGAATCGAAGGGTCTATATTTTATCTCTTTACTTCAATAAATATCTTCTGCAGATGTTGCTTCGCTGTATTTTTACAAAAATCACAGTAAAACAAAGGACAGAGAGGCATACACGATCGAGTGAGTGGATATAATATATTTGAAGTCAAAACCGTTTAAGAACCTGCCCAGTGCCTGTAACATCAGTTGGTCAGGGATGGACAACTGGCCTGTTAGCCTTCATGCACACACAACTTTGCTGGCCAGCTATCACCACAGATAGGGCTTCAACCAGACCCCAAAATTGTAATCAGCGGTACCAAACCGAGATCACCAATTTGATGACATATCTTTTACCATGTGTCCTGGAAAGGTATACATGTGTAGGTAGTAAACATGCCCGATAGCAGGATTTTTTTTTATTTCGATGTCATGAACCACAGAGTGATTATAAGCCTCATACTACTTAATATTGTAAATGCATCCAGTCAAATTTAGTCTCAAATGATAGCATGACATACGATTTATGACCATTGGGTGTATGCTACTTATATCAAAGACGTAAATTTATATTTTTTTCTGCCGAAAAATTTTGTTCAATCATTTGTTGAATAAATGTATATGTTGAACATGAGAAATTTACAAAATATGTAAAAAAAAGGAATTCGACACTTGATTCCTGGCCGAGTCTTTATCATCGGAAAGGTGGAACCTGATCAGTGAGCCCCGATTGTGTGCCCATATATTTTGTCTCGTTCCAAGACTCTATATTCCGTTTCGCTCCTCTCCATCAACGTCTTGAGTTCGGCCCTACAGTTTAAAATGTCTATTGTTCAAAATAGGGGGACCCTTTGGAATCGTATAAGTGACCTTTTATCCGGTGTCAACATAAAATAATTACCTGTCCGTTGCCATTGGGTATAGTATAAAACGCCTAAAAGGTTGTAGCACAAATGTTATGCCCAATTGCCTTACACATCCATGATTTTACAAGGAACTTAATATTTACATTGATTAGAATTTGCCATGATTGTATGAAGTATCCCACAGCCCTTTGCAACGGGATATAGACTTGGACCCCCCTCCGATATTATCGCAGTTCGAACTCCTGGCCTTACGCAAGTTTTGCCACTTTTGCATTAATGAAACTAGATCTTTAAGTTTAAGTTTAAGTTTGCCGTTTGGAAGAGAAAGTGTTCTGGTTTTACTGTTCAATACAACTCCTAAAAAGGTAATGCGCTGTCTTGGGGGTGACTTTTGCTGAAATTTATCTTGAACCCAAAGTTGCTGTATTAAGTCCAGTAGACATTCGTACGCTTCCTAGCAGCGTTGGCTTGAAGGTTCTATTAGGATGAAATCATCCAAGAATGCACGTGTATTGCATAACTTTCATCTGTGCGTCGTTTGGATTTTTTTTTGTGATAGTCTGTTAAAATACTTGGACTCGTAGATGCACCGAACGGCAACTTACCATAAAACATCGTAACAGTATTATTGGTCATTTTAAAAGTCAACTTTATACAAGTGAAGGGATAACATTCTTTGACAACTTAAAATGCATTTCTATGTCATTTTCATGCAAAAACGTGCCATCTAATGGCGATTGTTGCTTTTTCTTACAGCATGATATATATCATTTTGACCTCAGATGTATAACCACATGAATGAGCAGCCTTTTAGGAAAATGGAAATAATACTTAATTTATGTTTTTATAACATTAGGTTGAAAAAAATACAATATCGTGGCGAGATTGGCTTTTTTCTGCCAAATTACTCTTGACCTTGACCTTTATTCATGATATATAACTTTTATGACCTCAAAAGTTTCAACAAATGAACGGGAATTCTAATATTAGTTTGGAATGACACCTTAATTGTGTTTCTATGTCAGTAAGTTATGGAATTATGCAAATTTTTATATTTCACCCCCTATATAATGGTGACCATGTTAAATTTGGGGGGAAAATGACAGTTTGCCATGGGTGAAATCGGGTGGGTTTTATTTGTGCACTAAGACACCATAAATGAATCCATTTCAGATGGGAAACCTTTGATAACATGTTTGTCCAACCTAAGTCATTCGTTGACTGTATTACTTACCCGAATGCCGGAGATAAAGTCTGGTTAAGCAAGGGTTATATATATATATATATATATATATATAGTGTTAATGTGTGTAAATATGTATAGATTTTTAGTAGGTTTACGCGTGTATGTGTGTATATATAAACGTGTGCGTGCTTCATGTCTTAAGAAATGGTGGCATGTTAATTGAGTTAAAGAAATATATATATATATATATATAGTTAAAGATAAAGAGTGACGCCTTTTGGATCGACTAACTTGTTTATTAACACACGAGCTTCCGAAGGGCACAGGCTTCTTTGTCAGGTGGTAAGCCCAACATTAACAAGTCTATCTAAGGTGTCACTCTTTATCTTTACCTATATATATATGTGTGTGTGTGTGTGTATAGACGTATGAATAGCCATGCTGGTTCATCGTTTTATAGATGGAAAGGGTATACACAGAAAAGTGGTTCACTGCCATATATATTTATATTTTTTTGCAAGCTAGTGTGCATATAGATGGCAGAATCAGAATTACACTGAGGATTCATCTTAAGCGGAATGTCATTTTTTTTCTTGGGAAAGGCAAAACTATATTAATGGCTTTCCGTTGGAAAGGTGAAAAATTTCAAGGTATTTCGATCCTTGATACGTGCATCACGAAAATTGAACAAATCTATTTGGTCATTGTTTCTATATATGTTGAACAGACTTGACCGAGTTGTATTACAACTAATAATTAACTGCCATATTTGTTTTCCGATATAGGTATCTTTCAAATGCAAATATTTTCCTTTTCTTCTAAATTAATCACCAATTTAATACCCATGAGGGAACAGGTTCAACCAAGATCTCGTCGCCAGGCTTGGGTTATTCAAGCCTATTGCTGTATCCGCTAGGAAGAAGGAAGGATGTTTTCAATCAGTCTGCCATCACAACAATTGTCCTTTGGTACATATGTGTAAACATTACTTGAATACACAAAAATCTGAGTACTGGTTGTTGAAAAGGTTCCGCCTCCGCCTTGATGTTACTGATAGCAGAATTATGTGCTACAAATACAAAATGAAGCCTTGGAAACTTAAATGTTGCACACAATGTCTGAAGGGTGAGAGCTGTACGGCGTATGATGACCCTATAGGCATGGTGCAGCCTTTATTAATGAAAAAAATGAACCCGTCAGGACTATATCCGTACCTGTCAACAACATTACGGAAGAAAAAAATATGTCCTGCTATGGTCAATGTTGCTTGATAGTCTTTCAGAACTGAAATAATACTATATGCCAAATGACATGTCTTTATATTAGTAGTTTGCTGGATCTTTGACAGTAACAGATAGAGAACCCGATTGCATTTAAAAGATAAAATAATCAGTGGTGTTATGTTACGGTATTCCCCCAAGATGTTATGTGGATAAAATCAGTTTGGCGTTGTATCCGTTTTCTCTTGCGTTTATAATTCCTTATTTGAAATACTCTCCCTTACACTCAAAGAAAACGTCTTCTTACAATATAAGTAAAAATGTTTCTTTGCTACTTTGAGATAAAAACATTCTTTATTGATTTGCATTTTGAGGGGTTTTATCAGTTTTGTCTAATTCAAGGAATACACTTTGCTCAATGACATGCTCCCCTTCAGACTTTTCAAACCAGTGTGAAAGATATCCCAATCCCTCCTTAACATATTACGTAAAAGATCTTCTATGAAGAGATTAAGAAGAACTAGCCCTGGTTAAAATGACTGCTTATAAACAATAATTCGGAACTGCGCCCTTTTATCTTAAATTAATACAGTCATCTATCATCACATTTGCGTAATTAAAATATATCCGAGGATACCAATTATAATAAGGACATGATGACTATCTCGCGGGTTCACTTGTCTGAACGGGTTTTAAGTGAAAGAATAAAACGTCGTCATTTAACCTTATTAATTATTAATTTTATTTTTTTTAATTATTTTACGAATTCGTAAGTGGGTCATCCAGAGCTGTTGGTGCTAATTTATTAAGTTTTAATATGGGAAGCTGGTATTTTGAATAACAGAGACATACTCAGGAAAAGTTCCGAACAATGTTTTTTTTAATTTAAAAAATCTGAGGAAAGAAACATTTCCTGCAATAAGAAAATATTTCTTGTTTTGTGAATTTTACGTTGTTACCACTGTTTCTCCAGCTCTAAAGTGCACTAAATTACTAAACGTATTAAGTGACCACAACTGCTCGGTTGGCATAGTGTGGTAAACGTTTGCAACGGTACTGAATAGATCCACGTTTGTAGGTGTACTATTTAGAAAATAAGGCAAACCTGCAACCTGCAAACGGAGAGTGAAATAAACCGATGGAATCATCATCTAAATTGCTTCAAGATTTGACCTGTGTTTATTAGTTCTCAGGTAGTTTAGGCGATGCTAAAGAAATATGCATGTTTAAACACTTGCAACATTAAAGTTGGGTGTAATATCAGAAAGCATTTTTTCGGGAAGTTTAGAATTCAAGCCATATCATAAAATCTTCGGACAATCTTCTGATAAAGCAGAATATGTAGGGCATGCATTTCGAAATCCATCCTTATAAGTATATCCAACACATTAATACCCGAGAGCGATATTTTATGCGCAGAGGAAAGGTAAGCAATATTGACATTACGAGCAATCTGAGAACGATTATTTATTTGTACAAGAAAATACAGTACAATATGAAAGGAGTGAAAATATATAGAAAGAATGAACATTCAGTTCATTTTATAATATAACAAAACAATGTTTTACTATCATCGCATGTCAAATATTAGAAACCTGTTCCATATTTGCAGGCAATAAACTCTGATAGTAAATCTAAATCGCATGGTGTCTCTGAAGGTTACAAGATCAGCGCTTCAGCTTGTTTTCAGTTTTGAAGCGCATTCTAGATCGTCCCAAATGTTACCACATCCACGTTTCCTAGATCCCTTAAAAGTTATAGATAGTATTTATTTTTGTCGACACCCAATACATTCGATGGAATATTCCGTTCCTGTACCGTTACACGTACCAGCCCTCGTGTTTCGATAGAACCAATGTTACAAGTTGTGCGTGGTGCACAGTTGTTGGAAGTGCCACCCCTTGTTCATATTGAAAACAATTTTACTAACAACAGGGGGTGTAATATAATCGGAACAGACAAATGAAACATCGGGGTACCCGGTTTCGAGAGGCCGACGAAGTCAGATTCGTGTGGACAACAGCAAAATCTATGTGATTCCCCATGAATTATTATTATAAAGCACACTTGTTGAGATTGCCTGGTTCCATATCCCTATGGCATCTAAGGATTCTTTGACATTTAGTTTACCGTTTTAATTGCGTAGCCAAGTAGTAACAGGCGGGTTTATTATTTTAACGTAATCTTTTGTGCTTTTGTCTGCAAGCAGGATAATGTATATTCTAACAAACGCCGGCCTTTTAAAGACACCTGCTTAATTAGACGCCAGGACAAAGCAGGGTAAAAAAAATAAACACCCAGACGTATGATCAAAGAAATATCGTATTTATATTTATAATATTTTACGTAATATATTGGCCCACAGCATACATTCCATACATCACAAATTACCTCCTGGTACTCAATCAGATGAATAATTAGCTATTTTAGTCTTAGAAATTTACAATGTCGAATATCCCGCCACTCTATGCACAATATTCTTGTACATATTGTATGGTCAGTGGTCTGTACAGACCAGGGGTAAAACGCTTGGCTCTCTAAGCTGGTGACCCGGGTTTGATCCCCGGGGTAACTAGGGCAGTGGGTTGATGATGCCCGTCCAAGGCCGGTGGTTTTCTCTTGGTCCTCCGGTTTCCCCCATCCCTGCTGAACGCCAGCATCTGAGTCATGCTGAGTACAGGGATTACTTATAATAACTATTTATAAAATCCATGTAAAATAAATAAGTTTATATTCTATAATACACGATAGGTGACTTGTAGCCTGATTATATGATGCACAATCGACTTGGATTTTAACATTCATGTTTGACTGACATAAATGTAACAACAATGAAAGTAAAATAAGTGGTAGCCTGTTCTAAATGTTGCTAGACAGATATAAAAAAAATTGCCATTAAAGTGTTGCAATTTGCAATTAATTTGTGGATGCCGCCATTTATATGTGACAAGGACCAGGTGATTATATAGTGCTGTATAGAGTCCTGGTATTGTGGATACATCCTCCTAAAACATAATACATTTTGTTTCTTTCGGTTATATAACATCATATTCTACAGCAAACTTTTAAAGTTCAGTCCTAGTCGGGCATAAGAGCTTAAGATCGGCAGCGTAGGCAACAGCACCAGTAAATAATTTCCAATATAAGATCCTGTACCCTTATTCCTGAGAAATTTAACATCTCTTTCATATCAAGTATTAGAAGAAGGGGAGTTCATACACATTCCCTCGGCGTTCAGCGTCATTAGCGTCAAACTGTTCAGATTCAATATCATCTCATTTAGAATGGACTAATGGACCATGTGAATGACAAGACCTCAGTTTTGAAATAGGACCCACAATACTAAATATAGTGCAGCCTATCCTGTTAAGCATGAAGGATCAGTGGTGGATGGACAGGGCAGCAGATCTTCGAGCTGTAGCACATAGGAATGGAACGTCAAGGCGATCTATGAATGTGGTTGGAAGAAAGTTATAACACGTCTCATGTATCTGTTCGCTACCATCTGGGACACTAGAAATGACCCTTACTCCTTAATCCCTAACCGCTTCACACATCACACAAGTGATTACATTGTCCCTGGAAGCCAGTGAGGTTTCCGAGCCTCCCGCCGCATATGACAAAAGTGGTCGGAACATAAACGTGACTTATACATGGTGTTAATAGACCTTCCGGAGGCGTTTGGTTTTATTGAGGTAAAGGGCCTCTGAAACCTGCTAAATAAGGCTGGTTGTGCAGCCTAGAGCATTAATATCACCCGCTCCCTGACGGAATGGCTTCCGTGTTTTGGTCCAAGGCTGGATCTCAGAAACATTCCCAGTAAAAATTGTACGTTAAAAAGTATTTTCTGCAATGCTTCATATATAACATTAAGGTTTCAATTTACATGGATATGGGTTTTAAAACATATTAAGCAAGCCCGATTTAAAATTTTAAGAATTTTTGACAATAGTAACACGTGTTTGAAAGCGGTGGTACAAAAACTTTTGAAGGAATTTACCTTAGCATAAATATGAACAACCATGTTACAGAGCAAGGGGCTCAGTAGTTGTGTGTATGAAAGAGTCGGAGTTGTGCGTATGATTTTTGTAACAACCATCGAATTTTTATTTGTTATCATATTTAATACCTAACAATTACGTAGCTAAGTTCAATCCTTGAGGTCAATCGCCAATCCCTACCTTGTTTGTAATAATGGTACTAGCCTTATTCTTAATCTAAGCCTTCTAACTTTGAATGTACGAGATTCATAATGATAAGAGGTTGAACAAAATTCGCCCAGTCGTTACACGATGAAAATACAGGAGTGTAATAACTTTATGGTAGGCACATAGTTAAAATAGTTTAGATGTCTACTGCGCACCATGGGGTATATATGTGTGTTTTGATATAGTCTTGAATGCATGTGATGCATGTACATTTACATTTACATTGATTTATTTATATAGCGCTCCTATAGTGTGAAAAAAATCTAAGGCGCTGAAGAGTAAAGTGTCAAAGGAATAAAATAAGCATACAAACAATTTAACCTAAGCATCAAAATAAAACCATAAAATATGCAAACATTTAGGAATAATGCGTTATTTTAAAAATGCGAGCATGAATGACTTTTACTTATAAAATACACTAAAATAATGTTAAATGAATTAAAAGACACAGAACCATTATGAAGAATTAAAATGTTCTCCAAATTGTTGTTTTGAGTTTTTTCTTAAAAAGTTCTTTATTGTCACAGTTATTATTGTCCGCAGGTATTTTTTTTTTCCAATAGCGTGGTCCAGCAATGGTTGCAATGGTTTTTGGAGTGGTTTTTGGGATAATAAGTTTCATTTGACTAGATTCTGATGATATTGTATTGTGATTTCCTTCATGGACAGTCAGCAAGTCTCTCAGATAACTTGGTGATAGTCCATGTAGGCTTTTAAAGACTATCAACAGAATTCTGAATTTCAATCTTTGATGAATTGTTAACCAATGCAGGTCTTAAGGGGCATCAGATGAACTGTCGAACTTGCACCTACCTAACACTACTTTGGGTGCAAAGATCTGTATTCGCTGTGCCGGCTTAAGGGTGGAATCTAGTAGATCTATTAATATGACATTGCCATAATCCCATTGCGACATAACTTATGCCTGCACAAGTGTTTTACAAGTATCTGTAGTCATATATTTTCTCAACATCAAAATACTTCTGAGATTTAAAGCTGCCATTTTACAATATTTCTAATGTATACCGCTTTCTCAAGAATGAAGTATTTAAGAACGTTCACAAGGCTGTATAAGTAGATTACCATGCATATTGGCCAACTTGTGAACTTCAGACACTAAACAGGGACCTGAAGCTCTGAAATGTCATATTCTTACCAAAAATATGACGTGTTCACGCTCTACTCCTTAAAGGCTTCCTCATGATCGAGTCCTCCGCATGCCAATTATTGAGAGGAAATCATAGAGTGGAACAAATTTGAACAGATTCTTCTAACGAACTCGTACATGATTGCCCTTATGATTAATTACATGTTGCTCGGCAGGGAACTTCAAAATTTTTCATGCAGCAAATTTCCTTTAACTTGATGGTAATGATATATATGATAATTTTTATATATAATGAATTAAGAGTAACACAAAACATGTTCAGAATATCCGTATTATGCATCCTTCGACAACAATTATGAATATATAAATCAAAGTTCATTCGTTTCATTGATAGGAGCTTTATAATGGGTTTATTTTACCCTATAGAACTTTGTTAGTGTCAGCTATGTCAGTGAAACAGCGCATGTCCCTCGCAGGCAGACTGTAGATGATACTATATCTTTCTCTGAAAAGTGCTATATGGCGATGGAAGCATTAAAAATGACTCTTATCATTTTCCTCAATTCCAACTGACATTTCTGTATTATGTAATGTTCCCAATTTTATGCAAACCCCTCAATATTGCACATTGGTTCACTTGAAACCTCGAGTTCAAGGGATCTATCCACATACCATATCTTTAACATGTACATAAAGGTACATGTACTTACATACCTTCTCCTGTATACAAGTGGATATACACTTGCACTGGGCGATTAGTGGCACAAATCATAAGTTTAGCGCACACGCTACCAGGTAGCCGTACCGCGCGTTTTCATGGTTTGTTTTCAGCTTCCAAACAACAAACACATTTTAGGACCTCTAGTCTTTCTATGGTAAAGAGACACACGTATACTGAGTTTCTTACCAAAAAAAAAATGTATAAAACAGATTTGATGGTAAGTGCTAGGATTTCCATATGGATTTTATGATCAATATTTGCATTAAAACCTTTTATCGTGAGATAAAAGACATCTTGCAAATGTTTATATACCTTTGAATAACTTGCTATAAAGTTTAACTATAAGATATGTGAAATAAGGTGCTACATATTTTTGTTATTGCTGGATGCACATAAACGACAAGGGTACATATGTTTGAAGAAATTATTGGATTAAACAATTTATTTAAGAAAAATTACCGTAAACTTTAGTTTGTTGGTCCGCCTTTCTGGTTTAATAAATCAGACTTTCAAAACAATGATAGTGATTAATTTCTCGTTTTCGTAGTGTCTTTGTTTTGGTAAAACGTTATATTTTATGGTGGTAGATTCCCCTGCGGGATGGCATAAAAATGAAGCTGAATGGCTGTACTTGAACACCACGTATCTTACATGGAGAGATGCCATGGAAACCTGCACTGACCATCGCGCAACCTTGGTGAAGGAAAACACACTAGAGATGACAAACTACTAGCGTTATGTATATCCAGGTTTATCAGCTCCTTGGCAGAGTACGTAACAAGAGATATTATCTTATTTAAGCCATTCTGTATATATAATTCCAATTTTGCCTCAACTTAAAATTCCACAACCAGCTCGAATTTTCAGATAAGAGTTAATGTGTCAGCCTCTTTGTAACATGCAGGCATTCATGTATCACTGCTTATGTATTGTCTTCAGACAGCAAACAGATTAATATTTTATTGCACTACATAACAGCACAGTACCGAAAGGTACTGAGAAACTCAACAGTTTGACCACTTGAAAAACATATATAAATACATAGAATTGAAATTAGGTGTACGGTTATATTGCTGTTTATTTAACCCCAAAAATGGGAGGCAGGCCATGATGAAGTTTTGTAAAAGTAACTATTACAGCTGTACACTCGTACAAAAAAATGGGCATTCCTCGGATACATGTTATATGGTATATGTTTTAATGGCGTAAGAATCAAGATAAGAAAAATAAAGTTTAATCTTAAAAAGAATGTTTGTCAGTCTTTTACCAGGTATATAGAAAAGTATGAACATGCATTGTTCTTTCAGGTGAAGTATATTCTACTTCAGTGAAAAGAAAGAGTCTTGAATAAAATAGACCTCTCTCAGGAGGGTCTGCGTTCATCACATTTCGCGCGGTTTAGTGTGTGCTTGTTCACAAAATAACTCACGTAATCATGATCGGAATCTCATGAAAGGACATGTTTAGGGCATCTCAGGAAACGGGCCAATGGGGAATATATTAGATTTTGCTCTAGAGTCGGTACATGATCCGGATTCAACAACGTCAAGGAATATTTACAAATGCATAATCCTCTATGCACGAATGATCTAGGAGTATAGGCTGAATAAGTGAACGCAAATACTGTTTTTGGAGACTCCCACAATAGAGAAAAACAACATAGCCACGCTTGCATTCCGTAGAATGCAGATTACAAGATAGATTGTGTTTTGACAATCTAGTTCATACTTTAATCCCTATGTATACTGCAAGTTCTTTGTCGAAAATAATAAAACTAACTAAATAAATCAATAAGATCATAACCATGACTTTTATTGAAACTGACCTTCATTGGTCCTCGATTTAAGCTGGAGATTTCGAGGACCAGATGGACCAACTGGATTCCGGATCAGCCGGACCACGTTCCTGACCAACACTGTATCATCTTGACAGTCGACTACCACAGGGCTGTACCACCCGTTATTTACGACATGTACCACAGGGACGAGGGCAACTGCAATCAGTGATTATAATTCATTTGTGCCATTTTATCCTTTGTAAGTCCTTTTTTACAATCAACGTTTAAACAAGACAAGACTGCACAGAGAGTACAAATTTTAAAAACAACGCTGGATTTGTCTGCCAAACTCACTTCTGTGGGTCAGGGGTAGCGCAAAAGACTCAAAGCCGGGACATCATGATTTCGAGTATCAGGCCAGGCAATGAGATCATACACTGTCGATCCTCATCCAGTGTGAGCGCTATGTAGGCTTCATTAGAAGGTCCTTCCCAACGGCCGGGCTTAACTTGCTAAAGAGTGCGCCTTTCAGGGTTCCTTTGTGGTATGATCTAGCAATGGGAAAGATTTCACACCCAGGGCCCTCAGGTGCAATAGTCAGTGGTAGCCTAGTTAACAGCAGGATACAAAATTGGGGAAAACGTGATACTGCTCTGGCACTTAGTACAAATTCGGATTGGAATTCTGATGTACGTATACTTATTTAAGCTAGCATAAAAAAAAACAAGAATCAAATCACGACTTGCATATACTAAAATAAAAAAATATGCCATAAAAATAGATAGAAAATAGTCTGTTATAATAATATTTAAAGACAATTGTGATGTTTGAATGCCACTTTGTTTCGGGTCCAGGTAATTTTTGAAGAAGAAGAGATTGGTGCCTCACAGAAGTTGTTTTCATGTATTCGAAACGGTGAGCAGTAGCCGAATGCCATGGTGATTAAATTTCGTGGCCGGTTTGGAGAGTGTCTCTGCTTTGTCGAGTCAACTATGAATATGAACAACAGAACCAGCGAAGCAAAATGGGAAGTAGTCACTTTATATGACTGGAAACTACCCAGTTGCTGTTTATACTGACCCGTACCTCACATAGGAGGATCCAGAGGGGAGCACAAGGGGCACGTCCCCCAACCCCCCCCCCCCCCTTCCCTTAGCGTTCATAATTTTATCAATTTATTTTTGCTGCCTCACATACAATATCCGGCATTTAATCTAAATTTACCATGGATGTAGCCAGAGGTAATTTTATCTCAAGCGGACCCCCTTCATTATTTTCTCACAGTAACCCCACTCTTTTGTTAAATAGGTCCCATGTAAAAGAAGTGACTGGAAGCACTCCTTGGTAATAAGGACAGCCTGACCTTAGCCTGCATTACCCTATACCTTTCTGAATTGAAATGTTCCATTCCCCATACTATTGATAACTATTGCGTTTAGATAAATGTCAACACACATTTAAAGAAATCAAAGAATGCCAAGATGAAGTAAAACAGAAATAAAGCATACGTATTGGCCAGTTTACTTGCATACGCCATATAGTTTACAGTATAGAGTAAAATATTCTCATTTTATTTTTATGAGTTTTATACAGTAACACATATTTCGGCAAGGCAAAATTCCTACTTTAGAGGGCATATTCTTTCTAGCCAGTTTCTCACCCATTGTATGAATAGTTCACGAGTAAACTGAATACATGAACGGATGAATTTAGGTGTTAGAAAGCTTAAATAATAAAAACATACAAAATAAAGTTTGCCGTGAATACAAAGTTTCAGCACCGTCAGACTACCAAGTCTTTGTAGCTATGAAAAGCGCTGCAGCCACTGACTTGGTAGTATGAAGATGAATCTTTAACAGTTTGAGGAATCCGTATATAAGGTTTTCATAAATTTAGTTTAATATATGATAGTGATATAGTTTGACAAATACAGTGGTCCTAGTAAATTATAGGTTGGGATGTGGTGGAAAGGTATCCCGCGATGCCCCTAAATAGTGGGGCATACTGAAAGGATGGATTTGAGAAGGGTGGAGTGAAACCCACCAAGGGAATTGTTATATATTTAGTCAAAAAATGATATTTTATTAAAAAAAAGGATAATTTTCATTTCAATGGTGAGTATATTTATTGTCCAATCTCCCTGTTCTTAATTTTATACAACAGCAACTTCCGCTGTAGCTTTGTTTCAAGAATATAAGAATACAGAAGTCTTTAAATTATGTTTGTCGAATTAAGTAACTGTGGCTATGATTTAAATTGTGTTTGTTGATAATATTTCCCACACATGTTCATTGTTAATTATTATGAGATAGAAGAAACCTCGGAAAGTATGTTTTATAGACCTTTCAATGTGGTGGTTTTGACAATTCAAATGTTTCAAGGATTCAAAATTATTGTCTTTGCCACTATATATTTCTAGACACAACGTTTACATATTTTAATATTATTTCTATTCGTAGGATATAAATATCATTACATGCCATGTATTTCAGTTTAACAATGCTGCTGAGGGAGATAAAGCGAGTTTAATAAAAAGTTATACCAATTCACTCATTTAACATTATATATTAATTTGAGATGCAAATGCCCATTTATCGCAGATTTTCCTTCATAAATGCATCTATGTAAAATCACAAAAGAGACTGAACATATGGCCTTGTTATTTTTGCATAAACCATTCGACGCACCGTTTTATAAATATCCTGAGCGAAACACATAAAAAAATCACTGCCTTGAGGCAGCTATGCCCCCATAATTCATAATTAAAGCAAATTTTCAAGACATCTCTTATGTAACTAATATCCTTGTGTGAAGCAACATATATATAACGCCGCAGAGGTCATGAGAACCTTCCCTTTTCGTCATGACGAGGTCCTGACGACACCGCTTCTGGTGGATTTGTAAATTTAAGTCAATGGATACTTCAGGGTAGTACGACCTTTGAACAATGGCCTTACTTTGCTCAGAGCGTGGCTATGTGTCTTTACCCTGAGATGCTGATAATATGTTTGAATCACAGCAAAGGTGTCATTGTGAGCTCGCTCGGAAGAACCATTATCCTCTTTATCAATGCATTCTTGGAATTTGATGTAGTTTTGAGTTTGCGGATGTGAATAAATGTCAGTCTGATATCTTATACTTTGAATGTACTTTTACTATGAACAGATAATAACTGTATAATGACCAAAACGATATTTAATTTAACTATTTGTGTTCAGAATGGCAGTAATTTTTTAAACGCTATTCAGATATGTACATTAACGATGGGACAACCCTATAAATCCATATATCGATGTAACTGCAGCCACAATCGTATTTATGTAAACAACAAAGGATATGCTGCAAACAATTCCAGATTGGACTATTCATGATATGTTGTCATAAAAACTGTTTATACGCTTTCTATAGACTACATCTTATAGTGTATAGCTCATAGACATATGCTTTTGTTTTATAGGTAATTTTCAGTTGTTTGAATAAGTCAACTAGTTCATGACTATTCAATGTGCAATGTGCAAAATAATATATAAACAATATATTTCTCCTTCTAATGTTTAACACTGTGCCTTCCGGTATGTTCACATTTCCGAATCGACTGAATTATCCTGTTTATTTTTACATTTTTACCTGTCCTTTATGAATTAAATCCTTGGTCCGTGGTACAAAGGTGACTACAATAACTATGTAATAAAAGCTTAAACAAATGTCACTGCGCGACCCTACCTAGTATATGACACAAAGACGGATTCATAATTGGTCCTATATATTGTAGGAATGCTTTCCAAATTATGGAAGATTAGACAACACCCCTCCTCGAGTATGGTCTACTGTTACAGCAGGACAATATTTTATATTTCATTTGACCATCGGGGTATGTGACACGATACTCTAAATTTCATATGAGGAAATGGCATCCTCTACTTGTGCATCAAGTGGAAATTCACACCCCAATAAATTCAATATTCCATAGTATATTCTGATTATTACCTGTCAAATGTTCTTTCACTGGCAGACTCAAAGATTTATTTGAATAATTCAATATGTACACCACGACTGCCTTGTTTAATGACCACCAGTACATTATGCTTATCTACCTATGTAACTTCATTTGAAATTAACTGGTACCAAATTCTTTTCTAACAATACGCGTCTTAGACCCTATCACATTGTCTTTACTATCGATCAGGAGATATCTAGACATGCTTGACCGCCTGTTTGGATATGACCAAAGCTTGCACTTGATAGCTTATCATGGTGTCGGAATTACATACCAAAAGTGTGTGTCCTGTATACCAAATACCAATCTGCTGGTTATTGACCAGATCCATGAAAGCAGATATGTATGTTTTTAACATATATTTATTTTACCCTTACTTGAGTCTTATTAGAAAAGTCTTATGTAAAAACACCTCGCAAAAAAATACCTCAACGATAACCAGTGATTTCCATGTTTAGATAGCCTCTAATAGCCGGCTGTGATTTCAGCTGTAAAAGTGTTTAGGCTGACTTGATTTTTTTATCGGGAATTTTCCATGACAAAAGATTAATGCGGAAAAGTAAAACGCGGCTTTCTAAGTGATTCGTATATATATATATATATATATATATATATATATATATATATATATATATATATATGTTGAATGAATTTTCATGTTACTTCCATCGGAACAAATGTGGACAAATGAACATATTATTCATAGGCTTCATAAGAATATAAAACATAATGTTACGTACGTTATTCCTGCTAGATATTTTACAAATAAAATCAGTAAGTTTACGAAATACAATATTGTATCGTGCAAATTCGTCTTATCTAAGGAATCCACTTACCCAATGCCTTGCTCCTCTCCAGGTTATCCAAACCAGTGTGAAAGATACAAGGGATCCTTTGTGAAATGAAGATGTTAAAAAGCCTTGATTAAATTGATTGTGAATAAAAAATAATTCTGAACTACGCCCGTTTATCTGAAATTAATCAGTTTTATCATGACAATTCCGTCGTTATACTACATCTGAGGATATTTATTATTATACGGATGTGATAATTATTTCATGGGATCCATTATCTCGAATACCTATGTAATTCTGTGAGAAAAGGATATATTCACATGAAACGTCGTCATTTAAACTTACCGATTACCTCGGGTCTCTGCACCTGTGGTGGCCTGGATTCATTAAACTGATGAATATCTATCTGCTAAAAATAAAGGCTTCGTGATACTATGAGGCTTATGATTTTATTTTTTCGCTTTTTTATTATGTATAATATCAGTGGGTAAATCATAGCGTAGTTCTTCGGAGATCTCAAAATATCAACTAGGTTTTGACGAAATCTACAAAGCAAAACTTTGCACAGATATCAAGGTTTTTATAACAATTCTTAGAAGTTGTTAATCAGCTTTGTAATGTAAAATAATTTTGACGGAACTTTTTTAATTCGGTAAATCAAAATATAGAATGACAGAACAAATATTTTATATATATTCCTGCAATTTTGCACAAGAAAATACTTCTACCGTGTCTTAGTAATAGTTTTCTTTTACAAATTACTTTGATTTTCCAATGTTTCAGTGTGTTCTCTAGCCTTTTCAGTTTGACTGATAGCTTAATTCATCTATTATTGGATCGCCTACTCTATGTTGAGGAGGATTCATTCTGCTCATTATATTATTAGAATATCCTGCACCACTAAATGTATTATTGAATATTATATAATGCCATTTTTATCATTCTTGTACCTATCTTTTAAAGGGGTTCCACGCATACGTATATTAATACAACAGGGATGGTTATCGACTATACTTTTCACATTGCAGAATACTCCGATATGGATCATATCTTTTTCTATGTATCAAGTTACAGGAAATAACTGCTGTTTTCTGGTGTATATAACATATTTAAGGGACATAATCAGGAGCAGTAATATGCTTATTATCACACTAACAGTTCAGTGTTCCAAGCAAAAGTGAACTGTCACACCTTTGAACGCTCCGAGAGTGGCAGATATCCGAAGGTGAAATATAAACTTTTAATATGATATATATTGTTTCGGAATCAAGGATAATGCCAAACCGAAGCCAGGATGCCCAAAAAAGTAAACGATGCACTGTTACAATGGAAAGTTATTTGAATGTTACTGGATCCAAAGATGAGCAACGGAGTGATCACACAAAGGGCGGCGCAAAAGGTGAACAACCTTACATTGACCCTCTAGTACAGTAGATAATAATATAATAACAAAAAGGGTCCATACACCTGCTTATCTAGTGGTAACAAGCTTTCTAACATTACACTAAATTAGGATGAAATGATCATTTCTTTGTACTTTTGTCTCATTTGCATCAAATTTTCATTCATATGAATTACTAGTTTCCATTTGAAAGAAGAATTAAATACCCATTGCCTTTACTGTTTTGTGCTGAAATGTACATAGTTTAATATATAAATACATTAAGAAATATGACATAACCTTTGGCATTAAGTATATAATGGAATAAACACAGAACACAGATTAATCATTTTTTATGATTAATCGTCTTATTTTTTTATATTAGTAAACCAGCAGACAATTGTTTTAACCTGTCTTCAAACAAAGTTATACGTTGTATTCTTCATTTAGAAAAAAGTCAGGGTTCCTTTATTTTTAATATCCAATGAAATAGGCACAATCACCCATTCGTCAGGCATAATGTATTCTTGTGGAAATGCACTGGACTCAAATTCGAATCTATCCCGTAGCAGTAAATGCTCCCTATGACTAATGGGAAGGCCTTATCCCTCGGTCGTGTTACACTCACAAACAAGTGTGACTTTAAGGAGTGCAATGGGGAAGATTACGCACCGCAGATGCATTATAAACCGGACTGATTAACAACAGGATATGGAATCAGAGGAAGTGTGTGCTACTTCCATACCGTGTAGTGCGGAAGAAAACTGGAATTCTGTAGATGTACATATCTAGTTTAACTAGCATTTTTTAAATGTAGACATAACAAATGATTGATTAAAATAAATGCAGGTAAAGTAACCAAATCATTGCATAATATTCATTCATTTTATATTAATGCGTTGACGTTCCGTTTACCAAGCCATCATAAATCAATGTTTCTATAACAGTTTTTTTTTCAAAGGCTCGTTCCAGCAGATTAAATAACCTTCTCTGTGATATTTTACACAAAACAATCAGGAAAAAAGTCAAAGTTTGCACATATGTTTGAAGGTGTTTCCTTTAAGATTTCACTTTCCATTATTTTTCTTAAAAGGTGGTTACAGTCTATTTTTCGTCAACAATCTTATTTTTAAGAAAATAATTAAAGGTTAAGATGATAATATAGCCACAATTATTAGTTTTTTTAAGGGGGAGAGAAAGATTTCAACAGAAATTGTAACTCTGTCGGCAAATCTCGAGCTTTTCATCGGGGCCTATTCTGGCTGCTTTAGCAACCATGGTGAATTCCTTCTATTTTCGCCAAGCGACAACTCGCTTTATATAAAGTAGCTGGTATAATAATAAGTAATATACACTACAGATATGTGATGATTACGATATTAATAGAACATATTTGATACACATATATATATATATATATATATATATATATATATATATATATATATATAGGCTGATGGCTCGCTTATGCTCGAAATGCATACAGCAAAAGAAATGTGAAGACTTTCGTCTAGATGATGACCTGTATTGCCTTGACTGTGCCATTAAAAATAAGCAAGGGTATATAAAAAATAGGTAGGCCGCCAGCAAACTGAGGACAAAGTAAATAATGCGGATGGAAATTGAGAAGCGAAGGAAACATATCCAATGTAGATAAAACAAGGGTGTTATATGACTGTGTCAATAACTCTCTGCCCTCATACGTGCAATTCTACATACATAGGTCTTCAGCGGATGATTTACGTGCTGTAGTTAGCAGGTTTTACGAGAGAAATGGAATATGTACGGCGAAAACCCTGCTATGGACAGTTGGTAGTACGGAAATACTTGGTAAGCAACCAAGTAGGGTGACATCAAAGGTCAAGAACAGCAAGAGAAGCTGATGTAGCGGATATTGTATCTGCTTTTCAAAAGCAGGACAACAAAAATGTCAGTCTCCCGAGTTTTGGTGCATGTGACCTTGAACGATTAGCAAGGTTTGCAACTGAACAGATGGAACATTTAGCAGTCCTGGATATGCTAAACAAATTAGACCAGAGACTTAAGTTGGTAGTAGTATGAATAGAGCATACCTCTCATTCAGTTGCTGCCCTTACCGCGAATGTGCATCGAACTAATCAAAGCTGAAAGTTACAGGGACGCTAGTCACGAGAAGAAAGGTGTAGGCTCAAGCCAGTCACATCATGATACTAGCAAGGAACCCTCACCCAGGCTACTCATTGACGTGATTAATGGAGGCCCTGGCCACAGGCTTATAAATAAGAATAAAATATCAAAGGAAAAAAGCAAGCTCTCTGCCTGAAACTGACCTAGGTGTATACCACACTGAAAACGACGGTTTCCAGTTTCAGAAACATGAGAAACGACAACAGATAAGAGGAAGCAAGCCTGCCGTTATCGGTAAGTAGCATCACGACTCGATAAAAGGTGGTCCAAGAATTGTCAACCTCTTTGTGAATAGAGTCAGTAATGGCGTAGATGATAGTGAATTGAAGGATTATATTCTTAACGAATGAGTACATGTGATGGGTATTGAGAAAGTATCTCATGAAGTTTCATTAATGAAATCGTATACGGTTAAGATAAATGTTAATGATATAGATAAATTAATTGATGATGCATTTTGGCCGACCGGAATTGAGTGTATATATTCGTTATAAGGAGAGAGTACCCGGATAAGGAATCTACCAATGAAAACCACCATTAATTTTATCGCTATGCAAACTAATAATCAGAAAAACATGAAAGTGATATCATATAACCCAACTGGTAAAGTAAATGATATGAAAAGGTATTATATCAAAACACTTATTGATGCACATCGTGCAGATTTAATATTTTTTACAAGAGACATGGTTGATTAAGGAACGATAATCATTTCTAGCTTATATTCATGATAAGTATATGTTTCACCTCGAACAGGAATTGATAGTATTGGCACCAATCACTCTCTGCCTATGTCCAGCCACTAAACCTATGGTCAAATCGTTTATGCGCAGTATCTCTGAGACTGTCCGATGATCCTACTGTTTTATTAATTTGTATATAATTACCGTGTGATAATCGTTCCAAAACTAATTTTAAAGAGGAATTTCTTGACACCTTACATAAGCTGCAGCAAGCACTCGAAATCTACAATGCAACACCCATTATCATTGCTGGTGACTGTAATGTGGACTTATGCAGGCAAAATAGTCATACAAGGTACCTAAACCACTTCTGTTCTAATAAAAATCTATATTTTGCTTGGGATAGCCCGAAGGCTCTGCCTGACCTACTTCCACTCTTGATCACTTCATCTGCTCAGGTGATATTTATAAATCAATTTGTCATGTGGGACTTATAGATGACCCATCGAATGCCTCTAATCGTAATCCGGTGCTTATGAAATATGATTTTCGTGTAGATAAATAAAGAGCTAATTGTGATACTTACCCTAAACGTCATCAGGTTGAATGTTTTAATGCAACTGAGGATGCCATTCAGTCATACAAAAACACAGTCGATATAAATTT
Organism: Sipunculus nudus; assembly: GCA_026874595.1. Classification (NCBI taxonomy): domain Eukaryota; kingdom Metazoa; phylum Annelida; class Sipuncula; order Golfingiida; family Sipunculidae; genus Sipunculus; species Sipunculus nudus. The sequence goes on along the minus strand of CM049317.1, from coordinate 30,780,001 downwards.
AGAAAAACAAATTAAAATTTTTAGTGATATTTTATCATGTTCCAACAAAACCTGTTCATTACATATGTTTATATATATATAAACTTCATTTTGTGATTTTACATGAACATGTCCCAGCGGATATGAATACTTACGTAATATTCCTATACCGAAAGACCCAAGACGCGACCTAACCTGTAGTGATAACTACAGGGGCATTTCATTGACAAGATGTTTCATCAACTTACTTAATATTGTTATTATTCAGAAAAATGTAGATAAATAGGTTCTTCTCCATTGCAATATGCTTTTAAGTAGGGGCATTAGACTAAAATGTGCACAACAGTGCTGAAGGAGGTTATTGCAGATTACATATTGAACGGGTCATCAGTATACAGTTGTTTTGATGCGTCACGCGCTTTAGACAGAATTAATTTTCCCACGTTGTTCCATTTACTCGTAAAACGCGATGTTTTGCCTACTGTCATTAGAATACTAGCAGATATCTACCAGAGAGCTGTTATTGAGACAAAATGGAATGTTGAATCTGAACAGTTTGATGCTAATGATGGTGTACGCCAAGGGGGTGAATTGTCCCCCGTCTGTTTAATATTTAGATAGACGAGCTTTTAAAACGTCTCACAATTAAGGGAATCGGATGTTATATTGGAACTTATTTTGTTGATGCTATTGGCTATGCGGACGACTTAACGCTCTTGGTGTCCGACTTGGACGGGGCTTCAACAGATGGTTAAAGAGTGTGAATCGTTTGCTGATGAACTGATATGTTATATAACGCAAAGAAAACAAAATGTGTTGTTTTTAACAGGGTGTATCCTAGATCAGATAAGATCGTTTTAAAGGTATTTTCCTAGAATGGCAGGATTCTGTAGAGTACTTGGGGAATGCAGTAACTTGGAACTTGTCAAATAACAATGACGTCTTCGGTAAAAGAGTCAAATTTATTGCAAGCTTTAACATTTTACTTGCGAATTTCGGATGTCTGTCTAGCAAGGTTAAAAACAGGCTATTTCACTCTTATTGTTGTTCCTTTTACGGCTGTCAAACCTGGTTATCAAAGCATAAGTCAATTGATCTGTTAAGTACATCATATAATAAGGCTCTGCGTCACCTATGGCACTTACCATATAACTCGTACAAAATATTGTACATGGATTGGCGGGCTCTCTGGCTTTTATAAATATAGTCAGCTCATGCTTTATAAATTTATTTCTGAAAATGCAGAATGTTGCATTTATCTTTCTAAATTTTCTGACAAAGAGAGCTCATTATACCTCAATCGGTGTACTGGGAGGCAACTTACGATATCTGGAAAATCAGATGCCCAACTATGGAATACAACGCGATATTAGAAATATAAAGATACTTAAGAGACAGTTGATGATGGTAACAACATCAAATAATTTAGATTTACTGTCAGAATTGATAGAATGCAAAGATGGAATATGTACCTCACATTGACCTCCGATGAGGTTAAAACGCTATTTGATTTATTATCAACCGATTTTGTGATAGGTATGGACTGAACTTTCATTTTTCTTTCTTTCTTTCTGTATATCTTTCATTTATTTCAAATTTCTATTCATTGCATATAATGTACTGTGCTTCCTTGTACGAATAAAGATATATATATATATATATATATATATATATATATATATAGGTTTAAAATCTGAGACTTGGTGGCAATATTAACATACAATAACAATTTGTGTAGGGTTAATCCCTTATCACAGAAGGCATCACCTGTTACCCGAGCCAATGTTCCAGTAATTGCATAGAGATATAGTCTTGTGCAGAGCCGGTTGTTGTATGTAAATAAATATGCCTATTTAATTGATTGCATATTTAATACTATGCAAATTTAGCACTAGGGAGTGATTTTATGCATATCAATGCTCATCTTTCGTCTTCAATTGTGATGTGGTCAAGTGCATATAATGCCCAATTAACTCTTGTGTGTATTTGCAGGTACCAGTAAACGCAGCGTTTTGTACAATATTTGTGAACAAAGTCAAGGTAAAATCCAAGGAAAATACATTATATGCGCAATATTTTTTTTCAAGTTTCATGAAGAGGTTAACAAACGCCTGAGAATAACGCATGGATTGACTAATCAGTATAATGGCCAGAGCAACACGAACAATCTACTTCGTAAATGTTTACCTCATGCAGTGCCAGATAACTCTTCATTAAAATCTAATTCCATACTTCAATCATAGTCTTCTGTGGAAAGGTTAACAACGGCAGGTATAATCTGGTGAACCTTATCATTGATAGTCTAAGGTCATCAATCAATAATCATCCAATATACAGTGATAACAATAAATCTTTCAGAAGGTAAAATGTTTAAATGAAAATAACTTTTATTTACTAAGGGCTATCAAGGCCGAACTTGCAATCGTATGACAACGTAAAAAATATTCTGACCTTCCATCAAACGTACGTAGTCCATCATGGTATGTATTCATGGTTCTGCACGCATGCATGCATTTTATGTGACCATTGCGGTACTGGTGATAAAATATAATACTGGTCGATCGCTATATTTCTTGAGTGGACCTGAAAAAGTGATTTGACAAATGGGGTGTGTCCTATTACATCCATCTTTTGCAAAGACAAGAAGATCCCAGTTGAGCAAGCTTCACGGCGTGCATAATAACAGGATAAAGCTATCCTGTTTTCGAGTGGCTGTCTAAATTGACTCAGTGGAATCCGTTAGGATTATACCCGCCTTTATCAATACTATTAAACTTTCATATGATTGAACCATGGCTTTACTGTCCCCACATTTGTTCAAATAACGTATAAGCATACTGTGAACGATGACCGATCCCTTTCACCAGTGATCATAACTACTCTAAAGGCACAATGCTAAACGTTTTCTTCAGAGAATAGCTATTAAAGCCCCTCTTCTGTGTCCCCAAACGCCACTTGTACATAAGAAGATACCAAACCCCCGTCCTAAGCTGACTCTGTGTCGAAAACAAACGGGAGTTATATCTGAGTCATGAATCTGATTAATGTATCACCATCACGAGGACACATCTCTATCATATGTAACCTGAAACAAATAAAAAGACTGCACTACAAATGTTTCTTAGTTAGTGTGGAGACAGTCTGAATTGTTTACGTGATTTCTTGTTGATTATTTTTCTTATCTAATTCACTAATAGGGATACGGTTTGCACGGTCTACCTCTTAAGACGAAACTATTGATATATATGTATCGTCAGCGTTTTACAGCCACAAATCACCTCCTTTGAGTATGTCAAGCAGCTAACCACGTTTTTGTACTATTTGCATTTGCATAATCTGTATACCAATTAAATATTAGTAAGTTATTACATTTACAGTTTGAGTAAAACGTTGCTGAATCCTTGTTTCATGTTGACAGAGATATATACACCATTTTTTTTCTTCTTTCTGGTTAAAATGCTAAATTTTGATTGAATTTTAGCCAAAATCCAAGATACCCGACAAATGGCCACTAAAAAAACATGTATCAATAATTTTCAATGGGATCAAAATCTATGAATTAGAGACTCGGATGAATATAAACATGTAGGATAAAAAATATATCATCCAGGTGAATACAGACCCTTTTTTCCGAAAGACTACATATAGACTCTCTAGTATCTGGAGCTATTGAATATTCAAACATGAAAAATATCACTTGCAGCAATGTCACAGTCGATTATGGCATTATGTCTTAAGTCATATAATGTGAGATATATGGTTTATTATATTTTTTTTTTTTTGTTTTTAGTGCTTGAGATAATTGGGCATCTTGCTGTGATTAATGTTAGTTCAGAATCGAAACATAAGTTATTTATTAATTGTGTGACTAACATTTAGATGGCTTATTATGAGAGACCCAACGAGTGTGAGACTAAGCATTTGTATTTATGTTATCTTGATTCTATTGTTGACCTTTAACAGACAAAGCGTGTTTTCGTGCTATTGGGATCTATCATCTAAAAATAAGCGATATCATATATCTCAGGAGATTTAAGTATTTTAAAAGTGACGTGGACAGATGAAAGTATTAGAATTTGGAGAATTCTAAAAGACGAGCTATTTTTGGGTAAGGGTAATTTAAAAGGACCATAACAACAAAATACATATATTAATATATATATATATATATATATATATATATATAACATATATATATATATATAACATGCAAGTAAGGTAAGTATTGGGGTTAGCATTTGCAAAAGGACATTAAATATTCGCCTGGGACAAAATATTATTAAGCAGAGGTTCATCAATACTGTGTATGCTGGAAATAGATTAAAGGATCACATATAACAGGTACCTACATATAATAACGTATTTTTTGCAGTCTGGTGTAGGTATCAGGATGCCTCTGGCTTATGTTTAACAGTTCTTGTTAAAAACCTGCTTGAAATATCGAAATGGCTGCCCTTATGACCGCTAACACAGTTGTACAGACATATCCTTTCATTCTTTTCAGTTGTCACATTATAATATTTATAGATCCTACTTTACAGGTCCATTTTGTAATTTAAGGGTGAAGAGTTCACATTTTTCTGCTTAAAACTATAATTATATAATTGAGGATATGTAACCTGTTGACATAAAACAGACATCGAATGTATGCCATCGAATGTTTAGCCATGAATTACGAAATAATACATCGTGTCCCTTATTTGTGGCGTCCGTCCAGAAGTGTAATTAGAGGCTTCTGTATACAGTGCACCCATGATATCGTTGAATCTTGATATCTGTACAACGCTTCAGGACTTCTGCTCTGTCTGCAGACGTGTGTTTTTATGACAGGTCAGACATCACCAAAAAAAGGTATTATTACATAGCTCGCGCTAGTCGTCACACCAACGGTCAGATTTTTTGGACTGAAAGGACTTTGAGTTTGGTGTTCAGTCTCCTCCCCCTTTTGCAACCATATGAACAAACGATGTACACCTAACCAACGTGACATATAACCTTTCATCGCATTTTATTCCAAAATTGTGAGGTACATGTTAAAATCATTTCAATTAAAGCCGAATGGATGGAGGGTACCATCTCATATCTTAAATGTATATATATAGCCAATACGGCTGACCACCAGCATTAACCTTCTGTATTTTGAGAAACTTTCCTATTTATCTAGGAACCAAAGCAGTACTTCCATCTCGTATCGAAATCACGCTAATATCCATGTGGCAGAATTATCTTATTATTAAGAGTTGAAACTTGTGTAAAGAGTTGCATCAACTCTATAACAGGTCAAACAAACACCATGTTTAAAGATTTTTCTACCTCGGGATGGCAAAGTATTTGTTGAAATATATGAAAGGTGGTGTAAGAGATATAAAATACGGAAAATCATTCTAACAGTTACCTGTATGCGAACAAATATATATATATATATATAAATATATATATATATATATATATATATATATAGTATATAGTAGTAATATACTTTCCGGCAGTCAAATGATCCGACAATGATGTTTAATGTTGTATGTCTTTCGCGTTTATACATTGTTTAGGTCTTGTACTCTGATCAGTTGAATGAACTAGAACAAAACAGACTGAATCTTTATGACCTTACATACCCCATACTTTTGACATAATTAACTCTTAACACGTAACATGGCAGACACCGTACAGTCCAGGTCTTCTCTTTGAATGTTAGAGGCAAACGAAGTTTTATTAAGAGAAGGCAGGTACTTAATTGGTTGGTGAAACACAATGCATATCATGGAATTAGTGTTTTACAAGAATGTCATCGCATAAAACAAGATAAAAGTAAATGGTTTAAACATTGGCATGATTAAATGTATTTATCTCATAGGAGCACCAAATCAAGTGGAGTATCTGCACTTGTCGGTCAAAATATTGAATTTAACGAGATGGTCAGTAATGGAAAATACATTATAACTGAATGTGAAATTGAAGGTCTACATTGTATACTTGTTCATGTTTACGCATCAAAGTATTAAGAACAACAGGTTGTCTTTAATGAAAAAAATATTCAAAGAAATATTAAACACGTCTTATAATTTAAATATTGGTCTTATTTGGGGTGGATATATTAATATACATCTTACTGAACATGATGCTGTTAGAGGCAAAACAAATGTGAAAAAAATGTGAAGCAGCTTCAGTTAAAAAACTGTTATATGTGACTGAAGTATTTGTTATTTGTAAAACATGAAAATATAGTCTTTTTCATGGAGATGACCAACGTTATTCATTCAAAGGCGCTTTGATTATCAAATTCTCAGTAAGTCATTGATTGTTGTTAGATCATTCCTGCTGTAAGTACTGATCACTCAGCAGTCCAATAAAAGGTATAAAATTTAATGGAAGTTAGCAGGGGACTGTCACATTGGTGTTTTATTAATGCTGTAATTAATAACAATGAATATATAAGTGCTATTAAGTGCAAAAAGGTAATTCATACTGTAGAAAATTTTAACAGTTATTTTAATTTTTTTTCTTTATATGAGAATATTTTTAAGTGAGTCTGAAGCAAAAATCATGAGAGAATCTGATTACAAGTGATAAAGTGTATCCTTGTTTGAATGCAATGAAGTATAATAAAATTCCAGGTAATGATCGCTTGACAAAGGAATTTTGTTCGGCCTTATTTAATGAACCTGGTCAAATAAAATGTTTGAATGGAAATTATGAACATGGATCTTTGACAGCATCACATTAGCAACCCCTTGTTAGATTAAGTTCTAAACCAGGAAAGGGTTGGAAATACTCAATTGATTGGAGACCAATACGTCTGCTAAATGTTGATTTTAAGATCTTGAATAAAGTTTTGGTAAACACAATAGAAATATATCGGCCAAAAGTCATCAAACAGGACTAATATGCTTTTATTCAAAGAAGCTATACTCAGAACCAATCAGATTAATATTGGATGTTTAACATTACACGAACAATGGATTTACCACCGGCTATTTTAAGTTAGAAAGAGGGAGCCGGCAACGTTATCCGCTGGCTGCATCTTTATTTATCTTAAAAAGGCGAAATATTGGCAATCAAGATTAGAAATGACAAAAGTATAAAGGGAGTAACTTTGGGAAACTTTGAGAATTATGTGGATCAGGCGGCTATTGGGTAATCAGTCATCTATAATTACTGAGATATTGGATTACAAGTTAAGAAAAATTGGTTGATTATGATATATTAGAAGTATTTGTGATGATAGTATTTCATCAAACATTTTACCTAACTTTTATATCAGATGTTTGGAAGGCTGGGCATATTATGTGCCAGTGGAACCAAAACCACATAAGAATGTTATTTAATTATTAGTGTGGAACAACAAATATACAACTAAGAATAAAATTTCTGTGTATAATAAAAGCTCAGTTTAGGTATTTCTTATAGTAAGGATTTAGTGAATGAGAAAGGGGTATGGATAATGCATGACGTCCTTATGAAAAATCCTCTTGATTGAATGTATTGGATAGTATTGAGGAATGCAATAACGTATAACTACCACAATTTTATTTAAACTCTGAAGTATATTCAGCTGATGTTGATACAGATATAATTGTAGCAACTAATACACAATAGCATAGAGACAAAATAATTTCAAAGAAAATAAATGATACATTGATTAAAAATTCTCCTACTTCTCTGACTTTTTTAATACTTTGAATACAACAAATAATATCGATATTAATTGGAAAGATGTGTACGAAGAACATTTATAGAACAACTATGGATACTCTTATGAGTGAGTTCTAGGATAAACTATTGAATAATTACGTTCTAATAGCAGTTTAGCAATTGTGTAGGTGGAATTTAAAGGAAACACCCAGATGTTCCTATTGCTTTAATTTCATTTATTGTTTGAATGTTCAAACACATTAAGACTGTCAATTTAAAATTAACTCCTGCATTGAGTCACTACGCCTTCTTGAAGTTAGTTCACTGACGGCTCTGTTTCCGTTGTTTCCTGCACTAAACTAGATCAATCATATTGTTATCAATGTTGAATTGCCGATACCATTCCTTGCTCGTAATGCCGTCAAAACCTTTGCATTATAACATATTTAGATACCGTTAAAGTTCTCATCTTTTCCAAACTCATGGTATTTTGGCTTAAATCAACTAAATACGTGCGGTACCGAGAAAAGCAAACATGGAGGTGAATGGCTGAGTTGAAATCAGTGATTAATTAAGAATGAGTTAACAGACCTCGTACATGAGCAAACGGTCATACAAAGGTGGCGGATCCATCTGAATAGAGCCTGGCTACAAGGTGTGTTCCGTCTTCAGAGTTACCAGTTATTTGCATTTTTTTGTCGATTGCTGTGTATTAGTGTAATGTTTTGGCACAGGTACCATCGACGAAATGTTGTCTTGAACGACTAATTGAAAATATCCAGAAATTGCAAAATCAGTTTATAGTAATACAGAAAGTACCCACTTCACCTGTTTATGCCACGCATCTTATTCAAACATGAATCTGCATATAAAATGTCCGCTTTGCACTGAGGAGCGTACTTCTATCAGAACAACAAAGGTTTCGAGACAGACAATACCAAATGAAACCTCTTCATGATATTTTCTGTTATCTGATATACCAACATAGCCAGACAACGTCCTGGAACAGCAACCACATGAATATTTCCGGGAGACTTCGCTACAGGATGCTTAAACGATGCGAGTTAACAGCTTCAAACCGGCTGTAAACGGCTATAGTCATAAATTTTCATTTACTTAGTTAAAGGGTTAGGGAAATCTGGCGTGATTTGAAAACGTCCCTTAATCGTTATGGGACATGTATAATTATGGATGTATTTATGTTCAGTGAACATTTCAACTGGTAAAATGGGTATATATAAAGAAGAAGACGTAATGACCCCCTGCAGAGAATATATAAAATTATTGATACCTTAAGAAAACATATATAACGTCCTCGAACCCAGGCACAGTATCCGAAGGCAGATGCTACCCCTAAGATAACACGCCAAATATCCAGGGTACGTGGGCGCTTAAAGTACTTCTAAGAAAGCACGGATGAGAGTTACAAAATATTAATTACTTAAGAATTATATGAATCTTTTAGATGACTTTTTTCCGGAATAAGCTCCAGTATCTGAAAGAAAACAATGAAACTAATTTAAACATGATTCATCCTACTTTCTCCTTTTCTACGTGTTGTTTACGTTTCTTTGTGTCTAATTTGACGCAGGTGTTTCTTTATCTTATGTGTCAGGTATTGTTTACTCGGGTAACGGCTTTTATTAATCATCTCCCGTTTAATGTCTTGCCTTTTACCATCTCCCGCTTTTCTTATCACTATCTTATGTTTCAGGCGTTTCCGCCATCTGTACTTTAAGTAGTTGGACACATCATGTAGCGATGTAGCTGTATTTGTAACAAAATTTCTTTTTTTTAGAGTGTGTTAGATCACATCGCGCTTCTGATGTTATTCGTTTTATCTCCCGAATAAGATTGTCGTTACTTCATCTCGGTTTTCGAGTTTTCTTTACATCGTTATGCTTTTCATGTGATGTTTACGACATTTTGCGTTCTATATGATGCTTATAGCATCTTGATTTACAAGTTTCTTTAGTTCATCACGGCTTTCAAGAGTGTTGTTACAGATTTTGTTTCACCATCTCCCTTTTAAGGTGTTGATTACAGAAGGTGTTTCTTTTCATTATTTTGAGTTTCAAGTCACTATCGAGATTTTCCATTGATGCTTACATGATCTTGTGTTACAGTTTAAAAAGTATTTGACACTGAAACATCTTCACGATAGTACATATAATAAAAAGGTTACCGGGATTTGCCTTTAAAATGACAGCAGGTCAGTTCTTGGGAGAATATGATTGAATCAGTATAAATAAAACATGCCAAAGGTATATTTCATTCTTCATGAAGGAGAAAAATATATCGTGTTTCTATGATTGGGGAGGCATAGGTTTCTCCATGTATTTTACCTCTTATTGCATATTATAGGATTGGAACTTGATAACAATAATTGCAAGGGAAATAATGAACAGATATGTTACTTTCGTATTACCGTAGCTCATTACCGTTCATTGATATTGGAATATGAATAAAAATTACAACATCAAGCGCGTTAATGAAGTATCGAGTTTGTCTTTTATATGTATAATTGTTTTGTTATTATGTAAGAAATATCAGGGGTAAACAGTTTCATTATGATTTTTAATATATTCACGGTTTATTTTTCAAACACTGTATTTTTTGTTTTGGTTTATCTCTCATATGGTGTTGAACATAAAGTATGACTTTTGGTGTCTCTGGAATGACGGAAATAACAAAGTCATCAAAGACTGAATAGATATTAAATTATGCAGTGTATTATGTTGGAGAGTGTTCAAGTGTGATTAACAGTATCCACCTAGATTTACTCTTGTGTAAAATTAGGAAACTGTTTGTTTTAAAAGGATGTCATGTAAAATTATGGCTTTCATTAGGGGATTTTGGAGGGTCCAATGGGATTTTTTGCATAATTTGAGCTTTAACTTGAAAATAATTATTATCATATGTACGCCATTCATATAAAAGCATATTCAGCTCATAAAAGAAACTGGTATAACGTAGCTTTATAAAAAAAAAAGAGAAACCAATTGTAAAGTTCAAGAACACATTCTTTAAAAGTTAAGTTGGAACTCCCTCCCCTCAAGTATCAACTGAATGTTCCTAACCCTAACTTCCTTAAAATGGTCAAAGTCATAGTGCAAGGTTCGAAATTCTCTTTTTTTGCCAATAGCTAAGTATTGCTTGGAGATATTTCTTTACTTGCAATTTCAAATCGCTAATTTCCTTCAACATATTTTATCAGAAAGAGTTTATATTCCAATATATATATTATATAGTGATTTAGCCTATTGCAGACAGGCTGCCTTCCAGTGGTTCTATAAATCATGTAAAACAAGTGAGTGAAGTGACAAATACTTGAGAAAATAAAATAGCTTTACCAACATTTTTGTGCATTTTCCTCGTAACTTTAGGTAATTAAACATACATGGCCTTGGTTTCACTTTGTTCATTTTGGCCATCTACCCTGATATCCTAACGTTTGGTATTACCCGTATATCGGGATGGCAATTTTTTGGTTGTTATCATAATTGCTCAAAAACTCATAACAGTTTGCTGGTAGAGTGTCTCACAAAATCGCACAGTTCTGAAAGCATTTAGAGAAACAGAGAGTGTCTGTTTAAGATGTTTGAACATCTGGTGGCAGGTGCTATGCCCCATTACTTTAAAGCTGATGCATATGTGTGACATCGGCCTATCTTTTTCACTGTTATTGCAAGTCAAGTGTAATTCTTTTATGATGCTTTACTGATGTTCACTATATGTATAACTTATGAAAGGATATGGGCCCCTAGAAGATTAGAGCCTCTCGACTGTCTGGAGTCAGGGTCTTTTGAAAATTAACTAATGTTGCTATTACTGTGTAACCCCTCTTCCCCTTCTTTGCTATATATTTTCTATATTTTTTTTATGAGATATTCCTATATTTTCAGCTCCTGTTATGTGACATATTATCTTCAGGAATCCTTTGCCCAAGCTTTGTTTACATATATATTTGTATAGATATTATTATCTTCTCTCAATGCTGTGAATGTATTTAATTCAAACGTTCATTCTACAAAAAAAGTAATAATAAAACAACTTTTTTCCTTTGTGTTTTCTTCATAATACACTTGTTTCCATAGTATATGGCTGAATTTGGCCAAAAAGGACTCGTATTCCAAAAACTCGTACTTATAAGTACTATTTTGAGTTGTTTGATGAGTTGTTTGAGCAGTTTGTTCAACTGGGGAAAATTTAAATTTAGATGAGAACATATAAGAGTGGTTAGCATTTGGCATATTTTTCAGTCGTCACCTGTTACTCAGTGAACATGGATACAACTTCTCAAGATCCCACCTGCCCACTTGTTTGAAATCACTTCACCAAGTTGTCACATGTCTCTGATTGAACGTCTCAAGCAAAGTGCAACCACTGCCAAAAGCCATTTAATGACAGGTTCTGCCAACACAACCTCAAACCACTGCCAAAAGCCATTTAATGACTGGTTCTGCCAATACAACCTCAAACGTAGGAAAAGATCTGAAGGTAAGTTCTCTCTATCATCAACATTTTTGGAAAATCATATATAAAAACTAATTTCAAACATAGAGCATTGACCCAAGAATGGCAAACTGTAGCAGATCACCCAATTGCCCACCCATTCAAAAGCTTAGATGTGGGAACCTAAGCCTATCGCTGTGTCACCTTTCTGTTTCCCCGATTCAAAAAAGAGGCCTTCAAGACTGAAGATGAAGCCATCAAAGCCAAACATGAAATAACAAATCTTGCAAGGGAGCTCCGACCGGACAGACCAAGGATGAGCGACAACACATTTGAAACTCAAATATTCCTCAAATCTAACTCTCACTGGTAATATCTGACATTCTATGACATTCTATGTCATGTTTTTGATGGGCTGCCTTGTATTATGTATACAGTGATATCGATATTGTGATGTTTGATATATTTTTTCTTTGATTTAAATTATTGTATTTATTGGCATTACTGTGTATAATAGTTATAGTAATTAGGTTAGTATTATAAATAGTAGGTTTTGATCCTAAAGGGCACTGTGTATGTAACTGTTATTCGTTATTTTTTAAATTAGGTTAGTAACAGGTTAGTAATAGTAATAGCAGGTTTTGATCCTGAAATGCACTGTGTATGTTACTGCTATTTTTTTAATTTTTCTGACATGCCTTATCAATGTTCTTTATGGGTACCTTTTTTCATCTTAATTCTTCTACCTTCTTAAATTGTGATGTTTGGCATGCTTTCCTTTGTTTAAAATTAGTGTATATATTATAATGTATATTAATAAAAGCTTGTACAATTGTGTTAATAAAACTTGTGTTCTTGCTTATTTTCACCCCACAGCCTAGGTTTAAATGCTGAAAGTGTTAATTATCGCACTCGAGTACTTTCAGAAAATAACTTAAATTCTCGTCCTCGTACTCGGGTACTTTAAAGGTACTCAGTACCCTTACTCGAGTAATATCATTGTACTCATTTCTGGTATACCGACTCTGGTGTATGGTGCCTTTTGCTGTTGCTCGCACGAGTTCTTATTCAGCTGTGTTTGTTTAAATCGAACGTTAAAAGATAAACTCCTCAAAATAAAGCGCGGATATCATGTGATAATGGAGTAATTACAAGGATTAATTACCAAATAAATTATTTTATTTCATCACTCTCCATCACTCCATTGTGTAATTTACATTATAAAGCGGCCTAAAAAGTGACTATTGCTAGATTCATTGACAGAACGTTGAGGAATAAATCTTTCCGAAAGTGTAAAAAGAGATGGGAATCCAGTCAAAGCTGTTTGTTGAAGATTTATCTAAAGCAGACTATGGAGAGCAATAAAAACGAAAAACGACAATTTCTTGGAGCACACAATTACGGATTTAAAGTTCGTTTTTGGAGGGAAAATTATATGTAAACGGTCAGCCTAATAAATCCTATTGTTGTCAAGGATTAGTTTGATACGGATAACCCTCAAGAGATTTGTTACCCTGAGGAATGAAACAGACATTCTTTCTGAAGCTGGCTTTAATATTTAGTGATATCGCAGAGGAGTGCAACAGACAACACCTTTGGAAGTGATTTTTTCTATTCGTTATATTAATGTATAGTTTGTATGATAACTGGATTGTGGGGAGATTGGAATTTAGTTATTGATAAATGGACATTTCAACAGAAATGATATGTAAGAAGACATGACATGTTAACTGGAATATATAAAAGAAGCTTACTTTTGTTACATGTGAGGACAACAGCATGGAGATAATTTTGGGTAAGGATGGCCACTAAGACCAGATACAAGCAAGATAGAATTTTTCTTTAGATCTTTCGAGCACATGAACAGTTTTTTAAAGGGTGATATAATTCCGAGCTTCCGAGCAGAACAAATGAGCCACAAATAAGAACAATAATGAGATTTCGAATTTGAATTCCTTATGTCTTTAGTTATGGGAGTTTCCCCAAGGAATGCATTTTGATACGGGGTAAGAAGGAACGAAATGATAAACTTCATGAATTTGAAAATTTATTCGTAGACTACAAAGCGCTTTACAGAAAATAATAACGATGTGCCATCTGAATAATTGTTGGAATCACAATTTCAAGTGAAATTCTGCGATGAGGAGAAAGAGCAAGGAACATTATTCTAGAATGAATATGGAGAAATATGAAATCATTTTTTTTAATTTGAAAAGGGGATTTTTAGTAATAAAAAACAAATACCAAATAAATATGATCAGAAGCGAGACACTTAACAGATCCGTCTACTACACTACACAAAAAAATGTGAAAACTTTTAGAGCATAAGCACAATAACGGGTTACACTTGAATTTTTATAAACATTTTTGGTCTGTTCTGTAAGTTAAATCAATTATTCTTTTATTCAACTCGAACACTTTCGTCTCATAAACAAGAAATAATAACGTGCATTCTAAAACATTGAAAGGTACTCTAGAACTAAAAATGTATGTGATAAACAGGATTTAGACTATCAAAGTATAAGCAGCTGTAAAACTGAGGAAATTAAACAACTACTTCAGTATATAATCCCCAAAAGATCGTGGCAGGTTTATTGGCGAAAATATACAAATCTGATAATGCGATCTATGAGGCAACCCTATAATAAATGTTTATTTGTGATCGCCGATTTTGTAGAAAAAACTTATAAATCAATAAATATATTGTTTATATTCATAGTTTGAAATTGCTTAACATGAATAAGCAAATAGTCTTCTGCAACTGAACAAATGTTACAAATTGTACAAAACGTACAAGAAACCTAGCGTACAGTTTAATCGTTTCAGGTAATATCTAGTTTTAAAATTAACTTTTAAACCTGCAATAATGGCTTACATAAAATAAAGATACGAAAAAATATTTTAAAGATCTTACTCTCTCCATTACACATGGTGTAATGTCCATATTAGTATCCAAGTAAAAATTGTTTTTAAAGCAGCTTGAGATATCGATAAAATGTCCTGAGCTAGACGAGTTAAAGTGTGTCATAGGAATAGAACGAATTTTGCCAAAGGTAATCAAAACCAACATTTTGTCTCAACGTACCTCTTAATTGTCCATAAAAAGTATTTTTAGAAGTTGATAGCCATTTATAAATTTCTATGATTTTTATCTCGAAGGAATATACAAAATAAAGTCCCCATTGCTGTCCGTGCGCAAACATGCGACTGCAAAAGGTTGATTTATCAACCCGAAACAATTATATAAAAATGCAATAATGCTGCGACTCCCGGTTGGGTGTCGCATCCCCGATAGAATGAACAGAATAGGTTTCTATTCAACCGGCTGAGACTCACACATACTCTCAAAAAGACGAAAAAGTCAGTAAACATGACATTAAAAATATATTAATAGTACACTTACACTTCTCTGGAAGTTTGTGAGATTCATGTATATACCAAGTCAACTACGATGGAAGAAGTTGATATTGGAAAGTAAATTAAATATTACGCATGTTTATAAGTTAGAAAATATGTTATGCATGACGAAAGTTTTACAATTTATATACAGAGAGATTTTGAAAAAAACCTGAGAGCTATGTCACAAAACGGAGAAAGGATTTAATTTAAAAAAAGACGCGTTGTTTTCATTTTTGTTATTAATTGGGAAAGTCTCAGACTTTATTTGGCATATTTTTTTTGTTTGAAATTAAACTGGTGATATCAGATAGATGTTCATTTTTGTTTACTTCAAAAGAAACACGGATATTATATATATATATATATATATATATATATATATATATATGTATATATATATATATATATATATATATATATATACAAAAATGTTTGTTTGACATTATAGCAGTGGTTATAAAGCGATATTGTGAACGATTCAGAAGTCAACTTTGATAGAAATAATTTTATGTAGCAATTAACGGCAGGTTAATAGCGGTTAAAACGGCGCACTCATATTGTACACGTGAAACCAGCCCTCTCGAGCCACTGACCGCGACATCGATTACGTAAGGCGATCTAAATGGGACCCTTCGCCAGCGCCATTAGCAGGATGCACTCCCTCCCACACCTTTGGATATCTGTTTAGATCGGGTGGACGCACCTTTTTTTTTTTTTTTTTGCTAAGATTATCTTTTGTGCTTGTCTGTATATCTTCATGAGATGCATGTTATATTTCCGTTCACATATATTGCGTCACATATGTAGACGGGGCCTTTTACGTGGCCCATTGCTGTGCAATAAAGGTTCTTTCATTACGGCCCAATAAGTCTCTCGTTATTCCTAGTAAGAAGTGTTAAATGAATATAATATTGAATTGAATAGAAGTGATGTTCAACAAATATTTATTTTGTTGCAGTATACGACCAATTCAACACACATTCATTGGAGTAGAAAAAAATGATAAATGAAAACAGAAAAGACGGGAAGTTAAAAGGCAGATAACAAATATGAGATGAATAAACACTTGTAAAGGGAATCTGTAGATTTATTGGGACTATGTGTTATCATTATGTGTACATATGTTTCTTTAAACTTGATCACAATGACTCGATTCATAAATGTTAAAACAAACAAAGCGACCTGTGTTAGGTATAAATAATAATATCAATTTGCTGTAGAGAAAGAATTCACCTCATGTAGTCTCTTTCTTCTGTTGCATGATATAGACTCGCAGGAAAAACATTGAGTCGGACAGGAGCAGGGCTTGTAATATAAATCAGGGTATACCTAATAGGCAGAATATACTTAATATACATAAAGTTTCAGTAGAGGCATAGCAGTGGGACTAAAACAAGACATTCATATTAGCGACAAATGTATATCTCGGGAAAAGTGTCTTTTTACTCTAATCGATAGATATTTTTGTTGAATGTGTTTATAACTTACCATTCGAAATCGTTTTTCACAAAGTATCAATTGCAAAGGTATTGCCTTACTGTTTATGTTAAGATAACTAGAGAGATGGTAAACATCGAAAACCATATCCCGTTACCGTACAACGGGCGCCAGGTAAACGCAGTTGAAAGCATCAAATTTTGTTCTGAATTCCTCAATCAACGTCGGTCCAGCACCTACTGTGGTAAACCTGATACAACGTATTAACTGACAGCGGTAACGCTCTCTAGAGAAAGGTCACGCAGTCCATGCGCGTGTTGGGAACGATTAGATCATAACGACTTAATACAAAAGGGCGAAGGGCAGCCATTCCCTTACATTTTTTCGATAGACTGACTTGGTTGTATATGACTTGATTCCATTATGGTATTTAAAACATTTACATTCCCTTTTACTAGGCATGATTTTTATCAGCCGATTAATATTTACAAGGAGGCCTTGTATTGGAGGAGGCCAGATTGGTTTCTTTAATAACAATACTTTAAATTAGTTATTAATTATTATAAACAGTTGCAACCAAGTTACTTATTACCAAAATTATAATTACAGTAAACATGAAAACATAAAGAAAAACAGTGCTAATAGTGACAGAAAACAACTACGTTGGTACATACACATTCACATATAAACGAAGAAAAAATACAAAAAGAAATGTAATGCTGAGAAATCATGTGACTGGACAATATAAATTGGCGTCCATATTTGCTACAATACAAGCAGTTTCCATTAAATTGGTTATGCCAATAGTTTATATTATTGCTGTGATTGTGATGACTTTGCACTTAATTAAAAGGGAGTGTGAGACCAGCTTAGTGGTAAAAAAAATGCCAGAGGGTAAAACTCCAGTAATGATGTAACCTGTAAATATGAGATGGCATCCCAAATAGCCACATAATAATGTTACAATAACACTAACATAGCTACAGGGTATTCAATTATGTCTGGTGTTTGCATTAAAATCAGTTTAAGTAAAAGCCAGTATAGTAAATTAAAGGCTAAACGACTCAGAGAAAATAAAGTCTGGTTGGAAAATAAAGTGGCTAAACTTGAACAAGAATTAAGATGTTCTGATACACCTGAAATGCAGGATTTATAACACACAACAAAGCAAAAGATACAGGAACATTATGACAACATCACACGAGGAGTTATAATCAGGTCAAGAGCTCAGTGGCTGCAACAGGGAGAAAAGGGGTCTAGGTATTTTTTAAACCTTGAGAAAAGAAATAAAAATAACTCTGTAATAAGACAATTATATTGTTATGGTGAATATATTAAAGATTCCAAAGATATTATGAGATTTATTAAAAACACATTTGAAGATAAATATAGGAAAAAAGTTTCATGTGATGAAACTGAGTTGCAAGATTTTTTTCTAAGACTCCAAGCGCCAATGTATAAACTTAATGAGATGGAAGCTGAGTCATGTGGGGCAAACATCACAAAAAGTGAGGTGTATACATGTTTAAAATCAATGAAAAATAACAAAACTCCAGGAAATGACGGTTTGACAAAAGAATTCTATCTAGCATTATTTGATGATCTTGGACAGTGTTTAACTGAATGTGAAAATGAAAACTATGATACTGGATCGTTGACATCAACACAAAAACAAGCTCTTGTAAAATTAATTCCTAAACCAGGAAAGGATTTAAACCATTTGAATGCCTGGAGACCGATCAGCTTGTTGAATGTTGATGTAAAAATAATAAGCAAGGTTTTAGTAAAGCGCATTGAAAAATATCTGCAGAAAATTATACAGCCTGATCAGTATGCATTTATAAAAGGTCGATATATAGGAGAACCTATAAGATTGATTTGGGATATAATGTACTATACTGCTGAAGAGAAACTCCCAGGGATTATGTTTGCAGCTGATTTAGAATCTGCTTTCGACAGTTTAGATCATGATTTTATTTTGGCAGCTTTAAAATACTTTGGTTTCAGTCATTCATTTCTTAGATGGGTAAAAATATTACATTACGATATACAGAGTTCAGTTATGAATAATGGATTCACAACAGGTTATTTTCAGTTGGAAAGAGGAACTAGACAGGGTGACCCACTGGCTGCATATTTATTTATAATTGTTATTGAAATATTGGCTATAATGATAAGACAAGATAAAGATATTCATGGAATACAGATTGGAAATACCACTGTCAAAATGTGTATGTTTGCAGATGACACAACTGTTTTAGTTAAGGATGTTGATTCATTGAGCAAGGTTCTTGAAGTGCTGCAAATGTTTGAATATTATTCTTCACTTAAAATGAATCGTACAAAGTCAGAGGCAACTTGTATTGGGTCAATAAAAGATAAGGTATTTGAGAATTTTAATCTGAAATGGATCAACCTTACAGTGTCAACCATGAAAATACTTGGGATTTATTTTTCATACAATGATGATTTGGTGTACAAAAACAATTTCAAGAGGGTTGAACACAACTTAGCAACCACATTAAACATGTGGAAAAGCAGAACACTAACAATATATGGCAGAGCAGAGGTGGTACGCTCATTGGCAATTACAAAACTTCTTTATGTAACTAATATGTTAGTACCACCAAATACTACAGTAAAGAATTTAAAAAGACTACTCTGTGACTTTATTTGGAGGGCTAAGAGGCCTAAAGTAAAATATGCAACCATTATTGGTCAGTATGAGAAAGGGGGGATCAATTTTCCAGACATTGAATGCAAAATAAAGACACAAAGAATAGTGTGGATTAAACGCATTTTGTGTTCAGAAGAATCTGCCAGTAGTAAAATTTTGAATTTCAGATTAAGGAAGATAGGCGGATTGAACTGTATAAGAGGAAACTTTGATATGAATGTGTTACCCAAAGGATTGCCAAGATTTTATTTGAAATGTTTAGAGGAATGGGCTTCATATGTATCAGTTATACCCGAATCGACAGAAGATGTCATATATCAAAGCTTGTGGAATAATCAATATATAAAGATTAATAACAGATCTCTATACAACAAACATTATGTAAGTAGCAAATTATATTATATAAAAGACCTGGTAAATTATGATGGAAAGTGGAAGCCATGGGAAAAAATACGGGAGAAGAATATATGTATGAATCACATTGATTATATGTTTTGGATGGCATTAAAACGGGCTATTCCAAAAACTTGGAGAGACAGGTTTACAGGGTATGAACATATACATGATGAAGGAAGTGAAGTTGACAGCGTTGTAACTGTGAATGGTTTAGAGAAATTGGATACATTAAATGCTAGAGATATATATAAGACTTTGGTGGAGAAAATATGGGAAACTCCTACAGCTCAGAAAGTATGGGATAATAAAAACCAAGAAAACAGTATCGAGGTGAAATGGGAACATGTTTATTGTGGAATATATAAAAGTACTTTAGACACTCATCTTAGAGAGTTTCAATATAAAATATTAAATAACTACATTCCTCTAAATGATCTGTTGTATAAGTGGAATTTAAAGGAAACCCCTCAATGTTCATATTGTTTTGAGCAAAGAGAAAAGATACTACATACATTTCTTGACTGTATGGTTGCTAAGAACTTTTACCTGAAAATAACATCCTGGTTACAGAAGTATAATGTGAATTTTCCACCAATATCACCATCTTTAATTATATATGGCATGATACCAGTTGGTGAAGATAACATGTTAATTAACCAAATTTTGCTGCTGTACAAATATGTCTTGTATAAAGAAAGAGAGGGCTATCATTCTGCTTTGTTTGCTGTATTTAAAAGTAAATTAATGGATATTGAAAATGTTGAAAGATACATAGCTAATAAAAGGGGAATTCTAAATACGCATTACAAAAAATGGGGTGAATTGAAAAATATGAGTAAAAACTGAAAATTATATATGAGTACCGTCATAATATGTATGGTCTGATAATGAGAAACATAACTTGTATCACAATGTACCTTGAACTATGTATAAGTATTTGTAATTGATTGTTTGTTTGACATTAAAAAAAATATCGCCTATGATGAAATATCAAGTGAACTTTTAAGTCAAAGAAAAAAATCTGAGGCGAAAAAAAAAAAAAAAAAAAAAAGTTTAAGTAAAAGCGAGTATTAAGATATTCAAATTTGAAACGTGGTGTCCAAGATGGCCAACACAGTAGAAAGAGCTAAATCGCGCCTTTTCCCTCCATTTAAATCGTCAACATAACAACAATATTGTCAGGATAAAATATATTAGACCCTGGACAATATCAGAGTGATCACGTAGATCTTTATCAAATACTGACTATTCAATTAAATATCATTTTTCCCATTTTGTCTTGATGATAGGTCACGATAGATATCTGTCAGATAACAGGCGCACCTTTTGTTTCACAAGTCCCTGGAACAACTTAGGAATGTTAATTCTGTCGAAACCACGTGACGCATTAACAGAACAGTTGTACACTGATCTGTTCCATGTATAATGTGCAGTAATCTCCTTAGCACCACTGTGCAAATATTACTTGAGTTTCCATTCGTATTAGCATATTAAATTGGAGCCATGCCAAAGGTATCTCTATTTTTCTGAATATGAACACTGTCAAGTAATTTAATGAAACAATGTTTCAATGAAATACCGTAGAATTATCAGTACAAGTGAGTTCCCCTCATAGTCTTATTCGATATAATTAGCTAATATTCATATAAGCTAGATTATATCCATGTAACATCATATAAAAGAAAAAATAATATATATGTGTGTGTGTGTGTGTGTTTGTCTGTTCCGCTAAGGACATGAACAATGTTGAGAGTATCCTTTTGTGATATTTTTGATCAACAGTATTATTAGATTTTTCGCATTATCCGGATGGCTGCTATATGAAAGTCTATAGTGAGTTGATTCGCAATTTCTATTTTTTATTAGTATTTTGTTGTAGTATGTTCCCGCTTCCATTTTGTAACGCTAGCTTAACTATGTATATATGTACATATGCAGAATTCCTTTCCGATCTGGATTCGTGGCATAGCAGTGTCACACTTCCTCTCATTTTCATATCTTCCCCAAATGCCAACTTGTTTGTGAGTGAAACATTGAAACCCTTTTCACGGCTCCCTATTGAGCTGGCTGGCCTTACCATTGGCTGGGGGCTTACTCTGAATAATCTTACCTCCACGTATGAGATTTGAGCTCCCGATCCCGCTTCGTTGAGTTCTGTACTCTAACTTGAGACACAGGAGCAGATTGATTCGCAATTATCAAATTTAGTATCAACTATCTGGTCTATAAATGCAATCTGACTTGTTTTTCATAAATTTGGTTGATAGGTCACTGTCACGGCCATTATTTATCATTCCCGCACATCGTTATTTACATTCGGGGCAGGGAGATTCTCTTATTCTCCACATATTATTCCTATATGAACAAATCGATGAATAGTAAAGGGGCCATGTTCTTTAAATAAGTGACTGAGTAATGTGGATGAGCTAAACCAGCTTTTTGTCCAAAACAAGTTTCCCTGAGCAAATCAGCTTTAAAATTCCTACTGCACATTAGTGTTGAGGGCTCCAACTGAATCATAGGTTAGATCTAAATTCTACTTATTAAAGTATCTGGTCTAATTTAATTATAATGTCAAAAATTGATATATGTTCCACCTGTCAGATGAAAACCTTGGCAAACGTTCAAGGTCACAAGCACCAAATCTCGGGAGATCCAAAGTTTTGTTGTCTAGCTTTTGAAAGGAAAATACTGTGCCGGTCGCATAAGCTTCCCTGTCTGTTCTTGAAAATGAAGTCATCCTACATGGTAGCTCTCCAAGTACCTCAGTACTACAAATGTGCTATGCTAATTTCGTCTTTCTCGTAAAATCCGCTATATCCGGATGATGTCTGCATACTATAGCACTTATGAGAGCAGATTGTTACTTACAGAAATATAAAATATCCACTAACTGTATGTACTTTGCTTCTTGATTTCCTCACAAATGTTCATTCTTAGATTGCTAACCGCTGTGATATATTTTATATATCTTTAGCCGTCTTTCAAATGTAAATTCCAGATAATATAGCTCATTATCTAAATAAAGAACATGCTTATATTGTTTATACTTTGAGCAAAACCGAGTAATAATTTTATTATATATTTGGTATTAGTATCTTAATTGGAAAATATTTGGTGCATTTTTCTCCATGTATTATGGTAGATATTGTATCAAAATATGGAAATTAATATGTCATTTTAATGAGTGATTTGAATGCTAGAATTGGTTAAATGTGTGTTTACTTAGAAAATGGTCATTTAGGATTTATTGGTTTAAATGAAGCGTACCCTTCAGATGAATTTCAAATGTGTAAAAATTCAAAAGATGACAGGACAAACAAATTTTTTTTTTTTTTCATTACAACAGTTGTGTTGTGCTTTAAATATTCATATACTGAATGGTAGATTTCCACCAGATCTTGTAGGTAAATACACATGTTAAACACATGCTGGACAGAGTGTTATTAACTCTATTGTTGCTAGTGCCGAACTATTTTTTTAAATTGAACCATTTTCTGTTTTTAGGTTAGATTTGTAAGATTATTATCCAGTGAAATGTTCTTTAAGATTTGAATCAGACAAAAAAAAGTTCCAGAAAATTTAGTGTCCATGACTTCATGGATAGAGTAGAAGCCTAAATCACAAGCTATTGATGAACTTTTAGATGATCATGTATATAATGAACATTTATGTAATTTTGCATGTTATGTTCAACAAGATGTTGATAAGGCTGTTAAATACTTGAACAGGGTGATACATAACTTTACTATTCCTAAAATGTACAAGAGGAAAAAGAGTTAGTCATATCCAGATTTGTGGGATGAGGATTGTGCTCAAGCAAAGCTAATAAAATTGTCAGCACTTGATAAATATAGGAGATCTGGTAATTTATATGATTTGATTATGTATAAAATGAAAAGACAACAATTTAAAAATCTTTGTGATGATAAAAAATCCAAACAAGGGTCGACACTTTTCAAATATTAAAAATATAAATGATTTATGGGTGTGTATTAAAATGTACCTTAAGAAAGAGAATAGTGTTACTGATATTCCAGCAGATGAGAGGTTTAATTATTTGACAGTCTTACTGAATGAAAATAAAAATGATGTTAAGGAAGAATTTTGCATAATGGCTAACATATACTTTGGAAATAATGTTTTTAACCGTGTTTTTGATGAGGTATCATATCATAACTGGTGAATGGAGTAAGGCAATAATATTTCCACTACACAAGAAGGGACTTCTAAATGATAAGTGTTATTATAGAGGGATATCATTATTGAATGTTACAGGAAAAATATTCACTAAAGTTTTGAATAAAAGACTCTATCAGTGTGTGCAGGAAATGAATATTTTATCTTAGTCTCAAGGTGGTTATAGAAAGGGGTATTCTTCCATGGTTCAAGCATTTGTTTTGCATGCATTAGTTTAGAAATACATAATTAAAAGAAAAAAAGAAAGTTTTATTATTTATATTTTGATTTTGTAAAAGCTTTTGACTGTGTGCAACATAATTTACTGTGGTATGTCTTATTGAGACAAGGTATAAATGGCAAAATTTTAAATGTTATAAAATCGATGTCTTGAATATTAATTTACAATGGACTTACAGATTATTTTTTATGCTCCTTAGGTACTGGGCAGTGTTGCATGGTAAGATCATTATTATTTCCTTTATTAAAAATGAGTATTGTAATATGTTACATAGAAGCAATTGCAAAGGGATGAGTGTTAATGGTAATCTTTCCGTTGACTTTTTTAATCATTTTATTATTTGCAGATGATATGGTTAATTGTGCAGATATTGTACGTAGATTTCAGCAACAGATTAATCTCCTGCAATTTTTTTGTAAAAAATATGATTTTAAAATTAACAAAGATTAAACTAAAATTATGGTTTTTAGAAAAGGTGGTTCTTTACTGAAAGCTGAAAGATGGTATTTGTAAACAGTTAGAAGTGGCTCCATACTATAAATACCTTGGTATTACTTTCTCTACAAAATTATCGCGTTCAAAAACACAACAACAGCAAGTTTTGCAATCAAATAAAGCTGTATATATGATTAAAAAATTCAGTTAAAATTGTAAATATGATAGTACAAAACAGCTCTTTAATCATTTTGATCAAATGGTTGTGCCAGTTTTAATGTATGGATGTAAATTAATGTTTTAAGAAATTATAAACTTAAGAGAGGGTGCAGTGCAAATTATATATATATATATGTATATATATATATATATATATATATATATATATATATATATATATAAATCAAATTTTGCCTCAACTTAAAATTCTACAACCAGAGCGAATGTACTGATGAGTTAATGTGTCAGCCTCTTTATGTTAATGTGTCAGCCTCTTTGTAACATGCAAAAATTCATGAAATTAGGTGTAGGGTTATATTGCTGTTTACTTAACAAAAAATGGGAGACAGGCAAAGCCTACTGAAGTGTTGTAAAAGTAACTATTACCGATCTACACTCTTACGAAAATAACTGTGCATTCCTCGGTTAAATGTTATATGGTATATGTTTTAATGGTGTAAGAATCAGGAAAAGAAAAATAAAATATTATCTCAAACATCATGTTTATCATTCTTCACCAGTTATATAGGGCTTGTATTAATATGCATCGTTCTTTCAGGTGAAATATATTCTGATACAGTGAAAAGAAAGTGTCTTGAATAAAATATACCTCTGAAAGGAGGGTGTGCGTTCAACCCACTTCGCGCATGTGTGTGTGCTTGTCCACAAAATGACTCACGCAATCATGGTTGGGATCGAGTGAAATTATCAGGGCATCTCGAGAATGGAGTAATAAAGAATATATTAGATTTTGTTCTACATTTGATACATGACCCGGAATCAACGTAATTAAGGAATATTTACATATGTATAATCAGATATGCACGAATTAATCTGGGAGTATAGGTCGAATAAGTGAACGCAAACACCGTTTTGGGAGCATCTCACAAAATAGATAACAACATAGCTAGGCTTGCAATCCATAGCATTTTGTTTTGACAATCTAGTTCATACGTTAATCCCTATGTATACTGCAAGTTCTTAAGTAAAAGTCAAATCAATAAGATCATGGCCATGACTTTTATTGACACTGAACTTATTGGTCCTCGGTTTTAGCTGGAGATTTTCGCTGGGCAGACGGTTCGAAGACCAGATGGACCAACTGGATTCCGGATCAACCGGACCACTTTCCTGACCATCACTGCATCATCCTGACAGTCGATTATCCCTGGGCTGTACCACCTGTTATTTACGACTGGTACCACTGGGACGAGGGCAACTGCAATCAGAGATTACAATTCATTTGTGAAATTTCATACTTTGGTAAGTCCTTTTTTTAAAATCAACGTTCAAACAAGACAAGACTGCACAGAGAGTAGATTTAAAATAAACAGAGCTGGATTTGTCTCTTTAACTCACCTCTGTGGCTCAGTGGTTGAGCAAAAGACGCAAAGCCGGGAGATCATGATTTCGAGTATCAGACCAGGAAATGAGATCATTCACTGTAGATCCCGATCCAGTGTGAGGGCCCTGTAGGCTTCATGGGAATGTCCTGCCCAACGGTCAGTCTTCACTCGCTAAAGAGTGCACCTTTCAGGAGTTTCTCTGTGGTATGATCTAGCATTTGGAAAGATAACAGACCCAGGGCCCTCAGGTGCAGTAGTAAGAGGTAGCCAGGATATAAAATGAAGGAAAGCGTAATATGCTCTGTCACTTAGTCCCGAACCAGAATGGAATTCTGATGAAAATATACCATGTTAAGCTAGCATAACAAAATACGGCTTGCATATACTAAAATAAAAAAAATGACGTAAAAATAGTACAGAAATAGTGGGTTGTAAGAATATTCAAAGACAAACGTGATGTTTGAGTGCCACTTTGTATCCGTTCCAGGTAATTTTTCAAGAAGTAGAGAGTGACGCCTCGCAGAATCAGAGACAAGAATCGCCCAACCTAGCTTAGACTCGTCTGTCCAGCGCTCGCTGTTTTCATGTATTCGTATCTGTGAGCAGAAGCCAAATGCCACGTTGATAAATTTTCGTCGCGGGTTTGGAGAGTGTCACTGCTTTGACGAGTCAGCTGTGCAAGTGAACAACAGAACCAACGAAGCAAACTGGGAAGTGTTCACTTTATATGACTGGAATTTTTAAACTACCCAGTTAAAGTTTATACTGACCCGTAGCTCACATAGGGGAGCACAAGGGGCACGCGCCTTCCCCCTTAGCTTTCATAATTTTATCAATTTATTTATTTAATTGTTTCTGTCTCACATATTATATCCCGCCTTTCATCTAAATTCACCATGGATGTACAAAGAGGTCATTTTTATCTCAAGCTGACCCGCTTCCTTATTTTCTCACAGTTTCTCACTGTGTTGTTCAATAGGTCCCAAGCAAAAGAAGTTACTGGACACGCCCCTTGGTATTTGGACGGCCAGACCTTAGCCTGCATTTCCCTATACCTTTCCAAATTGAAATACTATGTCCCCCATACTATTGATAACTATTGCGCTTAAATAAAGGTCAACACATTTTAAGTAAATCATTAGTATGCATAAATGAAGTACAAAATAAGGCATATGTTTCGGTCAGTTTACTTGCTTACACTATATAGTTTACTGTTCCTGGTTATATTCCAATGAGTTTTATACAATTACATATTTCGGCAAGGCGAAATTCCTACTTTAAAGGGCATATTCTTTCTGGCCAATTTCTAACCCATTGTATGAATAGTGCACGAGTAAACTGAATACATTAACAGGTGATTATAGATGTTAGAAGGCATACTTACATAACAAAATAAAGTTTTCCGAGAATACTTGCAAAGTTTCAGCATCGTCATATTACCAAGTCGGTAAAGCTGTGAAAAGCGCAGCTGCCGCTGACTTGGAAGTATGAAGCTTCAGTTCAGCATCTTGTAGCAGTTTGTTGGATCCGTATATAAGGTTTTCACAAATTGAGTTTAATGAATGATAGTTATATAGTTTAATAAAGACTGTGGTTCAAGTAAATTATAGGTTCGGATGTGGTGGAAAAGTGGGCCCTTGATGATTCACATTAGCAGAGGAAACTGAATGAATTGATATATGAGGGGTGGGGTGAAACCTACCATGGAAATTATAAAGTATTTCCTCAACAAATGAAATGTTATTAAAAATGGTTAATTTTTAATTGTGAGTATCTCTATTCTCGAATTTTTTTTTTTTCTTTTTTTTTTTCTTGTGTCTCAGAAAATAGGTACCTTTATTATTTCTATTCTTTTTCATCATCGACACCAAGAAGTAGAAAGAACGTAACGTAAAGCCACAAAAATATACAACTGGTCATGAAATTAGTAGTTCGGTGGAGGAATTTGAAATGAAAATCCTGGGATTTTGTAGAATACAGGTATCTGTTGGGGTGATTAATATATAAACTGAATTTTTCATTAGATATATCATAGTTATTTTGCCAATATGAAAGAGCAATTAGTTCTTGATATTTTATTTTTATTAGAGTGTTATACAGGACTTTACATTTACTCTGTAAAACAGAACTTGTTTCAGATGACACCTCGCCCGACGTTTTGCTTGATGTGCAAATTTCTAAATTTGTATTTCCTTGGATTAAAAATGTTTTCCATTGTTTTGGAATTTTTTTAGTCAAACTATACACTTCGTAAAAGTTTGTATTTAAATTATATCTCTGTTTCAGGCGCGAGGTGTTCAAGAAATATCCTTGGTCATTGACAATGTCTTTGATCCTCTTTATACCATATTTATACCAGTGTTTGTAGAATATACTTTTCTTAAGAATATTGATAAATGGATTGTGCCATATTATTTCCTGTTTTACGTCAAGAATGTTTGTTGGCGGGAATTTCGATTTGAAATCTTCTACAGGGGAGTGTGAGGCTACAGCGACTCAAAAATAGATCTTTTACATTCATGTAATTATTTCCAAGATATAAATTTATAAAATTTTCTATAACAGGCATTGACCCGTTAACAATTTTTTTTTACCCAGTTAAGTTTAAATGCCTTGTCTTGTGTTTCAGTGTATGGTAATTTTATACCTCCTTCGCTGATTGTTTTTATCATGACATTATATTTGATTTTTGGTGTTGATTTCTTCCATATGAATGCATTTATAAGTTTTTCTATTGTTGAATCTTCCATTTCTCATTTTATACAACAGCAACTTTGCTTTGCTTCAAGAATATAAAATATTGAGGTCTTTAAATAATGTTTGTCGAATCTATAAATATTTAGTGTACCTCGACTATGATGAAAACTTGTTTGTTGTTAATATTTCTCACACATATCCATTGTTAAAACATTAGGAGTAGGAGTAACCTGGTAAAGTGTGTTTTACAGATCTTTCAATGTAGCAGTTTTAGCGAGTTTAATAAAAGTTATCTGTATTCACTGATTTAAGACTTTTAATTAATTTGAAATTCAAATGCCCATTTATTGCAGAATTTCCTTCATAAATGCCACTAATTTAGGTCACAAAGGAGACTGAACATATAACCTTGTTATTTTTGTATTAGCCATTCGATGCTCCTTTTGTATAAAGATCAATATTCAAGACATCTCTCTTGTAACGAATCTCCTTG
This sequence comes from Sipunculus nudus, assembly GCA_026874595.1. Classification (NCBI taxonomy): domain Eukaryota; kingdom Metazoa; phylum Annelida; class Sipuncula; order Golfingiida; family Sipunculidae; genus Sipunculus; species Sipunculus nudus. The sequence continues at coordinate 30,750,416 of CM049317.1, read as the reverse complement.
TGTGAAGCGGCATATATATAACGCCGCAGAGGTCATGAGAGACCTAATTATACATATATATATATATATATATATATATATATATATATATATATATATATATATAAACTTTGAAGAAATGTCGGTCAATATTGTTAGAATCGAACTATTGCTGGGTTCATAAAACGTATAAATGAGTATTTCTTTTTCGTTCCTATGACTCTTAACGTCCAAAGAAAGCTGGGTTTGTAGATGAAATAGTGATTTTATTCTCCAAGGAAATCTATCGCTGGGTGGCTCACATAAATCCCTAAAAACTACTTTCAGGTTGCTGGTTTTCAACTGTACCTGAAAAACTGACGGTTGAACCCTTTTCTGGATCCGCTTTTAATGTTGTAGATTTGAGTTTCGCTGATGTCAATAAATGTTAGTCTGATATCATATACTTAGAATATACTTTCACCATGAACAGATAATAAAAGTATAATGACCAGAAACGATGTTTTATTAATTTTTTTTTTAGAATTGCGGTAATATTTTAAAAGTTATTCAAATGTAAATTAATGATGTCGGACAATTAAGGAAGAGAATCCGAGAACTTTTAAAGCCTTTCCACAGGCCGTTCCCTTCCTTGGACACACGGATTAACAATTGTAAATCACTTCTTCCCCTCGAGGAATTTAACAAAAACAAGTAGAACTGCACAGTTAAGTCAATATGTCACAACTGAAACTTTACAATTTTATTAAATTTCTATCGTTCATATGCCTCAAAAATAAAAATGCCAATTTAATTTTTAAAAAAAAAAATATTTTACACATCACCCTCCTTACGGGCGTTAACTTTTCAGCCGGTTTGCACTACGACCCCCCCCCCCCCTAGCAAACACACACACACATGTATACACACAGCAGATAAGCTTCATCTGCCAAGTTTCAAACCGCATGCATAAATACTTATACATTAGTCTCTCATAACATAAAGTATCAGAAAAAATATTCATCAAATCTGAATTCCTACCAGTCATATAGTTGTATTTATAAACTGATGATACACAAATAATGGTATTTTCTTGATAGAAGAATTTTATACATCAAACATATATTCAAATGATTTACTGAAACTGATCATACACTAAACTAAATTAAGTGCATGATATTATATAAGAGGACAGAAGATAATGTAAAATCGAGTTACAACTGAAGTAGATTTGACAAAGATTAGTTGTCGACATAATACTTGATAAAAGTAAATCAAGAAATGGATAATATCTGCAATGAAGATATATTATGAATGTATCATGCATATATGAATGTATCATGTATCATGTTGCAATGTCATTGATAGAAATAAAATGTACTTACGACGCTTTTAGGTATTATAAACATATGAGGTTAAGGCAAATTAGCTGTGCTGTAGATATGACCTTTGCATGAAATTTAAGGGGGGAAATATGCAGTGTTGATGAAGTTATAGGGTTCACTAAAAAGCATATATTTGTTCAAATTTGACCTTGAAAATCAAAGTCAGAGTCACTCGCTTTTGGTCACATTCGGTAACCATCTGGCATCTATCATTTTGATATTTAGAAAAAAAAATGCATCCAACCACTTTTTTCACCAAATATGGATATATTTAAGGGGAGGACACTACCAATCCATAACCCATTTTTGCATGTGCACAATATGAAAGGAATATGTTCATTAGTTTTTGACGTATAAAGCTCACACTACTGTAAAGTGAAAATGTTCGAGGTATTAACACGATCGAAAACAAGAAACAGTTTAAAATTGGCGCCACCAGTCATCCATACAAAATGAAGCTACCCACGATCTTTTATCAAACTTCGATCGTTAGACAAATGTTTTCTGATATATTTTAAATCTGTGATATACACAAAATATGGACATATTCAAGGTCAATTTCACTCTCATAGTAAAGGGTTGGCCTCATCTTAAATAGGCTTCGTCCTCTCAGTCATACCTATGCACATGTATAGTTTGATAAATATCTGTAAAAATTTTGTTCAGGGAAACTGCGGCGGCGGTGGCGGGATCTTGCTAAAACAGAGTAAAACATAAATATATAAACATACAATATCATATGCAAACGTTTGGCAACTTATCATCTTTTCAGTCACATATAAGAATTATTTAGAGAATGTACTTTATAAGAAATATTTTGGGTGAGATATGTTGTATTGCAAATTATTACGCTGAATGATTGGGACGATATAAACCTGAATTATTTTTATTCTTGTGTTGGTTTCAAAGGATGAGATAATTAAGGTGTAGGAAGTATTAGAAGGCTACTCAGCTACAAACCTATACTATGCATATTTATTCATAATTATCTATTATTATTTATCTCTAGAATATATGTACTGTTACTTATTTACTGTTATACTTGTTTTTACTCTTAATACTGGGTAACTGGGAAAAAATACATTCCCTGTCTACAAACAAAAAGAAATAATTGAACTGATAGAACGAAACAAAGCAGTAAGAACGTTAACAAAATATATCGCTACATGAAAAAATAGCGTACACCACTCCTTGCACTTCTGTCGGTTTGGTTACTTATGTATTTTTAGAATTTACATTATTAGAAATATTTGGACAAAACCATTTATATAAAAGAATTTGATGTTGCGATGTGTTCTGTTTTATAATAAACTTTAGTCGTGAATGATATGTTTTGTTCCAGGCGATTTCGATGACGAAGAGTATGTATTTTCGTGTTGTACCGAAACATCCACTACCAAGTGCGGTTTATTATTAAAGGTTATCGTCATACAAGTTGTGTATGCCTTGAGGTCGTCATCTGTAAACACATGACTTATAAGTCATGACACCACTGAAAATGAGAACCTTAGATGAGGAACCAACACATTATAATCACATACTCAGTTTTCACTGCTGGCAGACACTTTATTTCCAATCACCTCTGATTCCACTGAAAGAAAATTGGATTTATATAATTTTTAATTTTATAATACAGTTTATTTTATATTTTATGTTATACAGCTTATTGAACGTTATGTAAAACAGGTATTATATTTCAAATTTAATTATCTAATAAAACTAATAATTAGTATATCTAATGTCATAGCAATTCTTGCCATACATCATTGACATATTTTGTTATTGTTTGCCAAAAAACTCCAATAAAAGTTGGATATCTCTAAGCTGATATTTTTTAAAACTGTTTCACTCGATTTTTTTTACACTTTGTATTGTATAAGGTGCAATATTTCATGAAATCGCCATATTTTCTATTTCAATGATTAAATGTAATAGAATAGTGAATTTGGAATTCATAATTAGATTATTTGGAATATATTTTGATAACTGGTTAACGGCAACGACAATGCATGTTTCGATTACACTTTTCGGTTTATATGATTCAATGATAAAAAGTGGGAAGCCTGAGTTAAACTTAATGCACTTAGCTGCTTTTATCCTTCTTATGAAAACGATTAATTATATTTACAGACGAACTGGGGGTGGCACAACTATGCATAAATCAAATGATTGATGTATGGGCGACAAACAAAGATAAATCGTTATGGTTCATGAGGTTGAAACATATATTAATACCTTATACGGACATGATTAAACGGATACCAGTCTCTAGCCATCGAACACTACAGAACCCTAATCGTTCTGTAGACCATTATGATTCAAATATTGAAGAGTACACGTCACGTTACTCTGTGGAAGAGTCTGGTTGGCTAATAGTGGTCTCACTCCGGGACCTCTTGGATACACTCCGAGACGTTTCGCTATCGGAATCAGCGTCTGTGAAGGAGGAGTCGTGCACAATATCTTCTGTCGGACTTGGAATCTCGGGGTGAAGGTTCACGACTTCCTCATGTTGTTGTTGTTGTTGTATTGGTTATTGCACCTTTTGTTGTTCTTGTTGCTGGTGATGAGCAGAAGCAGGAGGAGGGGAAGGATGCCACTCTTCAACAATCTTCTGAGGTGAGGTTGACGGTCCTCGCTGGTATGGATTATAACGACACTTTGTCGGCTTTTCTGCAACTCCAAAAAAATTTCTTTACACTGGGTATGTTATATTTAGATGTGTATGTATAAAATAAAGAATGGAACTGGGATATTAAACGAGGGACCCATAGGTCACAACGCTCAGCTGAAGTTTAGAACTTTTGCAAATGCAAAATATGCAAAATATTCTTTTGTAATGTTTCTCATATATAAGCAAATGAGAAGCTAAGAGGAAAGGTTATAGTAAAGTTCTTAATATATACAGTGCAAAACCAATACTCTGACAAGACTGTCATGAAGAAAAAGAGTGAAAGTTTTGAGATACTGTGATGCATATGAAAAATTTACAGATGGACTAGCAAGTGGACAGAATGGACTAATAGCTTTATTTCACTTTCAAGGGAATAATGTATTTAAGTTTATATTAAAGCCTATTTGTTTTAGCATATCCACTTTTACCATCAAAAGTTTTTATCGGATTCATTTTTTATTCAATTATTCATTATTCAATTTCACACCTGGAGAAGTTTTTACTCTTCTGAAGTAAGGAATTCCTTATCTGATGAACATCCACACTCACATAGCAATACACCACTTTGTGGACACAATTAAATGTGCACTTTAAATATTGTAACCCTGGTGGTACAATACAAAATCTAAAATGTAGCATAGCCTAGAATAAGAATGAATCAAATACAGAAAATAATAACATTCATCTGGTTTATGCACCCGCTGGGGAGGAAGTGCATGGCAGAGGGGAAGCCTGCTAGTAGTGGCCAAGCTGAGCCAAGAGAAGCTGCCTGAGAGGGTTACATTAACACAATTAAATGCTGTACTACTAGGTTGGCTTGATGTAAAAAACACTTGACATGGTGCATGAAAACTTAAATAAAAGCTTCTCTTTTCAATCAATTACTTTGAATTTTCAGATTTTAAAAGATTAAATCCTGATGTATATATGCTGTGAAATTAAAACAACAGTGCTAACAGGGAAATAACGTGGCGTAGCCAAAGTTTTACCAAATTTAAGGTATTGATTTTTTATTCATGCTAATAACTTAATAACATTGCAAAATTTAGATCTAATTTAGGGTAACCAACTGAATCTTGATTAAATAAAGTTATATCCCCGAAAAAAAAGTCTCCAGCTTCAGCAATTTTCATGTAAAGTGAGTAAATATATTTCCTTATTTTTAAACAAGGCCTACAGGCCTAATGCCAACCTGAGCATTAGGAAATACACCATGTATAATGCTTCATGTATATGAACAATGCAAGTACTAAACATTTTGAATAAGAAACAATTACAAAAACATCACTGCTGAAATTCTGGCATGGATGCATACAACACAAACATGATTGTAGCTGGCACCACCAGTCTTGTATACAACGAAGCTAGATATATACATATGCCCAATTTCAAACTGAAATATCAAACCATTCCTGAGAAATAAGCAGGGACACACACTGTGCAAAAATTATTGTAAGTGGCACCACCAGTCTTGTAAATCACAAGCTATTCGAAATGTATAAATATGCCCAATTTCAGGCTGATATATCAAATTTCTCTGTAGAAATAAGCAGGCACATACACTGTGCAAAAATCATCGTAGGTGGCGACACCTGTCTTGTGAACAAGAAAGCCATCAAAGACACAAAGACAGGTCTTAATATCAGGCCAATACATCAAATTTACCTTGAGTCTGATGCATGGGGCTGACCAGGCTTAGGTGAGAAAGACAGTTGCACCGAGTGAACAGTGACAAATTTGCTGGCTCAGGCTATTGCACTGAGTGAACTCATGACCTGCACCTTGCACAAGACTGAGTAAACTTTTGTCCTATACCTTGCCGCACTGAGTGAACTCTTGACCTGTTGCATAATCTGAAACAGTTGGCAGTTTCTAAACCTATTTAAAGATACAGACACAATCTTGGCCTGTTGGTAAATCTGTTTACATATACTGAAAGACTTTGGCTAAAATGTTTTTTTTTTCAAGCTGAAATATTCATAAACTTTTTATCAAAATATCTAGAATAACAAAAGATGGATTCCTTTCATTGTTAAAGGTCCAATAATTCTGCCACAAATCAGTAAACTTGAACAAAGGCCACCTATGAATAATTTTTGTGCAATTTTACAGAAGTTATAATTGAAAAGAATAATTTTGTAGAAGAACAGTTTGACAGTTTGAAATAGACATAATAATGGCCATAAGACCAACTTAAGCTTTTCTTATATGATTGAAAGAACCATGTCCTACGATCATTCTATTGAAAAATTGAACGATTCAACAGTTTCATCATAAACATTATAAGCTGAAAGAGAAAATTATGAGATTTGTGCCCATAAAAAACAGGTCAATGTAGGTGGCACCACAAAATCTGCAACTTCAAATATAAGTCATGTGACCAACATTTGCACAATACTTTGTAATGCTAACTTCTGTCATTTCTGAGATTACTATGTCAGTATGCTTACTGAGCCAAATTACTGTTCAAATTCATGTTACTCCACTAAAATTCATTAAATGCAAACCATTTGAACAAACTTGAGAGCTTGCCTCTGGAATCATTTCTGTAAAATATTCAACAATATGGCTGGACCGTTTACAAGAAGAAGACCTTTAAAGATTTTTCAGCTTTTTCCCTGTAAAATCTAAGTAAATGCAGATCGCAAAAAAAATAAGCTGAATCCCACAACATTTGACATGTGACAGATTATTGCATAAAATCTAAGGATGGTCGCTCATGCTTTTCCAGAGAAATTATGGGTTAATGTACAGATGACCAATGAGCCACATACAAAAAAAGGCAATGCAGGTGGCGCCACCAATACCTGAATTTCATACATGACTCACGTGACCAACACTGGCATAAACTTTGGTGATGATAGCTCCGGCCGTTTCTGAGATTGTCATTTTAGTATGCTTTTTTGGACAGATGACTAATTTCAACTTCCTGTTACTCGGCCAAAATTCACCGAACTTGAACCATTCAAAGAAACCGAGAGAGATGGTATAAAAGGTTATTTCTGTGAAATATTGAACAATTTGGCTTGACCGTTTCTGAGGAGAAGATTTTTTAAGGATTCTTAGCTTTTTCTCTATAAAATCTAAGAAAATGCAGAGTTTTTCAGATGGCTAACTTTTTGCATTAAATTTCATGATGCTAGCTCCAGTCGTTTTCAAAATAGTATGGGTTAACGTATAGACAACGGATGACGCCACACCAACGCATTAGCTCACAGGTTCGCTAAAAATTACAACAGATGCACATTGAATGCAAAATTATAATACAAATACATCTAACTGATGGCAAAATCTTGAATTAAGTTGAGTATGGATACCAATTATTTATAATCCATGTACAGCCGTCTTTATATACCCACAGAGAGCTGTATACCTGTGATTGTAAACATTGACTGGCATGAGGGATATCTAAAATCATAAATCTACATTTTTTAAAAGCTTTTAAAAAACATTCTTGTCAATATTAACCATAGAGAACCTGAAATCTAAATGTCTAGAGGCATGATGTAACGGATGCTGATAAACTGGTGCCAGACTAGATGTGCCAGAGAAAAAGGCTCCCTGTGGTATGGTTTTAACTGCAAACAGCCTTATCAAGCTCACCTCAGTGGAGAGAGGGCTTGCCCTAGTGATGGGATTGCACAACATTATGCCAACAGCCTGGGGAGCATAGGGAGCTGCACTGAAAGACCTACAGTCACCAAAGTGGACTGCTTGACAATGTAAGGGAGTACAACAAGAGCTTCCAAAAAAAATTCAGTAACTAGCCTAATTTTGCAGCTTTTATTTTTTTTTTTATTTCAAAATTCAGATTTTAACAGATTAAATCGTTATGTGCACATGCTGTGAAAATTAAATCCTCAGTACCTACAGGAAAAAAACGTGCCGTGGCCAAAGTTAGGCAAAATTTAAGGTACCAATTTTATATTTTTGCCAATATTTAAAAAAATTTTAAAGATTTTGATCTAGTTTTTGGTATACAATTAAATTTTGAATAATTTAAGTTATATTACTGAGAAAAGACCCTACCTTTAACACTTTTGGTCTTAAGTGACCAAATATCTTTCTTGGTTTTTTACATTTTTTTACATTATTTTTGGGCCCATAACTTTTTTAAATAAATTAATACGGACTTAATTTCTGGCATGTGCATAGGAATTATATAGAGAATTATTTATGGTAAATATGAAGAAAACCAGAAGAGTGGTTTTGATATTAGGTAGTCCTGGAGTGTGAAAATAGATTTCTAATAAAATAAAATGAGGTTTTTTCCTTAATATCTCGAAGGAACGAAGTCCTATTGACTCAATTTTCGGCATGGTAGGAGATTTTGGGGACCTCTAACTGTATGCCGAATTTCAGATTCGTAGGTCCAATAGTGTCGAAACGTGCCAGTCTTACGGACGGATATCCGGACGGAGGACGGACGGACAGACGGACGGACCACGGACAATGGACCACGACTATAGCTCAGATGACTTATATATTTATTGATATTTTAAGAATAACATCCCAAAGGTAGACAACTAATCTTGACGTAAACATGACTGATATTTTCACTTTTTAAAGATACTGTCATATTATTTTCTTAGCATACATTTAGTGGATGGAATGTTTTTCTCCTCAACATTACGTGCAAAGTCTGATGGAAGGGAGGGGGGTATAGCCCTCTCCGGCATCCCCCTGGCTATGCCCCTGTTACACAATAATACCTAAATAACTGCACTCGAGTTATCCACTGGGTTATAGTGCATGATGTATATTCAGCAAACTTTAGAAAAGTTTCCTCAGGTGAGCATGAATAGATGATATAGTAAACAGCATTGTGTTACCAGAAATGGCAGTCGAGAGGACACATACATGTATCTGCAGAATTTATATATATATATATATATATATATATATATATATATATATATATATAATCAGGACTTTCAGGAACGCTGGTATAAAGTTCAGAGACGCATGATACCGGCCTGGAACCCGCGGCAATCAACCCCTGAGGGTCACACGGGACGCGCGGTTTCAGGCTTCACAACCTCAAGATCAAAGCGGGCTCCGACAGAGTCGCTGACCAGAAATCTTTACCTAAGCTGGTCGTGTGTAATTAACTTACGCACGATCGTCTACCTACTTGCCTGCATGACCACATCAAAGTGGCATAAGGCTACTTATTTTTTCACGATCAAAGTATCATCTCAAACACACATACAATCGCTAAGCCGAGGTTGCAAATAATAGTTATATCATTTGACAATTAACTAAATCTTATAAATAAATTTAGTTTTACATCAAAATTTGCAATACCAAACCGCATAAAATTACCTAGAAATGGTGCAATGTGATGTATCTTTATTTTTTGCACAATTAAATTAATAATAATTATAAATATAATAAAATATTGATTTGATTTGACGCAGACCCCCAAATATTAGGCACGGACCAGTAGGACCCTCCAAAATTCCGTGGGACTCCAAAAAATTGACCCTGGAGTCCCGGACACTCCAAAAAAATTGCCCTATTGAAAGCCCTGATATATATATATATATATATATATATATATATATATATATATATATATATATATATATTATAGGAATGAAATCATGTCATTAAAGGCAAATGGTCTTTCTTCATCAAAGAGAAGGAGAGAACTTTTATGTTGGTTAAGTTAGGGATCCTCTATACTCATTCTCCTCATTAAAACTCACAGCACCAAGACCACAGAAAAATTATGCCTTGCTGTTTCGGGTGATAAAGCGTACTTAATTCACGGAGAAAGCAACTTCAGAGGGGTTAATAATGGTGTACAACAAAGTATATTCATACAAAACTAATGAAGATGTAAGATATATCATAATGGATATATCCCTAAGTTATATACAGCTAACACTGATTAATATTTATCCCCCGAATTATGATAGACTAGAATTAATAGACCATGTTTGAAACATGTCAGATATTGACAATCCTCATTTAAATTTGGGAGAGGAATCGGAATTTGGTCATCGATCCTAATGTAGACAGAAAAGGGGGACTCCAAAGTATATTTATAAAATCCCAGGAAACATTAACAAGGCCCACAGGCCTAATCTGTGCGATGGGATGTAAGTCAGGTATGACTGGACCGTTACTTTTCAAGTTCATGTGTAACTGGTTCAAAATGTTCAGTGCTTGCATTGTACATATACATGTTACACATGAACTTGAAAAGTACCCGTACCAATTACACAAACGTCACTGCTGAAATACTGGCATGGGTGCACACAACAACAACAACAAATATTGTGGGTGGCATCATCAGTCTTGTGTACAAGAAAGCTACCAAAGATGTATGGACATGCAACATTTAGGAAGATACTTCAAAGCACTCTTCAGTTATGTGCACAGATGCATGAAACAATTGTGGGTGGCGCCACAAGTCTATATACAACAAAACTAACCGAGACGTATCGACATTTCAGGCTTATACTTCAAATCCCTCCTGAAAAATAAGCAGGGAATTACACTGTGAAAGAATTATTGTAAGTCTCGCCAAGAATCCTGTATACGATTTACCTATCCGAAATTTATAAATATGCACAATTTCAGGCTGATATATCAAATCCCTTGCAAAAGTCATTGCAGGAGGCAAAACCAGTCTTGTGAACGGAAATGTCACCAAAGATGCATGGACAGGTCAAAATATCAGGCCAATACAACTAACTTCTCTTGAGTCAGGTGCACTGGGCTGACCAGGCTTAGCTGAGAAAGGCTGTTGCCCCGAGTGAACCAGAACAAAGTACTAGCTGTAGCCACTGCACGGAGTGAAATCTAGACCTGTTCCTGGCTGCACTGAGTGAACTCTTTAGCTGTTGTATAATATGATATAGTTGGTAGTCTGTCAAAGCTATAAATAGATCTCGACTGACCTTTGGCCTGTTGACAAATCTGAAATAGTTGGTAGTCTGCCAAGCTATTTACAGATATAGAAACAATCTTTGCCTGTTGGGACTTTGGCTACAATGTTGTTTTTAAGCTGATATGCCCAATGTTTTTTTTATCAAAATGTTTAGAATAATAAAAGATATAGTCCTTTCATTGTTAAAGGTCCAATAATTATGCCAACTATCATTTAAGTAACTTGAACAAAGGCACCCTACGAATCATTCTTTATGCAATGTTAAAAAGTTGGAACGGTTATGCAGAAGAAGACTATTGCAGTCCTCAGCTTACTAATGGCCACAAGATCAATTTCAGCATCTGCATATCGGACCTCCGCACGTCATGATCTTCATTATGTATGGGATGGCCTAGTCTCTTCCACATCATACTCATCCTTAATATGCCCGCGAGTGTAATTAATGCTGGTTTATATTTGTGGGATAAAGGTACAATGCATTTATGCACAGTGACGCGAATTTATGTTTACATTGAACCACAGTTGGCCAAAATTAATAATTAAAATATTTTATGTCACAGTTACCGTTTAGAATGTTTACAGGTGTAGCGTCCTAAGCTGTTGGCTGTCCCTACTTTTACCCAAGAGCATACCATATAGCATGAACAAATTAAGATCATTTAACAAAGAGTTATATTTATCTCTACGATTAAGTGATGTCTCCCTTCTCTTACGGTTGTTGGAACAGTTATGGGCTGCCCCACAGTGGTTTCTGTGGCCAAACCGGCTAACCATCACTGCTGTTTCCTCACCACAGGGGGCACTTCGGTCGAGCCTTCTCCATCGGGGAAATATGGAGTGCGCCCTTTTATCATATTACAATATTTGGTCTAAGGTTATTAGTCTATTTTTTTCATATAACGCTTAGGTCAAATGATCTTGTCGCTATCGGATATTCTCGTTAATAATTTTTAATATAAAAGACAAAGTAAAACAGACAAAGTAACATATTTAAAGCATTTCACGAAATGACTAACTGAATAAGGTATTTCAGGACATAACAAAACAAGGAATTACGTGTAATGTAAGCCACGTATACTTGTATGTGTAAGCACTTCAAATGCTAACAATAATAAGAAAACGATCCCTTTAATCACATCATTCCTGACAAACTAAAATAACACTTTACATTAGCTCAAAAGTACTTACTACTTAGTACTACATATTTACCCAGATCTTGTAAAGAAAAATAATTTAAGACTTTATTTGCAATTTTATCAAACGGGAGACCTCGGGCCGGACTCTAACAATGGACGGCTTTGTCTTGTTACGGTTCATTGCCTTCATACAGGCGTGTCTGTGGCATGCACGGTAACAGAATTGCGCTAGTTTCTCCAGGCACGTCCGCCCATCCTCCCACTAAATACCATATTTTCAGTTTTGTAGGCTACCACTGCTTATAAACCTATTTGTCGCTTGTATGAGGATGTTTGTCTCATTAAAAACTGACATTGATTACCCCAACCTATCGTTATGTTATTATTATTTAAAGTTGTGCACTAGTTTTGCTGATTGGTTATGATCGATAGTGCATAATGTTAGTCATGTGACAGTAATACATTTAAAGTTAATGCACGTATAGTAGCATGAATAGCCGATCTTCTATAGGGATAAATACCCTCCATGAGAACAATAAATCTCTAGTTTTGACATAAATATATAGTACTAAAAAAAGTTATAGATTCGGTCAGCTGTATTGATATGGTTTACATTAAAGGGATAAAAGAAACGGATTCCCAATTAACCCGGCTTTGGTTTTGAACTTAATTGGTACAATAAAGATATGCTATTGGATAAATATGGTGGTCCAAGATCTGAAAATGTACGGTACACTAAATATAAGAGCGCAAAGGGTCAAAGATGCCCGGCTTCTCATAAAAAGTCATGCCTTCTGTTGTTTATTAGCCTCCGGAAGTTAAAGTGAATCAGATAGATTAAATATATTATATTAGATCAAATAGATTATTTTAGTCCGATAAACAAGACTTTTAATAACAAATATGGTGATTATGGTTACACATAAACAGCCATCCAAAAAATTCTTTTGTTGTTTGATCCTTACTACGGCATATAAATAAAAGAAATTTTGGAATTTTACATACATTATTATATATGTTCAGCGTGTAAAGTCCCCTAACAGTATATCATTAACGGATGTATGCAGTAATCAATTATTCATGGTATCCACATGTAACTCTTTGTCGTATAACATAGGTGTATCTAATGTTAGACTGGTACCCCGCTCTATTACGGAGGTAACAGGCTATGGATACCCATGTACAGGTGAAGATTTATCAATTAGGACTGTGAGCTATTTATGCTTTCCTTTATGATAAAGGCATATTTTTCTTTGCACACATGAAAAACTATTTAGTATACGAAGGGAATCTAGGCATAACAGCTGGTGCCTCAAGGTATACGAAATAGAGAAACCGCAATAAGTAAACATCGTTTCAATTAACTTTACTCAATTTATTTAGAAGAAATGAAACTACCACTTATAATTCACTTGCTTTCACTAATGCTTTGAAGTGATTATATCACACCGAATTCTTTTTTTTTCCTCACACAGTTTTTTATAGACAGTTTCTTTACAATTCTAAAACAGACCTATCACAAAGAATTATAATTCACAACAACATAAAATTATTGATCTCATTTGTGTTTTATAAATTTCCAATTTTACGTAGTAAACGTCATTGACATAAACATTTTCTCTAACGTTCCAGGATAAATTTCAGGTATTCAGTCAGTGCAAATTGAGAATAAAATAACACTTAACAAGTGATTCAGAGTTGAGGAAAAAGTGGGTAATCAGGATAATTTAATAATCATAATAATAATAATAATAATATTTACCGACAGGCCCGGAAGAAAATCCATAGGCATCTGCACAGTTTGAACATGTTACTTGTCCAAAGTCGTATGCAGCCAGTTTGAAAGTGATAACAATATGACTGGCATTCCATAGTTCCGCGCTTGTGTTTCAGTCAAACACATAGTCTTCCTGTTGGCAAGCTGTTCGGAAATATCTCGAACAAGGCTATTTATGTCTGGCTAATATAAGTATTGGCTGCACTAAGGCATTATAGGAATCTTTTATGATTAGTATTTAAAAATACGATGTGTCAGATAACAAGAGTATAATGAACAGATCTAATTTGGAACTGTCTGCGAAGCCACCTTTGTTGTACTGATTTACTCAATCGTCCCGTGCAATGAAAAAAATAGAGGATTAAAAAAAAGGAAAAATATAAATTAACCTTTTCGACTTTTCACGTTTCAAATGCATTTGCGTAAAAACTAATTCAAGATAGCAAAACAACTGCTTTCTAAACAATACGACTAATTGCCAGTCTAATCAGCGACTTAAAACGTCCCGATCGGTATATTAAACGATTAATCCTTTTATAAAATATACTTGACTTTAAAAAAATATTTAAAGAAAAAAGCATATACTGGACCGATTGTCTACATGAGGTAGTTTTTCACATTTAAGGTTGCGCATCACGTGCCTGTGGGTAGTTTCATGCCGAATTATATGATTTTATTTCTGCTAATATAGAAGAGTTTTATGCCTTGTCTGTTGTGAGCGACTTTAACAAATGTGATTAATAATTTTGTCTGGATACTATTCCTATGAGCTTCCTGGAAGGAATTGTGGATAGACTTTGTCCCATTGTAACAAGAATTATTGAGTTTCTTTCTATTTTAAAAATTGTCGAAATAAATTAGAAAAAAAGAGCTATTAATCAATAATTTTTCATATTAAGCTGAAACAGCTAATATCCTTTACGAATCTATGCTCTATATAATATATATGTAAAGAACATGTAGTTGTTAACAAATAAAACCTCACTCAAGCAAGGATGGCCTCTTATCATTAATGCAGTCGGCACATCGACCTTCGCGTTTAACTAAAGCCTCTCTATCAAATTTGCATTTGACTGTTAATTAATAACAGATAGGCCGGAATGGATACCGTTTTAATGATTGCGTATAATGCAGCATTTGACACAGTGGACAATAACATTTTATTGACAAAAGTAAAACTATATATGTTTTACTTTATGCCAAGCGGTCTTAAATTCCAGGGTAGGTACCATGACAGTTTGATCGTTACCTTATTACAAAATTACTAAACCTCATTTTCTTCCAGATAATTCTCTTTGTGAAAAATAAACGCGGCGCTGCTTGTTTTGGAACTTATTTTGACGTGTACACATGTGCGCATTCAACCAGTTTAATTTCAAGGCATTCATTTGGAGTTTAACCTAACACTGCGAACTGAGATTCAAGGAATTCAGATTTTAAAAGGGGGCTGCTCCTGTCTTCTTGCATGCTCTGTGGTGACTGAGAGTACCAGTGCAGGTCTTAGCGGCCGCAATGATAGTCAGTTCTGGGTTTGTTGCCATTGTGTATCGGTACCTCCTCATCCTTCGTATGTTCCCAAGGCTGGTGTTCTCGAAGGAATGAAACAACTGGGCGGATGGGGCATCGCTAGGTACCCGATAAGTGGCTGGAGTTTACCACTTTACTTCTAGAAGTCCCACTGATCAAACTGCTGTGTTGCATTCACTGGCCTCCGTTTTCGCGGTTCTAGAGTGTAAAATAGTGCTTTGTTTTCATCAATTATTTTTATCTGTGTTTAAGAAATTATCCTTAAGTCAGGCTGTGTTGAGGTTAGGTGTGTTTGTTTAAAAGTATTAGCAAACAGATATGCAGCAAAACACTTTAGTTTTCAGTGGTACGCGACCGTTGTTTGAGGTGGCTTACTTTTCGAATTAAGGCTACCAAACGTTTTCCGCCAAATTCTCAATTTCACTTTTATGTGTTTATGTCGAGTTAAGAAGGATTTCCTGAAAGTGACTAATTCTGCTTTAGCGAGTTTTCGAAATAATTTGGGCGCAAATACATGTGGTTTCAACCCAATATCTACATATATGGCGAGATGCTCCGATCCGATACACTCTCCTTTATAAATATATGAGGAGAAAACTATATTAGGAGATGCAAGACCGATACCACAGTAGAATGTTGGCTTATAATCGTTTAACAAAACTAAGTTACCACCTGGAACTTCATCAATAAGTATTTTACCGGAGTATTTACTATATCTAGCACCGTAGGATTAGATATTTGTTATTTATTATATTTCTATTTTTAGGAAAATCTGTTTTTACATTTTTTATATTAGAGGTCAAAGTTAACTATTGCTAATTAGTGACCCAGTTCATTAATCTCTGAAATGTAAAACATATTATTTAGGAGGACCGAATTTTAAACTTTGTTTGGCACAAATATTCATATCCGAACAAGCTATTTATTGTTCTGATTGAGGGAATACATGATTTGGATAATTTTTTTTTTTAAGTTCTGTGTGTTGATGTGATCAATTGCTGGTACTTGTATATAAATATGACACGGAAGAAATTGATCGTAAAGATGACATGATATGGTAGTCCTATTATCGCTCACATAGCAATACCAGTCCGGAGATCCATGCTCTGTAATAAAGGAAGTTAGGTAAGCCATGGGCTTTTGGCCAGTGTGGGTCAAAAAAGCAACTTGGCGGCAAGCAGTTAAAACGTCTTAATACTTTTGTTTAACAAAAACATTGTCATCTGTATTTGGCCCTTGTTTTCTCGTGGTGCATGTGCGTCTGTTGATCGATGTTGGTAATATGTTACAAAATTTGAGAGACCCTGGCATTAAGCAATGAACCTGCCAGCGAAAATCAAGTGACCTGCTCCAATTGTTTAAAGTGAAATATACATATTTAAATGTACATATGCAGCATTCCATCTCTCTGAGCGTAAATGAAATGTGCAAGCTTCTCTGCCATGCCATGCCATGAGTTGACCAGCGCTTTGATAGATTTATCTTTATTTTCCTCCATGCTGGAGAGCTCAACTAAATATTACAAAATATGCAAGTTAAGTTAGAACACAAACGTTATAACAAAATTAAAATGTTTACAACATGAGTACTAATTCTGATTATTTAAAAGGATAAATTTGCAAAATATAGAATATACATAATCAGATACAATAAGCAAAATGTTAACATTACACACAGGATCAGAGAAAATCGGATTTGCCGAACCAGACTTCAAGAAACTCAATTTCGGGTAAATTACATTATTTATATATCTGCATCTAGAGAAACCAGACCAATTCCAATAACATCTCACGAAACGGACACACTGCCGTACACTGCAACATGATATGCAAAACAGTATCCTGTACATTTTCCCTACCTGTATCACAAACTACATTATCCAGGCGCACCGGAATAGACAATAAATGAATGAGAAATAATAACGATTTCCTGTGACACAGATTTTTTTTCACGTCTTTCTAGAGAAAATGTTCTTTTAATTCGGGTTATACTCTAAGAAATCTAAAACTATCACATTTTATGTTTATCGATGAAATCCACAAAGCATTTTCATGGGCATGTACAGTTGTCCTAATTAAAAGCCTCTACTCCGACTTTGAGGGAAAGCGACCACCAAGGATCTATTATTCTATACAGACTATTTTTTTAGTACGGTGACTATATCAGGTATACAAATAGAATCTTCAATATTGACTATTAATTTCCGGTCACACAGCTTCAAACAAAATATTTGATTGGCAATCATGTCTGGGCTAAGTGTAATAAGCCTGTAAAGAAACATCAGTTTTTATCAATTTCAATGATGGCCAACATTGTACACCATCCGACATGTCCCCTAAAAACAAAGTCATGCGTTTAGTTATTGGGACCCTGGTTTGGCAGCTCGTTTTTGTAGCCTCTCAAGTTCAGTAATCTCCTTTC
The DNA here is from genome assembly GCA_026874595.1 of Sipunculus nudus. Classification (NCBI taxonomy): domain Eukaryota; kingdom Metazoa; phylum Annelida; class Sipuncula; order Golfingiida; family Sipunculidae; genus Sipunculus; species Sipunculus nudus. The sequence goes on along the minus strand of CM049317.1, from coordinate 30,732,637 downwards.
CAGACAAATAGGAACATGGCTCGGCACCATACAGTATTGAGGAAAGGCATATGCGTTCAAAAAATGATGCAGAGACACTGGGCAAGAGACCTTCAGGTCCGATTCCCAAAGCACTAAGGGGGTAGAGAATTGATGTCCCTTTTTCACAACGATCAACAAATGTTCTTCTCCTTTTAATATCACATTAAAGTATGTTACCGACATGGGAGTATTTTTGTATCTTTTTAACGATTGAGGGGCCACCTTCTCAGCTTTTTTACTCACTAAATATCATACATTATGTTTTAGATAATGAAATATTTATTCTCCAATGCTTACAGCAGTTTTGCATCATTTTGTCTAAAGATGATTAGCATTCGCCAACAAGGCAGTATCATCAGCCAACGAAGGACTGCTTACATCTGAAATATCTATCATATGGCCTATTTTTTCGTGATTTACAAAATGACGAATATCCATATATTATACTGTAAAGAAAAACATGGACAAAATGCCTCCTTGAAATATATCATACTTATACGAAATTGGACAGATAAATCACCATTGAAACAATACTGCACATTTACTATTAAATAGCCAATTACGAAACATAAGCAAGAGCCTATTCGATATACCAATAGATTACAATTTAGTCATTAATCCGTTCCACCAAATCTTTTTAAATCGGAGTTGAGAAGGTGTAGGGGACGGCTGGCCACGCTTTTTAATTGTTGGTTGTTAACGGAGTTTGATGAACTTTTCAGGACAGCTCGGCAACGATACAAGGAACAACTAATTGAAATTTGGGGCCGATCCTTGCGTACTAAAGCCCGGAATGTCGTTTTAAAAAAAAGACATTTAGTTGCATAAGACGCTTTTATCAGCATTTCTTGTTTATTATGTCAAAATTCTAATCATCCTCTTATACATTAACTCTTCATCCTTAAATCTTTTAAAAAAAGTTGAATTTTCGAAAAGGTTTCAAAAACAATAAACACAACATAAAAGCCTTTCCTACCTAGACCGTAACATAAACAGGCTAATTTTCAACCTATTGACAACAAATTCTTTGTTTTAACATTCCACTCTCCTACGTTTTTCTATGTGTACCTGAATCTGTTATTGTAAACCATGCAAAAAATCTTAGGTTTCATCTCCAAGTGTTAATCTAAAAATATGCAACACCATGCAATATCACCACAGCACCTCAATGATAGGGATTTAGAATTTTTTTCTATTTGCCTGGTATCCCTTAAACACCTTCAGGCTAGCCTCTTTTGTCAGTTTGGAATTTGGAGAGACGTTCTACTGATTAAATATGAACCTGTAATCTCCCTGCGCAAGTATTTTTGGATATGACTGTGACAATAATGGGCGTATTATCTTGATAAGGAAAGAAGGAATAAGATCATATGATATGAACATGTACCATGACGGAATGCCTACCCCAGAGGATTCAAAATATAGATAGAAATGTCGAGTTGTGGTTAAGATAATGAGACGTTACAACTTCCACTTTGATTGATGTATTTCTCGTAATCACTGATAAATTTCTTAATAAATACGTAAATAAAACTGACAAGGAGGAACAATTAAACAATAAGCAAAAGAATGTTCATTACTCCTCATAACTTTTCAAATATAAAAAAAACATGACTTTTCAGTGCTGAAATTTCAATTCCAATAATCATAAAAATATCATGAAAAAATAAAAAATGATTGAACCCTGTTTATAACACTGTTGTATTGTTTGTTTTTCTTTTCAAACAGTTGCAACTTACCTGTCATCCGTGTAGCCATAGCTAGCACCTTGCAGGGCCAATCTATTTTTATCTGTTCCCATGACCTTGGCAGCAACAGCATTCATCTTGTGTTCCATTTTCTCACCTTTGTGCACATCCCAGGTCACCTGAATACCAGAATTGATTAATATCTTAGCTTAAACAGGTGCCTCTATTCTCGTTTGTCTTTAGCCGGGTCAATGAGCGTGCAATGCCGAGGCTCAGTTCAACTGTTTCTTCAACGTGTATCGAAAGCGACCATGACCAATTCGCTGTGGTCACTATATTTGGCACACAACATTGGAACGAAAGTAGGCCGCTATCTAAACCGGATTAACAACACTATAGGTCGTATGGTCCGGGCTAAAAGACCCTCACCGTGCGTTGTGTAGTCCAGTCCCCGATGTAAATCCAGGACTATGAAAGAACTATGAACCCTGATCCTCCCACAGAACAACTACTGCCTGTCTGGAGAGTCTATCCTGTCTCTCTGAAGTGAGTGGTCAACATGCTTGGAAATAAATGCCTCACAAAATCTTAATGACACGTAGTTCAAGTACACATTCCTTTAGTTTTATGCGATGAAGACCATTTTTCAAGGAAATCGGCACGGTTCCAGCGTGCATTACAAATGCAATATACGGTCTAATTTGTAAGGTATACATGGAGAATATCTCACTATCATTGTAACCGAGGCAGACCATTTTTGTCTAAATGATGTAAATCTTATAATCGACCGTAGTTCATCACAAACCTTGGCCCGGTTTATGTAACGTTTAGGTTATGTTTAAAGAATACAAACTTGTTACATTTTCACCTATTCATACAAGATATCTTTTCAACAAAGGTCTCCTTTTCGTCTGCCGAAAGCTTGAATCATGGAAGTGTAATCGTGTAATGTTGCCGCAAAGGTACCATCGACGAAATGTTGTGGTGACCGATTGATTGAAACATTCTGGAATTTTCAAATCAGACTGAAGTAATATATCTTATAAAACGCATGTGCATACATTCATCTGACAACACCACTAGAGAAGAGTGACTGTGTTATCCCACATGCTGACACTACCCGTTTAATTCTTATCAGTAAACCCAGTTGAATACACAGCATTACATAACGGACTGTTCTTCAATCAGTACAACAGAGGTTTTTATGCAGACAATTCCTATTTGGAACTTTTCATGTTACAAGTGTTACCTAAACTATTTAATATTGTCTATTCTTTTTGACCGGCATCAGGAAGTACACCAAATATTGAATAGCGCCTGGATGGATACTTTCTCAAAGTTGATATGAAAGGCCTGTAGAAGGAAAAGCATTGCACATTTTTATTCTGTGTAATTCACAGCGTTGTCGGCTTCAACGTGGTGCATATGCCTATGGTTATAAGCTTCCGTGATTCCTGTGGTTATATATATATATATATATATATATATATATATATATATATATTGGAGTTATATCAAATAAAATCCTATTATGATCAAGTGCATGACTCCTTCAACAATTAATATCGGTTCGTGGACTTAATATTGCAGACAGTTTTTTCTTTCAGCAAAACTAACATAGGAAATCCATTTCTCACTGGTAGGGTGATAAAAGTGTCTCACCTGGAACCGTAACAGAGTACCATTGCCTCCTTTGGTTTAATAGAGTACAGTCTATAACCAACTTTTTAACTGTAAATAACTTATTTAGTTTCTTCAAAGCTGCTTTGTTATACTTAATGATTTTTCATTCTATGCCGTCTTGTTGTCTCTTTCTTCTATAAAACGAAAAAAAAATCACATTTCCTTCTCTCTAGGATCCATTTCTTCCAGATCATGAACGTACGCATTACATTAAAATTTAGCAACATACATGAATTAATAAATCATTAATGGGTGTGGTTTTGGGTAGATGACTACTGCATAATTAGAGAACCTGTTTTATTTCGATATTTGAAAATTATATTTTCTATCATTATTTAATGTGGTTACGCATTAAGACTGATCATTTTGATTTTTAGTTCCCTATGTCTGATATTTATACAAGAAAATATTTAAAACATGGGGAAGTGTACTATTTCATTATAAAAATGTATCCATTTTTTAAATTATGATTTACATGAAATTTACGAACGTGTCATAGATTCATAGATGCCACATATATATATATATATTAGAACATTATTTTTTTCTGAATAGGGAAAATAATGACTGTTCATATTAATTGATGCACAGCCCCCCCCCCCCCCTCAAATTTGATAAGATGACGGGTGACCATTTACTTATGATGTTTAAATTACCATATATAAAAAATCAATTTTCATACAACATTCATTATTAAGAAGTACGATGCCGCCGCTGAAAGGGACTTTGTGTGACTAAACCGGGGATCACGTGTCATGTGTGTGAAGTAGTTCATTCGTGAGTTGCTTTGTGTACCAATCTGGCTTTTGCTCCATGATTAAATGTGTTCTGGTCTATTTAGATTTTCTTGTGTGGTAAATAGCGACAAAGATGATAAAGCCGCACGGTGAGTTTAAAAACTTGTTTTCAATACCTGTCATTTACTAGTGAAGTCTATACACCTTGTTTACTCTACAGTACATACTGCGTTATACAGAATTCTTAAATGTATTCTCCATGTCTCGAGAGGGAGCTCATGCATTGCCAGTTATATGGCAAACAACGAGCCTTCTGGTTTTTACGCAAACATTTTTAGGTAAGAGGGAAGACTTTGAAACATTCGCTGAATGATTCAGTTCGTGCATGCTTGTAAATGATATTACGGACGAGAGTAAACTCGTGCATACATTTGTGGCTAGTATGGGAGGTAAACTTTATAAACTAGCACGTGACCTTTGTGCACCTGAGAAATTGTGTGAGAATTTTCAAATATATTGTTGATAAACATGTTGATTACATGAATCCTGCACCGAATGTGATATCTGATCATTGTGGATTCAACAGATGTGTACAAAGACCTGACCATGGCATTAACTCTTTCATTGTCAGTCTCTAAGCATTTAGCTGAGACTGTAAATATTTATACAATCTCAAGATGTGGTTACGTGACAGGTTTGTGGCTGGCCTTCAAAGAGAAGCAATACGCAGACGCTAATTACAGGTGAACGAAGATATAACTTTTGCATAAGCTTATAAATTAGGCACTGCATATAAACTCGCTAGAAATAAGGCAAAGGCCATGTAGCTGAGTTCTAGAAGTACAATGAATGCTTTTCAGACAAAACTGCATCATGGGGAGAAGAAAACCTCAGACATCTGGTCAAGGACCTTCAGGTTAAAGACCTTACACTCGCATTTGTTGTACTTCTACTAAGCATAAAGTTGATGATTGTCCATGTCGTACTAAAACTTGTATTGCTTGTGGTCGGACACATACAGAAAGCTTGTCCAATGGGCCTTTTCCCAATAACTAATTCCGTGTGGTATTAGGTGCCCATTCCAAGTGGATTGAAGTACCAATCATGAAGACAATAACTTCAACTTATACGATCAATAGATTGCGCAAACTGTTTGCACAGAAAGGACTTTCAGAGAACTGTGTAACTTAGAATTGTAGTCAATCTACGTCCAAAGAATTCAAACCTTCAAAAAAAAGAACAAAATTAGGCACACATTAATTGCTCCATGACATCTGGTTTCAAACGGACAGGGGAAAGGATTGTTGGTAACGTTTAAAAACTCGCTGAAGAAGATGTCAAATTAGGATAGCAACCTTTATGAGAAACTGCAAAGATTTTTATAGTCGTACAGAGCAACACCTCATGCATAAAGGTAGAACACCGGTAGAACTGCTTATGCATAGATCTTTGCGCACAAAACTATGGGCCATGAGGCCTTCGTCAGATGCGTTTGCGGCACCTAAAGAAAATGTTGAGTCACAAACACGACTTTACTTTATTTGCCAGAAACTATTGTGTACATGGACCTCGCTGGATTGCTGTTACGACCTTGAACAACATGGTTCTAGAAACTATCGCGTTGCGTTTGGAAAAGACATAGCTTTGTGCTCAGCTTTGTGCTCGCTACGTGGATACATCGCAAACTCTGGTACCAAATGCCTTGATCAACCGCAGACGTTGCCAAGAGAGGAGGATGTGCATGTACAACTAGAATACTCAAGCACCAGTACTGGACTTCCCTGTACCAGTTACTACCAAAGATTCAGATCTCACGCCTGAACAATGTTCCGTTATTCGTAATCCGGTGCGCGAAAGAAAAAAACAGTGAGGTTCAAAGACTTTGTGTAATAATGTGTCATACGTGTTGTTCCATGTGTCTTAATATCAAATTGTAAGTTTATTAATTATATTAATGAATTACTGCATGAATTGTCTCTTCCTTCTTTGAATCGATTTAAATGTATCACATTTCCTTTTCTATACGATCGGTGTCTCCCTATTTTCGGAGGGGATTTAACATCTCAGTTTTTATCAGTTATTCCAGATTATGACTGCACGCACAGCATTAAAATTTACAAACATGCATGAATGATAGGGTTGCATTCCTTGCATGACTGCTGCATACTGGGAGATTCTTTTTATTTCGAATTTTCTAAATCTTATAATTTAATGTATTAACGATTTTGAACTCATCTAACAAACCATCTAGCCAAATAAACATTAGAACCTTCCTATTTGTGTGATTTCTTCGTTTATATTCAAACGTGCATCCGCCATGTTCGGCAGTTATATTGATGCATTAGCCTTTCATACTTCATAAAGTGCTTGCTAATATTTTCATACCTATCTTTGTTTTGTTAAACTGGCGATTTTTCCTTAATCTGAATACATTCCACTCATTCTTAAGATTAGAAAGGAGTGTATCATATCATAATAATCGCATTCTAATACCTTCCGGCTTGGCCAATCAAAGCTTAAGAAGATATTTAATTTGTGTCTGGTTCTCCTTATCTATTCTCTGATTTCTGTAGTGTATTGCTGTATCCCAGGGTTTTATTCAGTTAGTTATACATAATTTCATTTTCCTCTCTGACCGTTAACATTCATGTATTGAATCGTACTCAGGAATTTGTCCCTTTAAGCACCGTATGATTAATCATCTGACTGGGTTCCCGATAAATAAACGTTTCCTGAAAAAAAAATGATGCGAAGAGCACATGGAAGTACCCAAGAGAAGATATGTAGTCTTCCCGAAAGATAATCATACCCCTAAGAAAATACACCTGATTTTAATGGAATCAAAAATGGATAAAATGGGCGTGGCATATGAGCGCAGGCAGATTAGATAGGAAACGGATATAACCAGCTTTCTTAGCGGCCAGGAGAATATAACAGCAACTCTCCCAGGAGACGCTTGGGGGCAAATTTATTACAATTAATTAAGCAATTAAAGGAAAAGTACCTCTCAACCAACTTTCTAAAGTAATATTGAAATTATTAAAGCTTTATTTACGATTTCAGTAAAATAAAATAATGTTTGGGCACGTGTTCCACGAACGACTTGAGATGGTGACCGACTGTTTGAAATCAATGTGAGACCGCGCATGGTTATGTAATATATTCCAGGTTTGGAATGAAATATAATTGTTCATTGTTTTCCAATCCCTTAACCTTTCAATGAATAAAATGTTCCATGTATTATATCGCACAGAGATTAGCCATGGCTATCAAAAAATAATAAACCATGTAAACATTGAGGTTTGCTTTGTATATCAGTAAAACAAAGTGCATATAATGCGTACTTTTTCAGATTAGACATTATGTGGCCATGTCAAAATACCTCATTTAGGGAGCCGAACTGTACCCCAGTATGACCTGACTTTTTCCGTTGTGTTTCGGTTGCAATGAACAATCTGCTGCTTTGGGACTACTTGAAGTATTAATTTTCTAAAACTAAGAAGATTTTCCATATTTTGGCACCAGAAATATTTTTGATAAAACATGTTTCAAAATTCATAAGCGTTTCAATTAAGTTTTAAATATTTTAACAAAATCAGTTAATTCCAGCACAAATAATGCACATACAGTATATGCTAATTAGATTGGGCTTTCAAACCTTGACCGTCACCTCTGGCCACCCCGTGCACGTGCATTAATTAATCACCTGCAACTCACTTTTGGCTGACTGACTCTGGTGAGGGCTTAGGGTACACAATTTGACAGGCCTGTGGCAGGGCAGCAGTTAGTTTACAAACATCAGGTCAACACATCGTAGTGTTTAATGAATAGAAATCACCTTTTTCCATAAAATACAACCAGCGACCCAAAACGTGCTCAAGGGCATTAGATCAGTACAATATACAATATTAAGTAAACCTTTTATTGCAAAAACATCTTTAAGGAAATTTGACAGTCCTACTATCTTAATATCCTCTATAAATTCCAATCAATAAACAGTTATAAAGGTAAATCAACTCTTTTATATGTTAAATGTTAAATGGCAGTATATTTAAAGACAAATGTACCTGTTATGATGAATCCTTTTAAGACTGCTTAGTATAGCTCGGGACTTCTAGTAGCCTAGTGGTAGATCAAGGCATCGGAAATCGGAAAGTCAGGGTTTCGAATCCGGTTCCACATTCTTTAGTTACCGTTGGCCATACCCTCATTATGACTGATAATTGACAACCCAGACTATTACCTGGATACCAGGTCTTTTCAGCTGGACTACTGCATGTATTGATTACTATCGGTGTTTCTATTTACATTAGTTCGTAAAAGCCATGTTGGACGCCATAGGAACATCAGCATCACCCAACTCTAAAATATACAATGATACAACTTTGCCGATGTCACAAAAACTTAACAAAAGATGTTAGATTCCCACCTAATTACATAATTACATAACTACATCAACCGTCCGTCAAAAGATCAGCTTTGACGATTGCGATAGCATGAAAACATGTTTTTATTTGTAACTAACCATTTTTGTAATGAATACTTTATATATATATGTATATATATATATATATATATATATATATATATATATTAAATAAGGGGTATAGCCGTGTTAGTCTGTAGTTGAAGCGTAGGTAAAGATAAAAAGTGACGCCTTTTAGATAGACTAACTTGTTTATTAACACACGAGCTTTCGAAGAACACGGGCTTCTTCGTTATGTGGTAATTAAGTGACGTTCCCACACCTGCGGGCCCTCGGTGTGTCATCATTACCAAATTTGGGTCTAAAAACCGAAGAACCCCCCAAAGACGCAATCATTTGTGAGTGGTACAAGGCTGTGGGCCTTCCTTTAAGCCTGGAGAGTGCTCACTCTGGGTGGGAACCGGCCGTGAAAAACTCACCGCCCTTGCTGGCCTCGCTTGACCTCCCGGCTTTGAGCCCTGCGCTATACATTTGAGCCACAGAAGCCGATTTATTCTTTAGCACACGTAATATAGCCAAATGGGTGCGTTAAAACAAACATGTAAAAGTCCCTACTTTTGACATACCGTGATGTTCCCATAGCTGGTTTTAAATTATTGATAGAAGCATTGATGACAAGAGTAATACAAGAAGGAAACGTTAAATTAGTATACAACTTCATATATCGGCATGGCTTTTATCGGCTCTGTCTGATCTAATGCATGAGCAAAAAATTACGTTTATTGTTTATGATATGTCAAATTATATTCTTTTTATACTTGTTGGGTAAATTGGTCTTTAATTCATTGGAACATGAATCTTTTCAAAATTTGTGTAGAATGCCCCCCTGACTATTTTATATCAGTGTCAAAATGAAACCCGACACGGTAATGCGTCTGTGCAAAAAGAGGTCCCATTTTCCAATATATTGACGTTTGTTTAAGAAATGGGATGTGTGTAATTTTTTTGTGTGAGGTCCCATTTTCCAATATATTGACGTTTGTTTAAGAAATGGGATGTGTGTATTAGATCCCCGTATAAGTCGTTTACAAATGTGAGGTCTTAGACGATTGCCAGTCATTTACAAAAAATATTGCATAAATATGGTGGGATGATCTTCCTTTTACACGAATACAAACAAAAACTGCAAACATTGGAATCGGACACTATAATAAAATACCAAGTATTTCTTTACTTGTATCAGGGGTGAGTATCCTGGTATGAACACGGTACATATTTATGGATGCATGATCATCTACTCACTTTATCTTACAGACTAAATATTCTTGCATGTAATTAAATATCTCCTTTTAAGTGATCAACACCGCGTAAGTCAACAGTAAAATAACTCTCAAATTATTATTTGATGGAAACGACTCGTCCTTTGCCAGCATATTATATAAATGGTTAATTTTTTGGTCCTTTCTGGCCCAAGGTTCAGTTTAATATGATTCAGTCACAAAGGAGTCTTAGTCATTTCCAGATCTTTCTCCTCTGTTTGTTTTATATTCATGCACAGAATCAGCGTTCGGAGAGTAGTCACCGTTCCTTTTATTCAAATGATGGACATCCAAGAAGAATAAATGTAAGGTCCTTTGCTTCTTTCGTATCCTAATTGCGTGTCAAATATTGTTTATTATAAATCTCCGGTTTAAATCTAAATGCAGCGCACGGGTCTTATACAATATACCTTATGTATACCGTTTTCTCAGGAATGAAGCATTTAATGACGTCCACAAGGCTATACAGGTTGGGTACCATGCATATCAGCCAACTTGTGAACTTAAGACATTGAACAGGGACCTGAATATCTGGTAAACTAGAGAATACTACAACATCAGATTCTTACGGTAAATCTGACACGTATTCAATCTCTGCTCCTAAAAGGCTTCCTCATATTTGAGTCCACATGTCCATCATTTATAGGAAATCATGGAGTGTAACAAATTTGAACAGATACTTCTGAGGAACCTGTACATGATAACCCATAAGATAAATAACATGTTGCTTGGCAAAGGACTTCAAAATCGTTCATGCAGCTACTTTTCTTTAACTTGATGGTAATAATAATTTTCATATATAATGTATTAAGAGTAAAACAACAAAATGTTCTGAATAACTCTATTATGCATCCTTTGACAAGAATTATAATTATATATTTATTAATTTGGATTATTTCGAGTTTTAAGGAATCCCTGATTGGCTCTAACATTCATTTAATTGATAGGAGCTTTATAATATGGTTAATTTTATTCAATGGATATTTGTTAGTGTCAGATATGTCAGTGAAGCAACGCATGTCCCTCGCATGCAGACTGTACATACTATATCTTTCTCCAAAATAGTGCTATGTGGCTATGGGGGCATTAAAAATGCCTTTTAAAATGTTTCCTTATTCCAACTGACATTTCTGAATTTATAATGTTTCCAATTTTATGCAGACCCCTCATTGTTTCATATTTGGTTCCCTTGAAATCTTGAGTTAAAGGGATCTATCACATACCACATCTTTAACATGTCCATAAAGTTATACATGAAGTATCTGCCACTATTTTATTTTAAATCCGATGGCATACTCCTGTACAAAAGTGGATATACACTTGCACGACCAGTGGTACAAACCATAAATTAATACACAATACCTGGTAGCCGTTTTCATGGTTTACTTGTTTCCAGGTTCCAAGCAGCTTCTTCTTTCACATTTCTTCTCCTTGGTTAGGTGTTGTCGTTCATGCTAAATATAAGACCTCTAGTCTTGCTATGGTAAAGATACACACGTATATTGTGTTTTTTTTTAAAAACACAATGTATAAAAAGGTTTGATGGTAAGTGCGTGGATTTACATATGGATTTTGTGATCAAATTTCGCATAAAAAGCTTTCTATTCAACGCTTTTAAGTAACAGCGTGAGAGAAAGACATAGTGCAATTTTTTATATACCTTTAAATAACTTGCTGTAAAGTTTAACTGTTAGATATGTGAAAGAAGGTGCTACCTATTTTGTCATTGTTGGATGGATATAAACGACAAGGGTACATATGTTTGAAGGAAGAATTAGATTAAACGATTTATTTAAGAAAAATTACTTAAAACGTTTGTTTGTCCGCCATTCTGGTTTAATAAATCAGATTTTCACAACAATGATATTTCTTAATTTCTCGTTTTCGAAGTGTCTTTGTTTTGGTTAAACTATATTTTTTGGTAGTAAATTGCCCTGCAGGATGGCATAAATATGAAACTGAACGTCTGTACCTGAACACCACGTATCTAACATGAGATACCATGGAAACATGCAATGACCATGGCGCCACCTTGGTGAAGTCAAAAAGACTAGAAAAGACAAACTACCTGCGTTGTGTATACCCAGCTTTATCAGCTCCGTTTTGGTCTGGCAGAAACGACTTTTTGCAGAGTACGTTACAAGAGATATCATATTTAACCAAATCTGTATATAAAATTCCAATTTTGCCTCAACTTAAAATTCCACAACCAGATCCAAGGTGTTCAGATAAGAGTTAATGTGTCAGCCTCTTTGTAACATGCAGGAATTCATGTATCTCCTCTATGTATTATCTTCAGACAGCAAACAAATTGTTCTGTTTTTACACTACATAACAGCACACTACAGAAACGTACTGCAAAACTCACCAGTATGACCACTTGAAAGAAAGATAAATAAATACATAGAATTGAAATTAGGTGTAGGGTTATATTGCTGTTTATTGAGAAAAAAATATGGTAGCCAGGCCAAGCTTACTTAAGTGTTGAAAAAGTAACTATTAATGCTCTATACTCGTACGAAATAAACTGTGCATTTCTCGGGTACATGCTATATGGTATATGTTTTAATGGCGTAAGAATCAGGATAAGAAAAATAAAGTCTAATCATAAACAGAATGTTTGTCAGTCTCCTAGCAGGTATATAGGACAGGTATGAATATGACATTGTTCTTTTAGGTGAAACATTCTCCTTCACTTGGAAAAAAGTATCTTGAATAAATAGATCTCTGCCAGTAGGGTCTTCGTTCTTCAAATTTCGCGCGTGTGTGTGTTTGTTGGTGTGTGTTTGTTAACAAAATAACTCACGCAATCATGAACGGTATCTCATGAAATTTTCAGGGTATCTCGGGTATCTGGCACAATAGTTTTTCTGGTGATACCATTTACATTATAAATACTGAAATGTTTTAATCGGTCAAATCAATGCTAGTCTTTACGCTCATCATTTACCGAATGAAAACCATGTAATAATTTTAATTCCACTGTATGCATTCGTAATCGTATATTTTTTAAGCGACAGTGCTCAATTGCCTCAAAGTAAGTTAGTTTAATGCAGTGGTCGTCTGATCAGCCAGCGTGATCATTTGGTGTTAATATTAATAGTGATGCTGCAGGCTGAGCTAATACCGTGGGCTTAAAATTTCGTGTTATTTTGTGCAAAACGCAAATTTTGGGGATTTTTTCGTGGTAATTTAATAAAAGAGTTGGCAATTTATGGCATATTTATATAAAATATATACAAAATAAGGACGAGAAATATACAACTAATGTACCTCTGATTCGACTGAGATGCGTATCAGTTTATTATAAGGTGTGCCTGTGACTGTCCGACATCCATCCGGGTGCGTTCACCAAGCCGAGATATTAGTCCTTTTAGTCTGAGCCTGAGGTTTATGCACTTAGGATACTTGGCCAGCAAGCTTTCACTCAAAACGAAATGTAACAACATTGACTCTGTGTACTCTTCACTTGGTGGGCATATGTTTTTCTAGCAACGGATACTTGGCTAAGATAAAATATCCTTATTGTCATAAGAGATCAATGGAACGGGAACAAAGAGGACGTTGAATGATCTATTATTTAATAAGAGTAGAGTGACTACTGCATACTTGGAAAATTATTTTTTTTTTATTTTGAAGTTTGTAAATCTTGTTTTCTGTTATTATTTAATGTATTTCAAATGCAGACTAATCACTTTGATTTTTAAAACCCTGCGTACTTTTATATACGTGTAGTTAGCTATACATAATTTCTTTTTCCTCTCTAACCGTAAACATGTATGTATTAAATCATACTCACTGAGTTATCCTTTCAGATATCGTATGACTAAACAGTATTACTAGGCTCCCTAAAATTAACGTATCACGAAAAAAAAACACGTACGGTGCGTAAGTCTCATGAAGGCTAATAGAACTCAAAAGAAGATACGCAGTCTACAGGGGAGATAATTTAATCCCAGGAAGAAAAGACCTGATACTCAGCAAACCAGAAAGGGTAAAAGGGCGTGGCATATGAGCACCCGGCAGGTTGGAGAGGAAAGTGAATATCATTAGAAGTCAGGTGATTAGGCCTGCAACCATCTAAGGAGACGCTTACGTGCAGAATTATAACAGAATCAGTAAAGAATTAGGAACAAAATACCTCTCAATCCCTTGTCTGATGTAAAATTGACATTGTTACAGTTGAATATTCGATTTAAGAAAATGGGGATACTGTTTTGGCATATGTCCGACGAACGACTTGGCATCCTGACCGACTGATTGAAGTTAATGTTAGATCATGTGTGGTAGATCATACGTATTGTATTGTAAATTGATTTTACTGTCTGAAAACCAACATAAATTTATTTGAACTGTAAACAGAACATACTTAGACTATGCTTTACATTAAAGTTTTAATGTAGGAAATCTTCAAATTATATATTCATGCAGGAAACTGAAAATCTTAACCCTGACTTATAATTTACCCTGTCATGCATATTACAATTTACTAATAACAAATTTATGGATAAGTTTATTTAGCATGGACTCTCCTGAAGATAGGAAAATGAAAAACATTTTATGAATTTCAATTAAGAACATTCCAGAGATCTTTTGACAACCAAACAGATAACAGATAAATACAATGTAAAAATGCCAGCCCACTGTATGGAGCACCCTGACTATACTTTATTGTATTGGACTGGGGGGGGGGGTCATAAAATATGAATTCTACCGGAAATATATGGGAGCAGATACTGTGGTAGTGCACTTTGCCCACTCACTCTGTCCCTGGAACGCAAGTATGTATGTAGTAAAAATCAACAACTTAACGCAAGTTTATCTTCGGCGTAAATTAGAACCTGATCTTATACGGTGAGAGCAAGCCGGTACATCAGTTCCGCGTTATCGCGGCAGACAGGTGTGTGTTTACGGTCGTGAGCATATTATCACTGATAATCCAAGGCTCTACCCAAGATCTGACAGGATAGTACTTGTTTGGTTTCTGGTGCTTGGACGGTCGGTCCAAATGCTGGCAGAAATGTATTGATGTCAAGCTAAATAAATATAAATAAGCTTGTAAAGGTTTCCTTCCATTACGTTACACACATTTGAGTTTTACTAGTGGCTCCTATAAGTCTTTTCAACGAGTGCCTCCGTTGTTTTCTATTAATGAAGAGAGACGTGCCGAACAGATAATCCTCGACAGTATGTGCAGATCAAGTAAGATAATTTGATGCTATAGCAGAGTCATCTCATATTTTTATTGCCGAGGACGTTTCCTTATGATAAATGCAACAGTACCTTGACCTTTACTGTGAACAATATGTATTATATTTATATGAGACAACAGGTGGAATTTATTTTCTCAGTTGCAGAAAATATGTCTGCAGTACTCACATTTTACTTTTTGCCTGGACTCTATATTTCTGATCCTTTCTGAATATTTAATGGAAGTTATATGAAGTCTATCAAAATCACATATGCAAAGATTGAAATTACCTGGTTCCCATATGCCCAGTCCCAGTTGTCAATAGTCATTCATAGTAGGGGTCCGAATACCTATTTTTATTGTATAACGTTGGGCTAATAAGTAAATACGCTTCATGTTTCTTAATAATGACTTTATGTCAGTAACATATATTTGGGAGAAAAATGATGATTGCAGAAAATTCAGTTCAGTTCAAACCAGATTTGATAATACGATTTCCGATCTCTTTAACTACCAATCAGCTGATAGAGGTCTCCTACAATTCTAATCAGCGAAATCTTTTGAAAAGAACAGGGCCGGTTGTTGGAGCACAACCCTCCCCTTCCCCGTGCGCCTAAAGTACATTCCCAGCAAGGACAAGCCCCTTGGTTTTGAATAGATTATATAACAACCTAAAATATATCTTTAAAGCTTTCTTCAAATGCATTTTGCATACCACCAGCTGTCTTAAACGGACTCTCAATTAAAGGTACATGTCATTGTCTTAAAATCTTTCATTTTAAAATTTTTCATATGAAAGAGTGGATATGTCTTTGTTACTGGTTATTGATTGAATTATATTTAGGATATTAAGGTAGATTGACATTGCCATGATATGTTTTTTCCAAGCTAGTGTCTTTTTTAGGTGCAGTGCATAATTATGAAGACTGAATAAGTGTTATTTTTTTTAATTATATAAATAAAAAATATATTTCCAACATTAACAATGTCATTATGGCCATGAAATCGCGTACATGCCATGTGTGGTAGAGATGATTTATTTAAAGTCTGGCAAAATGTACCCATATCAGGGAAGCATTTCGAAAGACTAGGACAGTACACTAGGGCTAAAGAGAAAACGTTATGTTTTGTGTAATCATTTGTATATTGATCACATAATTTTATGGTGTAACGGTGGCGCTTTTGCGACCCCTGGTACACGCAGATACGTTCAAGAAGACTTCAATAACGCATAAACAGCTACGCGTCAGAACACTTCACCATGAACGATCTGCAGTGAACCACATACTTCTGTCTTGAAATCAGCCATAGTCAACCCTTAGTCATATCACGTTTCAGACAATACATGAGCCACGAATAGATCTGATCTGGAATAGTACTTTCGATCCACTTTGTTTTACTGATATACAAAACAAACCGCAGTGTTTACAAGGAAATGATTATTCTTAGACATGTGCTGATCTCTGTGCAAAATATGACATGAAGGGCTTTATTCATTGAAAGGTTAAGGGAAGAGAAAACATTTGACAATTACATGTTATTTCAACCCTGGAATATAATACGTATGATCTACCACACATGATTTACCATTAAATTCAATCAGTCGGTCAGCATCCCAAGTCCTTCGTGGTACACGTGCCAAAACATTACCCCATTTTAACAATGTCAATCTTCCATCAGACGGTGGCGGGGGGGGGGGGGGGGAGTAGGGTTGGGTTGAGTGGTTGAGGGGGTTGAAAGCATATCAGTCGAGCCAGAGGTGCATAATTTGTATATGTTCTCGTCTTTATTTTGTATAGAGTTGATACTGAAAAACCACAATTTGCCAATAAATAAATTACAACGAACATAAAATCTCTAGGCTTTGCATTTTGCACAATAAAACACGAAATTTTAAGCCCACAATATTATCTGAGTCTACAGCAATACTATTAATATAATCACCAATTATCAACACTGTCTGATCAGATGACTACGGTATTAACAAACTTACTATCAGGCAATTAGGCACTGTCTTTTTAACAATAAATTATGACTACGAATGTATTAAAAGGAATTAAAATTATTACATGGTTTTCATTCGACATATGAGGAGAGTATAGACTACGCATGCTTTGACCGATTAATACGTTCCAGTATTTATACTGTATATGGTATCACCAGAGGAACTATAGTGGTAAGTTATTAAATGTCCTGATATTTAGTACTCTATATTTAGTGTACATGTAATATTTCTAATCTAAAGTGTTATACAAAATAGATATAGGGTATGAATAACATGGTAAAACGGTAAAGAAAATTTAACAAAATGTACCTCTACTCTGGTCTCATATTCTCTCAAATAGTTACTCGTAAAATTTACCTTACAAAAGCACGTATGATAAGCAGAGCTCACGAAAGCTAATAATAGCACAGAGAGGAAAAGGCGAATGATGCGCAGTCTACCCGGAAGATAATTATTTCCCTAAGTAAATACACCGGGATACTTAGAGAACCAGACAGGGAGAAACGGGCGTGGCATATAAGCTGTAGGCTGGTTTGAGGGGACACTGAATATAATTAGCTTTCTTAGAGGCCGGGAGATTAAGACAGTTACTGTCTAAGGCGACCCTTACGTGCAAAAATATGACAAGCAATTAAACAATGAAAGACAAGGTACCTCTCAGCCTGTTTAAGTAACATTGATGATTCGATTTAGGTAAAATTCGGTAATATTTTTGCAGTTGTACCAAGAACGACTCGGAATCCCGAGCGGCAGATTTAAATAAATGATAAATCATACATGGTTGGGTACCACATTCCTGGGGTGAAATAACATGTAATTGTTCAATGTTTTCTCGTTCCTTAACCTTTCAATGAATAAATTGCTTCATTTTATATTTCGCCGATAGATAAACCAATGACTAGGAACAATTATTTCCTAAAAACACCGCGAGTTATCAGAAAACAAAGTGCATAGAACCTACGATTCAAGATTGGATCTGTTCGTGGCTAATGTATTATCCGACATATGAAATGACTAACCGCTGCCTATGGCTGATATGCTCTGATGACGTCTTCTAGAAAGTCTCTGTTTGGGTCCCGGGTTTATATACTTTAATCATTATACAAATAATAATTCTCTCAATGAATAGCGTACATTTCTGGTCGGTCAAAATACCACCTTTGGATGGGTCTTTATATTGCCTATAAACATTACCACCATTACCACAAATGGCAGTTAGGTAATATCCTTACAATGATAACATTGTCATTGTTAGATATATATTTTAGTTACTTTTCCTTAAAAAAAAATTTTCATTATCAAGCACCATCTTTAAAAACAGCAGCAATGGTTATACTTATCATGACTATGTCATGTAAAGGAATTAAATTCGTAAGTACATAACACCGAATAATATTAACAGGAAATGGTCAGCGCTATCAAGTGAGACTGTCAAAACTTTAGTTCAGGGTATGGTTATTAGTCGTATAGACTGTTGTTATAGTCTATGGGGGACATGATTGTTACATATCCGAATTACAACTAACACAGAACATGGCTGCTCGAACCATTTGTGCCGTACCAGCATATGAGAGGATCATATCATCTGTGCAAGAGCTTTACTGGCTGAAGATCAGAGAAAGGATGGACTTTAGAGCGTTAGCGTTTATTTATCAGTATATTAATGGAGAAGCACCAGAATATTCGCATTCTATATACGATTATATAATTATGGAAGGTCACTTAGGTCACAGAATGATAAAAAAAGCTGCCAGTTTTGAAAGGTAAGTTAGAACAAGCGAGAAAGTCATGATTTCGGTATACGGGGTCAAAAGTCTGGAATGACATCCCAGTATATGTAAAAAACAGTACAACTATTGACATGTTTAAGCTAGATTAAAACAATTTTATTTTGTAAGTCTTACAATCTACAGAACAGCTTTTTATTGTTTTAAAAAACACTATGTGATACCTTTTATTTTTAACTTTTAATTATATACTTTTTCACTATTTTATGTATAATTATACAGTATTCATTGATAAGTTCATATCGTAACATGTATGTTAAGTGCTTATGGCATGATTCAATACATATTTTGAGCGATATATATATATATATATATATATATATATATATATATATATATAATTTTCTACACACATATTCCCATATAAATATATTCACAACAGTTTACAATTACTTGCCTTAATTTGAGGTAATTACAGTATCAGGGTACTCATCTCTTAGATTAAATTTCTCCAGGCCTCATAGGTACTTTTCCAGATCACAAATTAGCAGCAAAACTAAATAATCCATTTTCAAACACACATACGTAAGGTACTTACTCTCACTGGAGGACTAAAGTGGTACATGCTTAAGTAGACACTGGTGATCACGTGATTTGGGATGCAAATTACGCTGGTTCGAGAGCGCAACAGCTTTAAGGGTGATAAATGATTCCCCTACTAGTCTGCTACATGCAGTTTTCTCTAGTTCTGATCCAGGTGCAAGCCTTCACCCAGTTATCCTGGAATTGATTCACACCCAGAAGTTTAATTTTGATTACTTTCCCAAACCATCTGCTCTTAGACAACCCGTCCAATGCCAGCATTTGCCATCAGTGTACAAAAGGCCTTTGCATTCCCTTTCGGTAACTTAACTCGCCTTTTCATTTCGCCTCACTGATAGTATATATTTTCTGACACATGGTCCCGACGTTATAACATACGGTCCATGTTATATAAGTCGTTAGATACATCCGCCATACCTTTTTACAACATTGCTTTCATATAGGATGGCGTTTGATGGCATAAACGGGAAGGTCAACTTATAAAAGCATAGAAACATTCGGCAAATGGGCACTAGTACAGCCACAACTCTTTACCCCTTTCCATGAAAGACATAGTTATTATAAAGATGGTCTTTCCTGACCTTTTATGATGCTGTATTTACAGTATTAAAGCGTTCATGCACTTTGAAAATACCAAAATATCATGACATGTCCACGAAGCGTGATAACAGTTCATGACCCTTTTCCTATCAATGTAATGTTTTCCTGCTCCATAAGGATGCAAATCATCAATTTACAGAAGCAGGATATGAAAAAAGCTGGAGCGTACCAGGAGCGTAACAAGATCACTCTAATTTTTCAACTTATGGACAACAAATTCAATAATTTAAAAATTCCTTACTCATATGTTTACCTACGTGTACAAAAATCTTATATTGTAAACCATGGAACAATTCTTAGGTTTCTTCCGCTGGTGTTATTCTGCAATTATGCTACACCATATTACATTACCCAAGCACCTCCATGATAGATAGTAAGAATTTATTTTCTATTTGCTTTATATCTCATAAACACCTTCAGGCTGGCCTCTTGGATCAGTTTGCATTTTGAACAGATGTTCTGCTGATTTAATATGGCTCTGCAAGTATTCTTGGGTATGACTGTGACAATAGTGGGCGCTCTCGCTTGATAAGGAAAGATTGTATAAGATCATATGATATGGAAATGCACCGTGAGAGAATGCCTACCCAAGATGATTCAAACTACAGATATAAATGTTGAGATTTGGTCGGGATAAGGAGATATTCCAGCTTCCTCTCGACGGGGACAACGATTATTGTTTTCTCTAAACCACTGATAAATTACTAAATAAATATATAAATAAAACTGACAAAGGAAAAAAACGATTAGCAAACGAATATCCATAACGCCTCATAGCTCTTAAAATATGAACAATATGACTTTATCAAAATTTCAAATTCAAATAATCATGAAAATATCATGAAAAATCAAGGATGTTTGAACCCTTACAGGGCCATTCTATTGTATTCTGTACCGAGGACCAGGGAAGCCACAACCATTTTCTCACCCTTGTACACCAAGGTGACCTAAATACCAGAAATGGTCTAATTAAAAGTTTCAATCTTAGCCCGAAGAGGTGCCCCTTATCTCTTTTGTCTTTAGCCTGATCAAAAAGCGTGTAATGCTGAACTCAATTGAACATTCTCTTCAAGAAGTATCAAATGCGACCTTGTCTTATTCCCTGTGGTCATAATATTTGGCAAACATCAGTGGAACGACTGTAACTCGCTATCTAAACCCCACTACATACACTTTAGCTCGTGTTGAACGGGCTTAAAGACTCTCACCTTGCATTGAATTGTCCAAGAACTGTGACCCGCTCATCCTGCAAGAGAACAACAACTTATGTTATCAACCGCTCTGGGGAATCCTGTCTTTCTGAAGTAAGTATTCAACATGCTTGGGAATAAATGTCTCACATTGAAAAACTAGAAAAACACTCAGAGATCCCAGACACCGGCCAAGGCGGCTCATTACTCATATAGGGAACTGTCAGAAAAGCAGCATTTTTCCTTTAAAATATTCCTTGAACAAGAATGTTATTCTTATCAAAATTTAATAATATTTTCCTTCGATCATTGCCGAGCTTTCCTGACATTTTCATCACAATCCTTCAATAACTTTTAGACTATTGCTGCTAACAGACATACAAACAAACCAACGCCCGCAAAAACATCACCCCCGCCGCTTAGCGGAGAAAAAAGAAAATAAGGTAATGTTGAATATGTTTGCAGACTAAAGGTAAGATTTCTTATGTGGGGGATGCAGAATGCATATAAAATCGGTACACGTAACGAAAAATAAAGAAGGCGAAATTCCTCATGCGCGGATCAGGCATGCAGACTGCGTATCCCGCAAAATTATCGCTAAATGCAGTGATTTCAGGATGGAAACATAGGAAAAATGCATGCCGCTGTGCAGGTTCATATGAAACCTCTTAATACGCATTCCGCATTCGGTACATAAGGGTTCTTGCACGTTACTGCTGACTTATTGAGCCCCCTAAGCCGAGGCGAAGCTGTGAGAACCTGAACGAAACAATGGTTTATATTACTTTTGAAAATGTGACAGTCCATACTACGTCTCAACGTTAAAAGACTATTCATAAGTGGAGAACATGTATGTATACCGTTAATTCATAAAACATAAAGAAGTCAATTTGTGATTTAATAACCAGACATAATGTTCTATAAACGGAGTATCAGTTAAATGCATGCAAAATGCAGATTTATATGCAAATACATATGTCATTGATTTTTAGAAACTTACCTAACAAAATTATAATGCACAACAAATCATTTACATTTTAGATGAAGAAGTTGATACCCACTACCACCAGCTGTCAGAACATAAGAAAAATAATGTGACGACGTCATGTTTAAATTAAAGTAGTTTTACTAAAATTATGAAATGTCCGTTCACTTATTATTATGTATGGGCTATATAGTATATTTTATGCCTGGCTGTGTCAAATGTCACGAACATTGTAAAAGCTGAGTTTTTGCATCTTACTGTCTCGTTTCAAAACAAGATGTGACCACATTTATTGTTTGTTTTTTTTTAATTGTAAGATGATTTTAACAAAACAGTCGAATGAATATAATAATAACTGTATATACCCAGCAAGAAAATAATAAGATTGTATTCCTACGTGCGTTTTAAAGATGCCACTGGTCCACCAACAAGTGACGTTGAAAAGGGAGATTTCCAATCTTCGTAAAGAGCGTACTCGAGCAGGCATATCTCGGGCTTTCCAAAGTCGGTGTTTTCGGCCCGTCTCCAGTGGGTGTGAGGATTCGGGGGAGCTTAAGTTAGTTACTTTCTTATTACAACAAGACCCCGGACTATAAAAACAACAAACAACAAACGTGGCCCAAAAGCTGTACGTTGAATAAACGACACCTTTCAGGGATACGGCACGTAAAAGTTGAGTGACGTCATTGTCCTCGATGACGTAGGGAATCGCACTCCAAATTTGGCCATATCGTCATCTGCTATATCCCAGTGTAAAAAATATGCAATAGACCTCCCTAAACACTAGAGCGCATTCCGCGGTTATTTACGCATGGATCGCCCCAAAATGTACTGAATCAATTGTTCCTTGTATCATTGCCGGCCGAGATATCCTGAAAATTTCATTAAACTCCGTTGAAGACTTTATGTGTTATCTTGCACACAGACAAACAGATAACATATAAACAAACAAACATACACTACCAAAAACATAAGCCCGGCCGGTTTGTTTGGCGGAGGCAATTAATGGCATGTCGTTCAAGTACACATTTCCTTTAGTTTTAGGAGATGGAGACCATTTTCCAAGGAAATGCGCAAGGTTGCAGCGTGCAATACGATCGTAAATTATGCAGTAAAACTTGGGTTTCTGTGAAGTTTAAAGTAACGTTTAGAGAATACTAACATGTTATGTGTTTCCATGTTCATATAGGGAACTTTTTATAAATAAAAGTTTCAACAAACGTCTCCTCCTTCATTTTTATTCATCGGCGGAATCAATTTAATTGAAAACGTTTCATTCTGCATCATGATGACAATGTACTGTTGTACCATTCTCTGCCCTATTTAAACATGTACAAATTAACAACACTGAACGGTATTATATTTCATTATAACAATTTATTGATTTTTACCAGTATTAATCACATAAAATTGGCGAACGTGCCATTGCTGTCAAATTTATAAAAGCATATATTAACTACAGTTTCCATTAAATAGAACTTTATAAACGTGTCATAATTGTTTAATTTATATAAGCAAATTAACTAAATTTTCTCTAAGGGCAGGTGGTAAGACTGTGGATGACCATTTACTTATGTTTTTTTATGATTACCATATATAAAAAATCCCTCTTCATATAATTTTCATCAGTAAGAAATATTGTCGTACGCAGGATGTGCCTGATATTTCATATATATATATATATATTCACAGGCATTGGCTGCACCTGATAAACCGTAAATCTTTGCAAAATAATCGGGTAATGTTTAAGCATGGGTACCATGGACGAAATGTTGTTCAGACCGATTGATTGAAACATCTCAAATCAGTTAGGGTAATATATATTAAAACAAGCGTATTTGGATACATTCATCTGACAACACTGCTATACATGAGTGACTGAGATATTCTACATGCAGACACTACCGGTTTTATTCTTATCAGTAGAATTAGTTGATTACACTGCATTGCACAACAGACTGTTCTTCAATCAGTACAACAAAGGTTTTCATGTAGACAATTCCCTTTGGGACCTTTTCATGTTACAAGTGTTACCTGAACTGTTTAATATCATCTCCATTTATGACCAACATCAGCAAGTACACCAGATATTGATTGGATGAATGGATATTTTCTAGAAGCATAAATGAAAGACCCTCGGAAGAAAAAGCTTAGCATACTGTGACTCTGATTGCCCACTGTGCTTCATAGCGTTGTCGGCCCCAATTAGCTGCATATGCCTATGGTGATAAGCTTCCGTGATTGTTGTGGTTATTGGTTTTTTGCCGGGTGTTGATAATACACAAAATCCTATAATGATCATGTGTCTGGTTACTGGACGATGCCTTCAACTGTTAATATTGGTACGTGCATAGAAGTCCGAAATGAAGACACTTTCATGATACTCTGGGTCAGGTCTTGAATAAACGTGCATGCCATATCAATGAGTTCTTTTGTCATGCTCGTGAAATACATGGGCTCAACGTTAGCTGAAACATAATGACTGGCAAGATTGGAAAAGTGGAATATAAAGAGAAGATGCACAATAGATAAAACTCATATGGGACCAGAGTAGAGGTAAATCTTGTTAAATTTCCTTTACCGTATAATCATATCATTCACCCTTTATTCTTATTTTCCATAACACTTTCCTTTTGAAATATTTCTTGTACACTAAATATAGTATACTAAATACCAGGACGTTTAATACCTAGTGATAATACCTTCCCCTTGTGATACCATATACACTATAAATACCCAAATGCATTAATCGGCCAATGCATGTGTAGTCTTTACGCTCCTAATATACCGAATTAGGACCATGTAATAATTGTTATTCCACTTTATACAATGGTAGAGCCAAGTATTTACTTAAGCGACCGTGTGTATTTGGCTGAGAGTATGTTAGTTAACGCATTAGTCGTGTCATCTGAGGAGCCAGACATTTTGCTGATAATATTAACTGTATTAATGTAGACTCAGAAAGTATCTTGGGCTTAAAGTTTCGTATTTTGTGCAAAAAGAATACCATGGGGTATTTTATTGCGTGGTAAAATAATGAAAGTATTGCTCATTTGTAGTTTATTTTATATTAATTATATTCAAAATAAAGACGACAACACATACACCTAAAGCACCTCAGGTCAGACTGAAAATGTTATAAGTTTATCACAGGTGCACAGCAGGCAATCGGCAGTATTCAACAAATAACCTTTCGGGGCCCCAAGCCTATCAAGCTGTGACGGACAGGTGCTCGGCCATTCAACAAATCTCAAGTTCCACACCCAGAAAACCTAAACTCTTACTTGGACAAAGAAGAAAAGAAAACAAAACTGTTCCCAGGGTTTTTATTTTATCATTCAAACCATGTATTCGTTTATCGATTCCTTACACCGCGGAAGTGACAGTAGATTCATTTGACTTTCAACATAACAACTATTTTAAGATTAAAAATAGAGTTCGATTTAAATGGCCAACTAGACGGACACTGTTATCTTCTGAAAGGTAGGCGGACATAATTTGCATTCTAGAGTTCTGTGGTGCTTGTTTACTGCTCATTTATATACAAGCACAGTCGGCAATAATCTGAAGAAGCATCGCTTGTCTCACCAATGGCTAATTATATGCATGTACTGCATGTTTGGAGAGCGTGCTGCTTTACCTGCATTTAACAAAAGAACACACATTTAATATCGTGTAAAATAACGCTTTTTTTTCTTCAGCAAAACTAACATAGGAAATCCATTTCTCACTGGTAGGGTGGTAAAAGTGGCTACACCTGAATTCGCAAGTGGACAGAGTACCATTGCATTCAGTTTAACATAGTACGGTATATAATAAACAGTCTTTCTGTTTACAAATTATATACAGCTTTCTTTAAAGTTGCTTTGTAATACAAAATTATTATTATAGTCTTTGTCGTCTTGTTGTCTCAGCAAGATCCGTTTCTTCATTTTTTGTGGATTTCTCATCCCATTGTCCATTATTCCGGAGTATGACTGTACAGATTACAATAAAATTTACCATCATGCATGAAATAATAAATCATTAATGAGAGGGTGGTATTCGGTGGATGACTACTGCATGATTGGAGATCCTTTTTAATTTCGAAATTTATAAATTTTGTTTTCTATCATTAATGAATGTAGTTACGCTTTTAGACTTGATCACTTTGATTTTTTTGTTCTATGTGTCCGCAAAAATACCATGTACCTGAGAACCTTTCAATTCTTTGTTTTCTTCGTTTATCACCAATCTTGCATCCGCCATATCCGTCAGATTTATTGAATTGTTGGCCTTTCATGCTTCATATATTTTCATAACTATGTTTGTTTTGATGAACTGGCGATAGAGTTTTTCTGATTAGAAAAATCTTAATCGTTCTTAAGATTAGAAAGTAGTGTATAATATCATAATATTCACACTCGGAGATTATTTTGGCTTTGCTAATCAAATCTTACGAAGCTATTTAAAATGTGTCAAGTCCTCCATATCTATCCTGATTTCTGTAGTGCATTGCTTTATCCCTGGCTTTTATTTAGTTAGTTATACATAATTTGTCTTTCCTCTCTACCCGTAAACCTTTATGTATTGAATCGTTCTCACTGAGTTATTCCTTTAAACATGGTAAGACTAATCAGTACGACATGGTTCCAGAAAAATAAACGTATCCTGATAAAATACGTATGATGCGCAGAGCACATGAAAGTTAATAATAATGTACCTTAGAGATAATAAATATCTTAATGAAAATACACGTGATATACATGGAATCAGATAGGAAACGAATATCCTTAGCTTTCGTGGCGGCTAGGAGATTAGGACAGCAACTGTCCTACGGTGCTTAGATGCATAATTATAACAATTGTTAAAACAAAAAAGGCAATATGCCCTTCAACCCACTGTCTGGAGTAACACTGAGACGGTTACAGCTATATTTACGATTTTAATAAAATGAGGTAATATTTTGGCACGAACGACTGGGGGCGTTAACTGACTGATTGATATACATGTTAAATCATATATGGTTCAGTATTATATAATCCAGGGTTGAAACAACATATAATTGTTCAATGTTTTCCTATCCCATTACCTTTCAAAGAAAAAATCTTTCATGTATTATTTCGCCCATATTAGCAATGGCTGAGAAAAATTATTTACTTGTTAAGACTGTGGTTTGTTTTGTATATCAGTAAAACAAAGTGCATATAACGTACTATTCTTTTTTGTGGCCCACGTATTATCTGATTCATAGAATGGCTATCCGCTTGCCATTAGTGAGATCTAGATAGAAATTTGTAGCTAACCGCAAAACCTTATTGATGAAATGTTGGGACTCGTACCTGCTTACTATTGAAGTATTCCTGAAAGTCTCTGTTTAGCTCAGGGGTCGTAACAGGTCACAATATAATACTTTGGTCACGATATGAATAAATTACCAAACATATATTGGTTCTGTTCATCGCTAGTGTACATTCCTAGTCTATCGATATGCCTTCTTTGGATCGGTATACTTGGCCACACTATAGATAAAATGATCTTTGCCACAAATGGAATCTAAGTGATCTTATTGCCGAATTTACATTGTTAATGTTGAATTAATACTTTTTTATTAATATCATTTTTCTTTTTTTTTTTTTAAAAAAAAAAAAACCTGTTTCTTCCTAATGATTATGCACTGCACCTTAAAATGAAATCAGCATGGGTAAAGTGTGTCATGTCTATATCAATATACCTCATTAATATCCTAAATACATTTCAATCCATAAGCAGTAATAAAGGCATATCCACTCGTTTATATATAAAAAATATCAATATACCAGTAGATCTTAGGACACATGTACCTGTAATGCTGAATCCGTTTCAGACTGTTTGAATCATTTTGGAATTCTAGGAGCTTAGTTGTAGATCACGACATTGGAAATTGAAAAGTCAGGATTTCGAATCCGGTTCCACGCTATTGCTGTTGGTAAGACCCACATTAAGATGGATGATTGACAACTGCGACTTTGACCAATGAGTACCATGTCTTTTCAGCTGGACTACTGCATGTATTAATTGCTGTCGGTGTTTTTTAGGTAAAATTAATTTGTTCAAGCCATGGTAGCATGTTGGACGCCCTGTAGCATTTTTTTCAACCTTAATTTGTTCATTGACCATTGTTCAAGAGAAACATATGCCTTGTAAATAACTCCAGCAAAGGCATGCAACCATTGTCATAAGAAAACTGCCTTAATCTAACTAAAATTAAACAAAGATTATTTTTTTCTGTTTCACAGGTTGGAACATTTCGTAGCTGCTCCGATATACAAGAAAACTGTTACCTATGTCCGTGAAATATACAAACACCTGGCCAGCCCGACATCATGATATAAATCCGAGATTATTAGAATGAGAACAACGTTTGGACCAAGTAATGAAGGTTGCTCGGGGAAGTGTGGCTTGTAATATTATCAAACAAAACCGCCTCCAAAGCTTCATTCTCTGAGACTTGCACTCAAAGTGCTTCCTGTCCGGTAAGAACTACAAAACAAGGTTAAAGGGTTCTCACTGCTGTATGGAATCAGAGTTGAACCATAACCTTGGGAACACTACACAAAAATCGCCTGTTGCCCCAAATCTGAATTATTTCTGAATGATTCTTACGACTTTCCTTACGATTATCGATGGTCTGTGTAATGTAAAAGGCATAACGACAATCTTTATATCTTTGGATACATCCAATTGGTCACTTTGAGCCATGTGCAAAAACATTGTTTTCTTTCTGTCCAACTCTCGGTCTCTCTCTGTCTGTCTATTTATCTGTTGGTCTCTCTCTCTCTCTCTCTCTCTCTCTCTCTCTCTCTCTCTCTCTCTCTTTATTTATACATTAACACACGAGCTTTCGAAGTACAAAGACATTCGTAAGGTGGTAATTAAATGGGAAACAGTGTATTTACATGCTGATTGGACATTTAGTAATATTATGACCATGATGCCCTGGTAGGGCGGGGTACAGTGAGTACACATCGCCTCATACGGGAATTCCGCGAAACCGAATGAAGGTCGACGTCATCCATATTATGACGTCACGTCGAAGGGTCGCCTTGTCCAAAGTGCGGCCCCCGTGGTACAGCCCACCATTTCCAATAGTAGTATAGTAAATATAGTATATATATATATATATTAAATATTTAATTGATTTATATACATGTTACTTCTTCCTTTTTAAAAAATGGTTATAACTTTTCCAACAAGTTCAGTAAGGTAACAGAATTTCCAGTGGATATTTTTATGAATTTGAAATCAGTTACCGATGGAAGCGATAATCGTAAAATGTTAATCGTATGGTCGTCGCCCAATATTTGATGCGCGTCCAGCTACGATAGTTGGGAGGGTCGTGCTACCATAGATTGCCGTGAAGTGTAACCTCACCACTAGTACATCCATACACGTATATGCTTCAACAGTTGATCTTTTTATTATAAACATTGTTTGCTCATTGTTTATACTTCCCTAATTGGAGGATAATGGATACATTTTTCTTTTTTTTAAAGATTTTATCCTAAAGCAAGCAAAGTATCCAACCCTTGAAACCTTCCCGTCATATGGTAGCAGTTGTCCAACAATAAGTGTTCCATTCTCTTGAACATAAGATACAGCAAACTAAATTATACATCATTACTAGTTGACCTTGATATGTGTCTAGCTATCCGTCCTGAAATTACTCTTGTCTTTTGGAACGAGGGTCCACATTCCTAGATATAATTCCATATAATCATTTTTGTTATTTAAGAAGATAAACCTTCCAAATTGCCAGACAAAAATGCTAGGACATGTTAATATGTTTTTTTAATTTATCGTTTTGGGTTCTGGGTATAACATTCATCATTCACGATTCTGAGAGACAGGAGGGAAAGGCCAATATATAATTATACTGCATTTCTGCATTAATCTCTGCTTGGATGGTCGACTTTATCTCATCAAAACCAGAGCAAGCAAACCAACATACCAGACGTCAAATATTTGGGAGGTTTGGTCTCTCCAAAATCACCGCTTTCCCAATATTGCATATAACTCTCTCTCTATAAGCAGTTCAAATCTTCAAAATTTAAACAAATGTCCTTAATGTGAAAATTTTAATAAGTGCATGTTAATGATCTTCCTCATAAAGTGCTCCACCCTTTGTGGTATTGTTCCTGGTGGCTTATGATAAGGGGCGCTTTAGTGGTAGTTGATTCTATACAAGTAACTGAACTCAAATTAAATAAATATCTCCTAGGTTGTTAACTAGTAGTAACACATACTTTTTTTATTATCTTAAAGATATACAATCACACACAAACACACACATATATACCGGTTTAGCGACCTCAAAATAACAACCAATTTCACGGTCTCAATTGTTGTTTTTTGTGGTTTTTTTTTTTTTTTTTTTTTGCTCTTCAATCACACCTCCCTTAGACGACCATCTCGAAAATGTGCCCACTTTCTTGATGTTCTCTGGGGGTCGTAATTTTGAGATTTTAGTGCACTTTAATTGTATGTTTATAGATTTTATCAACACATTTTCTATTTCAGACATAGTGTTACCAAATTGTATATCTCGATACACGGACAAATCTGGGTACAATAAAGAACGTCGAAAGTTCTCTATTTTAGACTCACCGTGTTCTTTTCATGGGTGGGTCTAAAGGCTGATCTGAGGATTTTTTTCATTTTTTTTAATTATGTAGTTAACTAATGACGGGAGTGATACAAGAATGAAAAGTTTATTTGAAAGGAAAATTGATTATTATTGTTTCAGATTTCTGTAGAATGCTCCCGTGGCTATTCTATATCAGGGTCAAATTACCGCAATGGCAGTGTGTTTGTACAGGAAGAGGTCCCATTTTCAAATATACTGACATGTTTGTTTAACTAATGGTAGGTGTGTAATAGAACCCGCCTATAAATCGTGTAAAAATATGAGATAATCGACGTTGGCCAGTCATAAACAATAAATATCGTATGAATATCTTGAAATGGCCTTCCTCTTACACGAAAACAAACAAAACTACAAACATTGGAAAAGGATTCTATAATAAAGTAACACGTTTTCTTTTTCTTGTACCAGAGGTTGGTATTCTGGTATGAACACGGTACATATTTATGGATACATGATCATCTACTCACTTTCCTAATAGAATAAATATTCTCGTATGTGGTTACATACATCTTTCCAAGTGATCAATAAGGCGTATTATACCAATAATATACCCTCCACAATCAGCTCAGAGTACATTTAATGGAACCGACTCGTCCTTTGCCATCATATTTTGTAAAAGCTTTGCTTCCTGGTCCTCTCTGGCTCAAGGTTCAGTTTAATATGATTCACTCACAAAGGAGACGAAGTCATTTCGAGATCTTGCTCATGTTGTTTCTTATAAATGCATGCACAGAATCGGCGTTCGGTGAGTAGTCACAGTTTGTTTTATTCAAATGACGGACATACAAGAAGAATTAATGTAGTGTCTTTTTGTCTTGTCCTCTTTGCGCGTCGTGCAATAAATATTGTTTGCTTGAAATCTATGGTTAAAATTTAAATTTACATGAGGACGTATATTTCATTCGCAAACATTGCAGCACACGGTTATCAATATGATAAATCAAATGTATGCCGTTTTCTCAAGAATGAAGCAATTTGGACTTTCACAAGACTGTACGGGTTGATTACCATGCATATAAGTCGAATTCTGAGGTAACTGAACAGGAACCTAAACTAGAAAATACTGCGATACCAGATTCTAACCGAAAATAAGACGTGTTCATGCTCTGCTCCTTAATGCCTTCTATGCAGACCACACAATGTACATGAAGTTTACATAAAGTTTTGGCCAATATTTTAAACCCGTTTGCTTACTACTGTACACAGGTGGATATAAACTTGCAGTTGAGCGACCGGTGGCACACATCATTAATTTAGCGTACACGCTACCTGGTAGCCGTACCGCCCGTATTCATGATTTAATTATTTCCAGCTTCCATAAAGCTTCTCTTTCATATTTCTTCTCCTTGTGTGGGTGTTGTCTCGCATACGCAAAAAAGTATCTCTAGTCTTGCTTTAGTAAAGAGACACACGTGCACTGTGCTTTCTTACATATAAAACCATTGAATAAAACAGGATGTAAGTGCGTGTATTTTCATATGGATTTTAGGATCAATATTCGCATTGAAACGTTTGTACGCAGTCAAATGAAGTAACAGCGTGAGTTAAAACACATATTGCAAATGTTTATGTAACTTTTAATAACTTACTATGAATTTGAAATGTAAGAGATGAGTACAAAAATAAGCTATTTTTTTGTCATTGTTGGATTGACATTAAGAGCAAAGATACATATGTTTGAAGAAATTATTGGACTAAACAATTTATTTAAGAAAAATTCCCGCAAACTTCTGTTTGTTTGTTGCCATTCTGGTTTAATAAATCAGACTTCAAAAACAATTGTATTGATAAATTTCTATTTTTCGTAGCGCTTTGGTTTGGTAAAACTTTATTTTGTATGGTTGTAGATTGCTCTGCGGGATGGCATAAATATGAAACTGAATGTCTGTACCTGAACACAACGTATCTCACATGGAGAGATGCCATGGAAACCTGCACTGACCATGGCGCCACCTTGTTGAAGGCAAACACACTATAAAAGACAAACTACCTGCATTATGAATACCCAGCTTTATTACCTCCTTTCTGGTCGGGTGGAAACGACTTTTTGCAGAGCACGTAGCACAAGATATCGTATTTAATCCTTTATGTATATATATATATATATATATATATATAGATGGAAAGGGTATACACAGAAAAGTGGTTCACTGCCAGTGGGATTCGAACCCACGATCTTCCGATTTCCGGTGCGGCTGCCTTAGTCCACTTGGCCATGACAGATTCCCAACCTCACTGTGTATTTGTACACTTTTATAGGAACCAGCGAAGTGACGTCATGGTAGTGACGTCATAGTCTCACCCACTACACGTGTCGGCACGGCGACTTTTGCATGCAGCAGGGAGAACTGATGGCTTTATTTGGTGTACGGCATATATATATATATAAATCAAATTTTGCCTCAACTTTAAATTCCAAAACCAGAGCGAATGTACTGATTAGTTAATGTGTCAGCCTCTTTGTGTTAATGTGTCAGCCTCTTTGTAACATGCAGGAATTCATGATATTAGGTGTGGGATTATATTGCTGTTTACTAAACAAAAAATGGGAGACAGGCAAAGCCTACTGAAGTGTTGTAAAAGTAAATATTACCGCTCTACACTAGTACGAAAATAACTGCGAATTCCTCGGGTACATGATATATGGTAATATGTTTTAATGGTGTAAGAAACAGGAAAAGAAAATAAAATCTAATCTCAAACATCATATTTATCATTCTCCTACCAGTTATTTAGGTCTGGTATTAATATGCATCGTTCCTTCAGGTGAAATATATTCTGATATAGTGAAAAGAAAGTGTCTTGAATTAAATAAACCTCTGAAAGGAGGGTGTGCGTTCAACACAATTCGCGCATGTGTGTGTGCTTGTTCACAAAATGACTCGCGCAATCATGATCGGAATCGAATGAAATTATTAGGGCATCTCGAGAATGGGCCAATAAAGAATAGATTAGATTTTCCTTTAGATTCGGAACATGATCCGGAATCAACGTAATTAAGGAATATTTACATATGTATAATCCGATATGCAGGAATGAGTCTGGGAGTACAGGTTGAATAAGTGAACGCAAACACCGTTTTTGGAGCCTCTCACAAAAGAGACAAACAACATAGCTAGGCTTACAATCCATAGCATTTTGTTTTGACAATCTAGTTCATACGTTTATCCCTATGTATACTGCAAGTTCTTTTGTAAAAGTCATAAACAAACTAAATCAGTAAGATCATGACCATGACTTTTATTCACACTGAACCTCATTGGTCCTTGGTTTTAGCTGGAGATTTTCGCTGGGCAGACGGTTCGAGGACCAGATGGACCAACTGGATTCCGGATCAACCGGACCACTTTCCTGAACATCAATGCATCATCCTGACAGTCGATTATCACTGGGCTATACCACCTGTTATTTACGACTTGTACCACTGGGACGAGGGCAACTGCAATCAGAGATTACAATTCATTTGTGAAATTTCATACTTTGGTAAGTCCTTTTTTTTAATCAACGTTCAAACAAGACAAGACTGCAAAGAGAGTAAATTTAAAATAAACAGAGCTGGATTTGTCTGTTAAACTCACCTTTGTGGCTCAGGGGTTGAGAAAAAGACTCAAAGCCGGGAGATCATAATTTCCAGTATCAGAGCAGGCAATGAGATCATTCACTGTCGATCCCCATCCAGTGTGAGTGCCCTATAGGCTTCATGGGAATGTCCTGCCCAACGGTCAGTCTTCTCTCGCCAAAGAGTGCATCCTTCAGGGGTTCCTCTGTGGTATGATCTAGCAACGGGAACGATAACAGACCCGGGGCCCTCAGGTGCAGCAGTCAGTGGTACCCTGGTTAACATCACAATATAAAATGAAGGAAAACGTGACATGCTCTGTCACTTAGTCCGAAACCAGAATGGAATTCTGATGAACATAAACTTTGCTTAGCTACCATAGCAAAAGTAAGAAACAAATCAAGGCTTGCATATACTAACATTTAAAAAAAACCATGACGTAAAATAGTACGAAAATAGTGGGTTTTAATAATATTCGAAGACAAACGTGATGTTTGAGTGCCACTTTGTTTCCGTTCCAGGTAATTTTTCAAGAAGTAGAGAGTGGCGCCTCACAGAAACCGAGACGAGAATTGCTCAACCTAGCTTAGACTCGTCTGTCCAGCGCTCGCTGTTTTCATGTATTCGTATCTGTGAGCAGAAGCCGAATGCCACGATAATTAATTTTCATCGTGGGTTTGGAGAGTGTCACTGCTTTGACGAGTCAGCTGTGCAAATGAACAACAGAACCAACGAAGCAAACTGGGAAATGTTCACTTTATATGATTGGAATTTTTAAGCTACTCAGTTAATGTTTTTACAGATCCATAGCTCACATAGACGGTTCAAGAGAGGAGCACAAGGGGCACGAGCCTTCCCCCTTAGCTTTTATAATTTTATCAATTTATTTATTTGTTTGCTGTCTCACATATTATATCCGGCCTTTCATCTAAATTCACCATTGATGTAATCAGAGATAATATTTATCTCAAGCTGACCCCTTCCTTATTTTCTCACAGTAAACCAACTCTTTTGTTCTATAGGCCCAAAGCAAAAGAAATTTCTGGAAACGCCCCTTGGTATATGGACGGCCAGACCTTAGCCTGCATTGCCCTTTCAGAGTATCCCCTATACTATTGATAACTATTGCGTTTAAATAAAGGTCAACACATTTAAAGTAAATCACTAGTTTGCCAAGACGAAGTAAAACAAAAATAAGGCATATGTTTTTGTCAGTTTACTTGCATACAGCATATAGGTTACAGTATTCTGGAATTATTTCTATGGGTTTTATATAGTTACATATTTTGGCAAGTTCCTACCTTAAAGGGCATATTCTTTCTGGCCAACTTCTAACCCATTGTGTGAATATTGCACGAGTAAACTGAATACATTAACAGGGGAATATAGGTGTAAGAAGGCATACTTACATAAAAACAAACAGTTTTGCAAGAATACTTGCAAAGTTTCAGCATCGTCATACTACCAAGTCGGTAAAGCTACGAAAAGCGCAGCTGTCGCTGGCTTGGAAATACGAAACTTAAGCTCTTTTAGCACCATCTTTTAACAGTTTGCTGGATCCTTATATAAGGTTTTCACAAATTTAGTTTAATGAATGATAGTGATATAGTTTTATAAAGACTGTGGTTCCAGTAAATTTTATGTTCGGATGTGGTGGAAAAGTAGTCCCTTGCTGATTCAAATAGCAGAGGATACTGAATGGATTGATTTATGAGGGGTGAGGTGAAACCTACCATAGAAATTTTTAATATTTCGTCAACAAATGAAATGGTTAATTTTCATTCAAATGTGAGTATCTCTATTGTCGATTCTTCCTTTTCTCATTTTATACAACAGCAACTTTCCCTGCCGCCTTGCTTCAAGAATATAAATTTAGATGTCTATAAATAATGTTTGTCGAATGTGTAAATATTTAGTGTACCTCGACTATGATGTAAACTTGTGTTTGTTGTTAATATTTCCTACACATATCCATTGTTCAATCATTAGGAGTAGGAGTAACCTTGTAAAGTGTGCTTTACAGATCTCTAATGTACTAGTTTCAGTGAGTTTAATAAAAGGTATCTGTATTCAATGATAGAAGACTTTTAATTTATTTGAAATTCAAATGCCCATTTATTGCAGATTTTCCTTCATAAATGCCACTAATTTAGGTCGCAAAGGAGACTGAACATATAACCTTGTTATTTTTGTATTAACCATTCGATCCTCCTTTTGTATAAAGATCACTCCCTTCAGGGAGTTGTGCCCAAGCTGCAGCAAACTTCTGGATACGCAACTTCTTCTTTTTATGAATGGTGCGTCCATATTTCGTCATTTCTAGGTTAAACCCATATCATTAAAATAAAAGCAAATATTCAAGACATCTCTCTTGTAACGAATCTCCTTGTGTGATGCGGCATATAAATAACGCCGCAGAGGTCATGACCTAATTATATATATATATATATATATATATATAATTTGAAGAAATGTCGGTCAATATTGTTAGAATCGAACTATTGCTGGGTTCATAAAACGTATCAATGAGTATTTCTTTTCCTTCCTATGACTCTTAACGTCCAAAGAAAGCTGGGTTTGTAGATGAAATAGTGATCAAAAAAGCCACAAATCAGTTGACCAAATATATTATTTGACTCGAATCGGCAATGTCGCATATATGTGATATGTAGATTTTATTCTCCAAGGAAATCTATCGGTTGGTGGCACACATATATCCCTGAAGCCTACTTTCAGGTTGCTGGCTTTCAACTGTACCTACAAAACTGACGGTTGACCCCTTTCCTGGATCCGCTTTTCATGATGTAGATTTGGGTTTCGCGGATGTCAATACATGTCAGTCTGATATCACATACTTAGAATGTACTTTCACCATTAACATATAATAAATGTATAATGAGGAAAAACGATGTTTTATTTAAAATGTTTTTTTTTCAGAATTGCAGTAATATTTTAAAATATATTATGTACATTAATGATGTGGGACAATTTAGGAAAAAAGACCAAGCACCATAAAAGCCTTTCCACCGGCCGTTCCCTTCCTTGGACACACGTATTAACAATTTTAAATCACTTCTTCCCCTCGAGGAATTCAACAAATACAAATTGAACTGCACAGTTAAGTCTAATTGTCACAACTGAAACATTACAATTTTATTAAAGTTCTATCGTTCATATGCCTCAAATATAAGAAATATTTTTTTGCACCTCGACCCCACCCCCCACCCCCACCCCCGCCAAACATACACACACACACATGTATACACACAGCAGATTTACTTATAATCATCTGCCAACTTTCAAAACAGCATGCATAAACACTCATAGATTAGTCTTTCATAACATAAAGTATCAGAAAAAAATATTCTATTCATCAAATCAGAATTCCTACCAGTCATATAGCTGTATTTATTAACTGATGATACACAAATACTGGTATTTTCTTGATAGAAGAATTTTATACATCGAGCATATATTCAAATTATTTACTGGGACTGATCATACACTAAACTAAGTGCATGACACTATATCAGAGAACAGAACAATGTAAAATCGAATTACAACTGAAGAAGATTTGACAAAGATAAGTTGTCAACATAATACTTGATAAAAGTAAATCCAGAACTGAATAATATCTGCAATGAAGATATATTATGAATGTATCATGCATATATGAATATATCACGTATCATGTTGCAATGTCATTGATAGAAATAAAATGTACTTACGACGCTTTTGGGTATTATAAACATATTAGGTTAAGGCAAATTAGCTGTGCTATAGATATGACCTTTATAAATTTTGAGGGGGAAATATGCAGTGTTGATGAAGTTATAGGGTTCACTAAATATCATATATTTGTTCAAATTTGGCCTTGAAAATCAAGGTCAGAGACACTCGCTTTTGGTCTCATTCGGTAACCATCTGGCATCTATCATTTTGATTTTTAGAAAAAAAAATGCATCCAACCACTTTTTTTCACTAAATATGGATATATTTAAGGGGAGGACACTACCAATCCATAACCCATTTTTGCATGTGCACAATATGAAAGAAATACGTTCATTAGTTTTTGACGTATAAAGCTCACACTACTGTAAGGTGAAAATGTTTGGGGTATTAACACGATCGAAAACAAGAAACGTTTAAAATTGGCGCCACCAGTCATCCGTACAAAATGAAGCTACCCACGATCTTTCATCAAACTTCGATCGTTAGACCAATCTTTTCTGATATATTTTAAATCTGTGATATACACAAAATATGGACATATTCAAGGACAATTTCACTCTCATTGTAAAGGGTTGGCCTCATCATAAATAGGCTTCGTCCTCTCAGTCATACCTATGCACATATATAGTTTGATAAATATCTGTGAAATATTTCGTTCAGGAAAACTGTAGCGGCGGTGGCGGGATCTTCCTTAAACAGTAAAACATAAATATAACAACATACAATATCATATGCAAACCTTTAGCAACTTATCATCTTTTCAGTCACATATGAGAATTATTATGAGAATATACTTTATAAGAAATATTTTGGGTGAGATATGTAGTATTACAAATTATTACGCTGAATGATTAGGACGATATAAACATGAATTATTTTTATTCTTGTGTTGGTTTCAAAGGATGAGATAATTAAGGTGTAGGAAGTATTAGAAGGCTACTCAGCTAAAAACCTGTACTATGCTTATTTATTCATAATTATCTATCATTATTTATCACTAGAATATATGTACTGTTACTTATTTACTTTTAAACTTGTTTTTACTCTTATTAATTGGGAAAAAATACATTCCCTGTCTACAAACAAAAAGAAATAATTGAACTGATAGAACGAAACAAGGCAGTACGAGCATCAACAAAATATATCGCTACATGAAAAAATAGCGTAAACCGCTCCCTGCACTACTGTCTGTTTGGTTACTTATGTAGTTTTAGAATTTACATTATAAGAAATATTTTGACAAAACCATTTATATAAAAGAATTTGATGTTGCGATGTGTTCTGTTTTATAACTTTGCATTGTTTTAGTGTGATATATTTCAGTAAATCGTCATATTTTCTATATCACTGAATAAATGTAAAAGGAACAGTGAATTTGGCATTCGTAAATAAATTTATAGAGATATATTCTTGATAACTGGTAAACGGCAACGGCAATGCATGTTTCAATGATATTTTTCAGTTTATATGATTCAATGATATAAAAATTGGGATACCTGAGCTGAACTGTATGCACTGAGCTGCTTTTATCCTTCTTATGGAAATGATTAATTATATTTACAGAGGAACTGAGGTGGGACAACTATGCGTAAATCAAATGACTGATGTATGGGAGACAAATAAAGATAAATCGTTATGGTTCATGAGGTTGAAACATATATCAATAGCTAATATGGACATGACTAAAAGCATACCACAGTCTCTAGCTATCGAACACTACAGAACCCTACTCGTCTTGTAGACCATTACGATTCAAATATTGAAGAGTAAACGTCACGTTACTCTGTGGAAGAGTCTTGATGGCTAACAGTGGTCTCACTCCGGGGTTTCTTGGATTCACTCCGAGACTTTTCGCTCTCGGAGTCTGTGTCTGAGCCAGAGGAGTCGTGCACAACATCTTCTGTTGGAATAGGAATCTCGGGGTGAAGGTTCACAACTTTCTCGTGTTGTTGCTGTTGGTGTTTTGATTGTTGTTTTGTTGGTTGAGGCTCCTTTTGTTGTTCTTGTTGCTGGTGATGAGCAGAAGCAGGAGGAGGGGAAGTATGCCGCTCTTCGACAATCTTCTGACGTGAGGTTGACGGCCCTCGCTGGTATGGATTATAACGACCCTTGGTCGGCTTTTCTGCAAATCAAGAAATTTGTCTTTGTACTTGGTTATTTATATTAAGATTTGTATGTCTAATATAAAGAATGGAACTGGGATATTATAAAATTAAGAATAAGAAAATTAAACTCTATTTATATTTTTTTTCGACTATATAAGAATTATTATTGCCATTGTTTGTTGGTGAACCATTTTGAGTCAGGAGCAAGGGGCATTTCAATGCGTTTAATTCAGACGAGAGTAATGCCAAAAACTGTATGTGGAATGATATGGACGAAAAGTTTGTTTACTGCTAAGTACAGTCGTGATAGCAAAGTGTCAGTGCCATAGTAAGAATGTCTTGTCTGAACATTTACGTAAGAATTAATGAAACTGATGTTATCAGATTTCCTGGTAGCAGGGAGGGTCTTTCCAATAAGATAACTGTGCCAAAAACCGCGTATCACTCACAACCTATAGAGACGTTACTAGGTTCCTCGGTTGATACACACTAATACGCACTCAGAATCCACAGGTGCGGTAGATACCGGCCCTTGGTGACAGAGCATATAAGGAAGAGGAATTAAAATAAAATATTATATTTTTTTTTAATTTGAAGAGAAACAATAAGAACGCAGCGGGAAGAATTTTTTTTTCGATATTGGCAGACAGTATGAGTGATCTGATATTTTTGGACCTTTCGACTATTGATGCTAAGGTCATGAATTGCGTGCATGATTTGCAAAGTAATATATATTTTTTTTAAATGTTCAGCTGTGCGGCTCAGGCTTATTACATCTACAAAGGTTTTATTTTTGCGATAATTTCACAATTAATGCACTCTAACATTTTTTTTAATTTGTCACTGACATATTGGATGTAGAGATTATATATTACAACCAACATATGTCTTTTATCCGTATTTGTGTATTAATTCTGGATTGCTGCATTTAAAAAAATGTTCAATAAAAAAGTTAAAAATATATGAAGAACAATCATGCTTCAAGACAAGATAAAATTGAGATATAGGAGAAATTAGCAAAGAAGATCGCTAGATTTTTATTCTCCTTTTTTTTAAATTTAGATATATTTTCTAAAACAAGGGCCTAGAGACACAAATAGTCGTCCGCCATATGTTTATCTAGGGGAGTGTGGCACCAGTGATGGGGGACGGACGGACAGACGCGGACCATTTCAGTAGTCCTCCTAACGGCAAGGACCTTATAATATGTGGCGAGCTATATGGAGTGTATTTTGGGTATTTGACTTTCGAGGGGATTGTTTGTGTAATCAAGGAGGATGTTGAATGTTCGTAAGTACCTTGCTGCTCTGAATGTTGTGCCTCCAGCAGGAAGTTGGCAATATGTCCGCGCCCTGTCTGCAGCAGCGCATTGATGAACTTGTCTATATCGCTGTCAGGCCGCCGCTCCAAGTGACTTATGAGAGCCGAGACTTGTTGATGGTTTGCTTTGTTACAAGACTGGAAGACGATATTAATAGTTTTTGATAAAGTGACCAATATACAACGCAGGTGTCATATGACACATGATGCTTCATTGGAAATTCTGGAAGACATTTGCACTAAATGTCATCCGCAGGCAAAGGAAGCAATTTTAGAAGGTGTGATTCCTGAAATAAGATGTTACATTCAACTGATGTATCAGGGGTGTATCTACCAAGTGTGAGTAATAAACAGAGTTAACCCGGAGCCAAGGCACTGTGACTAACCGCAACATATATTGAACACAATATGTGTATCTACCATGTGTTAGGAATGAACAGAGTAAACCCGAAGCCAAGGCACAATATGGCTTATATATATATATATATATATATATATATATATATATATATATAATATGAAATGTTAAATAACTTTTATCGACTCTTAACCCGAAGCCAAGGCACAATATGGCTTATATATATATATATATATATATATATATATATATATATATATATATATATAATATGAAATGTTAAATAACTTTATCGACTCTTAACTATAAGTTAAACTTAATATGTTTAATACCCAGCTTGTAAATTCATTGTGTCTGTCATCATTGTATTAACTCATTAACTCTGATAAATTCTTGTTTTTACTCATATGGAAAGTGTCATTTTGTGCCCAAGATATTTTTCTTACCCGTAACTTTCCCTCAGCCAAGCCTTGTCATTGGGAACAATGAATTGAATGTCTTTTATTCGCCAGATTTCTGAATTTTCCAGTAAAATAATTTGTCCAAATATAAAAAAATCATGCTCAAAATTAGTAAAATAAATGTGAAAGCTAGCCAGTTAATTTATACATTTAAGAAATATTTCATACAGAAGGTCAAACTTCCAAATAACTGTGCATTTGTTGAGTTGAAAGGTGATATATACATATTGAT
The DNA here is from genome assembly GCA_026874595.1 of Sipunculus nudus. NCBI lineage: Eukaryota > Metazoa > Annelida > Sipuncula > Golfingiida > Sipunculidae > Sipunculus > Sipunculus nudus. The sequence goes on along the minus strand of CM049317.1, from coordinate 30,690,030 downwards.
CTTAAAAAGTTTTACTCCTGATTTGAGACGAGTGGTGTCAGTTATTTTGCTCCTTTTTATGCACGTGTGGACGTTATTTGAATCTCACAGACTGCCGTCATGTGACCGTTTTATCTGTGCAATCATTTATTTTGCATTTCATCATAAAAATGAACGATACTCCTCCTTTACGCCTTTAACTTTGTCTGAACTGGCCCCCCTCAGTTCTCCAGAAATGCTGTGTACGGTTGATACATGCTTCTGTTATTGGTTCATTTTGTGTAAAATATCGAGTATCGAGTATCTCAATAATTAGTGTATGCATTACCTTCAAATCTGCATTATAATTTGATCCTGGATAACTTCAACGTTGGTGAGAAACTAAGGGTCGACTAATTTCTCTCCAATTTTACCCAACATTTTATGGTTATTTGAGACTAAAAAATAACAGTCCTGTGAACAGTAATATTCAGTTATAAATTCGTATCATATTTAAGAATAAATTTATCATATTTAAGAATAAATTAACACACCTTTAACTGCAGTAGCGCGTCGTATTTATAAACACGTTTGCTTAATTCCACTGTGATTGGCCCATTCTGAGTTTTAAAATTCCAATAGCTCAATATTACAGTACTGAATGCGTTTTTTTATATTGTCAAAGAGGCATGGGACAGTCAAAGCTGCGCATTCATGTAATTTGCACTTGATCATAAGATCTGGATCTGTTGGTCACGGCGCTCAGATGAAATTGATTATAAGAATACTTGTAAAAAATTAAGCGTATGGAACTGAGGCGATAATTTTTTCATCGTATATCACTATTTGAAAATGTACACAATACACACATTTGGAGTTGCTTGTGTTGTTTTATGGACTACATAAAAGACGCAGGAGCCTCTCATGATCACATGTTTGTATATGCATCAGTATCTCATTTAAGTGACTGTTATATGCATGTACATTATAAAACAAGGCCTAAAGGCCTAATGCAAACCTGTGCAATGGGATATACATAAGGTATAATGCTTCCATGCTGGACCGTTACACTTCACGTACATGTTGGACATGTATATGTACAATGCAACAACTGAACATTTTGAATCTGAGTGCATGCACCAATTACACAAACGTCACTGCTGAAATACCGACATCAGTGCACATAACACAAAAATGAATGTAAGTGGCACAACCAGTCTCGGTGCGAGAAAGCCATTAAAGATGTATGGACATAAACAATTTCAGGCTTGAAGCCTCTTCTTCGGCTATTTGCGCAGAGACATGAAACATCTAGATACAGCGAGTCAAAAGCGACTACGTGTATCCCCCGAAATCAAAGCAGTACAGGTGAAGTAAGACATGGATTGAGTGGTAAGGGGAAATTGAGTGAGATGGATGTCTGCCACGTACACATGATTGTAGGTTACACCATCTTAGGCCAATACTGCAAATCACTCCTGAAACAAGGGCATTAATTTATTCAACAAAATCGGAAAGGTAAGTGGCGCCACATGTCTAGTGTACGAGAAAACTTTCCAAGATTGATGAACATGCCAGAAATCAGAAGAATACCTTGACCTACTCGTGAGACATGAGCAATTTCACCTAAAGCAAACGTACAAATAGACGCCACAGGAAGGCAATTGCAGATTTAACCACCAGTCTTGAGTACATGAGGGAGGAGTCCAAGATCTATGGATTTGCACAATTTCAGGCCAATAATGCAAAACATTCCTGAGAAACGGGCATTAATTTAATCTACATAAACGGAAAGTTAGTGGCGCCATGTGTCTGGTTAAGGAAAAAACTTTCCCAGATGGATGAATATACCAAACTTCAAACCAATGCGTTGTCCCACTCGTGAGATATAAGCAATTTTCACCCAAAGCACATGTACGAATAGACGCCACGGGCAACGGTTGTAGATGGCACCATCAGTCTTGAGTACAAGACGGAAGAGTCCAAGATCTATGGATATGCACAATTTCAGGCCAATACTGTGAATTACTCCTAAGAAAAGGGCTTTAATTTAATCTATGAAATCCAGAAGGTAGGCGGCGCCACCTATCTGGTTACATGACAACTTTCCAAGATGGATGAACATACCAAATTTCAGAACAATACTTTGACCCACTCCTGAGATATGGGCAATTTTCACCCAATCACATGTACAGATGGACGCCACAGGAAAGCGATTGCAGATGGTGCCACAGTCTTGAGTATAAGATGGTGGAGTCCAAGATATATGGATATGCACAATTTAAGGCAAATACAGTGAATCACACCTGAGAAAAGGGGATTAATTTATTCCACGAAAAAAAACGGAAAAAGTTAGTAGCGCCACCTGTCTGCTTTACGAGGAAACTTTCCAAGATGTATGAACATGCCAAAAATCAGAATAATACCTTGACCCACTCGTGAGACATGAGCTATTCCACCTAAAGCAGACGTACAAATAGACGCCACAGGAAAATAATTGCAGATGGAGCCACCAGTCTTGAGTACATGAGGGAGGAGTCCAAGGTCTATGGATTTGCACAATTTCAGGCCAATAATGCTAATCATTCCTGAGAAACTGGCATTAATTTAGTCTAAAAAACGGAAATGTGAGTAGCGCCACCTGTCCAGTTTAGGAAATAACTTTTCTAGATTGATGAACATACCAAATTGCAAACCAATACCTTGTCGCACTGCTGAGATATAAGCAATTTTCACCCAAAGAACATGTACGGATGAACTCTACGGGAAAACGATTGCAGATGGCGCCACCAGTCCTGAGCACAAGAGGAAGGAGTCCAAGATCTATGGATATGCACAATTTCAGGGTAATACTTCTAATCACTCCTGAGAAAAGGGCATTTACTTATTTTACAAAAACAAAGATAGGTAGCACCACCTGTCTGGTTTGCAAGAAAAATTTTCAAGATGGATGAACATACCGAATTTCAGAAATTTCAAACCTCAAGGTCCCTACTTGAAATAACTTTTAAATAAACAGGCTTGCATTGACTTGTTTAAAATAATACAATGAATTTACCAAGAAAACACCACACCAAGCTGTTAGGGTAATAAGACTTCAGCACATAGGCCTCTTCCAAACCTTGCACTGGGCGAAAGATATTTATAGAGCTGACATAATCTTGGCCAATGGCCAACATCCAGGAACTGGCAAATCTTGGCAAACTACCAATGGTAAACCACGTACTTCCATCTGTACATAGAAGTGGTTCCTACTTGAAATAACATTCAAATAAATTTTCAGAATACAAAATGCTATTCAGGTGACTTTTTTATAAAAAGAAATTATGAATATATGAAAAACTATCATAGATGCATACTGAATGCAAAACTATAATACAGATCCATCTCACTGATAGCCAAATCTTGAATTAAGTTGAATATGGGTACCAATTATTTTTAATCCATGTACAGAATACTTTATATAGCCACAGATAGCTGAACACCCATGGATGGTAACATCTACCTGCTATGATGACTAATTTAATTCATAATTCTAATTTTTTTAAAGCTTTTGAAAAACATTCTTTTCAATATAAACCATACTAACCTGAAATCTAAATGTCTAATGGCATGGGGTAATAGATGTAGATAAACGGATGCCATGCTAGATGTAACTGCTTCAGACAGCTAATATAACATATATGATAAAATGATTCAAATTAATCTCCATAATTCAGCCAAAAATCATTCATGTGGAACCATTAAGGTCAATTATTAAAAGAATTATTCTGGGGATTAATCTTGAAGAATGTTAGATAAATTGGCTTCAGTGGCATCAGTCGAAAAATGTTTTGCAGGTTTATAACATATATATAGGAAACATCAAACTTACTGAGTTCAACTTCCTGTAACTCAGTTAAAAATCACTGAACCAAAACCATTTAAACCAACTTGAATTATCAACATCTCAGGATTATCAATGTGTGTGATTAAAGAATTTGGCCCAGTGGATTTTTGAGAAGATCCACTGAGCTAAAATGGGCTGTTATGGCATATGACTAAAATCTGCTTCCCATAACTCGGCCAAAAGTCACTGAACAGAGACCATTTGAACAAACTTCAGAAAGCATTACCCAAGGATCATTTCTGTGCGATATTAAACAGTTTGGCCACATGGTTTCAGAGAAGAAGTTTTTTGTAGCCCTCAGTATGATATGGGCACCTATGACCCCCGTACAAAAAAGCCGATGCAGGTGGCGCCACCAATACCTCAATTTCAGATATGACTCAGGTGACCAACATTAACATAAAATATGGTGATGAACACTCCAGCCGTTTCTGAGATTGTAATATTGGTATTTTTTTTTAGGACAGATGACTAAGTTCAACTTCCTGTAACTCGTTCAAAAATCGCCGAACTGGAACTATTTGAACAAACTTGGGAGAGATTGTTTCTGGGATTATTTCTGTGAAATATTGGACAATTTTGCTGGACAATGTCGGAGTAGAAGATTTTTAAAGGTTTTAAAGCTATTTACATTCAAAAAAACTGAAGTTAATGCAGATATCTAAAAAAATAAACTCAATCAAATAAAGTTTGACACGTGACTGATTCTTACATGCAATTTGGAGCGGCTAGCTCCGACGGTTTCTGAGATAGCATGAGTTAACGTAGTGACAAGGGTGGACGGCAACTTATTGAGGCATAAGAGATTGTACTGCATTTGTATAATTTTCCATTTTCAAATCAGGATAAACAAATTAGGTCACACTTTACTATGTTACTAACGAGAATTGTGACCTGACTCCATTAAAATGTGGAATAAGGCAAACAATGATGATATGTCTGAATTATATTAAAGTTTGATTTATGAAAAAAATATTACAACACACAGGTTAAACCTTATATAACATGTCCTATAAATAAATCCGTGGGTTGTATATATACTTTTGTCAAAGGTAGCGGGGATCCTGTCATGCGACCAACAGAGTGGCAACATTGAATGTAAAATCAAATAATGGTCCAGTGTAGCAAAATGTCGTGATTTTAAAAAAATTATATCATGTAACACATGTTCATGTCAAAGTTGGGCTAAATGCATTGCATTTACATTTTGCACATTTACGTTTGTATTTTAATTCAAGGATCTTGAAAAGTTCGCATTTGCATTTGCATTCAATTCCAACACTGATTGAGTGAATGTGCATCTGCATTTGGAAAAAAAATGCTTTGGGTTTGCATTCACATTTAAAGTATGGGACGAATGTCATGTACGAATTCTTTTAAAAGCAGAAAAGCAGTGGTGATTTTTAAATTTCTGTCAAAGGCCTAGTTGGGCATCTGAATGCATATGTGAATTTTTAGTATATCACCTAAAAGTACTTCACCAAAATAAAATACTCCCCTGTAATAGGTGAAAAAAATAATACACATTTAGGTGCATGTATACGAATCTCGTTTGATGTCAACTGAACAAATCCTGCCATTTAGCTTGCCACTTTTCCAGGTATATTTGATTTGCTCATAGGGGCCAAGCAAGTCTAGTTTGGTGGCACTCCAACTGTGTAATTCACATTTGTTATTTGTAAACTTCCTTGCATTCATTAATTTTAGATAAACACATCAGGTAAATGTATTATCTACAACATTAACACAATCAAAACCTACTTAGATAAGCCACCAATAGAGCGTTTAATCCATGCATTTTTGACCAGTTAGCCTGATTATTGTAATTTCTCTCTCTTAGGATATCCAGCTTCCCTCATACAGAGGCTCCAGAGAGATAAAAAATGTGCAGCTCGAATCCTGTGTGGCAGTAAAGGATACGAGCATACGACGCCTGTCCTGCAAGCCCTACATTGGCTCCCTCTGTGTCAAGTTTAAAGTTGCTATGTTGGTGTTCAAGGCTAAACATGGTATTGCTCCAAAATACCTCCAGGATTTAATCCAGCCTTACATATCTGCTAGACGTCTGAGATCATTAAACCAAGATTTACTGTGTGTTCCATATACAAGGTCCACCTTGGTGGCTAATAGAGCTTTTTGTGTTGCAGGACCCACTTTGTGGAACTCCCTTCCAAGGGACCTGCGTCAAACTTCTAATCCTGACACATTTAAAAAGAAGCTTCAAACCTATTTGTTTTTGCAATATTTTGGTTGCTAATTATACTTTCACTAAAATCATTCAGCACATTTACTACGATATTTCGCTCTTGTTTTTTAACAGCTGCTTTTAATGATATGTGTATACAAAGTACTTTAATGCAATTTCTAATCCTTCCTTTTTTTTCTTTTTTTTTTATTTTGCATGCAACATACAAACAGACAATTTATACATAGCATCTGTTTGACAAACATCACTATATAAACATAATAAAATACAGACATACAAACTTGCATTACGCATCATGTATTTATATCGTTGTCTACGCTAACCTATCCATTTCTTTTCACTTCATATGTATATCACATATCACCATATACTTGACCAGTTACACAAATCAAAAACCATAAGACGATAATAACATACACCAACACCATCCACAAAACATATCCTACTCAAGAAACAAAACTATGTAAATATATGCGATGATCACTTTAGTAGAGGAAGGATTTTCTCCCATTTTTCCGATGGGTTTTTAAATGTATTTCTGTTATTTGCTATCTTATATTCAATTTTTTCAATTTGTATTAGTTTTGTTCAAATGTATTAAACTTCAAAACCTCGTCTTCTTTTGTGTTGAAGACCACATATTTATAAATAAGCAAGATTAAGTTAATCAACAAAGTCAATGGAAAATCAGCAGTCATGCCGAGCACTATTTTCCTAGAATTTTCCTCTGGCAATTCAATACGACACTCTCCTGCCCATTGGTGTATTCGGCGATACAATAATGTTGTATCTTTACAGAACATGAATATGTGCTCTATACTTTCTGAATATAATTTACAAAATCTGCATTGGAGTGAAGTAGTTATATTCCATTTATACAGTTTTTGGTTCACAGCAAGAATATTATGTAATATTGTGAACTGGAATTCTCGTAGTTTAGTATCTAGGGTAGTTTTATAAACAGACATATACAAAGCTGACCAATCAATAATGTTATTATGAATATACAATGTTCTATTCAATATAAGCTGACTTGTTGGCACACATTGCTTTTCCTTCAAAAGTATATGAGTAGTCACCAGTTTTTCTTCTTTTCCAATATTTACAAGGCCTATTTTATCCTTCAGAGAGGAAGTTTCATTGTTTGAACTTTTTAAAAAACCCAATCCACTCTTTTGCTACGTTTACTTCGTTTACAGAAAACGAATTTTCTAACATTTGTGCTTCGTCCACTGTTAAATTATTTACCTGCACCGATGATAAAAATTCATTGCATTCTTGCTCAGTAACATGAGTTTTTCTGGAGTAACGTTCCTGATAAAATTTTTGAATTTCTTTTAAAATAACCTTTTGGTCCGTTATCTCCCCATCCTGTGTTATCAATTTTTGTATATTAATTTTTTTTTTTATTTTTTCTTTCTAAACCTAAAAAATACTTAGAGTTCTTTTCGCCATGTTCGTTCCATTGGCACCTAGATCGAATAATTATTCCATCGGTATTCTTGTCGTAATACTCCTCCAACTCAATTTTTAATTCTGCATACAAATTCTTGTTAAAGTCCGTGTTCAATCTAGATTCAAAATTTTGTATTGTATTTTCTAAATATCTTATTTTTCCCTTGCTTTTCGTGCCTTTTGTTTAGAATAAGCTATGGTAAATTGTCGCGTTTTATATTTAAAATATTCCAACCATTTCCTCACGTCTTCATCTGTATTTTCATGATACCACTCTTGTCGCCATTTATTGAGTTCTTTTTTTAAAGAATCTTTATAATTAATATCAGCTAACAGCGAGCAGTAAAAACACCAGAAACTAGGACCTTGTTGATAATCTATTAGAAATTCTTTACTTAGTTTTACAGCTGAGTGGTCAGTTGCAACGGTCGGTATGATGTCACTATCTGTAACCATTGGTTGGGCATGATTTGATATTAAAAAATAATCCAGACGTCTTTGTCTAAGTGGATTAACAGTTCTCCAAGTATATCGTTTAGATTCAGGATTATTTATCCTTCATATATCGCACAATACATAATCCTCCATATAACGATTTAACAGGTCACATGATCTGTGTTTTAAAGGTGCTTTCGGATCATTCATGTCTTTAACTGAAAGACAACAGTTAAAATCGCCTCCCCTAATGGTCTACATGGTCTATTAGCTACCTTAATTTCTCTTTAATATTTGCATAAAAATTCAAACAAACATATGAATCAAATTTGAGTGTTAATTTCATATAAATTAAGAACTTGCCTTTCAGCATGGTGCCCAGACATTACACTTCCCATGGTTATTACAAGTCTTACAAATCAGAAAGTCTGAATGTTTTAAGTGGTCCTTTCACTCCCCTTGGAGACTCTTTATATAGTATTACTCTTGGGAGAGACCATGGTATGAATGCCAACCAGTTTTTTCCCGCATTTCTTTCATTTTTTCGTGTAGGAGCCCATATTGTTTCTGGATGTAAATCATCTGTTAGGTAGACATGTTATTCACCGAGATCATGATGCTTAAGCGCCTTTGGTGCTGCCAACAAGATGTCATTCCTGGTGCATGCTTTGCGACATCGAGCATGAATTAAACGACGACCTTGCTTCGGTCTGCCGTCTTTATGGAAGATCTAGGTTCTGTGTGCTGACTCTATTTCAGCGTCAACTTTAATCACGTTCGTGACCAGGTTTTGTACAAATTCTAGCACGTTGTCTCCCTCTGTGTCCACAGGAACATTATGAATCACAATGTTGTTTTTGCGAATTCGGTTGCTCAAGTCTAGGACTTCTTTCTTTATCGTAGCGAGTTCATTCTTTGTAACCATTGTGTCTTTAATTGTGTTAATAGCGATTTTTTGTTCCTCGTACTCATTGTCTATAAAGCAAACCCCATTCTGTAAATCTTGGAGACCGGATTCACAACAGTCTAGTTTCTTCTCAATGTCACCTAGCTTGCCTACCAATAAATCTATTTGCTCTTAAATTTTCTCCATACTGGACATTTTACCCCATATATTTTCAAGTAACTGTCTGTCACTGAGATTGTTTGGCACAGGAGCTGACATGTTGGAACACGATAAATAACCTAAACACAGGAGCACATTTCAGGTTCAAGTTTAGCGATAATCTCCTTATTCAAAAGTTTCAACCGGTTGACGTCTAAACACCTCAGCTCTTTTCACAATAGATTTCAATGGACTCTCTCCCGGGCGAACCTTATTTAAATATCAATGTCGTTCTGTGGCGTGTCTTTATTGTAATTATTTGATTCCGATGTTTAGATAAAATTTTACTTATAAGTTAACACTTAATTGTCTCATTATATTGCTTAAGTTTTACTGACCATTTGTGCCAACTTCCATTTGTTTATCTATCGTGTTTCTATCGTTTCGGGCCATATTTTGCCAGCACCGCTTCACACACCCTTACTGTTCGCCATGCCACCTAGCGGACACCTATTTCTAATCCTTTCAGTTTGTGTGTTGTAAAGCGTTTTAGAGCACTTCGGTGTATCTTACGCTATATAAAATAAAATATTATTATTATTATTATTATTATTATTATTATTATTATTATTAATATTAATGTGCAACTATATTGTCTGTTCCACAAGTAGGTGCCCATTGAATTTTTGTGATTATTCTCCAACACCAAAATATTATTACACAGTTTTACCCTGTAGCTGATGAGGTAGAGACTAATGACAGATGTAAAACCTTAATTTATACATTTATATCTTGTTATCTGGTTCTTCTGAATCTTGTAGCCAATTAAGTGACGAGACGTCTGTCATGGGATGGCAGCCTCACTTTGACAATTATATTTTTCAGCATAATTTGACACTAATCAAGACCTGTTAAGTGTAGTTGTTTTAACATGTGACCAGTGACCTTGACATTTGCGAATGGGAATGTAATGTTGTAAAAAAAAAGCTTATATATTTGAAAAATGTTGTACTGCATTTCATAAACAGTTTGCAAGGTATGATATTAATCTAATTATAGTAAATTCGCTCTTTGCCCCATTCCTTCATTTCTGCATACCAGTTGGAATTATCCTGTCAGTGTATGAAAATATTGTCAAATTTCAGTGATCATCCCACCATGAGACAGACTACAGGTAATAAGAATAGAGTTAATTTCAATCAAAAAATGTTTTGTTAATTAATTTAGGCAAAGTTTTCAAAAGAATTGATACAAAATTATATACAGGTAAATGGCATAATAAAGTTATACGGAAATAGAGTATACTTTGATTAAAACATTTGTTTTTAAATGCACAAATAGTATGCATTTGTATTTGAAAGTATTAAAATGCATTTGCATGCAAATACAATGAATAATGAAGCATTTGTTTTTTTAAATATCTAAAAGCATTTGTATTTGCTTTCAAATGCAATGACTGGTAAAGTATTTGCATTTGCATTTTGGAAGCAACATATTATTTCCATTTACATGTAATGCATCAGATCGCGTATGAACCCAACTCTGGCTGTTAAATGTTGATAGGGTAAAAATACATATTTGTCATTATTTAATGCATCAGACCGCATTTGAACCCAGACATACATATTTGTATACGTATATATATACATATTAATTTTGAAGTTATGTACACTGATAAATTAGGAACCCTGTCCAAGAGCAGATGACACTATTGCTCTTAGGAATAAACTGCTCAGTTATAGGTTAGGCAAACCTATTCCAGGTCCCATTATTATATCATGTAACACTTTGACCCCTAGATAATTAAGTAATATAGATTTTATATAAAATGAGACCATTTCCTGGCAGAAAAACATTTTTCCTATTTATTTTTACACAAAAACACAAAGGTTGTGTGATTTGTTTAGGAGCTATCAGCACAGGCATGAACACTGTCAACTCTGCACTGACGGCAGAAACTGGAAACCCCCTTTTGACATTAAATTTTAAATCTCAGTAAAAGCACAGTATTTCTGCCACTGTCAGTCCCAAATTTACAGGAGAAAATAAAAACAACATGTATTAATAGATCTGAGTTCCTGATAAAATTCAGTTCATAATGTCACATGTGTACCAGCCAATCAAATCAGGGCAAAGTCTGGGATCTGGGTGAAATCCTCCTATCACATAACAAACGCACGTGGAATAGGTTTACTTAACCTATATGGCCCAAGCCGACGAACTATATGCTTGCTTGATGTAAACGAGATATGGTTGATAACACACAAGCGCTCTCGAATAAACTGCTCAGTCGCTTACCGGGGGTAAAGGGAACCTAGCGTTGCGAGACTTGCTGTACTGTTCACACCTTGGTCCAACGAAAACATCGGCCTAGAACTAATTAATTAATTAAGAGCACGAATGGACATAAACACCTGAATGCAAGAATTTGTGAGTTGTAATTACAAAACAAAATATCATTTGAGGTATTTACATGGTTAAAAAATATTTTGTAAATACGAGTAAATTTTCGGTTCCCGATTTTTAATTTCTTGAAAAACGAATTTTCCGAAATTCGGCATTCGTAAAAACGGCGCTCTGCTTAATATATGTTACAGTCAATGCGAAAATCAGTCATTTTGTAAATTGCCTGGAATTTTCAGTCAATTTACAAATTGCCTGTAAATTGCCACTTTATAAAATGATTGTAACTTTCAGGCATTTTACAAATTGACTGAAAAATCAGACGGTATATTTGACACATTGACTGGAATGTAAAAAGAATGAAATATTATTGTTTTAAGGTTACAAAGATTAAAATGACATTTCATTTATTTCATATACTTAACTCTTACAAAACATTAATACATTTTACATCATATTATTGAACAATTTTATAAATTATTTGATTTGAGTGTCCATCTGGCTTAATTCTAATTCCTGCAGAAATAATTATATAATCATATGAGATGTAAATATTATATTATCTCAGGGCCACAATTTCCTTTTGCACTTTGGGTAGCAGTGTAGGTGGGATGACCCCCTTCCTAAGTGCGGGAAAATTGTCACACATTTCTCTCAAAATTTCAGCAATTTTGAAGCACATTTGTTGAAAAATAACTGGGGATATTCTCATTTCAGAAACCAACAACATATTAAATTGTTTTACCTTAAAATACATAGGGCAGCAAACATCCCAAAAATTTGCAGTACCAAACCGTATAAAATCACCTAGTGGTCTTAATACACATTTATGGTATTATGTTGGTGTGCCGCTCATTAACAGGACGATATCTTCATCTTTAGCTGTTGACATAATCTAAGTGTTTTTTCAGTAAATCGTGAATTATAAGTGATTGAATGTGTGTAAGTTTCATACAGAGAAATATTTTGGAATTGAAAAAAAAACTTTAAAATAAGAGAGTTCTTGAACTCTGGGCCAGACCAGTTTTAAACTGGGCCAGCCCAGATTAAAATTTTGATCTGGGCCGGTCCAGATTAAAATCCTGTGGTGAAGACTTCAGGATTTAAATCTGGTCTGGAATGATTTTAAACTGGGCTGGCCCAGATTATAATTTTGATCTGGGTTGGTTAAGTTTATTATCCTGTGGTGGACTGATTTTAAACTGGGCTGGCCCAGATCAAAATTTTAATCTGGGCTAGTCAAGATTACAATCGGATTATCCTGTGGTGGACTGATTTTAAACTGGGCCTAACCAGATCAGAATCCTAATCTAATCTTAGGCCAGCTTGATTTTTATCATCTTAAATCAGATTTATAATACAGTAAACATTTATTCCAGATACACCATTTTGAAGGGAACAAAACAAGATCATTTAAAATATTTTACTGAGGAAAAAGCTAATGAACAAATGTGATGTGCTTCTTTGGTTTCATCTATTCTTCAAGCATACAAGTTCACATTTGAACTTCACCTAAACCAACTACCATAATTAATCACAGTTTAGAATATTTGTCAGTTCTGAGACATCTATTGACTTATTATCAAAATTTTCAACTTAACTGAGATAGTTTTCTGTTCTGAATATCTTAATTTCATGTGTAATATTAAATATATACATGCATAATTAAATACCAGCTTTACCCATTTATAAGTGAACAAAAGTAATTTATCAGTCTTGATGCTCATTTGGGTGAGCAGCATGACATTGTGCCCTAACATGGGGCTAGGGAGAGGTTTGTGATACCATTTCTGTAATTTTCAATAGCAGAAAATCCACAGCTAAGAAAATGATATGATTTTTGTCATTTGTCAGTCTCAAAAAAAGAAGTGAAAATGAGTGAAAATTGGATTTAGAATTTTAATTCAGAATCAGAGGGTGACAAACATGGTGGAGTTTTCACTTTGGACCCCAATAACTTAAAAAAAGCTAATCTATTCACTGATAACTAATGTAAATTGAAGATAGTTCAAAGCTGCAATACAAATATTCTCTACCTTAATAGTTAAAACGCTGAGTTGGTGAATACTGTTCCCACTGTTCTATCTAAATAGATGTTTCAGGGCCTTCTTTCCTTAATATGTAGTACGTTATAAGTTCTGGGTCCAATGTTACGATAAGTGCAATGTTTTCATGGGTGACCGGGGGGGGTAGGGGGGGGTGGGGGGGATCACAGACAAAAAAACCCAACTTATTTATGATAAATGATAAATAACTTCACATAACAAATAAAATTTTGAATTTACAGGTCTTGGATCACAAGCTTAACATTGAGTAACATATATATTAATTATTATTGATTAAATTTTGTTTTAGTTTGTTGAATTAATGCACATGTTCTGCAAACTATATTTGTAGTTTTTAGCTGTAAAATACCTATGTTTAACATGATTATCTTATAATTATATTCTAGACAAAGATCACAGACAAAAAACCCAAACTTATTTATGATAAATGATAAATAACTTCAAATAACAAATAAAATTTTGAATTTACAGGTCTTGGATCACAAGCTTAACATTGAGTAACATATATATTAATTATTATTGATTAAATTTTGTTTTAGTTTGTTGAATTAATGCACATGTTCTGCAAACTATATTTGTAGTTTTTAGCTGTAAAATACCTATGTTTAACATGATTATCTTATAATTATATTCTAGACAAAGATCACAGACAAAAAACCCAAACTTATTTATGATAAATGATAAATAACTTCAAATAACAAATAAAATTTTGAATTTACAGGTCTTGGATCACAAGCTTAACATTGAGTAACATATATATTAATTATTATTGATTAAATTTTGTTTTAGTTTGTTGAAATAATGCACATGTTCTGCAAACTATATTTGTAGTTTTTAGCTGTAAAATATCTATGTTCAACATGATTATCTTATAATTATATTCTAGTCAAAGATCACAGACGAAAAAACCCAACTTATTTATGATAAATGATAAATAACTTCACATAACAAATAAAATTTTGAATTTACAAGTCTTGGATCACAAGCTTAACATTGAGTAACATATATATTAATTATTATTGGTTAAATTTTGTTTTAGTTTGTTGAATTAATGCACATGTTCTGCAAACTATATTTGTAGTTTTTAGCTGTAAAATACCTATGTTTAACATGATTATCTTATAATTATATTCTAGACATTTCACACAAGAGGTAAAATTACAAAATAAATATGACAGGATCCTACAAATGATATTTTCCTAGAATATGAAATAAATTCATTAAATATTAATTATAATTGACTTACAGTCTTACAATGTTTTACAAATTCTTTGAATTGATGAAAGGCCAGCTAGTTAAATGTAGTGTAACTTGACCGGCCCAGATCAAAATTCTAATCTGGGCTGGCCAAGTTTCAAATCAGTCCAGACCAGATTTAAATCCTGAAGGCTTCACCACAGGATTTTAGTCTGGACCGGCCCAGATCAAAATTTTAATCTGGGCTGGCCCAGTTTTAAACTGGTCTTGCCCAGATTAGAATTTTGATCTGGGCCGGTCCAAGTCAAAATTTTTATCTGGGGTGGCCCAGTTGTAAATTGGGCCAGATTCTAATCTGGGCCTCGACATATATATATATATATATATATATATATATATATATATATAAACACGAATGAGTGTTATTTTTCAGTATACTTTATACATTAAAGGCCTTCTTTAAAACAGATATAGCCGATCCAAATTAAAACAAAACGATATGTCATTACAAGTACTGAATATCACATGAAACGAGGTTCAGCTATGGCAACAGGTATTTACCACCGATTCTAACGATTTTTCCCTTTAATTAGATGTTAAACTGCTGGTAAGAATGTCTTCAGGCAAATTTAATTAAAATGTACACTTTGAATAATAATAAATTATAATAGTTATATAATGAAAACTAATTAAATAGCATCATATATAAGTATTTTTATAACAGCTCCAAGGTATTACCTATAGTTTATAAAGGTCAGATATAGGTGATTGGGCCTCTTTATATTAATATAAAATATTTTTGTGTCTAATAAACAATGTACTGGACGAATGTATTTTGTTTCTACTTTGGGCTACGTCAAAGATGCAAGGCTCTCTTATGATCAATAATTGGTAAAACTATCAGTTATTCAGTTACATGACAGCAGTATGTGTTTAAAATTCCCACTGGGAAAATATGAAACCTTGTCCAATATCCAATATATAATAAGGAAGCAAGTGTCGATGAGCTGTGGTATAAAAATACACGTATAATTTATTACATGAAATACAATGCTGTAAAAGAATTACGTTTTCAAATGAGCATAAACTTACGGTGGCTGATTTAGGACACAGTAAAAAAACTAGATGTGTCGGAACGACACGAGTGCCCCCGCCTTGAGCAAATTAGAAATATTTGTTAAAGTTCAGGAGCATTCATACAGTCAAAAGTAGATCAACCATGAAGAAACGCACACTCAATATGTAACTGGTCATAATCTGCTCACAGACCAAAAATCAGGCCAATATCTGCAGGCATTGCGGAAATAGGTCCGTTCATGTGCATTTGTAATGAAATTTTCTATTTTTCTTGCAAATTTTAATATTCAGCTACATGTTTTTATCTGTATATGTTAACACTGGCTCAAGTACCTTGTGTACAAGTAGCCTGTAGATAAAATGTTTATACGTCCAAGTGGCGTTAAAAAAATCTTTCACAGAAAGGATTACCTTCACTTCTTTAATATGTATATGTCGAGTTATTTTATAAATAAAGCAGGTAAATAGACCAAAGCAGAGCATTTTGCTGAAGGAAAATCATGATGAGAGATGATCGAAATATTTAAACCGTTTTTTTATGAATATAAATCATTTATGAAGACAGGTGCCTTAAGATAATCTGAGCTTTCGTTATAGCTAAAGTGGATCAAGACTTGGTTTTTGGGGGGTTTAGGATATGAATAATTAAATATTGAATTCTTCACCCTGCCTTATCTTGGGGGAAATAAAAACTTGATTGATTTTAAATGAATTATATTGTATATCATTCAGTTAAACACAGTATATATGGTCTATGTTTTGATAATTGCAATAGTAAGTACTCTTAAAGTATACCGTCCATTTAACGATGTTTTTCTGTCGCTTCAGCATCGAATGGTTCGTGCAAATGTGAAATTTTATCTCGAGATTTTATGTCGAAATCTCGAGATAATATCTCTAGATCTCGAATTAACATCTCGAGATTTTGAATTAACTTCTCGAGATCTCGAAATAAATATTTTTTTCTGTGGCAAAATATTTTTTATGATAATTTATGTCGAGAACTCAAGATAAATTATTTTTCTGTGTCCTAAATCAGCCATCGTGTAAACTAAATCTGATAATTATATATTGTACACTGTAATATATGAACATTGTGACCTGAAACCATTCAATCAGGCAAAAAGAAAAAAAAAGGTGTTATATGAGAGGATATATTTTATAAACTAAAAATGTGTAAATGTAATTAATAATTCAAAAACAGTTTACACAAATGGCTTAATGAGCTACAAATTAAATTCCACACAAGTTTGCCTAGTAATCCCGATTGAGTGTACCAATGTTATGCCAGCAACCCTTAAGAAATATGATGAAATGCTATCAAATATACATCACATTGCGAGTTATATGTCATTTTATTAGAACATCAACGTTATTAAAAATTCAAGAAATAACACAGCGCTATTAAAAAAATTAATTTAGTCTTGAAGTGCCTCCTCTCATGTTTTTACTACATAAGAATGAAAATATTAAAATTTACAGCAATATAATTAAAATATAGCTCGCATAACACTTGTTTTATATTCTATCCATAAAAAGGGATTGTTTATGACTAGGGGTCTTAATGCAATTACTAAACTTTAAGATGTGTCAATGAATTGTGTTAGATTCTAACATTTTATCAAATAATTATTTAATTTAATAAATAATTATAAATCTGCAATATGAGAGACAGAAAGGGGGGGGGGTCGTTGTGGTGATTACTGTAGGCTGGTTGGCTGATTGACCTGGACTCAGCTAGCTACAAAGTTAAGTTACATAAAAAGCCCTGGGTGGACACAGGATCCAGGGAGTATAAACCTTCCTGATGTTAACAGTTTTTCATATGACATTTTCTTCTAAAACATAGGGAAAAGCTGCAGTATTTGATCAACTGCTTTCAAATTTCAGACTTTTCCTGCTCAAGCCGCAGTCCATTAAAATTATATCTGGTCCACTCAGTGCATCCCTTTGTACTGTGGCTTGCGGAAAACAATACTTGACTTGGTCTTCCGAACCTTTATACAAGCTACATTTTTGAATTAACTAGTGCTTACAGGAAAAAATTTTACCATGGTCAAAGTTGGGAAAAATTTAAGATAATGATTTTTTTCATTTTAATAATGATTTAAATAATTGCTAAATACTTACCTAATTTCTGGTATACCATTAAATCCTAACTAAATACAGTAATATGCTTGAACAAGGGACCCACGGATCACTATGACCATCTAGTTGACCATGAAGGTAAAAATCTAATATAATAATATGGATATAAAGTGTGAGAGGAAGAGATAATATAGACCTAACTGGTTGACATAATTGATTTGTATTGATGAGTAAGACATTTTTGCAAATAATATTTTGTGACCAAACCATGCATTTCCTAATGTTAAAATTGAGGCATGTGAGAAGTTTGTGTACATAAGATGTATATTATTATGATGATCAGTGGTTGGCTTTTAGGTTTTTACTTAATATTTAAAAAAGGACGGACAGATTGGAAGACAAACAAATCTGATAAAATATAAAGTTTCAAGTATTTTTTAATTTTTGTATTATATCAAATTGTTTTAAAGTTAAACATCTGCGATATTACACAACTGAATATATAAGTTGCTTTTAAATTTCAGACTTTAATAGCTTTAATTCATCTACATACAGCATATGAAACTTTTTTCAACAGTGCGTATAAGAATAATTTCATAATTAATATATATTTAACGATAATGGAGAGATGATGGACAGACAGAGCTGATCGCTTGATGTTTCATTCTCCTGAGGCAAGAGTATATTTTAATTTGATCTTAATGTTTACTCATCCAGTTATTTTTAAAATTAAATAAATTTTACAGATTTGCAATAACAGCTAATGACCCAGTGCACAGGTGCATAGGAATCAATGGCAGCCGGGGGGGGGGGGGGTGATGGTGGGATTTACAGAACTATACTGCATATACATTAGGGCCCTGCGCGGGCCGAAAAATGGAACCCGCACCCGCCATGCATCTTGCCCTGTCAGCCCGCAGCCCGCCCCGCAATCAAAGAAAAAAATCTAGCCCACCAATGGATTTTTCAGGAAAAAAAAAGAAACGGAGATAGGAGGGTTTATTCTTGTCACCAATGGATTATCATGAACATAGAAGAAAGTTGGATAGGATTTTCAAATGGCGTCAGTGGCAACAGAACGGGTCTTGTTCGGTACATGTGCATTAGTATTTACGGATAATACAACAATGATAAACTCATTATATAAACCATTATATAAACTCATCAAATAAACCAACTTAAAAAGCAAGCTTCCTGAACATATCCTGTTATAATCATTGTGATCTGCCGGAAACCTTCCACTCTATATCTACCATATATCTGAGAGTTAGAGCTGGAATACGGCCTGTATGAACATGGCCTGTATGAACAAGTTATCTGCATGAAGATGGTTAGCAATCCGTCAGGGTTAGGATAAGTGCCGGAATGAGCAACGTGACCTGTACTCATATTGAGTTCACCTAATCTATGCGTGTACGAATGAATAATGTGCACAAGGGTATATATGTTACTTCCACTTTAAGTTATATATAGAATGATTGTGTGTTCATTAGATAGTCCTTTGACCTTGAATGTAGTATATCATCAGTATCTCATCATTGAACTTGTTTAGTATCATGCTTATTTACAATGAAAACATCTGGTTTTGTTTAAAAAATTTAAAAGTGTAAACACCTCCTGAACCATAAAAATTGGTTGGTAAAAATATCTCACTAAGTAGACGTTTATTTCTTCAAAAGTAGACACAAGCTAAACTAAAACAACCCACAATGCGCCTTTCTTCAGTAAGGATTATGTACGCATCAGGGTCCACACCAATGTTTAAACAACCCATGACCCAACAATAACATTATATTATGGAAAACTAAACGACTGTTGACAATTAAATAACATAACATCATTAAAAAAACTGCTTACTGCCATTCATTTGACAACAAACAACAGCAGCACGTCGAACATATGTGAAGAAAATAACAGACACATCAAATGCGTACCTTTTTTCTTTGTAAGCTTAGACTTACGAATGTGAAGCCGCTTGGAGTGGTGTAGGTATGAAACCTGTCGAATGAGAAATTAAAAGATAAAGCCATATGGCATTAACTCCTCTTCTGCCCATGTTTCATTCCCCCTTCATAACCTTGGACGTCTTTTAGATATATTGCAAGGAAACACAAACATAATGCACGCTTGTTACATGCAATGCTGTTGTATAGTGTTAATTGTGCTGTGACAAACACGGTGTGCTTTCAAATCTACCTCAGATACTGTTTATAATAGTTAATCTGATATTATGTAGGTTTTCTATTTTGGTAAACGAGTAGCTGGTTAATATTGGAAAATAAAAATGAAGATTAAGACGAAAGGTTTAAGTAAAATGGGATTGTTCAGCTATTTTTTAAGTTGGAAAGTATGGTCATCGTAACATAGATCAGGACATCCGCATCCGTTAATCAAATATAACCCCTCAAAAGCCCATGGGAATAAATAAACCTGCTGTATCTAATTGATATATTTACTCTTAACAGTAATATAGTATAGGGATCAGTTATATTTAACAGTTGAAAGTACAGTGTGCCTAGCAACAAGAGTATCATGAACAGATGTATTTATAATTGTATGTAGTCCACCTTTGTTGCACTGAAAGAAATACATTGTCCTCCCAGATGAAATGAGTTAGGTCAGTTACTTTTTAATGGTTCCTTTTTTTTTTGTTTTTTTTTTTTTTAAGTCATTGAATTCGTCTTTTTTGAGCTGACAAATATTTTTATATGGGATCGTATGTTTGACTTTATGTAAACATTAAAAACCAACTTACGATATTAATTTACATTTTTCTTTCATATATTTTTATATGGGATCGTATGTTTGACTTTATGTAAACATTCAAAACCAACTTCCGATATTAATTTATATTTTTCTTTCATATATTAAATCCTAGAATTTTTGCAGTATAAACGTCCAGAAACGTTTATAATGGTCTTGGAATCAACATTAAGGAATCCATTTTTGACTTATTGAATTTTAGTAATGTTTGATATGAATGAACCTGTATACTGATTCCTAAAATATATTCATTATACCCTTTGATTAGTTTCTAACCCAGTGGGGCATTACATGCATGTTTTCCAAGACGTTATCAGAAAGCAGTGGTTCGACATTTGACCTTTCAAGGCGGATATATTAACAAATACATGATGTAACCATTCTTCTGATGCTTTCTGTTTTTCATACATTACCAGTGCTTAGCAATATGGTCACACCTTATTTCGATGACCACAAACAGGACCCAAAATACAATCGTTTACGATGTGTCCATATTTATTTAATCCTTACAAAAACACAAGCTTATAAAAAAAATTCTACCTTTCATTAGTAGCAGAAAGAGTTTATTAAAGTGTAACATGTACATACATTTTCCGATAGTAAATATGCATATTAACACATCCAGGAAGTAGGGCTGATGAAACACTATCCAATTAAGCAATATTATTAAAAAACAAATTTTAAATGTTATTGTCCAGAAGTGAGTCCAATTCACTTGAATATTAATACATCATAGTCGCTTACAAAATACTTCTGATACATCTCACATTTTAAGTGACAACGTCGCTGTTTGATAGTAATAATACCAGTTCATTTGTAAATGTTAAATTACTGAAACTATTATTTTATACATGTCTGACTTGTTCCTCGATTTGTTTCCTAATTGATCTGTGTTTATTGCAATTCTAGAGAACAGGTTCCACCATTTCATTCCGTATTGGATATAACCCTAGCTAGGCAATTGTTTCTCCTGTTTTTCCTCGAATACTTAGAAATGTAACCCTCAAGGCCGAATGAATCCATAATTCATTTGCAAATATTCCAAAAAAGAAATTCCTGCAAAACTATCAGTTATTGTTACAAAAAAAGAATGCGATAATCTACTGTCTGCTAAAACACCAAATTCTTTCGAGGGAAACCTTGATGTAACCTACCAATACACATTTCACCGGAACCACGTGTTTAAAATAAATTTCATGGAACGACACCAACCCTTATGACCTTCAACACTATTTTATAGTGTTATAGATAAACATCAAACACCCTCCATCAGGTGGTAAACAACAGAGTTGTTGCCAGTGTTCCTTACACTTCACAATATGTCGAATACACGGAGGTATCAAACCAATGTCTCCATACAAGGCTTGAACGGGAGTCACCTTACCTAGAAAAGTTGGCATTGCACGGTGTTGTTTGGGGTCGCATTTATTGTATTCCTTCAAGAAGCACATTCTACAACAATACTCTAATATAGGACACACAAACGACTTGTACATAGTACAGTTCGTCTCATATTTTAATCCACTAGAATATTGGGGTCAAATACCCAAGCGCTTGTCCACTGGATTTAAACAAGGTATTCACTTAGAAGCTTAAGTTAGGGGTCTCATCAAGCTCAAGGCCTTAATAACTGTAGAAATTTACATAAAGAACAATATAAGCGCCAATATTAATGCTGTATCTTAAATATTCTCCTGCTAAAACACTCAAAATAAAATCACAGTTTATGGTAGAAGACTTGAAGGTCGAGTTCAAGATAGACTCTCATCTCTGGGGCGTAATTCATGAGATTGTAAGAAATGAGTAAGAGAAATGAGAAATAACTGTCAAACCAACTGACTGAAACCCATGCATACTTACACGACCAGAAAGACACGAGTTAACAAAAACAATATCAATATATTAGAGACAGAAAACACATTTCTCTGCAGAGGCGCTCCATATACACAAGCACTGATGAACACAAGTGTCCGATAATAAACAGAAAAATCACTAAGTCCGTTAACCAAACTACACAGAGTAGTCCCTGATTTACACCTCTCCTGGTCACATGATCATCGTGCACACGTGACAACGCAATGTTTCGCTGCTCGACTTACTGTTTGCTGACGCTGTGTACACAGTACAATCAGTCCACTTATAGATAGAGCTCCGACCACCAACAGTCCTTCGCTGGAGAATTGGTTTGCCTCTCGAGATACAGTTCAAACAGCACTTACTAATTAGCGCACAGACTATTCTCTCTGGACTCAGAATCAATGTCTTTCACAGCTGATGTCTCCTGGAATCCTTCCAAACAAGGATATCCAGTACATCTACAGTTACGCGTTTGAATGTGCTCGGTCTGTTCCTGGAAGCGCTCACAACAGGTATAAATCGCCAGATTACTAGTCCGTCGGCAATAATGCGACACTCGCTCTGAAGTACGTTACAGAGTAATTACCCTAGCCTTCCTCAGACACTGACTATCTACGCTTATTCACATCATCTCTCAGCTGTCTAAACTCTGATGTACGCATACCTGTCTGGACTGCAGATATCGTAGGGCTACATGAACTGGCGCGCTAATCGGGTAATTGTTGCGAATTTTTTCTAAATCACGTCTTATATATGCTTGCTGACGTCACAGGTCCTGGCCGTCATCTGGCCTATCACCACTTCCTTTTATGCCGACCGTCAATAATAATATGAATGTTAATATGGACACGCCTACAGAAACAAAAACCTGAGAAAACAGGTGCTCATCCTATGAAGTCTACAACAAACACTCGTTGCTATAGAGACCACCAAACATACACGGCTCACATGGAATTAAATTGTACTGACCATAATATCAAACGATAAACTTGTGCTTTCTAACCAAAGTTCTCACGCAAACGTCTAAACATGATACTCCATATAAATGTACAATAAATAATCAAAACAATCATCTGGTAGTACCCCCTACTTAAACATATAATACAATAACTGAGTCACAATCCTCTGGTGACATTAATTTTTACATTCAGATATATTCAGGTTGTAGGAGTTTATTATTATTTTTTTCTGATTAAACATTTTTAAACATTACATTTTTTGTAGTGTCTGCCTTAATGATGATCTCATGACAACTGTCCTATCGATATCCGGATATTCCGGGTAACTGCAGAAAATATACCTTTTGTCATGCTACGTTTATTTCTGAAATATTGTGACCACTTATTTTTGTCAGGATGGTAAATGTGCCTAGCTGTACCCCACAGTTTGACCTACTGGATAAGTAGGTGTATAGTTTTGCCTGAATATATTTTATTTTATTTAAATGTCGTAATGACATGCAAAATATTATCTTTTTAGTACAAGCACGATGATTGTAATTTAGATAGGCCCAAGCATCAGTTCGACAGTGGAAAGGTTTAGGGAAAATCTACTTGTTAAGTGCATCTAGAGTAAATTGTTTCACGTAACGAGTACGATAGTACAAGGCGTGGATCACCATTAGGTGTTGCGCTAGCATTTAAAAGACAGAAGTGGCTACATGTAACGAGTGTGAGTTAGCATATGTTGACGCACTGGAATATGAGTGGACAAAAATTGCATATGCAAAGGACACGCTAGTTTCACAGTCACGATAGTGTTCAAACACGCTAGTGTTTGTATGTCCTTTTGAACATACGGTAGTATGGGAATATAGTATGGGACTTTATCGAGTCGGATATTACAAGGTAACCTTGACTGTTACACCTTGTAGCTTTTGATAGTAGAGTTAATATCATGCAAGCCATGAAAAGGCGAGTTCTACGGTGAGTGGCAGTCCGAACATATACTTTTGATCAAATATGATTAATGGAGTTGGAGTTGGAACGAATTGCAGCAATAGGAAGAAAATTAAGACGACCAGAGTATTGGGAACTTAATGTAAGAACAGCAAGATAGAGGGAGAGATGAGCGGGCAAAGCAGAGAAAACAAAAGAAGGAAACACGGCAATCCCGTTCATCATTCACTCATGATAAATAAATCCAGGCGTTCCTCAGAAGTTTCTAGGCCTGCCGACGGATACCGTTAGCCCCTAAGCGACCAAGTGGAACTCAGACATGTATTTGTATGTGCCGTGTTGATTGTTTTAACCCAAAAAAATGTTTCCTTCCATGTATTTGTCAATTTGGTCCTCCTTTAACTTTTCATAATTTCTTTACAGAAATTAGGCTATTTGAGGAAATATCCTGAAAAATTATATGGGGTCATTTGTGACCCGTGAAAGACATGTCTTTCCTTTACAATTATACACTCTGATTTTTTGTTGTAATTTTCCATTTATTCTCCCATATTGCAATGTTTTCTACGGAACAATGATTATGAGACTTTGACCTGGCATATTCCACTGCTTTAGAAGTCTTAAGACTAAGATATTGGGTCATCATCAGGAATCCACTGAGCAAACCAAAAAAACGTGATATTACAACATCCAGTCAGTGTATTTCCAGCGATATTAGACTTGATTCAGCTGAGTGCACTATAGAAAGTAACATATAAGTCCGGCAACACTTGGTCAGTTGAATGACAATCAACACAGGAACCGAATTCAGGCATGGGAATCAGTTGATATTTCTTAAATCGAAGCATTTATTAATAAGATTTGTATTGTTGTATGTTTCTGCCATGAAACAGATAGATCACCAGTTTTCACAGTAACAATGACCAGAATATCAAGAGGGTTCGAATATATCCTCTGGTACATGTTTATATACAGCCGAGTACCCATAGCAGACAGGCGACCCTTTGGCAAAATTGCTGCTTTTAGAGATATGTGGATATGTTTATGGGTAGGGTTGGCCATTATCCATACCCTATAACCCTTTTTCCCGGGTTCTATCAAGGCCCATGTGTAGATAATCAGTTGTTAGCGTTTAGAGACAGATAGCTTTTATTAGTCTGCATCCCAACTTAACCGATCAGTAACTGCAAATTGATCTTGGCTGCGATGCAGGAACATATTGCATACTTATAAGCGACTTTCGGGTAACTTGTTTAAAAATATTTTGGTGGTTATATAACACTTGAAAACTGTAATAATTAGTTCAACCAAAAGAACCCCAACCAATATTTCTCCCTAAATCTTATTTCAACAAAGACAAGTAAAGGGACCCAATCGCCTATTTGACCTTTATAAACTAAAAGTTATCATTTTGAGCTTTTCTAATAGGCCAGAAGACGTGGATATCACTGCACACAGGCTGCTTGTTTCGTTTATATCAACGGTTTATAATATGTGGAGTTCCGCCAAAATAATCAAAACAAAAATTCAACAAAGGCATCTGGCAGCAAGTCAGATAAGCCAGAGTTTTGCAAATGGCGTTTTGCAACAAGTGATCTTTCTACCTCTGCATATATGCAACCTACCCCCTTAAGTTACACCGTTTCCCGTTTATCAACATTGCTGTCTTCACAAACATGTTGATGATACACAAGTTCATACATCATTCATGAAGGCGTTATAAGAACTTTTCACAACAATTATACATAGGTCATTAATATCTACACAGAGGAAGCAAAAACAAAACACAACAATTCTTTTTCAAAAGGTAAATGAATGGGCACCTTTAAGTTTTACGAGACCAAATCTTATTTCAACAGAGATAATTAGGTTTACGAGACCAGTTATGGGCAAATGTCCGCGCGTCCTCCGCTGTCCGAGGTCTTCAGTCCCAACAATATATATACATATATTTATATATATATTTATAATAGCAAACACGTATGTATGGGGTTTGTCTTTTGGCATTATTTTTATTAGTTTTTGTAACGGATGCAATTCCAAGATAATTTTAAAGAATAAACGATTGAACATAAATGTATATGCATAAAGTGAATGCATTAATCTTCAATATATATATGTGTGTGTGTGTGTGAACATTTTTGTGTAGAACTGTCAAGTCACATATGCAATACTATATTACATATGCATTGACACCAAAATGCCCGTCTCACTTGAATCCTGGTACAGAAATATCAAACACAAAGACACAATTAACATCTGAAGTTTTTAAATCATATTATAATATTATAGATTGACATAGTTGATTGATAAAAATAAGATTAGTATAAATTGAATGTTTAAGAGAATTTTTTTTGTGCATCACTGCTGATTTCAAATTGCAACGATACTTTTTTTTCCTTTTAATATCATCAACTGAGGCCGAATTTTATAGTTGATTTTTCTTCTGATTTTTTTTAATTAGAGAAGCTTTATCCTGAAGTTGAATAAAGAGAGATTGTCCTCCTTTTTGGTATTATGGATATAATATCTAGCTTACAAAGAACAGTCTATAAGCTATCTTTCATTAAAGTTGTAGAATATACCAAACAACTTTTCTTTCCTCGGGAATCCGTGGGATGCTTTATATATTAACCTTTCCACCATTTTTAAATAGAAGAGTTCACTTGGATTATATGTTGTTTATTAATATTGCATGTTATAATATACATGATTTGGTAATAGTAATTTGTGTAACCATTTATTGTGAGCAATAATTCTATTAATATTTTTTTTTATATCCTGAAGCTTTTATATGGATTGCGTCTCTTTGAGACTTCATTTCTTCATTCCATTTTTCTATGCATGACGGTCGTTGTATTCTTTCTTTTGTGGTTATATGACACTTTCATGGGAATTAAAGACATATCTCTTTCTTGATCATGTTTTTCCATGAACGTGGCATCGTGGTACCCCGGATAATTAATTTTTTTGCCACTTTATTTCGAGAACTTTTTTAGACATGTATCTGCGTTCATCACATAAGATAACACAAGTCCAAATTTTCCTGTGTGGTATATCACTATTTTTTATTGATACGTATATAGCTATTGAACCACAACATTTCATTCATAACTGTTTGCACAGACAATAATGTAATCCAATAATTATATAATTGTTATAAATGTAGTTTTTTTTGTTGAGGGACAAATTATACGCGCATCTGCTGTTAAGGACATCACCCACAAATAAATATATATGTATAAAATACGGGTCTTAAATTAATTTCTTAAAAATAACGTTTTACCCATGCTAATTTAAGGGAGGAATTCGTGGCATAAGAGTTTGGGGTATTCAAACCATCATTACTAAAGGCTCATATAAGGGTTGTGTGTTTTATTCTATGAGGTTTATCGCTATGAACTGGTATGAATGACATTGTGTAGACTAGTTGCAGTATTGTTACAGATATTGTTATTAATAATCTTTCTTGTATATAAGGTTTTCTCCGTCTGCAGAGTTTAAAATGTTCTCAATACTTTCTTATCTGGTATTAGATTACCACCTCAAGAATGTGATTGCTTTATCGATGTGCTGTTGGTGCCGTGACTAATGGTAAAACACATTAGTAGTCAATACAGTTAAAATGAAAGTTAAAAAAATAGCTTTCCAAAAATCTTAACACGTGACAAATGTCGTGTTTCCACGAGAAGCCTGTTGTTGTTCGGATGACGTATTTGAGATTTTACTGTCTCTCATTAGCGTACAAAGAAACGAAAAATGTCTTGAAACTTTAGCTCTGTAATCTATGTGGTTACATGGCTATTAAATGGTGCTAGGCATATTCAAGGCAGCTGTTTTATGAAGAAGGAAGTTAGGTTAAGCAACCATCTGCAGAGTTCTTTAATGTACACGGGCGGCAAAAACGTGGAGGATGTAATGCGAGACTCAATCATGTACAAAGTTGATGTTGTTGACAGCAACGGAAATAATCCTGACGGGTTCCTGATAGCCTCCGTAGTGAGCAGCTCGATCATGTTGTTTTTTCTCCAGGCACGGCTTACAGCTTGGCACAAGATATTATCGTCACTACACGTAATAGATATGAAAGGAAAATTCAACTTGTGAAAGCTGCTACTCAGTCTAACCACGCATGCTGGAAACTTTTATTAATAGTTTTAAACAGTACAGAAATAATTAATCCATTACATGTATTGCATGTATCTTACAAGAGCTCGCGGACACACATACATAAAGAAATTCTCTACAAGTTTCATGCAATATATGGAATAACTTTTGCTCGGTTTCTTTGATATGACTTCTATTTCAACAAATGTAATATTTCTGGTTGATTCATTACCATTCTAATCTGATGTTTTATGCTGTTTTTCTCCTATTTTGAAACAATTGTTAAGAATAATCTCTCTTCTTTTGTGTACCCACGTATGCCTGTCATATTCGAAGAAATGTTTGAAAACTCAGGCGTCATTTCTCATTACAAAAGTTGTATTTTTGTGTGTATCGCATGGTTACCGTTATTTCACAAAATCCTTTAAATGCATAGAACTGTGTCAGATAATTCTCTGTATTATGTAATAAAAATTGATAATCAGAACCATGATTTTATGTTCTAATGTATGTATGGATACATTGGCTGTGAAAGAGAAAAAAGAGAATAGAAGTTCTGTTGAAAAATTAATCTATAACAATACTGTAAGAGAGAAAAAGTAGGACAGTAGAAACACGCAAACAATTGTTAATTGTAGTATCTTGATTAGTCAGTCTATTCCTTTATTCCAAGAGTATCATTAATCAAATTAAAGCTTGCGTAAATACAAATAAGAGGTGGAATTTAGTTCGCCAGCGATCGTATTTATGTAAAATATCACGGTTTTAGGTTGTTGGCTGTAACTAAATGCGTTGATATTGTATAAGTAATGTTACAATTATTTTACCTATGTCCGTAATAAATCAAATATAAAAGGCTCTATTATGAGAAAGAAAACCATTTTATGTAGTATGTACTAAAGTCTATACTTACTATATAATTTCATATAATAGGAATAGTCCATGCATCATCATAATAAAGGTATTTGGGCGCGGAACTGTAGATGTCCATATAGGAATATTTACTCGGAGTATGAGCCAATGTTCATGCCCAATTTTAGATATTATGTTTACACATAGTTTAGTGTAATTTTTATCCCTCTCTTATAATTTTGTCGTCGTCCTTAAATGTCTAATCATTTTTTCTTAGGAACTCTCCTCTCTTAAAGGAAACAAAAAACTTTTCTTACCTTATAAATTGACTTTAATATATAAAGCAAAGATTTTTGGTCACGTTTTGAGTTGATTAAATCACATATAAAACTGTCTCAAGGATTTTGTCCGTGTTCTGGACGCGTGTTTCCCTTAGACTTAACTGCTAGGAGCCCCAGGCTGTTGTGACATTTCGATCCCGTCAAGGAATTTTTGTGCACTTTTGACTGTTTCTAGATATTTTGTTATTGAGTCTCGTAATTATTTGGTGCTCAATAACGATGCTCATATTTGTCTAGTTGTTTAAAAACAACCAGTTGACCAAAAAAGAATGTCGCAACCAGGCATGGTACAAATACATTTATCGAACAAATATATTAAAATGAAAAGGTGATATTAAAATGATATCATATATTATACATGATATTAAAAACTACTCCGTGAACATGTAGCAGCCGTATTGAATGCCTTCTAAAGGTAAAAGAGACCATTAAAATGAGCTCATTAGACGTAGAGCGTAGAAAATTTGACATAGAAGGGGAAAGAATGCAATTACAATTGTAAATAAAAAACATCAATCAGAACCAGAGAAACTAAAGACAAAGATTGAGTGGCAATTAAAACTAGAACAAAAGAATTGGAGGTACAGTTATAATTAGAAAAAGAGAGACTATTGGCGCATGAGGTGAAATTACAGCTAGAAAAAGAAGTAAAACCAGATTCCGTTACAGTTTTAGAAAGGAGAAAATGAGGCCGTCATTAGTCAACCAGTGAACCAAATGTCAGTTGAAAGGTACCACATACTTCACAGTTTAAAAAACGATGCCACCTTTTGTAAATGCCCAAAGGTTCTATGGACTTTCTTATTACAGGAACTTTTCATAGGATGGCAGGGAATGGCTTTGCTGCTTTATCAGCGTAAGAAAGAAACGCCGCCAAACGATTGTCTGTACCAGCCGCTGGCAGGAATTCCCGTGTGTCCCAATGCACGTTTACTTACCTAATATGGTGATGTAGATGACTACATTGTTTTCTTACGGAAATTAACTGGGCATACTAAATACTGCGAGCCTTTTTATTTCTCCATCTGTCTATAGTGATACCATGAGTAATATGACTGGGTATCTGTTATGTAAACATTGACATTTCTCGATAAAAAACGCCTAATTGGAACGCAATGTGAGGATTTTTAGACAATGAAATATAACTATTCATACTAACCATATGCTAATTATCATCTTTCATCAGTTCATAATCTAAGTAATAATGGCTAAACGTCAGAGAAACATCCATTATATGAACCTGCTTGTATCTATTATTGCATTATAATATCTTAATATCATTGAGACACCTATTGTTTGCTTTCCCTCAACATTTGACAACTAAATAACCAAGTAACCTACACATGCTAACTTATGTTATGTCGATTATATAATATTTTAAGATCTTATATCGGAAAATAATGGTGTTATTCGACTTTATATATTTAACATTTGCCTTTTAAGAAAATGACCCACGATATGTTAGACCAGCGGTGCACAAAACTGTTGCTACCTACAAGGTCCGACAGAATGATGATCAGCAAGACTATTCAAAGGAAGGTTTTTCATCAATGTGTTTGTTTAAAAAACTAATAATAATTCATGTTTCAAATTATCAGTGGAATCTCTACACTTTATCCGAAACTTATAACGACATGATCAACGGGCGATGGATGATCTTTGTACTTAAGGGGGCTTACTGCAAAAACAAGGAAGTATACGACTCGGGCCTTGCATCGTTAGTGTACCGATTGTTTAGTATGCTATTATTAATGACATGCATAAATAACCATTGAGTATTTAACATGCCAGGTAGCGAAAACAGAAGTCTGATGTACATATCTTATATTAAATTTCCTGCTGCATACCATTTATTGTATTGATATGTGGATTATCCCTATTTGTAATGAAAGTACTTAATGCATCACAACAGAAAGTACGTCCTGTACACCTTAACTGAGCCAATTCGATGATATGATATGCGGCTGCTAGTTGGCATGTTGGGATACAATCCAATAACCCGGATGATTTGACATTGTTGTTTTTCAATGGGTCACCACTCTTGCATGGCGTCGGAGGGACACATGCGTGCACAATACCTGAGTAACATGGCTGTTGTATATATCAAGATCATCTGTTAATACAATCCCCGGTGCCCCAACTGTAGGATAACTAAATTTTTATTATTTTTTCGAGATGTCTTTACAATAACAAACTAATAAATATTAAATGTGTATATTTGACTTCCTAATAGAAAGAAAGATTATAATACCTGTTCAGTTAATCACAATCTTAACAGTAGAATATAAATGTTAAATAACAGTTTTTCACATGATGCTTGATCTTGAAATATCTGATTCAGAGTGACCAAGCATGTACCAACAATAATTCTCTTCAACTCTGCTTGAGTCAGGAGAACATATAACAACTATTTTTGTGTATAATTTTAATATGGAATGGAACAAAGAATTCATAAACAAAGCATGTAGACAGACAAAACTGGTGATTCTTCACACCCGATCACTTATAGCGTTTTTTTATGTTATATTTGTGTTAAGCACACGGGTGATGGTAAAAGGAAACAACCCCTACATCCACAGGGCATGTAAAGGACTAGTGGTGAAGCCGTATAAAGTGACAGACCCATAGCAGGTAAACAAATGTCGAAATCATATTTTACATTTGTTGACAAACAGGGTTGGCGGTAAATGCCAGGCCAGTATATGTCACTGGCAATTTCTGGCAAATGCCGGCATGAACAATACCCATTCTAGCAAATAAGTTGCAATTAAATGGTAACTATAAAGAAATGCCATATATTCCATGTTTTATTGCTGTCACAAAGACCCACAATGTGGTAAGAACTGCTCAATACAAATAAGAAGGTATTAATCTGCAACAACAGACCTAGAGAATTATAACAGTACAAACTTATATTGATATTGCATCATTGTGTTGAATTTTTTTTTTTTAATAAAGTTTAGCAGAAATAACAAATTAAGGGACAATATATTTCTCGCGGCTCATATATATTTAAATGAGTATATAAATGTTCTGTACTTGAAGGTTATAATTTTTATATTTATCTGTTTGTATTGGAAGGTTTTTCTCGGCCTAGCAATAATTATCCAGGGTAGGTGGTGTACATGTACATTGTTTTGACTTAGTCATGACAGGCTGTTAGTGATGCTTCAACCTTTTCATCGGTTTTACTGACGAGAAGTTCTTCTGGTAGCTGATTCCAGTGTATACAAATCTTGGGTGCAAGAGAATGTTTGTATGTTTAAGTATTGTACTTGAATACTTTAATTACTGTCTTTTGATAGAGCTTCCTTGTTTATATTTAAATGAAAGAATATAGCGTTTCAGCAGAAATTGCTGCTAGACAATTTAAAATCTCTATAATACAAGTAATTATTAGTCTCTTCTCTAGTCAGTAAGAGTTTACAACTCCAATTTTTGTCACCATTCCGTCACACTACTGTATTTCAAATTGTCATTGCAAACAAATTAGGCAATTATCATGGTTATGATGGGTTTGATCATTGCTGTTTTCCTTAAAGCAGCAGAACTATGCTTGAAAGAGAAGTTATGTGCTTCTGTTTATCCATGCCCATCATCAACGACCAAATAAGTCTAGGTAGCTTAGTTGGCTAAAACCTGTATTGTCCATTGAATTACTCTTCTGTAACTAGCACCACTGGTTGTCGCTTGCACATCTGCTGGGACAGGCTTGTCCTGACAATAGGCACATCCAAGGCAGTCACTGAACCAGAACAGAGTCATTACAACATTATCTGCTCACATATGCTTTTTGACCTAGTAGAAAACTATATGGATTGGAAGTCATATGTATTTAAAAAATTGATACAATTGGACAAGCAGGAAATTTCCATTTATGTAAACTAGAATCTATGTAATCTGTTACCCACATTCCACCTGGGTTCGTATAGTTTGGATCATGCACAGAAACCGCTGCATGCTATGGATGGGTAAGGGAAGCACTCCAGTCTATACTCCATGAGTAGATCTCCTGACATTACAGAGGAAATCACTCTTACTTTGATGCATTGTGTTTCATGGACTGCCTATCTAAACACGAAAAGCATATTTGTCGGCTTAGAAACACATTTATTTTTTTATAAACATGTAACCCCGAATCATAAACTTTCTTGCCAAAACAACCCTAAAGGAAACAACCTGTAAAACACAACCCTTCCCTTGCCCATAAATCCATAACATATTTTCATATATATATATATATATATATATATATATATATATATATATATATTATATATATACTTCATCAATTCTAGAAATACAACCTTATAAGGAAGAGTCTACTAATGAAAATACTAGACTTAATGAGTGAAATTCAAGACCAAAAAAATTTAATGTGATCTGTTGTGATGAAATTCAATATGTGTCTACCTGCAAGTGTCGGTATTTTCCGGCACAAAGTAGAATTACCCGGCATTTACCACCGGCATGGAATTTATGAGAATTTGCCGGCATTTGGTCAACCCTGTGACCATCTCAGGATATTCTGTTTTACGATGTTCTAGAAAGGATACCTGCTTTAGAAATGATCAATATTTTTGAAGATAAAACACGTATAAATAAACTATGGAACACTTTTAGAAAAATAAGTATGAATCTAGGCCAAATTTCACACAATACAAAATCGTAACTGAACAGATCATGAATTTATGAAAGGTTAATTTAGATTTCCAAATATAGGACTGGTATCTTGGCTCAATCATAATTGGTTGAAGGCTGATTATGTTAATTCTGAACTTGACAAAGGTGTAATAAATTATATACTTTGTTATCTAAGTTAGTTTAATTAAGGAAATTGCTTGTTGTTGGATCCATCCTGTTTCATACAGATCTAAATGGTAAATCATGCTCTTTGAAACATACTAGCGTCTTCTACAATTAAGCCTTGGTGTCGTTTTATACAGAATGGATCACAGCTAGACCATTTTTATATAAGCCATATATACATACAATAATCGTTACATAATCTTCGTGAAAGCGAGTTATATTTATATCAATCTAGGAAATAACTTCTTTTTTAACTTCGGTGCAAGATATATTAATTTAAGATTAAATACCATTATTTTTAGGCAAACGAGTTTGTTCAGTTCATATTCCACTATTAACCTAGCCATCAGGAAATCCTGCTTTTTCAAAATAACATTTAAGTAAAAACGATAGCAGTCAGAACTAACTCCACCTAATCAATTCTAGCACGTCTCATAATTCAGTTTGCTTTTACACTGCCTTTGGTCAAAGGACCAAGGTCCAAGCACCGCTATTCAGTCAGGCATTCCTAAAATGCTCGGTCAAAATTTTTCCTTGCATTTTCTCACAGATTTAAGCCAGATTTTAGCACGCTGGGAACCAGTTAATCTACAGCGCATTTATAGTTGAAGTAGCTGGTAATACTGGACCGGGCAAAACCTATAGCGATCATTTCTAGTTCTATTTTCATATTCATATTCAGTGTAGTTTAGAGTAACTGAAATGTAATGTGTTCGGCTAAGATTCATGGAGTTTCGGGTGATCGGAATCTGTTCAGATGCTGAGTGTGTGCATTTTTCTCACAGTTGTAGGGTACCAGTCCAAGTATAACGATGCACATCAATCAGACAACAGCTTCATGCTTGTTGGTTCTATTAAGCCCTTTTTGACCTTGGCATTGAACGTGACTGTTGATAACGTTAATAACGCGAGGTATCACCACCGTCTATAAACCCTAAAATTATCTTTGGGGTACTATTACGTCATTTACTTTCTAATATACTTGTGGAAAGGTGACTCCGGTGACATTATGAATTTTCAACATAAATTTAATAAATTAATTACCAAAATAATACCCGTTTGAGGAGGCAGTGTACTAACAGTGGCAGTCTGTAGTGATAGGGCAGACCCAGCCATACCCTTCCGTGACTGATAGATGTGTAGCCAATGAACAACTTATAGTCAAAGTAAAAGCAGACCGATTTGCACAGACTGATCTATGATATTTTTGCCTTGGCCTAACAAAACTAATTAATGAGTTAACAGAAACGATAATCATGCCTGTTACCGACTACACGGTCAAGTATCTATCAATATGATTTTGTATTGGCTGGGAAATGAGACTGCCTTTGCCCTTGAACTCAATCTAGCTACCTGATTTTATTTGTAAATGTGACAATTGCAGCAGTGGTTCTAACTATATATAGACACCTGGAGAGAAAAAAAAACTATAATGCCCACTTCGATTCAAACAACATTGGACCACTCTAATTTACAAGTAAGTTTACGTCACATCATCATGTGCCTCCGCCAAAAAAATTACGAATGGGCAACAGAGCGTAGCAATTCTTCAATACAAAACAAGATTTTGAAAAGAGACAGGTCAGGATGCTTTTGTGACATTAAACGCCATGGGTAAGAGGTTGACGTTCCTGAATTGTATGACGACGAACTCAGTTTGTCTATTCATACATGTTTTGCTTGCAGTGAATCGAGAGAGTGTTAGAGGGGTATATAGGATTAATTATCAAAATCATACTGGATAACTGAAAAGTGAAAAAATAATTCTTATAGTAGCAAAACATTAAAATTGCATTTAAACATGATACGTGATGCGTCTGTGATAAGTCAGTCAACAAACAATTGCCTTCAGATAGTTTTATGTATTTTTACATGAGAATTCTGAAATGATACTTACTGCTAAGATGGACGGGGAATAACCCGTTTTGTACATAAAATTTAGTTTTTATTTAAATTCAAACATCGAACGTCATTAATGGGAAACAAAAACAAATTATACTTCATCAGCTAGATAATTTTATCATTTTTAAAATGACATATTTATGAGAATGCATGCAAATAGAACGAATTATTGGCATTGTATTGACACAAGAGTGCAAAATGAATGCAGACGATGGTGTTACCTTAACACCATGAATGTTCAATGTAATAGTTTTCCAGTTTGTTAGTTCGAAGGAGACAAAACATTTTAATTATCCAAGGAAAAATCTAATAAATAGGTGAGAAATCTAAATTTTGTTTATGATAAAGTTTCATAAACCAGTTTTTGATTGATAAAAAATAAATGGCATACCAATCATGCATTTTAACCTTAAAAGACAGAGGATATTATTAGTTTATCTTCTTGTTCACTGCTGCTCTTCTGGTGTTAAAAAAAGCTAAAGGATCCTTCCGTAATTTCCTTAGGTGCAACTCTGTTTGAAGGAACATGGTAAGTAATCATATTATTATTAGAAACATATATCTGCCTTTTCATTTATGATTTAGGAGGAAGGTTTCTTATATATGAGCAAAGCTTCTTGCATAATTGGAAACTGTTTATCGATATTCAAAACATATTTTAAAAAATTTAAGTCACAATAAACTGATAGTTGTTGTTGTTTTATAATAGGAAATGTCAAAAAGATTTTGTTTTGAACCTTTCACTGCATTTGACTGAACTAGTAATTGCCTAACTTATAACTATTGACTTTCATGTGTTGGTTAGATTGGCATAATTTGTGATATTGTCATATCGATTTTTGATTAAATGCCAACAAAAAATCTTCAGAAACATGTCATGCACGGCGGATCGGGAACTTGTCGGACCACTTTATATCGTCACAAACTGTCGTAACAGCATGAGATTTCATTGTTTCTCAGTTGTTAGTTCATTGTTTTCTCTGGCAATCATATACAGCCATCCGAGAAATCAGTCTTTACTACGGTATGAATATCATAATTTACGCAAGACAATAAATCGTTTAGAAATCTAAACATTCGTGTATTCTAGGCAGTAAATATATCCTTGATGGTATATCCTAAAGTGAAGTGAGCGAAATCATTTAAGTCTTAACAGGTCTATTTAAACATTTTTTACAAGGTCTCTAAGGTATGCTAGGTTCCCTGAGGCTGTTTTTCTTATCTCTCAACATTAGCTGAGGCACATGCTGCTGTTGCTGATGTTAGCGGGCTAATTTTTAATAGGCTTCATCTTAATTCATCGACATTGATAGAGAGAGAGAGTAAAAACGTTCTCATGATTTCCTTTCCACAACATTGAATATACATTGTATTTATGCAGCCAAATACTATGAGAGGAGTTCCAAACATTATTCAACTTCAAGGCTTGATCAAAAGTCTGATCTGAATTTTACAATCTGCCAGTTAAATAACAAGGCTTCATTTCTGTTAACAGGGCATTAAAAACCTGGCTTAGGCTTAGGGCCGGACATTTAAATTTGCAGTCATGCTTTTTTATGCTCTATCTCATGAGTTTGAAGGCACAAATTTTCTTTAGAGCAAAATGTAATTCTGGCCATTAAGGCAATTTTTTTTCCTAATTTGTATCCACCCTACAAACAAGAAGGAAAGTAATATCCTGTTTAAACAAAACTTTTGTGTGCAATACCGACTACTCCCATTTTCGAAATCAGATATTTCTCACATATAATGGTTTTTACCAATGATTATGG
The DNA here is from genome assembly GCA_026874595.1 of Sipunculus nudus. NCBI lineage: Eukaryota > Metazoa > Annelida > Sipuncula > Golfingiida > Sipunculidae > Sipunculus > Sipunculus nudus. The sequence goes on along the minus strand of CM049317.1, from coordinate 30,651,910 downwards.
CATACGATTTATACAATTTCTAACAATATAATCAGTATTTAAAGCATCCTCAAAACGCTGTGTGCATGACATATGTCTGTCAAGGACCTCATGAATTTACATGATCGCAGACTAATAGTTTGAACTGCTGTTTTAATTTTTTTTTCTTTACAGACTTTTGTATTATGCCCGACAGTGGAACACCTGGCTGGGAGAATGTAAAATGTCATGATGTGGATCCTCACCTATCCAGGAGCAAGGAAAAGAATAAGCTTATAATGTGTTTTTCATTTTTTCTGAAATTGGTGAAAAAGAGAATGCTGCGGAGTTGGCCCTAAAACAAAATACACTAATAAGAAGAAGGAGAGCGCAATGTGATGTGAACATATATTAACACGGGTCTGCTCAATGACAGCACTGCTTCAGTGGAGCAAAAGGGCTGCTCCATGAGAGCACTGCTCCAGGACAGCTTTGCTCCAGCAGAGCACTACTTCAGCAGAGCACACAGTTCTGCTCTAGAAGAGCACTGCTCCAGGAGAGCACTGCTCCAGCAAAGCACACAGTTCTGCTCCGGGAGAGCACTGCTCCAGCAGAGCACATATTTTTGCCCCAGGAGAGCATACTGCTAAGGTTCTGCTGAAGAACTGCTCCGAATCTACTTCTGATATGCAAATAGGCCTGCTAAATTGGAGCACTAATTTAAATAATTGGAACCGCTCATTTTGTGCTGAGAACGCTGCGTAATATAAGATTATATACATGGTAAATGTGGAGCAGAATTTCAGCATATAATCCATAGGTCTTGGAGCACATATACAGCATATGCTGTAACTGTGCTGAATACCTGCAGCAGATTTGCTGGAAAGGCTGCTCTGGCTATCTGCCGAAAAAGGGCTTAAAATGTGCTGCCAAACTGCAGAATTTTGGTAGGGAAATTCGAACAACATGACATCCAGAGTGATACGGTAGTTTTACTGCAACAGTGCATCTGCTTCGCACCACAGAATACTTCCACATACTGAATATATCGTATATATTTGAAATTTGAATTTTGTTGTATATAGGATAATTCAGATCTAACATTCCTTAGTATTAGGCAGCCTTGAAGTGTAACAATAGGTTGTTGTGTAGAGGTTTTGTCCTTAATTTCTTACTAGAATGAAGTCGCAGTGACCTAGTTTTAGGTTGGTCGGAGAACCTAGGATCATCTAATTGTATGTTGAATTTCGGATTCGTAGGACCAACGATTTCAAAACGTTCTTTGTCAATGGACGGACAAAGGAGCCTCGCATAGTTCTGATGACTTTAAGTCAGCTGAGCTAGAACTCTCATATAAAATTAGCTCAGTAAATAAGTAAGACAATTTGAACAATTATATATAAAGCAAATGGAGAATTGACCTTGCACAAGATATGAAGAGCCATCAAAAACATGAACTAAAATCTCGTACATATTATATATATAACGATGAAGAAAAACAACACTGACAATTCAATACAAATAAATCTCATATACATGTATATAGTGCAGTGTAATGGGGCAGAGTAAAGGACTCCGAGAGATCGTGAGTTTGAATATCAGCCGAGGGGGTGAGATTTGCATGGTCGACCCCCTCCAAGGGTGAGCGCTCAGTAGGTTTAATTGGAGGGCCTTGCCAAACGGCCGTGTTTCACTCACAGACGAGTGCGTCTCCGTGGTATGACCCAGCTACATACGGCTAGCAGGTGAATTATTTACCGGCCATGGTAAACACTAGGATAAAATATGAGATGAAGCGTGTAATACTGAATTGTCTCCGAGTCCGGGTAGCAGGGCTCATAATCATATTTTGGCCAGTCGCTTGCAGAATATAGGTCACCATGACCTGGTGACAATTTTCAAAGGAGATTTGGGCAGAACTTCCTTGGATGTTAGGTCAGAAGATTCTGTGTCTAATGGTTACAATGTATACCGTGTCTGACTGTCTTAGTGCTCAAAATCATGTAATTTCACGTTTCCAAAGAGATTTGGACAAGACTTTAATGGATATAATATTAGAAGTTTCTAGGTCTACCAGATACAATTGGCGGCCTGTAAACATCCCGACTGCTTGAACATAACAAAAATAGAGAGAAAAAAAGAGGAAATTTTAAAAAAAATAAAAGTGCGCCATCAGGAACTGATGAAACTCTCCATAATCAATATACATGGAAAGAATCGTAGATATAAATGCATTAGTTATTCAGATACTGAGCTATGCATCAAATTTGTAATTATTCTGGGGGTGCAATAACAGCCTATTAACAGGTCCCATAACTATATATGCAGAGGTGGAGGTGGCCTAATTTCAGATGTACATTGAGATTTTTCAAGGGTCTATATGGATGTAAAGCTAGCAGATTCTAAGTCAAACAGTTAAGTCTGTGTCTGACTGTCTCGGTGCTCAAAATCCTGTTTTTGGCCAGTAGCTCACAGAATATGCCACTATGACCATAATTTCAGGTTTTCATGCAGATTTCACCAGGACCTCCCTGGATGTTGTGTTAAAAAATTCTTGGACCTGCGGGTACAACATGTGCTCTTTTGACTTTCAGGGTGCTTAAAATCATGTTTTTTGGCCCATAGTTTGCGAAATATAGATCACCATGACTTCATTTCAGGTTTGTAAGGAGATATACCTGGGACTTCCCTGAAAGTCAAGTGATAAAAGATTCAAAATGGCCAAAAGGACACAATCTGTGCCCCGTCTGACTCGCGGAGTCCTTAGAAATATGTCATCATGAACAAATAGCGGGTTTTAAAGGAGATTTGCTTTAGACCTCCCAGGATGTACGATTAGAAATTTCTAGGTCTAAAGGTTGCGGTTTGTGTCCTATTAACAGCTATACAGCTTCATTTGAAGTTCACAAAAAATGGAAAAGAAACATGTGTAAAAATTAGACTAGAATATCAGCAGAAGCTGACAAAAGCCCTCAGCCAAAACAACAGTGTTTAGAGGTGGTAACAGTAAAAAGTACTAAATATCTGTTCTCAAATGGATGTATATCTGTACATGTCTCAGTTATAAATTTAAAATGGAGAGGTATGTACCATGATTCATAACAATCCACCAAATGCTTCCTGAAAAATAAGCTTCTAAGTTTTATTCTATTATAAGCTCAGTGACCTTGAAAAGTAGGTCAAGGTCACCCATCTTCGAACTTGACCGAGATTTTGTCGATAAACATCTTCACCAAAGAAATAAAATTCCTATTGTGAATACTTTTAGAGATATCCCGCTCACAAGCCAAAAGTTGAAAAATCCGATAAAAATTCATTAAAAATCAGAAATTGTAGATGGTGCCACCAAACGTGTGTAGCAGGTACAGACTATCAGTCCCAATAATCACAGTAAGTTTTGTGAAAATCCACCTGATGGTTCCTGAGTAATAAGCATCTAAGTGTTTTTCTATAATCAGCTCTTAAATGTAGAAAAATAGGTCAAGGTCACCCATCTTCGATCTTGACCGAGATTTTGTCGATATACATCTTTACCGAGGAAATGAAATTCTGACGGCGAATCCTTTTCAAGATATCCCGCTCACAAGGTAAAAGTTAACGGACGCCGGACGGACGGACGGACGGACAGCTTGGGTGACGACAATAGCCCATCAGCCTAAGAGCTGAGGGCTAAAAAATACTGTTGGCGCCACCAGTCTCTAGGAACTGATGAAACACTACATGATCAATACGCATGGAAAGAATCATATTAATCAATGCATTTGTTATTCAGATACAGAACCTTTTGTATATTTTTTAATTATTCGGGGGGGGGTTAATTTCGAGCTCCAAAGCTCGGATAACGTGGGTTGAATTGATTGACATCTCAGGGTCTTCAGTCATATGTTTCTAGGTCCAGCGGTTACGATTTGTGCCCTGTTAAGGGACAATCAGACGGAAGTTATAGCTCAGATGAGTTCAATCAGCAAAAAATGTCTCTCTCTCTCTCTCTCTCTCTCTCTCTCTCTCTCTCTATATATATATATATATATATATATATATATATATATTCAAGTTTCCAAAGAGATTTGGACAAGACTTTAATGGATTTTTGTCAGAAGTAGTTTCTAGGTCAAACGGATCAAATTTATGATATGTTAATATCCCGATCATATATAATGGATATATCATCCTTCTGACAGCATTAAGGAACATCATTTTATATATATATTTATATATATATATATATATATATATATATATATATATATATGCTTGTGTATGTGACCACGTAAGTGTTCATGGCACGCAATTTTGATGCTATTACTTTGTGCCCTTGTATCTCGTTACATGTTCCTTTGTCACATGTGATACTTTTGTATATCATTCTCAGAGTGCTCTTACAGCAGCTCTTTTTTCATAATTAAAGGAAGAGAAAACATAAACAGAAAAATATTTTCTCTTAACCATTTTCGACAAAATAGCCCTTAAATTATCCGGAATCCGCTAGTTTTATTCAATGTTGATTTCGGTGCTAGACAGTGCATATAAATGTAAATTGGTAAGAAGACAAACTCGAGACGTGCAAAGAACATATGCTAGAAATGCGGGCGAGAAAAAAAAAGAGCTTTGATATGGGTCAATAACTTATAAAGGTGCAACATGTTTACGCACTGATTTATACTAAAGGTGCCCATTCACCTAACTTATGCAAAGAATTTATGTGATTTCCTCTGTGTATATATTAATAATGTACCGGTAATTTTGGTTATTGAAAGTCCTTAGAAGGCCTTCGTGGAGGAAGTGTTAATTTGTTTATCAAAAGCAATGTTGACAAACGGGAAAAACATGTGAACCAAGATGGTATATTGCATATGTGCGAGGTAGAAAGGTTACTTGTTGCAAAAGCCATTTGCAAAGCTCTGGCTTATCTGACTTGCTGCCAGATGCCCTTGTTGAATTCGTTTTGATTATTTTGCCGGGCCCCAATACATAAAAACACGTGAGCGGTGATACCATGGACTATTTTTATAACAGCTTCAAGGTTTTTCCTTTACTTTATAACGTCAGATATAGGTGATTGGGCCCCTTTATTATAATATAACATATTGTGCGTCAAACAAACATAATGTATAGGACCAATGTATTTTGTTTCTACTTTAGACTACGTCAAAGATGCAAGACCCTCTTATGATCAAAGATTGGTAAAACTATCAGTAATTTTATTATATGACAGCAATATGTGTTTAATATCCCCACTGGGAAATATGAAACCTTGTCCAATATATAATAAGGAAGCAAGTGGCGATGAGCTGTAGTATAAAAATACACGTATTATTTATTTACTGAAGTAAATGCTGTAGAAAAATAAAATTTTACAGTTTCAAAGAGCATAAACTAAATCTGATAATTATATATTGTACACTGTAATATATGAACATTGTGCCCATTCAATCATACAATAGGGAAAAAAAGGTGATGGCCCTTGTATTTTATACACTAAAAATGTGTAAATGTAATTAATAATTTATAAACAGTTTACACATGGCTAAATGAGCTAAAAATTAAATTCCAGGCAAGTTTGCCTAGTATTCCTGATTGAATGTACTTATGTTATGCCAACAAGCTTTAAGAAAAAAAATTAGAGCATCAACGTAATTAAAAATTCAAGAAATAACATAATGTCATTCAACAAAATTTTAATCATGTCTTGAAGTACCAACTCTCATGTCTTTAAAATATTAGACTGAACATATTAAAATTTACAGCTGTATACACAAAATATAGCTCGCATAAAACTTGATTTAATTATAGCCATAAAAAAGGATTGTTTTTGACTAGGGGTCTTAATGCCATTATTAAACCTTAAAATGTGTCAATCAGTTGAGTTAGATTCTAATGTTTTATCAAATAATTATTTAATTTAATAAATCATTATAAATCTGCAATATGAGAAACAGAGGTGGGGGGGGGGGGTCATTGTGGTGGTTACTGTAGGCTGTTTGGCTGATTGACCTGCAGTCAGCTAGCTGAAAAGTTAAGTTCCATGAAAAGCCCTGGGTGGACACAGGATCTAGGCAGTATAAACCTTCCTGATGTTAACAGTTTTTCATATGACATTTTCTTCTAAAACATAGGGAAAAGCTGCAGTATTTGATCAACTGCTTTCAAATTTCAGACTTTTCCTGCTAAAGCAGTAGTCCATTAAGATTATATCTGGTCCACTCACTGCATCCTTTTGTACTGTGGCTTGTGGAAAACAATACTTGACTTGGTCTTCCAAACCTTTATACAAGCTACATTTTTAACAATGGATTTTAAATATCAGATTATAAAGGTATAAATAATTGCTAAATACTTATCTAATTTCTGGTATACCATTAAATCCTAATTAAATACAGTAATATGCTTGAACAAGGGACCCATGGATCACTATGCCCATATAGCTGACCTTGAAGGTAAAAATCTAAAATAATATCAAATGGATATAAAGTGTGAGAGGAAGAGGTAATATAGACCTAACTGGTTGACATAATTGATTTGTATTGATGAGTAAGAAATCTTTGCAAATACTATTTTGTGACTAAACCATGCATTTCCTAATGTTAAAATTAAGGCATGTGAGAAGTTTGTGTACATAAGATGTATATTATTACCATGATCAGTGGTTGGCTTTTTGATAAATTGTTGACAGTCCAGTAATTTACACATTTTTTCAATTGGATCTATTTTTTATAATATATATTATAAGATATATGTAATTTTTTTTAATAAAATGTATACATTTGAAATTTAACTAATTTCCCCAGTGCACAGGTACAAGGACTTGGTGGTGGTTGTGGGGGGTGCGGGATGGAATGATGGGAGTTACAATATCTCTGTATTATTATAGTGTATATACATAGGATTTTCACTTAATTCAACTATGCTTGCAGAATAAAAAAGTTCATTTACAATTACTTAATATTTAAAAAAGGACAGTCAGACTGGTAGACAAACAAATCTGATAAAATATGAAGTTTCAATTATTTTTTAATTTTTGTATTATATCAAATTGTTTTAAAGTTTAACATCTGCGATATTACACAACTGAATATATAAGTTGCTTTCAAATTTCAGACTTTAATAGCTTTAATCAATCCACATACAGCATATGAAAGTCGTTTCAACAGTGCGTATGAGAATAATTTCATAATTAATATATATTTAATGATAAGGGAGAGATGATGGACAGACAGAGCTGATCACTTTATGTTCCATTCTCCTGAGGCAAGAATATGTTTTAATTTGATCTTAATTTTTACTAATCTAGTTATTTTAAAATTAAATAAATTTTACAGATTTGCAATAAAAGCTAATGACCCAGTGCACAAGTGCATAGGAATCAATGGCAGCGGGGGGGGGGGGGGGGGATGGTGGGATTTACAACACTTTACTGCATATACAATTATACATACAAGGGCAAACAAAGCCTGATCTCAAATTCTGCTGAGGCAGGAAAATAATGAACAAATGTTTGTATTAGATCCTCATTTCTCTATCTCATCAATTTTTTTTTATTTTAAGAGTATATTTTTTTACATTTCCAATATAACATATATACCTGAATCTTATAGTTGATTAATAATTCTAAATTGCATCATCATAAATCTAAATTTTGACATATAACACCACATCATGTATACAAATGTATATATTTATTTTTTACCACAAAATATATCTTTTAATATTGCAAAAGAATAAATATCTAAAAATTATACTTGATTCAGATTTTACAAATCCTAATTGTGCCTTTATTTATCCATAATTTGCTTCATATTATATACATTTATGCATAATGATAGGTTTAATTATGGGTCTTAATTTATTAAAATTATTTGAAAGAAAATTGATTTCTTTAAAAATGCTACATTAACCCAACATGGCATCTTCCAGATTACTCCTTTAATTACTTTTTCAAGGAAATTTTTGTATATTGGAGTGGAAACAGCATTACAATGAACGAAATAAGTGCAAACAATAACAATTACTGCATAAGACTTGGTTTGTAGGGTTGGCGGGAGGGTGGGCTTTGGGTGGGGTGGGGGGTAGCTATGAGAATAATGTTCACCTGTCACTGTAGGGGATCTCCACCAGTGATTGTAACAAATCAGGAACCCTGGCATAGCTGACTTCCAGTGACCAGGAGAGGGCTACCTGCATCTAGACAAATCAGTGACCCCAAGTGACCCTCATTAAAAATTCAATAACTAGCAGAATTTTTAAGCTTTTATTTTCAAATTTCAAAGTTGAACAAATTAAATACTTACATTTACCTGCTGTGAAAATTAAATCAACAGTACTCACAGAAAAAAACCTGCCCAACGTTGGGCAAAATTTAAGGTACTGATTTTATTTTTATGCTAATAATTTAAAAATTTACAAAATTCAGATCTAATTTTGAATATACAATTGAATCTTCATTAAACAAAGTTATAGGCTTGGAAAAAAGGCTCTATGTTCAAAAATCTTCATGTAAAGTGAGTAAATATTTTTTCCTGATTTCTTACAAAGTGCATTATGTTTAGGCCCATAACTCCAGTATATACACTTAACAGACTTAATTTTTGCATGTATATAGGAAATATATAGGAGAATACTTTTGTTATGTATTAAGAAAAACAAATCAGTGGTTTTGATATTAGGCAGTCCTAATAGTTTTTTTATTGAAATTTGAGGTTTTTCCTTAATTTTTTGAAGGAACGAAGTCGCAGTGACCCAATTTTCGGTTTGGTAGGAGATTTTGGGGACATCTAACAGTATGCCTAATTTTGGATTCGTAGGTCTAACGGTTTTAAAACGTGCCGGTCTAACGGACGGACAGACGGACGGACGGACGACGGACAATGGACCCCAACTATAGACACATCCGATGTTTGCAAACAAAGCCCCCCCAAATGGAGTATGCGCACTGGGCCGTAAGGCAAGAAGCACAGCCCAGCTTGACTGCCAGCCATATAATTAGCACAGTTTACCCATATAATAGCATCAATGTGTGTTTGATATCAGTATCAAAATAAAAGACACTCTGCCATGTCCCACAGTAACTTTATTATCCAAATAAATTAGTCTACACTTAACCCAGTGAAATAAAAGGGACTAGCCTAGGCTATTTACTGCAACAGATCAATTTGGTCAGTTCTGTCACAGATGACACTTGTGAATATAAGATCGTATAGGGCAAAAATGAAAAAGTAGTTTAAATCTCTAAGAAGACTTGTCTTCCATATAGCTTATACAACTTGAAAATATGTAAAATTTTAGTGAAAAAAAATCCATGATTTATAACAGTAGCCTATAACTAGCATGAAAATACAATTAATGGTGCAGTTTTCCGTCAGTAAAAAACTAATACAAGAATACTCAACTGTTAATTCAGTCTCATCTCTAAAACATAATATTGCCACGTAGATTTAAATTTATATACGTATATCATAATCTTGCTTATTTGCAAAAATTTGGTGCTCATCATAGGCCTATACATGTATATATGAGTGTCAGTAATGATGTAACAAGTGATGTCTCATACTGTACAAAAAAAAACTGCAATCTAACTTGAACGAATTTATAGAGGATATCATGTTTTTTTGTGACCAACTGACTCGGGGTAAAACATATTGTCCACTTACAAAAATTGTGTTCCCTTCTTAACTGCTTCATAATTTGTATGGCTTATATCAAAGTAGAGTCTAAACTATTGTAATTTATATTGATGATAATAAAATAAATATAATAATGATAAAAACATAATACTAATACTAATAAAATTATTATTTATTATTATTATTATTATTATTATTATTATTAATATTATTATTATTATATTATTGTAACAAGAATAAGAAACTATATGAAAAAAAACATTTATTGAATATTAAGTGAAAGAGTATATCTGTTACAGATTATGAGTCTCAAATAAACTTAGGAAATTGAGAAATTAATTACGTCATCAGATAAAGCTTCCATGGACATTCTCACCTTGGATCAGCTGATAGACAGGTCTAAAGACAAATTTATTCATATGTATTGATTTAATATTTAGAAAAAAAAAACAACTCTTAAATGTGATGGGAAATGATCCACCAAAGTGAAGGCTGTACTCCCTTTTTGACATTTAGGCCTATGAAATTTACTCCCGCCAACAGGGAAGTCGAGGTCTGGACAAGGAGGTCTGACATTTCTTCTGCAGATTAAGTGAATAAAATAATCCATGTACGTCACATCAATGGAACTGCACTTGTGGTAGGAAAGCATGTTACAAATATATAGAATGAAGCGTGAAAACCTAAATGTTAAAACCTCTGACCTCTTGATTAGCCATGTCTAAATGCAAGGATGCTAAACACCAGGTGGGATTGTCAGCTGTAAGTTTAAATGTTCTGGGGAAGGCCTCCTGGAGTTAAAATGACTATTTAATTGTAGGGATACTAGGATGACATGTTTATGGTGTTGGATATAGAATATGAGACTAAACAGAGAGAAAAAGGAAGGATAACTCAGACTGGTATTGTAGTGTAAATAGCTTGTCCAGTGCCTGGCGCAGCCCATGTTTTGCCACGTGGGCAGTGACCTAGTTTCTGTGACGTCACGATCGGATGTGTCTTATAGCTAAGCTAAAAAAAGGCTCTCTAGCTTCAACATTTACCATGTAAAGTGGGAAAATATCTTTTACTGATATATTGACAATATACATTATGTTTGGGCCCATAACTCCTTAAAAATTACACAATATAGACCTAATCTCTGGCATGTATATAGGAAATACATAGAGGAATAGTTATGCCAGATATGAGCAAAACAAGACCAGTGGTTTCATATTAGGTATAGTCTTGAAGTTTAACAATAATTTTTTAATGGAAAATGGAGGTTTGTCCTTAATTTCTCAAAGGAACGAAGTCGCAGTGACCCAGTTTCGGGTTTGTTAGGAGAACTTAGGAACATCTAATTTGTTTTTAATTTCGGATTCGTAGGTCCAACGGTTTCAAAAGGTGCCGTGTTAACGGACGAACGGACGACGAACAAAGCACCATCGCTACAGCTCAGATGACTTATAGTCAGCTGAGCTTAAAAAGACCTACCATTTTCCTCGCAAAGCTGAAATACACGCATGTTCATGTTACTCATTATGTTTGTGAAAGAGTGCATATTCTAGGATATATTTTGATTAACTGATTGAAAATATGCTGTTTATTGTTTTGACTGCATCTGTGATCTCCATGTTTATGTGTTCTCTATTTTAACTTCAATCAGAATTATGAGATACATTCAGGAATTTCCTGAAAATGCATCCTAATCCTTCAATTTTTTTCTCTAAAATTTTTAATTTATATTATATCACTCGAGATTTTAGCGGGCATCGTGCAAACCGCCTGGGGAATTAACAACAAAATGTCAATGAATGCACGTGTGTAAATAATGTAAATTATATGATACACAATTTTACGCGTCACGGTATTGCTGCCTATAAAGATAGTCAACAGGTGACATGTACAGTGAACTAAAACTGTTGGGGTTCCAGTTTAGCTTGATTTAGTCCAGCTTGGGCATTGTTCTGGAGGACGCGCAAAACCAACGTACTCAGAATGCCCAAATCAACCTACAAATCATAATAAATACCTTTCACATATCTTACTAAGATGAATATCTTTATGATGAAATTCGGAGGGATTAGTATGAAAAGGTAATTACAGCTGAAACAAACGATGATAGGAATATAACAATTAGTTTTCATGATATGTTATTAATGAAATTATTTATTTCATTTCAGAACTGAAATATCAGTCTATGCCAATGATTGAAATAATTTTGAATGCAATTAATTTCCATTTTTTTTTTTTATCAAACTAAGCGCGCACTCAAAGCAAAGTCACTGTTAGACATATTTTTGTTCAAATGCAGAACGTTAGAACATGATTTCAATATCACAAATTAAAAAAGCATTTTTTTGTATTCCCATGTTTTTTTTTCTTTAATAAATTGTCAACTGAACATACCCGAATTGTATCAACCTGTTCAAACGAGATGACTCGAGATGAGATCAGGTATGTCCAGAAAGAGGCGTCTTGGACGTCCAGGTTTCTCACGAGTTTCACTCTGTTTTGCTGCATTACATTTTTCATAGACAACATTTTGTAAAATAAGCAGTCAGGCCTATCCCGGTCGACGTGCGCTTTGCTCCGCTTGCATCAGCTGTTTATACGGCACTACCTGGTCCCTATGAATGTGACAAGGGAAAAATTCCTGGGAAAATCCTCTGGAAATACCACTGGGTTTTCCAACATCTGGCTGTTAGAAGTATGATCCGGCCGCCTAGCATACACTGATTGGTTCTCCATGACCCAGTTCGAGGTGGGGATTTCCGTTACGTATTGCCGCGCGTGCGCACATATGGCTTTCACCTGGCTAACTGCACCGATATTTACTTTTTGCTATGCATTTGTTCATTTGTTTATATAACAGTATATCTAAGACCAATCCTTTGTGGTGCAATCTGAAGTTAGTGAAATAAATAAGATAGTATAATTCAAGATATACATTAAATGATTAGGTGATAAGAGTATTGAGATTTGATGATAGTGTTAATGGATAATAATCAAAAGGATTAAACCTGTAGTAAAAACTGAAGTAATATACCACTCGGGCTATTTTCCCATATTTCTGTCAAACTACTCAGTATAGTTCTCGCTACCGATAGCGGTTTCTGTTCACTTGGTCCCTGGCGTACCATAATGCATGTACATACAAGTGCATATATACATGTGTGTATCTGCAGGTAATGATACACGAAGGCCGCTGTAACTGACAAGTTAAATCAGACCTCTATTCACGTGATACGCGACCCACGAGTGGGAGATAATTATCGGGCCCGAGCACAGCTTGCATGCCACACTGAGGTGAACGCATGAATCGCAGGAAACGAAATACAAGCCGGGACAATCAAGGGAATCAGTGTGTATTATTGATGTTCTTGTATTGCAGACGGTTACTTTCATTTGGAGCACCTGTGTGTCAGTTCTATAATCATATAGGCCTAATTATGAATTTCCTTCAGTTATTCATTATCGTTATAACTAATACTATTTTATAAACTTAATCTTCTTAATGCTACAAAATTAAATTCGCCTTACCTTTTAATAGCATGTTGTCTAAACTGTTGCCACATATTCTGAAAAAAGCCATGTTTGTCCACTCATGGCCATATCATGTGTTAACATGACCGAGGGGATTTCCCAGGTAATTTTGCCAATCGAGTCACGTGATTCTCGAAACACCAATCATAGAATGGTTTCAAGTACGTAACATCCAGGCACCACAGACAAATCGGCAATAAGAGCTTCCATATATATAGCTTACGCTTTTTCTGGGATATCTGTTTTCCATCTCTGGTCCCTATCGTCCTATGTTAGACCTGTCGGAACTTGGACAGACGTAACCTGCGTTTGTGAATATATCAGGACGATAGGGTCCAGAGATGGACTGGGGTAGGCCTATGTCTGTGCGGCACAGTTTGCAACCAAGCTTGTCCTTCGCTGCCAGTATCAGGATGTTGGGTAACCACTATCCAGGTAAACCTTTCACAGATGTTAGTTAATTGGATGAACGTAGCAGCTGCATGCACACGTCCATGTAGCACCGGTCTTTAAGTTCTATAATGATCATCTTTCCCGTTTCGTATTAATGTAGGGTGATGAAATATATATATATATATATATATATATATATATATATATATATATATATATTATAAACTTAATTTTCTTAATGCAACAAAATAAAATCGCCTTATATATATATATAACTGCATTTATGCTGCTTACGTATCCAGGAGCCTGAGAAAAAATCGTGTAAATCAAATAGGCGTTTATGACAAGTCAACTTACGTCATCTGAGGCAGTTGTAGTATATTATTCGAATATTCGAATGACAAAGAAATTTAGCTTGTGTTAGTGTGATGATATTTAAGGGACCCATGGGTCACGGCGCTCAGCTGACTTTGCCTGTAGCTGAAATATATCAAATTCTGACATACAGAAGAGAAGTTACGTGGCTTTTTATACTGTTACACTAGGAACTAAAAATCATAATACTACAGACATTCGGCAATATTATCAGTAAGTCTTTCCCGCATGTATAGTTTTAACTTTCCTAGCTTCGAATAAATGTGTGGTTGCTTGTGTCACGAAAAATAATTATTTGTTGTCTCTTTAAAAAAGGGTTATCAAGCCAATTGAATAGTTTGATCTGACTAATGACACGATCAAAGAATTTACATAATACAAATATTTACTGAATTTGACGTTCCGAAAGTCAACAAGGTCAATTAATAAATAAGCATATCTTCTATATGTATAAAACATTTGAGGGATATATAATCAGAAACATTAAAAAAGTGAACAGTTTTGAATAATTTCATATTCTCTGTGTACATGTAGATATACTGTTCCCCCCCCCCCCCCCTTGCATTGAGTCCTCGCTCCTGTCAATTGAGCAAGGTAGGCCTACGTTAGTTATATTGCAAATGTATAACATTTGTAAAATCTTATTAAAAAAAAAATTGGTTAGATAAAAATTTAGGATCTAATTGAACAAATGAGTGAACTGCTGAAACGTCAACAACTTGTCAAAGAGAGTACCAATGTTTATGGTAATGTTGTAGATCATATATGTTTTCATGTTTCATTTTCATTTTAGAAAAGTCAGATAAAAAAATATATAATGGATCATTATAACGGCCCATATTACCTTTTCCTTTAAGACTTTATCCATTTGTTATTATTTTAGTTTGTTGCCATCAACTGCGCACTGTGACCCACGGGTCCCTTGTTTGTTCATATTTTACATAGATGGTCCAATTAAAAGAGAATTAAAACTGTTTGCTTCCCTTTTTAACATGGGTATAAAAGTATATTCATTTCAGTAATTGATTTACGTTTAGAGTTCTTTAATAATTAGCATGACGATATTGATCATCCCTCATTCAACTAACAGTGCGTAAACCTGATCTGAAACGGAAAAATTTAATCAATTTTACTTAATCTTTTATTTTTGTAGATAAAATTAAGCATGTATTTAAAAAGGAAATTCTAACGAACTGTTTTGAATGAGTAAATCAGACGATACCATGTTGTGGCATTATGGAATTCAAAATCAGGGATAATTAATTCGCCAGTTTTCGAACTCAATAGGGAACTTGGTGGAAACAATTGGTGTCAAATTGGGGGAAGGGGGGGGGGGAGTATATGCAGTACTTCCAAAGTTATCATATTCACAAGAAATCCTAAAGTAGATAAACTATAATCCGGCCGATTTGTCCTTGAATATCCTGGCCAAGGTAATCATTTTTCCATCTTATCCCAGAACTTGGTTGGAACAACTTGTGGATCAATGGGGCTGGGCATATAATAAACTCATCAGGTTTAAGGACACCAGATGAAACAACAGTTGAGAAACTGATACCATCGATGTAATTTTTCAGTCTCAAAAAAGAGGAGAAATGCATAGAAAACAAGGGACCCTTGGGTCACGTCGCTCAGCTGAATTTTGGAAAATATTAGTAACTGCAAAATATTTTTATTTCTTTGGGTTTTTCATGTATATTACCATTTGAAAAGCTAAGAGAAAATGGCCCTGCTGAAATGGACCTCTGCACATGTAAATTATAGAATAATGGACATGAGCTAAAGCATAAGCACTGTGTAATAAATGAAATTTTTGGCCTGAAATCATTTAGTGTTGCACCTAGGGAAAACAAGGGACCTATGGGTCACTGTGCTCAGCTGACGTTAACCTTGAAGGTAAAAATCTAAAATAATATCAAATGGAGATAAAGTGTAAGAGGAAGAGGTAATAAAGGCCATGGTTGGTTTATATGATTGGTTTGTATTGATGAGCAAGAAATTGTTGCAAAAAATATTTGTGACCTGACCATGTGTTTCCTAATGTTAAAAAAAAGCATGTGAGCAGTTTGTGAACAAATGATCTGTACAATTACCATGATCATTAGTTGTTTTTTCGATTAACTGTTGACATTTCAGTAGCTTACACATTTGTTCAATTGGATCTATTTTTTTGTATAATATATATCATTAAATATATATGTATTTTTTTAATGAAATGTATACAGTTAAAATAGAGCTAATAAATAACATAAAACAGGGCAAACAAAGCCTGATCTCACATTCTGCTGAGGCAGGAAAATAATGAACAAATGTTTGTATTAAATCCTCATTTTTTTATCACATCAATTATTTTCTAATTTAAGTTTATATTTCTATACATTTCCAATTTAACATATATATCTGAATATAAAAGTTGATTCATAATTCTCAACTGCATCATCATAAATCTCAATCTTGTCAGATAACTCCACATCATGCATACAACAAAAATATATCTCTTAAATCTGCAAAACAATAAATATCTAACAACACTTGATTTAGATTTCACAATTTTGATTGTGTCTTTAGTTATCCATAATGTGCTTCATATTTTATAATAATTTAAGCATACTGATGGGTTCAATTATATTTGTTAAAATCATTTAAAAGAAAATTGATTTCTTTAAAAATGCTACATTACACAACATTGCATCTTCTTGATTACACCTTGAATTATTTTTTCAAGGAAAGTTTTTGCATATCGGAGTGGAAACAGCATTACAATTAAGGAGATACAGTGAAAACAATAACAAATAGTGCATAACACATGGTGGGTTGGGTTTGCGGGGGGGGGGGGGGGGTGATTGGGGTGGTGATATGAGAATAACTGTACACCTGTCACAGCAGGGGATCTCCCCCAGTGACTGTAACAAATCAGAAACCCTGGCATAGCTGACTTTCAGTGACCTGGAGTGGGACCCTGTATCTGTAATCAAAGCAAGTAACTACAGAAAAAAAATCAATAACTAGCTTAATTTTCAAGCTTTTATTTTCAAATTTCAGATTTAGACAAACTAAATATTTATGTTTACATGCTGTGAAAATTAAATCAATGGTGCTTACAGGAAAAAAACGTGCCATGGTCAAAGCTGGGCAAAATTTAAGGTACTGATTTTTTTTTAAGCTAATAACTTAAAAAATTTACAAAATTCAGATCTAATTTTCGGTAAACAATTGAATCTTAATTAAACATAGTTATATACTTGGGAAAATAGACTCTAGTTTCAAAATTTTTCATGTTAAGTGAGTTATTATTTTTCCTGATTTTTTACAAAGTCCATTATGTTTGGGCCCATAACTTAAAGAATTAATACTTTACAGACTTAATTTCTTGCATGTACATAGGAACTATATAGAGGAATATTTATGGTAAATATGAGGAAAAACAGATGAGTGGTTTTGATATTAGGCAGTCCTGAATTGTGAAAAATAGGATTTTA
The DNA here is from genome assembly GCA_026874595.1 of Sipunculus nudus. Taxonomy (NCBI): domain Eukaryota; kingdom Metazoa; phylum Annelida; class Sipuncula; order Golfingiida; family Sipunculidae; genus Sipunculus; species Sipunculus nudus. The sequence continues at coordinate 30,634,557 of CM049317.1, read as the reverse complement.
ATAAAAAATTGAGGTTTTTCCTTAATTTCTCAAAGGAATAAAGTCGCAAAGACCCAGTTTTCGGCTTGGTAGGAGATCTTGGGGACATCTAACATTATGCTGAATTTTGGATTCCTAGGTCTTACGGTTTCAAAACGTGCCACATCTACGGACGGACGGACGGACGGACGGACAGACGGACGGACGACGGACAATGGACCACGACTATAGCTCAGATGACTTATAGTCAGCTGAGCTAAAAATGGGCCTACGGTGTTATATAAAAGTTACATTTCATAAACAAATAATGTGTGAAGGTAATTAAGTTTTCAAAAGTTAAATATACGGCCATAATAGTTAAAAAAAATTAATCCCACAAAGTTTGACCAAAATTCCTGATTTTAAAACTAAGTTTAACAGTGTTATTTACACCTAGGCTCGGCCAACTTTAAGAGATATGAATGAAATGCTACAAAGTATTTATATCTTCTTAAATCTTGTTAAATCTATCGTAAATGTATCTCATTTGAATATTAGGATTGAATTCAGGAACAATTTTTCTTTAAAAAAAATCAAAATTGTCCAAGTCTCAACAAAAAGAATTTATTTAACGTTAAAATTATAAGATTCGTCTTGTTTATTAGTCCTGTGTATTGAAGGGGTGGGTGGGGGGAGGGGTCTCTGTTCTAACTGCTCGTTGCTGAAAAAAAATGTGAAATTATAAGATTAATCTTGTTTACAGGTCTGTCAACAGAATGGGGGGGGGGGGGGGTGGAGAGAGAAAGGCTCCCTGTGGTATTAACTGCAGACAGCCTGATCAAGCTCAACAAGAGTGAGGGCTTGCCCCAGAGATGGGATTATATAACATCAGGGGAGCATAGCGATGCACTGAATGACCTACAATGACCAAAGTGGACTGCTTGACAATGTAAGGGAATACAACAAGAGCCTCAAAAAAAAAAAATTCAATAACTAGCCTAATTTTGCAGCTTTTATTTTCAAATTCCAGATTTTATCAGATTAATTCCTTATGTGTACATGCTGTGAAAATTAAATCCAGAATACTTACAGGAAAAAATGTGCCGTGGCCAAAGTTGGGCAAAATTTAAGGTACTGATTTTATATTTATGCTAATGCTAATAACATAAAACTAGGGCTGAATGACTTGGGGGGGGGGGGGGGAGAGAGTTGCAACACCTATGGATATTAATACAGAATACGGAATAAAATTCAGTGGTGCAAACAGGGACTGGTGGGAGTCACAGCACCTCTGCATATTATTTAAAATATTTAAAAACAGGCAGAGAGATGGAAAACAAAGCAAATAACTTTAATTTCCATTCTACTGAGACAGGAAAATAAAGAACAATTATTTGCATATGATCCTATTTTTCTTTTGTTAAGTCATTTTTTAAGTTTATAAATTTTACTATATATTTGCATTTTATCATATATATCTGAATATTTGAATTGATTCACAAATCTAAAGTGCATCAACATTTATACTTAATTTAGTGAGGTAACATCAAGTTATGCACACAGATATATATATATATATATATATATATATATATATATATATATATATATATTTATAAAATATTTTTAATTTTGCAAAGCAATACTATATATGAATATAACACTCCAGATTTCACAAAAAATAAATTGCACCTTTATTTATCCATGATTTGCTTCATATATTATCAAATTATGCCTACTGATGGGTTAAATTATATTTTGTTTAATTATTTAAAGGGAAATGTTTTCTTAAAAATGCTACATCAGATTAACGTGGCATCTCTTGGATTACTTCTTGAATTAATATTTTTTAAAAATGTGCACATTGGATCAAAATCAGCTTTACATTTAAAGAAATACAGTTGACAATAACAAACCATGTATTGCAATATAATTGGTAAGGTGGTGGTGTGGGGGGATGTTAGGGTAGGGCCCATGAGAATAAGTTAATGTTTATTACAGCAGGGCCGTTTTGCCAGTGCTGCATCACTAATAAGGTTACCGAGGCAAGGCTGTAGAGAGCAAGAGTGGGGTCTTTCATGTACAAAATGCAAATACATTAGAGCATCTGAAAAACTTCAATAATTAGAATAATTTTTAAGCTTTTACTTTCAAATTTCAGAATTCAACAGATTAAATCCACATGTATCCAAGCTGTGAAAAATAAATTAAATATACTTATGATATAAAAACGTGCCATGGTAAAATTTGGGCAAAGTTTAAGGTACCAATTTTATATTTTTGCTAATATTTTAAAAACATTTAAAAGATTTTGATCTAATTTGGGGTATACAATTTAATTTTTGATTAATTAAAGTTATATTACTGAATGAAGTCCCTAGTTTTAACATTTTTTTGTGTTAAGTGACCAAACATTTGTCCCTGATTTTTTACAAAGTGCAATATGTTTTGGCCCATAACTTTTTTAAATTATGTAATACAGACCTAATTTCTGGCATGTACATAGAAACTATATAGAGGAATATTTAGGGTAAATATGAGGAAAAACAGATGAGTGGTTTTGATATTAGGCATTCCTGAAGTATGAAAATAGATTTTTAACAAGGGACCTATGGGTCACTGTGCTCAGCTGACGTTAACCTTGAAGGTAAAAATCTAAAATAATATCAAATGGAGAGAAAGTGTAAGAGGAAGAGGTAATAGAGGCCATGGTTGGTTTATATGATTGGTTTGTATTGATGAGCAAAAATTGTTGCAAATAATATTTTGTGACCTGACCATGTGTTTCCTAATGTTGAAACTGAAGCATGTGTGCAGTTTGTGAACAAATGATCTGTACAATTACCATGATGATCATTAGTTGGCTTTTCGATTAACTATTGACATTTCAGTAGTTTACACATTTGTTCAATCAAATCTTTTTTTTGTATAATATATATTATTAAATATGTTTTTTTTTTATGAAATGTATACAGTTGAAATATAACTAATTAACAACATAAAACATGGCAAACAAAGCCTGATCTCAAATTCTGCTGATGCAAGAAAATAATGAACAAATGTTTGTAATAAATCCTCATTTTTTTATCACATCAATTTTTTTTAATTTAAGTTTATATTTCTATACATTTTCAATATAACATATATATCTGAATATAAAAGTTGATTCATAATTCTCAATTGCATCATCATAAATCTCAATCTTGTCAGATAACACCACATCATGCACACAAATGTTTATTTATTTTTTACCACAAAAATATATCTTTTAAATCTGCAAAAAAATAAATATCTAAAAAAAATACTTGATTTAGATTTCACAATTTTTAATTGTGTCTTTATTTATCCATAATGTGCTTCATATTTTATCATAATTTAAGCATACTGATTGGTTCCATTATGATCGGTAAAATCATTTAAAAGAAAAATGATTTCTTTAAAAATGCTACATTACACAACATTGCATCTTCTGGATTACACCTTGAATTACTTTTTCAAGGAAAGTTTTTGCATATCAGAGTGGAAACAGCATTACAATTAAGGAGATACAGTGAAAACAATAACAATACTGCATAACACTTGGTGGGTTGGGTTTGCGGGGGGGGGGGGGGGGGAGGGTGATTGGGGTGGTGATATGAGAATAACTGTACACCTGTCACAGCAGGGGATCTCCCCCAGTGACTGTAACAAATCAGAAACCCTGGGATAGCTGACTTCCAGTGACCTAGAGTGGGACCCTGCATCTGTAATCTGTAATCAAAGCAAATGACTACAATAGAGCCTCAAGAAAAAAATCAATAACTAGCTTAATTTTCAAGCTTTTACTTCTAAATTTCAGATTTAAACAAATTAAATATTTATGTTTACATGCTGTGAAAATTAAATCAATGGTACTTACAGGAAAAAAACGTGCCATGGTCAAAGTAGGGCAAAATTTAAGGTACTGATTTTATTTTTATGCTAATTACTTAAAAAATTTACAAAATTCAGATCTAATTTTGGGTAAACAATTGAATCTTAATTAAACATAGTTAAATACTTGGGAAAATAGACTCTAGTTTCAAAATTTTTCATGTTAAGTGAGAAAATATTTTTCCTGATTTTTTACAAAGTCCATTATGTTTGGGCCCATAACTTAAAGAATTTATACTTAACAGACTTAATTTCTGGCATGTACATAGGAACTATATAGAAGAATATTTATGGTAAAAATGAGGAAAAATAGATGAGTGGTTTTGATATGAGGCAGTCCTGAAGTGTGAAAATAGGATTTTAATAAAAAATTGAGGTTTTTCCTTAATTTCTCAAAGGAACGAAGTCGCAAAGACCCAGTTTTCGGCTTGGTAGGAGATCTTGGGGACATCTAACATTATGTTGAATTTTGGATTCCTAGGTCTTACGGTTTTAAAACGTGCCACATCTACGGACGGACGGACGGACGGACGGACGGACGGACGGACGGACAGACGGACGGACGATGGACAATGGACCACGACTATAGCTCAGATGACTTATAGTCAGCTGAGCTAATAAAAAATTGAGTTTTTTTTTAATTTCTCAAAGGAACGAAGTCGCAAAGACCCAGTTTTCGGCTTGGTAGGAGATCTTGGGGACATCTAACATTATGTTGAAATTTGGATTCCTAGGTCTTACGGTTTCAAAACGTGCAACATCTACGGACAGACAGACGGACGGATGACGGACAATGGACCACGAGTATAGCTTAGATGACTTATAGTCAGCTAAGCTAAAAATAGAAAAAAAAATATGTATGGGGCATCTCAATTCTTCAGGAATTGATGAAACTTGTCATGGTTAATTAACGCACCCGGTTTTTGGACACTAAATGGAAACAGATATCATGGAGTTAATTTGGCAGTCTGAAAAAGAGGATAAAAGATGCAGCACCTTCCTGTTAGCCGTTGGAGTGCTAAGACTGGGTTGGGGTCAAACGTGAAAATCCCATGGCTCCTCTGCTGAAACTCGCAATATGTGCTCTGCTGCCTGAATCTTGTGGACATCCTAGACCACAGAAGCCAGTAAAATGCTTTCAAAGTGTCATATAAGATTTCAACATTTCAATTATTGTGGGTGGCCAATAGTCTATCATGTCTTTTCACTTAGCCAAGATTAAAAGTCTGTGTCTCCACAGCCAATTTAAATCTGCAAAAAGTATTTTTTCTTGTTAATTGCTTATGAGCTTCACAAATGTTAACAAGTCATTGTCATCTAAAAGAGAGAGGGGGGGGGAGGGTTGTTTGAAGCAAAGATGAAGGTGGGCAGCACTGTAGCAAGGGTTTGATCCATCCTACTTTGCAAACACAGTTCTGTTAAAAATTTATATTAACAAGAGGAGTGGAAGCAGGGAACAACAACAACACAACAAGGGACTGATGGGTTTGGAGAGTGGGTGAGGGTGTTTTTTTCCAGATTTGTGATTTTTCAGTGCTTATTTTCTGCATGATAAAAGCTCCATATTGTGTCACCAGTTATGGTCAATAGCTTGCTTTTCTAGCACTGAATATCAACATTCGTCACCAGAATAACAATGAACTTTGAAAATACAAGAGCACCATTTTATTTTATTACCAAGTTTCTGAATGAATATGCACAGACTTGAGGTTCTCATCCCATGCTTTAAGTATATATATTGCACAAATTTTATATTGTGTCTCGGTTATTTTATTTTCATATTTCCTTTAAAAAACAGCCAGTTTGACCAGACTGATCTCTGTTTTGTACTTATTGAAACCAACAGGTGGCAGCACTGATCAAATCTTCTTGATATTGTCAAATTATACATGATTAATACAGAACTTGGTTAATAAATAAATGAAGTCCCATCAAGACAATTTCCAACAAAGTCCCATCTAGACTATTTCTTTCTTACCAATCAATAAACTATATTCATATAAATAAGCTTGGAATAATTTGGAAAAAAGCATACTTTACGAGGCTAATCAAACATATAATATGATTTAACAAAAACTGCCATTGTCAACCACTAGGGAAATAATGTACAAAAAAAAATCCCTGAAGAAAATGTTTCTGCAGAACAACAATACTACTGAGGGTGGTAAAAGGTATAGCCATGGCAGTGCTCTTCTATCCTCCTCCCTATCACTTCTCACTCTGTATTAACTCCAACAGTAGTTGCACCATTGGTTCCCCTGTAACACAAGAAACATATGTCAAATGTTATCTGTGGATCCCTTCTTAATTTAAACATAGTAAGGTTTAAAACACTAAATTGGATTATTTTTAAAACTGAAATGATAGATAGATTAGCTGATACTAATCAGTTAACCTGATTAGGCACAAATAACAGATACACTTTGACAAACTGTAATTGATATTACATCATTTACAACATCACAAGCTTTAATGAATCAATCAATGTTTTAACTGTTGTTTGACATGAAATGTTAAATATTGCATGACAAAATAACATGTTAATAAAAAATGACAATAAATATTTAAATTTTGATGTTAATGAGTATATAGCGAATATTTTTGGTTTTTCTCTTAGCCCAAGATGGAACAATACTAACTTGTACATGGAGTAAATCATTTTCTACCGAGAATATGTAGAAAATATTTCAACAAGCAGTTCAGGAATAGCAATGACAAAATAAAACCAAATATATGACTATAGGTTGCCCCATAGACCCTGCCCTCAGTGTTAATCTAGAGGTTGTCCAGTTTATCATTCCAACAATAGCAAACTCATAGTTCTTTAGCTTGACTAACCTACAATATTACACTTGGGGTTGTTTAGCTTACCTTCCCGTCAATATCAAACTTGGGGTTGTTAAAGGTGCTCATTCATCTCCCTTTTGAAAAAGAATAAATGTGATTTCTGGCTTAATTTGTGTTTATGTTAATGATCAAAATGTAATTTTGGTTATGAACAGTTCTTATAAGGCCTTTGTGAAGGATATATGAACTTGTTTATAAACAACATGTTTGTAAACACGGCAATGTTGACAAACAGAAAAAAGTGCAACCTAAGGTCGTAGGTTGCATATATGGGGAGGTAGAAAGGTCACTTGTTGAAAAATGCCATTTGCAAAGCTCTGGCTTCTCTGACTTGCTGCCAGCCGCCCTTGTTGAATTTATTTATTATTTTGGCGGGCCCCCACATATTATAAACATGTTTATATAAACAAAACAAGCAGCCTGTGTGCGGTGATATCCACGTTTTCTAGCCTATTTTTATAAAAGCTTCAAGGGATTCCCTTTAGTTTATAAAGGTCAGATAGGTGATTGGGCCCCTTTAAGCTTGACTTATCTAAAATATTAAACTTATGTGGTTTAGCTTAACTGACCTTCAATATTAAACTTGGGGTTGTTAAGGCAAAAAAAAATTAATTACTGGTATATGTTTCTCAAGCACTTTTTTGGGGAAAATGATGCAGCTGGCTGCTTTTTATTTTTATATTTTTACAATGTAAATAGCGTAAAATTCACTTGCACTGGCACAGAAATGACAACCAATGGTTAAAATATGATGATAAACGATGTATACGTCGAATTAGTCAAAATTTTTAAAGGATCCTCGAAATATGTGACATTTCTTTTACTTGTAAAATTAATATGCAAATCACATTATATAAGAGTACAGGTTTTAATTTCTCACAGTGAATTCTGGAACACGCAAGACCCATCGTCAGTCATGAGACTAGGGATTCCCCATCAAAATGCATGATGGTCACACATAGTTAAAACAAGATCCGAGATCATTTAGAAATTTCAATAAAACCATTAAAAATTTCTTTAAATCTTATATAATCTTTTTTGATTTTTCATATTTAAATTTTAATTGCAAAATAAGCATTCTGGAAGTTCTTTTGAAACACGATCTATGCCAATGTGACGCGATGGCAGACTAACTGACATGTCACATGAAAATAGTGAAAGCATGCAAATATATTCTCTTCTTTGACGAAATTTTATATTTGAATACCATCAAACAAAAATGAGACCAATTGTAAGTGTTTATTTAAAGGGGCCCAATCACCTATCTGACCTTTATAAACTAAAGGGAATCCCTTGAAGCTTTTATAAAAATAGGCTAGAAAACGTGGATATCACCGCACACAGGCTGCTTGTTTTGTTTATATAAACATGTTTATAATATGTGGGGGCCCGCCAAAATAATAAATAAATTCAACAAGGGCGGCTGGCAGCAAGTCAGAGAAGCCAGAGCTTTGCAAATGGCATTTTTCAACAAGTGACCTTTCTACCTCCCCATATATGCAACCTACGACCTTAGGTTGCACTTTTTTCTGTTTGTCAACATTGCCGTGTTTACAAACATGTTGTTTATAAACAAGTTCATATATCCTTCACAAAGGCCTTATAAGAACTGTTCATAACCAAAATTACATTTTGATCATTAACATAAACACAAATTAAGCCAGAAATCACATTTATTCTTTTTCAAAAGGGAGATGAATGAGCACCTTTAAATATTGGTATAGGTTTTTACAGAAACAAAGCGTATTAAAACATCATTAGCTATGAACACAAGCATTGCAACACAGCGCCGCTAAAGAAAACAGTTCACAAAGATGGAAATATAATATATAATTATTATAACAAATGATGTTAAGGTCCAACTGGACAAACAATTTAGAGAAATTTTCTGTGTACTGAAGTATATTCATGGGTAAAATGGTCCAAGTATCATTAGGATGGAAACTGACTGACGCAGGAGTCACAAATTTTATTTTAGTAGGGATCAATGATGTTACTAGAACACCACCTGACAATTGGGCAAGAAAAACGTCTGACTCGGAAGGGTTTAAAGTGACATTTAGCTCAACTCACCTTCAATATTAAACTTGGGGTTGTTCAGCTTAACTTACCTTCAATATTAAACTTTGGGTTGTTTAGCTTAACTTACCTTCAATATTAAACATGGGGTTGTTCAGCTTAACTTACCTTCAATATTAAACTTTGGGTTGTTTAGCTTAACTTACCTTCAATATTAAACTTTGGGTTGTTTAGCTTAACTTACCTTCAATATTAAACATGGGGTTGTTCAGCTTAACTTACCTTCAATATTAAACTTTGGGTTGTTAAGCTAACTCACCTTCAATATTAAACTTGGGGTTGTTTAGCTTAACTTACCTTCAATATTAAACTTGGGGTTGTTCAGTTTATTTCGTAATAATTCATCCAGGATTATCCTGAGCTCCTTAAAGATCACACCTGTCTGAGCATACGCCTGGAAATTCACAAAAAAATGTATGTACAACTCATTACATACACTTTATAATATATAAATATATATATATATATATATATATATATATATATATATATATATATATATATATATATATATATATATATATATATATGAAGAAGAGGTCTGTATGATTTCTGTGCAGTATATATAGCAGAATTGAGAGGAGTCCCCATACTTTTGTCAAATTTAGATACAATGTAAGATAAACATAACCAGGCACAAACAAATACAAGTAGCCCATAACAGTGAAGCTGTATTGATTTTATCACAATTACTAGTATTGTCATTTGTTCCCTTGATGAATATGTCTTTCCCTTTCATCACTACAGGAGTCACCTGTGTTTTTATCTGTAGGATTTTCCCTGCAATCCTTAACCCTGATACCCGAAGGATCCCCTTGAAAGGTAAGCAAACTACTCGTACAACCACAGAGAGAAAAATAACCATCTATTGCACAAAGGTATTTCAATTGAATTTCATATCAAAATGTACTACCAGTACACAGAGTAGTTTATTTTCTCGGGGGATATAATTTATTCTTTGTAAAATGTCTGAAAGTATTTCATTTTAGGCTCAACATAAATGTTTTATATTATTAAACATGAAACATAATCATCCACAAACGATATAAAGATTCAATGTTCCCATAATAGCTTTGCTTAGAGTTAACTTAAGATTCATATTAAGAACACACGCTACAAAAACTAGTGTCACATACAAAGATACACTAAAGGCCTTGAACTTTTAACCTTTGACCTCACCTTGAACTTGATCCATCCATCCACTATGACCAGCTGCTTTGTGTGTTGTACAGCAATGTCTCCTCCAAACAGGAGTATAGGATAAGGGCTGATCAGGGATGCATCCCTAACAAACACTTTACCATGTTTAACCTGGAAAGAACACAGAATTATACATTTTCTAGTAAGTTCTGTTCATCAAACCATAATGTAGTCCAGTATTGTTTTCTGGATATACCTGGTTTTCATATTTGAGTATTGACAATTTTCAAAGAGTATGTAGTATTTTGTACATGAATTTTCAAGGTATACAATGAGATTTCAACATTCTCTCCATTTTTTATCACAAGATACCTTTTGGTGTTCCATAAATAACCAAACTTACACCTGAACATTTCTACTTGCAAACTTAGAATGACTGTCTCTACTTGATTTAAAGGTGGACAGACCATTTACACTTTTCTCATTTTTTATATACCTAAAACAAATGCATTAAAAATGGTTTTGCAATTCTAAGGTCTAACTTTTCATGGATATTTAATTTTAAGTTCCTCAGCTTTAGCTTTTTAAGTAGATGTAACTTACAGCTGAAGTAGTGAATCTAATCCTGGATAAAATTAATAAATTACAATTTAAATTTGTTTAGAATATAACACTAGGTTGATGCACAAATTTATAGGCTTTTCAAATTACAGGTTCAACTTAAATTTTTCACAGTTCTAGATCTTCTCCACAGTATCACAGCTGGGTGTTAGATACATGCCTTTTTCAAGTCTTCATGGTGGTAAAAAACTGTCAAATCACATTCCTATATAATTAACTGATTTAAGTTTTGAGAAGTTTAAAGAAAAGCTTACTGTAATTGTCACACTGTCTAAACCACTCCATCAGACACATTCTATAGCTTCATTCAATAAAACAAATCAGCTCTCTACACTTTTAAAGAAATTTTATAAAGTATAAAGGAACATTAAAATTACAGTATATAGCATTTCGAATCTATGGCAGACACAGACTTACCTTTTCATGGAATACAAGCCAGCCTGTAGCCGCCAGGTGGCTGTTAATGGAACTAGGATGGACCTGTGCTGGGCCCTGTCCTGTTTGGACCAGGCAAACTTTTTTCTCTGGGTTGGCATCCTTGTCCACAGGGGGTGCATATACTGACAGTGCCACATTTGGGTAGAGTCCAGCAGTTATCACAGATTTGATTATTGCACAATTACGTTTTGATAAAGAATAATCATATGTGGTACTGAAGTCTCTGTTATACGCTGAGCTTGCACCCTTAGGACCAAATCCTATTGAGTGAACCAGCTTCCTAAGATCTCTGCTTACATTCTGAAAGGGAAAGAACACATATGAATGAGCAAATTGGTTACAAAATGTGTCCAGGTAGTTATGCAAAACCTCGACCAAATACTGTTGTAAAGTTGCCCTAGGGCTGTATGGTGCTGCCACCTAGACCACAGATAAGATACTATTATATTACCCTGACATGAAAATGTTCAGCCAAACATACATCCTTGTGCATGGTTTGAGAGCTGAAAGAAAAGCGAAAATGAAACAGAAATTTTTTAGGAAGTTCTTACTTTTTCCATGTTACCATCATAACAAAATATTTGATTAATATACTTTTCCTGGGGTATTTCTTTCTTTGAAGATTTTTGCTGCAGTTGTTGATTTTTGTTAATTTATTTCAGGTAGGCGAGTTGGCAAAAACCCTTACATCTACATCAATTTAAAAGTTGTATTAAATTCATATTAGACCCATAAAGTATACAATACTTTAAATCTGGTACAGGACTCTATCTCATGGTATACTTATTTTTTAAATTTTCATTCACTGACTCGTTCCAACTATACATCGTTTATTTTCTTATGTTTTAATCATTGGTTGTCATTTCAATGCTACCATGTAAATTCATTATGTTCTACGCTATTTTCATGATAAAAAAATAACAAGTGGCCGATGGGCCATGACGCTCAGCTGAATTCAAGAACCTTGAACAATGGGTAAAATGAACTCAAGAGAACTCAAAATCATGCATTAGACATTAGATATAGGTTACAGTGATCTATTCTACATCCAACTGCTACCATTTGTGTCCATATTACTAAAACAGTGTTAAAATATGTGCTTTCAAACAGCTTGCAGAATTTAGGTCTCAGTGACATTTTTTCAAATTTCCCAGAAATTTTTACAGGAACCTCCCTGGATCTTAATCAAATTAGAAGTTTCTAGGTCCAACTGTAACCAATCATGCAAATCTGTCCTATAGGGTGCTCAAATCATGTTGTTTCACATATCTTTCAGAATATAGGTCACTATGATCTAATTTCTAATTTCCCTGGATGGACAGTTAGAAGTTTCTAGGTCCAACTGTTATGGTTAACAGCCAGACCACTTCATTTCAAGGTCCCAACTAGATGACACCACAGAAAACTAGAATATGCGTAGTCGACAAGCGACTACATGTATCTGCCAAAATCAGAGTGGAACGGGTGAAGTGAGGCATGGATGGAGTGGCAAGGGGAAATAGAGTGAGGTGTGTTGCATATTAGCATGGATGTCTGCAGCCGAAATGTGTATGTAGGTTGCGCCACCTACCACAAATCCAGAAAGCTGTCCAAGTTGTATACATATTCAAAATTTTAGGCAGAAAAATCAAACCACTACATGTATATGAGTGATTTTATCCCACAGCAAACAAAAAGAAGGACTTGTGCAAAAATGGTTGGAGGTAGCCCCTCCAGTTTTGTGTATGATAAAGAGCTATGTGAGATCTACACACATGCAAAATTTTGGCCCAATCGGTCAAATGATTCCTGAGATATGATCTTGGATGTCTTCAGCTTAAACTAGAATGTAGGTGGCACCAACTGTCATAAAATCAAGAAAGCTGTCCAGGATGTGTAAACCTGCAAAATTTTAGGCAGATAAGTCAAACCACTGCAGGTATATGAGTGATTTTAACCCATGGCAGACAAACAGGTGGACCCTGTGCAAAAATGGTTGCAGGTGGCCCCTCCAGTTTTGTGCATGATAAGGAGCTATATGAGATCTATACACATGCAAAACTTTGGCCCAATCAGTCAAACAGTTCCCGAGATATGAGCTTGGATGTCTGCAGCATTAACTAGAATGTAGGTGGCGCCACCTGTCATAAAATCAAGAAAGCTGTCCAGGATGTATAAACCTGCAAAATTTTAGGCAGATATGTCAAACCACTTCAGAGATATGAGTGATATTATCCCACGGCAGACAAACACAGGGAAGCTGTGCAAAAATGGTTGCAGGTGGCCCCTCCAGTTTTGTGTATGATAAAGACCTATTTGAGATCTATACACATGCAAAATTTTGGCCCAATCAGTCAAACGGTTCCCGAGATATGAGCTTGGATGTCTGCAGCATGAACGTAAATATTTGTTGGTGCCACCTGTCATAAAATCAGGAAAGCTATCCAGGATGTATAAGCATGCCGAATTTCAGGTGAATTAATCAATTCACTGCAGAGATATGAGTGATTTTAACCCAAGGCAGATGAACAGATGGACACTGTGAAAACATGGTTACAGATGGCACCACCATTTTTTGTGTATGTTATAAAACTATCCAAGGGCTACATTTGTATAAATTTTATTTCCTGATCGGTCAAACGGTTCCTGAGATATGAGCTTGGATGTCATCAGCATGAATGTGAATTTAGGTGGCGCCACCTGTCATAAAATCAAGAAAGCTTTCCAGGATGTATAAACCTGCAAAATTTTAGGCAGTTATGTCAAACCACTACAGAGAAATGTACGCATGCGGAATTTCAGGTGAATTAGTCAATTCATTGCAGAGATATGAGTGATTTTAACCCAAGGCAGATGAACAAATGGACACTGTGCAAACATGGTTACAGGTGGCACCACCATTTTTTATGTATGTTATGAACCTATCCAAGGGCTACATTTGTATAAATTTTATTTCTTGATCGGTCAAACGGTTCTCATGATATGAGCTTGGATGTCTGCAGCATTAACTAGAATGTAGGTGCATCACCTGTCATAAAATCAAGAAAGCTGTCCATGATGTATAAACCTGCAAAATTTTAGGCAGTTATGTCAAACCACTACAGAGAAATGAGTGATTTTAGGCCTCAGCAGACAAATAGACAGACGCTGTGCAAAATGTGCAAAAATGGTTGCAGGTGGCCCCTCCAGTTTTGTGTATGATAAAGACCTATTTGAGATCTATACACATGCAAAATTTTGGCCCAATCAGTCAAACGGATCCCGAGATATGAGCTTGGATGTCTGCAGCATGAACGTAAATATTTGTTGGTGCCACCTGTCATAAAATCAGAAAAGCTATCCAGGATGTATAAGCATGCTGAATTTCAGGTGAATTAGTCAATTCACTGCAGAGATATGAGTGATTTTAACCCAAGGCGGTGAACAGATGGACACTGTGCAAACATGGTTACAGGTGGCACCACCATTTTTTGTGTATGTTATAAAGCTATCCAAGGGCTACATTTGTATGAATTTTATTTTTACTGATCGGTCAAACGGTTCCTGAGATATGAGCTTGGATGTCATGAGCGTGAACGTAAATTTAGGTGGCGCCACCTGTCATAAAATCAAGAGGCTATCCAGGATGTATACGCATGCGGAATTGCAGGTGAATTAGTCAATTCACTGCAGAGATATGAATGATTTTAACACAAGGCAGATGAACAAATGGACCCTGTGCAAACATGGTTACAGGTGGCGCCACTATTTTTTATTTATGTTATGAACCTATCCAAGGGCTACATTTGTATCAATTTTATTTCCTGATCGGTCAAACAGTTCCCGAGATATGAGCTTGGATGTCTGCAGCATGAACGTAAATTTAGGTGGCGCCACCTGTTATAAAATCAAGAAAGCTATCCAAGATGTATCAGCATGCCAAATTTCAGGTGAATTAGTCAATTCACTGCAGAGATATGAGTGATTTTAACCCAAGGCGGTGAACAGATGGACACTGTGCAAACATGGTTACAGGTGGCGCCACCATTTTTGTGTATGTTATAAAGCTATCCAAGGGCTACATTTGTATAAATTCTATTTCCTGATCGGTCAAACAGTTCCCAAGATATGAGCTTGGATGTCTGCAGCATGAACGTAAATATTTGTTGGCGCCACCTGTCATAAAATCAAGAAAGCTATCCAGGATGTATAAGCATGCCGAATTTCAGGTGAATTAGTCATTTCACTGCAGAGATATGAGTGATTTTAACCCAAGGCCGTGAACAGATGAACACTGTGCAAACATGGTTACAGGTGGCGCCACCATTTTTTGTGTATATTATAAAACTATCCAAGGGCTACATTTGTATAAATTTTATTTCCTGATCGGTCAAACGGTTCCTGAGATATGAGCTTGGATGTCATCAGCGTGAACGTGAATTTAGGTGGCGCCACCTGTCATAAAATCAAGAAAGCCATCAAGGATGTATACGCATGTGGAATTTCAGGTGAATTAGTCAATTCACTGCAGAGATATGAGTGATTTTAACCCAAGGCAGATGAATAGATGGACACTGTGCAAACATGGTTACAGGTGGCGCCACCATTTTTGTGTATGTTATGAAGCTATCCAAGGGCTACATTTGTATCAATTTTATTTCCTAATGGGTCAAATGGTTCCCAAGATATGAGCTTGGATGTCTGCAGCGTGAACGTGAATTTAGGTGGTGCCACCTGACATAAAATCAAGAAAGCTATCCAGGATGTATAAGCATGCCAAATTTCAGGTGAATTAGTCAATTCACGGCAGAGATATGAGTGATTTTAACACAAGGCAGATGAACAAATGGACACTGTGCAAACATGGTTACAGGTGGCGCCACCATTTTTTATGTATGTTATGAACCTATCCAAGGGCTACATTTGTATCAATTTTATTTCCTGATCCGTCAAACGGTTCCCGAGATATGAGCTTGGATGGCAGCAGCATGAACGTAAATATTTGTTGGCGCCACCTGTCATAAAATCAAGAAAGCTATCCAGGATGTATAAGCATGCCGAATTTCAGGTGAATTAGTCAATTCACTGCAGAGATATGAGTGATTGTAACCCAAGGCGGTGAACAGATGGACACTGTGCAAACATGGTTACAGGTGGCGCCACCATTTTTTGTGTATGTTATGAAGCTATCCAAGGGCTACATTTGTATAAATTTTATTTCCTGATCAGTCAAACGGTTCCTGAGATATGAGCTTGGATGTCATCAGCGTGAACGTGAATTAAGGTGGCGCCACCTGTCATAAAATCAAGAAAGCTATCCAGGATGTATAAGCATGCCGAATTTCAGGTGAATTAGTCAATTCACTGCAGAGATATGAGTGATTTTAACGCAAGGCAGATGAACAGATGGACACTGTGCAAACAGGGTTACAGGTGGCCCACCATTTTTTGTGTATGTTATAAAGCTATCCAAGGGCTACATTTGTATAAATTTTATTTCCTGATCGGTCAAACAGTTCCTGAGATATGAGGGTTTATGTGATGAAACAGACACACAAATGGACACTGGGCAGACAGGAAAGGTCAGAGGTCAACGCAAATTGGTTAGGCACCAGTTCACATGTGACCCGATAATTGGTGTAAGTTTCAGAAAAATGGTGTTGTAGTTATTGAGATACTGCAGTTTTTGTATCAAATTTTCCATTATTCTGTGGGGGTATTTGGGAGTCATACAGCTTAAAGAATATGGGTAACAGAGACCTTATTTCAGGATTCCATGGAGACTTTTCATGGGTCTCCCTGTGTGTCAAGAATGAAGATTCTAGGTCCAGTCTTTATGATTTGTGCCCTGTTAACAGATGTTCATATCTTAAAAGGTTTCAAAAATAGAGAAAAAATTTGTAAAAAACACCCGAACAAATACAGGTGGCACCACCAGTCTGCATAAACTCATGAAACACTCCATGATCAATACGTATGCCAAAAATCATGACCATCATTGATGTAGTTAATGAGATATTGAAGTTTTTGTATGAAACTTTTGACTATTCTGGGGGGTACTTTGGGGGCCCATAGCTCAAAGGATATGGGTAACAGAGACCTAATTTCTCGTTTCCCTGGAGACTTTTCATGGACCTCTCAGTGTGTCAAGAACTAAGATTCTAGGTCCAGTCTTTACGATTTGTGCCTTGTTAACAGCTGTTCACATTTTTAAAGGTCTCAAAAATAGAGAAAACAGTTCGTAAAAATTGAAAAATACAGGTGGCGCCACCAGTCTGCAGAAACTGATGAAACATCTCATTATCAATACGTATGCCAAAAATCATGACCATCAGTGATGTAGTTAATGAGATGTTGAAGTTTTTGTATGAAATTTTTTACTATTCTGGGGGGTACTTTGGGGCCCCATAACTCGAAGGATAAGGGTAAAAGAGACCTAATTTCTGGTTTCCATACGGACTTTTCATAGTTCTCTCAGTGTGTCAAGAATGAAGATTTTAGGTCCAGTCGTTACTATTTGTGCCAACTTAACAGATAACAGCATCCTTAAAGGTCTAAAAAAATAGAGGAAAAACTCGTAAAAAATAAAACAATACAGGTGGCGCCACCAGTCTGCAGGAACTGATGGAACATCTCATGATCAATATGTATGCCAAAAATCATGACCATCAGTGATGTAGTTGTTGAGATATTGAAGTTTTTGTATGAAATTTTTGACTATTCTGGGGGGGTACTTTGGGGCCCCATAGCTCAAAGGATAAGGGTAACAGCGACCTAATTTCTGGTTTCCATATGGACTTTTCATAGTTCTCTCAGTGTGTCAAGAATGAAGATTTTAGGTCCAGTCGTTACTATTTGTGCCAAGTTAACAGATAACAGCATCCTTAAAGGTCTCAAAATTAGAGAAAAATATTCATAAAAAATAAAAAAATACAGGTGGTGCCACCAGTCTGCAGGAACTGATGGAACATCTCATGATCAATATGTATGCCGCAAATCAAGACCATCAGTGTTATAGTTATTGAGATGTTACAGTTTGTTTTTATCAAATTTTTTATTATTCTGGGGGGTAATTCGGAGCCCCACAGCTCGAAGGATATGGGTAACAGAGACCTAATATTAGGTTTCCATGGAGACATTTCATAGGTCTCTCAATGTGTAAAGAATGAAGATTCAAGGTCCAGTCTTTATGATTTGTGCCCTGTTAACAGATGTTCACACTTTTTAAGGTCTCAAAAATAGAGAAAACAATTCATAAAAAACTGAAAAATACAGGTGGCGCCACCAGTCTGCAGAAACTGATGAAACACTCCATGATCAATATGTATGCCAAAAATCATGACCATCAGTGATGTAGTTAATGAGATATTGAAGTTTTTGTATGAAATTTTTGTCTATTTTTGGGGGTATTTTGGGGCCCCATAGCTCAAAAGATATGGGTAACAGAGACATAATTTCAGGTTTCCATGGAAACTTTTCATAGGTCTCTCACTGTGTCAAGAATGAAGATTCTAGGTCCAGTCTATATGATTTGTGCCCTGTTAACAGATGTTCACATTTTTAAAGGTCTCAAAAATAGAGAAAACTTTTCGTAAAAAATAGAA
Organism: Sipunculus nudus; assembly: GCA_026874595.1. Taxonomy (NCBI): domain Eukaryota; kingdom Metazoa; phylum Annelida; class Sipuncula; order Golfingiida; family Sipunculidae; genus Sipunculus; species Sipunculus nudus. Next base: position 30,616,000 of record CM049317.1, on the reverse strand, counting down.
AAATACAGGTGGCGCCACCAGTCTGCAGAAACTGATGAATCACCTCTTGATCAATATGTATGCCGCAAATCATGACCATCAGTGTTGTAGTTATTGAGATGTTGCAGTTTGTTTTTATCAAAATTTTAATTATTCTGGGGGGTACTTTGGGGCCCCATAGCTCAAAGAATATGGGTATCAGAGACCTAATTTCTGGTTTCCAAGGAGATTTTTTATGGACCTCTCAGAATCTCAAGTTACAAGATTCTAGGTCCAGTGGTTACCATTTGTGCCTGGTAAATGGACAGACAGACGGACATACGGACAGACAGACAGACGGATGACGGACAAAGAATGATCGCTATAGATCAGATGACTTACAGTCAGCTGAGCTAAAAATTTGGGAAAACTAAAAAGCAAGTGCTCATAATCTCTCTGTGCATGAATGCTGGTAAGACAGGTGACACATTTGGAACTTTAATGATTAATAATTACTTTTTTTCTCACCTCTATTTCCAGGAGATTTTTCCTTTTTAAAAACAGTTTGTTGCAGTATTTATTCTCAGCCTGGTAACCCTGTTTCCGAGCATTCTCCCACCTGAAGAATAAAAACAATCTCAAACACCGTCAAAGGATCTGTCAAACAACAAGAGGTTTGGGACTTTAAAGGTCCTCAATTAGGGCCAAAAGATCACCCGTTATATTGGATAATCAAATTGGTCTAAAAATTAACACCACAATTAATCTTAAAGGGTACAATCTTCAGAAAAAAACAAAGGCGTTACCTAAAATGTAATTGTGAAGGCATTTTGAAATAAATGTCCAGCAGCCAAATTGGATTTGACAGGAGTATGAAAGCACACATCTTGTCATGGGTGTCAGTCTTCTGTCAAATTTTTGCAAAAGGAAATCACTGATTGTGCTCTAGTGGCGATAATGGATATTAGGTAGGTTGGTGATTCAATAGGGCTTGATGCCTATGATCCCTCATAGGCACCAACCATCACCTCACAGACACAAACATCCCTGTGAATTTGAGAAAGATCAAGCATATTCTATTTGGGATACTGCATCTGAAAGAAAATCACTGTATGTGCTCTGGAGGCCATATTGTAATTCATATAGGACTGTAAGTCGAATAGTCTGGAGCCCTCATAGACACCAATCATCTCTATGAATTTTAAAGATGGAATATATTCTATTAGAGATAATGTGCTCGAAAAAAGTGTCACTGACAGACAGAAGGACAGATGGCCAAGGTGATCTGAAAAGAGCACCACTTTTCAAGCCTGGTCTTTGAAAATACTTTTGGTATATTTTAATATATTTTGCTTATTTTGATACATTACTTTTCATCCGCATTATGATTTAAATGCTACTATATAACAAACCCAGGACCATGATTCTTAGTACAGTTGTATGCTACCTATATATTAAACATAACAAATTAATGGCAAATCTTAATAGTGACTATTAATAACTAGAAATGATCATTGCAATAAAGATCACTATTCCAAGCCCCTGCTGTGCCCAGGTTCTTTAAATGCTGACTGGTTGCCATACTGGATTTCTGGTGAGAACTAAGTTCAAAAGTGCACATTCACCCACAGAGACCAATTTTCTGGCAATGACTTAAACAGTTACTTGAGGTAAAGCATGCTAACAGATACAGATAACCAAGGTCACCAGTAGCCATACTAGATCTTCTATGTGTGTGAAATTTGAAGAAACAAATTCTGCATAATTACCTATCTTCAGTTAAACTTTCAGGGCAGTTGCTTATAAGGTTTTTCAGATAACAAGTTCAAAAGAAAAATGTTGCTGCCTGATGGCCAAATTGAATTTCTGAGGGTCTCAAATTTCAAAGCTCACAACCTCTCATAGAAACTAGTGATAAATAAATATTTTGCAGCAATGGCTGCAAAAAAAGTATGTGACAGACTAATGAAAGCACAGACAGAAAAACCTGATCACTATGAGACACCCACCTAGGCATGGCATAAAACAACCAGGGAATGTCTTGTAATTGTCTTGGCTGTTTCATGTGTGAAATCAGTACAAACACAGGTGCCTATAAACTAAATTAATAGTTCATTTCCCCAGTAATCTCTTTTAATATAAGTCACACAGACAAACCAACAGAAAAACTGACAATGAATGACAAACCCTTATAAAATTTAGCTAATTTCACAAAGGAAGATTCTCAGAGTAGGATACCACATCAATAATCAAATTTTGAACTAATGCATATAAATGTTTTACTACTGAACATGAACATTACAAGATTCAACCTAGACCTGCAGCAGATGAGTGTGGAGAAATTAAATGTTTTTCTTAAAGTGCTGGATACATGACAAAAATGTATTCTGCAAATGTACTTTTCTTACAAAATAAAGTTAATATCAAGGGTGTGAAGGTGGGGCTGTAAATTCAATGATAATGCTGAAGACCATATCACTAGAACTGTTTCATTATAAAACCCTATCAGTGGCGGATCCAGGGGGTCAAGGGTGTCCTGACCCCCCCCCCCCCCTTTGGAGCTGAAACAACTTTTTTTTCTGTGTTTCAAAACAAGTTTTGCGACCCTGACCCCCTCCTTCCCAGACCAGAGGACCTTTTTTTGGTTTTCTTTCAGTCTTCCTGGGCTTGACCCTCCCCTTTCCAAAATCCTGGATCCGCCCCTGCCATTGGATATCAGTCAGTTTACATAGGACATAGGTAGGACTAGGAAAAACGGCAGTCAACCTCTAATGTCTGCATGCTTATCTTTCACAAAGGTGCCTCATAAATGGTGGTAGGTTTTGAACAAGATACCTTGAGTGAAAGCTTAACTGTAGCAGCAATTTACATCTCTGATCATTGAAAGAGTCTACTGACCAATTTTAAGTGAAGAGAAAGTCATATAAAACATCGCAATGAATATCTCAATGAGGTTACAATTCCTTTCCTGATTTTGGACATCTCATCTTTACAAAAAACAAGTTATGAACAATTAAAGCCAAATCTTTTAATAAATTTGCTTTCTTAATAATGATACCAAGCATTTGTTGAAGATAATCATTTACAGTATAGTCATTGTAGCGTGTTGGGGAGCAGATACCAGACTAGTCCGGAAGGGAGGGGGCCTAGTCTACTGAGAATGTCCAAGATACGTAGTTTGGAGCCAGGAGCTGGAAGGGGACACGCAGCAGCTTGGTTAACACTTTAAGAACAGTCTGTACCAGCAGAACTCATCAGTCTGTGTGAAGTGGCTGTGTCATATGTATTTTAAGATAAGTACTAAGTTGTGTATTAAATGTTTGTTCTGTTATTGACTGGTGTTAGTTGTGTCTGCCTCTCTTGGGAAACCCCCCTTTCTAAAGCCCAGTTTTATGGCCCATCCAGAAGCTTATGCTCAACAAAGCTGCAGTGAAACTTTCATGGTAACCACAGAGATGGGGTTATACATTGATTTGTTCTACACCATTTTTTGTGTAATCCATAAAGATAACTGGCAATATGGATGACTATTGTTGGATACTGTTTTGGTGTTACTGCTATCACTACTTACAGTCATCCTTATCTAATAGGTTCAAATGGCTATTGTACAAAAATTTTAATCTCCACTTTGTTCCTAACCTTGAATAAATGTCTTACCCTTGATATGCTTTAAATACTGTCAAATGATCTGAGGCTGATACGGCCATGGACTTCTTAGCCATGTTCAACTGGTCTCTCTTACCCATGGGAGCTGTGAACGGGGATTTCTCTGACATAGCTGCGGCTATAACACACTGAAATTGTAAAACAGACACAAATGTACAGATGATAAATAACCTATTTTTTTAATTTCATGACCTCATTTAAGAGCAAAAAGTAGCATGGACCATAATACTATAGTGATAGCGAGTACATCTACGTCCAGAAACACTCTCTACAATCTACCTTTGACATTACATTTAAGACCTCTTTGACACCATGAAATGCACAGCATCTCCGATTATTGCTCATTGGTCACGTGTTTTGTTTATATTTTGTTATATCAAGACATGTTACGTATCACATAAATGGTTCATCACACAATTTTATCTTATAATTATTTTCCCATGTACAAATAAACAGTAGCAAAACTGTACAGGAATTTGTCAGAAACTTTGTAATGCTTGAGCACTTCTTAGAAGTGTAGTGCATGATATGGTGTATGTCTGGCTCATAACCCAGGAGTCCGTGAGGCTATTCTCACCATGACGTCACATGAATCGTCCAGAAAATGGGATACTTGACTATTATTGACCTAAAGATACCACAGTTAAAGTGTTAATTTCTTTATGACAAAAACAGTTTTATCATCAGCTGTATGAGTCATAAAGGTGTCACCTAAATGGACTTCCACATTCAACTGTTATCTGATTTGATTTATGAAATTTTCCAGGAAACTTTTAATATTTTTTACTTCACATAGTATTTAATCTTACATTTCCAATTTCATAAATCATTAAGCACTTTTAAAACCGTACTTATTATTAATTTCAAGAAACACATAATGACTCCATCTTCATTCAATATTTTTAAAAGCTTCAGTGAAAACACGGCCCCTTTCAACAATATATTCAATTAAAACATTTGGATTTTTTGTGGGGTGTACAGATTTTGTAGAACATGTTATCAAAATCATAACCCATGAATTTTAATTTTAATAATCTTTATTCGATGTATTATGACTAAAGATAAAATATATGGCAATATTTATAGATTCAGATGATGACTGAAAATCTATACTGGAATAAGTAAGAGATTCTTGATCCTTGACATTACCACTGGATCTAAGCATCCAAATATGGCAGCAAACAGCAGCATTTTCCCAATCCTGACGTTCACTGGTAGCGCCGCCAAGTGGTGACCCAGGGGAGTTAATGTGACCCCATCACTCTCACAGGCTCCGACATCTTTCAGGATATTCATGGCTTTATCAACTGCTAAACTTGGGGGAGGATCTAAGGCTTCCTGGAGAAATTCTGTTGGATTCCCAAATTCACATTTCTGCAAAAGGACATAATTCCAGCACATGTTCTAATTTTTTTTTCATTAAAAACATCAGGGGTGATTTAACACCAAGAAACAAAGGTATAAATTTTTCCAATATTATACCTGGCAGAGTTCCAGACAACCCTGTTTTCACACATTATGTCATCAGATAAAAAAACATCAAATATAAAAGACACACAAGTGTTGTAGGTAACAACATGTTTCACAGATACCATACATACACAACAAAGTTATATGAAAAGTTAGATCTGAGGTCATAATGGTGATAGGCACATGGTTTATGGGTTTGATTTACAAGAAATGAGAAGTGTATGACAATATAAATTATAATCTTCAAATGAGAAAAATTATTCAATAAGGTGAAGGGGGAGGCTGTATACAGGGATGCTGGAATGCAAGGATATGTATTTCTGTCAGCTGAAATCATGACATATACATTACCATTATGAGTAATAGAAGCTCCTCTAGAGGTACCCTTAACATCTCAGGCACAGAATAGGCTCGCAAGGACTGGAATCTATAAATAATACAAAAAACATATTGTATAATTTACTAATACATATGAATTTATACTTATCTTCCAGCAGATTCTGCTGTCATTTATTTAATTAGCATAAATATGCCTCTGACAGAGATATCAATGCAGTTTTAAATATCTGTTAACATTATCTGAAATATTTAAGTTATTGATGAGAAATAAAAGTGAGGTCAAATGACAAAACATCTTCTATTTATAAATTGTCTAATAAATTCATTCATGTCAGTAAAGACAGGAAACCTCCAATAAACCATTGTTTTGGATTGGTCTATGTATGGACGTACCAGGTGATTATTTTGTGAGATTTAAAACATCAATACAATGAAGGAATGAAAACGTAAAACACAGAATAAATATAGGAATTTTGTATAACCAAGACTAGGTGTGAAAGCTACTGGTCTATTCACTTGACGTAAACAGGCCCTGAAATGCCATTTTTAACATGAGGAACACATACCAGCTAAACAATCGTTTTCCAGTGTAATTTATCATGTCTGTCTTCTGTACCAATCAAAAGCATGAATGTCCACTTCAACTAAATTTTATTAATCACATAACTGGGTTTCACTTAGCATCCAATGACCCTTCAAGTTCATACATCATATATGGTTTCTTTATTATCCCATTAAAAAATGGCATATATCCTTTTCAAACAAGGGACCCATTGGTGACCCTCAGCTGATTGTGACAGATATAATTGCATCACCACTGAGGTACTATATTGAATCAATAAACTTATGAGCATCATGGCTATAATTGGTCTGAAAAAGGAATATAGTGTAATATATATTATTTCCTGCACTGAACCTTTATTTCTTTTATCACATATTTTTTTAAAGTTTATATATTTCTAATTCAACATGCTTACAGGGAAAAAAGTTTTATTCAGAATTATTTAATATTTAAAAACAGGCAGAGAGATAGAATGACAAAGCAAATCACTTTAATTCCTATTTTACTGAGGCAGGAAAATAATGAACAAATGTTTGCATTTTATCTTTATTTTTTAATCACATCAATTTTATAAATTTTACCATACATTTACAGTTTATCATACATGTCTGAATATTTAACTTGAATCACAATTCTGAATAGCATTAGAATTTATAGTTAATTTGATCAGATAACATTGCATAATGCACAAAAGGTATTTATTTTGTAATAAAATATATTTTTAAAATTTGCAAAACAATAACATATCTAAACAAGGGACCCATGGGTCACATCGCTCAGCTAAATTTTTGAAAATATTAGTAACTGCAAAATATTTTCATTTCTTTTGGTTTTTCATGTATATTATCATTAGAAAAGCTTTGAGAAAATGGCCCTGCTAAAATGAAAATCTGTAAATTATAGAATAATGGACATGAGCTAAACCATTTAGTGATGCACCAAGGGAACAAACAGGCCTACAGTAAGTGTTATATAAAAGTAACATTTCATAAACAAATAATGTGTGAAGGTAATTAAGTTTTCAAAAGTTAAATATATGGCCATATGAGTTAAAAATTAACCCCACAAAGTTTGACCAATATTTATAATTTTAATACTAAGTTAACAGTGTTATTCACACCTAGCCCTTGCAACTTTAAGAGATATGAATGAAATGCTACCAAGTATTTACATCTTCTTAAATCTTGTCAGTTAACACTAACATTAGATCCTATTATTTTATCACATTTGAATATTAGGATTAAATTCCTGAAATTTTTTTCTTTAAAAAAATCAAAATTGTCCAAGTCTCATGAAAAAGCATTTATTTAACATTAAAATTATAAGATTCACCTTGTTTATTAGTCCTCTGTATTGAAGGGGTGGGTGGGGGGAGGGGTCTCCGTTGTTACTGCTCCTTGCTGAAAAAATGTTAATTTTAAGATTCATCTAGTTTATAGTACAGGTCTGTCAACAGAATGGGATGGGGGGGGGAGACAAAAAGGCTCCCTGTGGTATGGTATTAACTGCAGACAGCCTGATCAAGCTCAACTCAGTGGAGACTGGGCTTGCCCTAGTGATGGGATTGCATAACATTATGCCAACAGCCTGAAGAGCTGCACTGAATGACCTACAGTGACCAAAGTGGACTGCTTAACAATGTAAGGGAAATCAACAAGAGCCCCCCCCCCCAAAAAAAAAAAAAAAATTTTGCAGCTTTTATTTTCAAATTTCAGATTTTAACAGATTAAATCCTTATGTACACATGCTGTGAAAATGAAATCCAAAGTACTTACAGGAAAATAATGTACCGTGGCCAAAAAGTTGGGCAAAATTTAAGGTACCAATTTTTTTATTTTTTGCTAATATTTTAAATAATTTAAAAGATTTTGATCTAATTTTTTGGTATACAATTCAATTTTGAGTAATAAAGTTATATTACTGGAAAAAAAGTCCTTAGTTTTAACATGTTTTGTGATAAGTGATCAAATATCTTTCCTGATTTTTTACAAAATGCATTATGTTTGAGCCCATAACCTTTTTAAATTATATAATACACACCTTATTTCTGGCATGTACATAGGAACTACCGTAAAATCTGTGAAATTTCCTCCCTCGATGAATTTCGTACACGGTCTTGCTTCAGTAATCATAATTATTAAAATGACATGTTAAATTTAGAACTGCCGATGGTCTGTTACGCCATATTTGGCGTTAGCAAGACTGCCGTGAATGTAACACTGACGTAACCTCGCCCTATTATCAGGTTTTGAATAAGCCTACCGGTCCGATCGATGTGAATGCCATGCTATTGATAATTAATATGAATTATAGCCCTAGCACCCATCCTCTCTTACTACGCTACGCTGTGCGAGAGCCCTAGAAGATGACTTGAGGAAACTAGAGACATTCCACATGACAATTAAATTCTTATATTTTGTCTTAAAATTTCGTATTCGTTAAGAAATAAAGATATTCTTATCAAATACGCATATAACATACCACTTAGACAGTGTTTGTCCACTTTAAATGTTGATTAGAAGAATATGTATTATCCTAATAAACGGTGATACACGGGGAACGATGTCTGCTCTGGCCGGCAGCCGCCTGTGTAACCAGTGGAAACGGGCCGTGTTGGCTCAGCGAGCAAAGGTCACACAGTTCATTGTTTCAGATTCTGAGAAAGTTTCAAGCGCCAGCGTTGCAAAGTTTTAAAAGTGAGTCTTGTTTACATACTAAAACATAATATTTAGCTGAATTTCTCGGTCATTCGAATAAAGTACTATATCTCCCTTAGATTACTTAAAGTTTCCTTGTCATAAACATACTATTTGATTTTACACGAATTTTTTTCCGCCAAGGGTTTGAAGTTCGCCAGTTTACTCTGAAGCTTTTTATGCGGCGGTATCCAGGGTCCTGAATACCGCCACATTTAATGCAGTTATATGAATTATATCTACATCATATAGAATGTAATTTGACTGAAAACTAAGATTTTTGTTTCCAGCAACAATAAAAAAAACTTAAAATATCTCGAATGTGAGTTGCTTTATTGTCCGGGATGCGAGCGACGCGCCGTGAACAAGTGGCAGACGTCCATGAAGTTTGACGGAGGTTGGATATTGGATAATCAGGATTAACTCCGTAAATGATCTGAAGACAACTAGCTTTACGTGCACCGTAAAGGGGGATTTCCATGTGTAAGCCAAATTGGTCTCTTTCAAGCAAACTCAGCGCTCCGATGTGTATGTAATGCCAATGTTAATCAGTTTGAAAATTAATGCTAATTTCCATTAAAACATTTACAATAAATATCTTGAATGTCACACAAGAACGACTCAGTTTCGAGTACCCGGGCTCCGTATCGCCCAACAAACAAGGTCACACGAGGTCAAACGGTACGTACATCAAAGCGCTGGCAGACGTTCATGAAGTTTAACAGAGGTTGGATATTTGATATTGGATAATCAGGATCGATTAACTCTTTAAGTGATCTAAAGACCTCTAGCTTTTTGTGCACCGTTAGTGGGGATTTCCATGCGTAAGCCACCTGAAAAACGATCTCTCCGGGCAAAGCCCCGGATGTCACGAAAGCATGTACGGGTGTCGAGCTTCATGACAGGATTAAATCCTTCAGATATACTTTTCAGATTCCTTTCCAAACTGATTTTAATATAAAATAAACAACACAAGTATAGAAAATAATGTTTTTATTCATGAAACTTCATGGTTCACACGGATGAATGCAAAATCGGCGAGTGAATACTTGAGGCTCCTATTATCGCCCACTGCCGACGAGGCATCTTAAATTGTCACGACCATAATTTTAAAACTGCTGAAATCGACTGTTAAATTTCGGACTTCCACAAATTAAATTATTTTTTTCTGTACGAAATTTCACAGATTTTACGGTATATAGAGGAATATTTATGGTAAATATGAGGAAAAACAGATGAGTGGTTTTGATATTAGGCAGTCCTGAAGTGTGAAAATATGTTTTTAATAAAAAATTGAGATTTTTCCTTAATTTCTCAAAGGAACAAAGTCGCAAAGACCTAGTTTTGAGCTTGGTAGGAGATCTTTGGGACATCTAACATTATGCCAACAGCCTGGGGAGCATAGAGATGTGCACTGAATGACCTACAGTCACCAAAGTTGACTGCTTGACAATGTAAGGGAATACAACAAGAGCCTCAAAAAAATTCAATAACTAGCCTAATTTTGCAGCTTTTCTTTTCACATTTCAGATTTTAACAGATTAAATCCTTGTGTGTACATGCTATGAAAATTAAATCCAAAGTACTTACATGAAAAAAAAAAGTGCCCTGGCCAAAGTTGGGCAAAATATAAGGTACCAATTTTATATTTTTGCCAATATTTTAAAAACAATTAACAGATTTTGATCTAATTTTTTGTATACAATTAAATTTTGATTAATTAAAGCTATATTACTGAAAAAGGTCCCTACCTTTAACACTCTTGGTCTTAAGTGACCAAATATCTTTCCTGATTTTTCACATATTCCATTATGTTTGGGCCAATAACTTTTTTAAATTGAATAATACTGACTTAAATTCTGGCATGTACATAGGAACTATATAGAGGAATATTTATGGTAAATATGAAGAAAACCAGATGAGTGGTTTTGATATTAGGCAGTCCTGAAGTGTGAAAAATTTCTAATAAAAAATTGAGGTTTTTCCTTTATATCTCGAAGGAACAAAGTCCTATTGACCCAATTTTCGGCATGGTAGGAGATTTTGGGGAAATCTAACTGTATGCTGAATTTCAGATTCGTAGGTCCAATGTTGTCAAAATGTGCCAGTCTTACAGACAGACATCCGGACGGACGGACGGACAGCTAGACGACGGACGACGGACAATGGACCATGCATGACTATACCTCAGATGACTTATAGTCAGCTGAGATAAAAAATAAATCAAATGTACCTACAGTAAACAAGGGACCTATGGGTCACGACGCTCAGCTGTTATATATGATAAAAAATTTTATTTAGAAATGAGGCACATGCTGGTTTTGTGTGGTAATAAATATAAGCTGTATTATGAGTTGTTGTTGTTTAGCTTATGTATGATTTTGATAGTACCTTTGGAGACAGGGAAGAGGATTGATTTCATTTATTTTATTAACAAATGGAGTGCTATTGTCACACAGATTTTGACTTGGCCATATAACTTATAAGCAGAATATATAATATAAGGGTTTAACCATTAATTAAAAAAAATTACAAATATTGTCCCAAATATTATTTTTTTTTTAATAATAAGAGAATCATATGATTTTTTTTAAATGAAATATAACTGAAATGATTATTAAAATAATATTAAAGAATATATTCATGAATGCATTCATGAATACATTTTGAAAGTATTTGCACTGGTATTCATATACTTTCATTTTTACTGAATTCCCATTCTTTATGCAAGAAATTTTATAATGGAGTACATAATCATATTCGTATTTAAATACAATTACAAAGTATTCGCACCATGACTGGTATTTATTCAGTTTTCACCAAACAATGATGTTGAGAATCCAGAATATACAAAATTCACACATTTAAATAATGATCATAAGTACCTGGTTTTATGGCTTTTATTTATATTAAAAAATAACTGTAATAAATTCATTTTGGACTAATTTCACATCAATGTACACACTAGACACAGTAGGAATCTAGATTAATATTATCAACTGCATCTTTGTCTATCATTAATTTCCATCATATGATCCCTAATGATTAGTAATGAATGATATGATTTACTTCTTTATCATTAAAATTGAACTGAAAAATACCATAGGTGACTGCATGGTGTTATTTGGAATACGTGACATTCTATCCATCGATACAAGATTCTTATATCATCAGTAACTGCAAGTTAATTTCCTGTTATTATAAACTAACAAATTCCTTTTCTATTTTTCTTTAATTTTTTATTAAAAACCAATAAAAATTTATTAATTTATTGTTTATTGTTATGTAGTTGGTTAAAACTACTAGATGAGTTGGGTTGGGCACCTGGATCAACTGTGGCTGGCCATAAGCTGCCTGTATGCCTCGCCTCAGGCATGCATAATTTGCTGAAAGTTCAACAAGGTCAACATACAGGTGACTACTGAGGGGCTGAAGAGAACCAAAGTCTGACAGGGTCTCATAAAAACATTTATAAAAGCTACAATTTTTGGCCAATTTCTTTCAGCTTTCTTAACTTAAAAGCTGAAATCCTTATGTGTGCATGATATGAAAATTATATCAACAGTGCTCACAGGAAACAAACGTGCCATGGTCAAAGTTGGGCAAAATTTAAGTTATTAATTTTACATTTATACTAATAACTTATAAAATTTGAAAAATTCATAACTAATTTTGGGTAACCAATTGAATCTTGATTAAATAATGTTACATCCCTGACAAAAAATCTCTAGCTTCAGCAATCCCCTTGTTAAGGGAGTAAATATATTTCTCATAAGTGCATTATGTTTGGACCCATAACTTAAAACAATTACGCAATACTGACATCATTCTGGCATGTGCATAGAGAATGAAAAATATGTATATTATTTATGATTAAAGTCAGATCAGTGGTTTTGATATTAGGCAGTCTTGAAGTGTAACAATGGGTTTTTAATGGAAAAATGAAGTTTTTCATTAATATCTTGAAGGTATTAAGTCCTAGTGACCAAATTCTTGGCATGGTAGGGGATTTTGGAGACATCTAGCTGCATGCCGAATTTAAGGAACTAAGAGCTGAAGCTGGGGAGCTGAGCTCTTGCAAACTACATAACACTAGCTTGATGTAAACAATATGTTACATGGTGCTTGAAAACTTGAATAAAATCTACAGTTTTTGATCAACTGGTTTCAAATTTTTGGTGTTGTTAACAGTTGAAAAGGTAACAAAAACATGCTGTGAAAATTAAATCCACAGTACTCACAGGAAAAAAACGTGCCATGGTCAAAGTTGGGCAAAATTTAAGGTACCATTTTTTTATTTTTATTAATATTTTAAAAAATTTAATAGATTTTCATCTAATTTTGGGTATACAATTTAATTTTGATTAATTAAATTTATATTACTGGAAAAAAGGTCCATAGCTTTAACATGTTTTGTGTTAAGTGATCAAATATCTTTCCTGATTTTTTACAAAATGCATTATGTTTGGGTCCATAACTTTTTAAAATTATATAATACAGACATAATTTCTTGAATGTACATAGGAACTATATAGGGGAATATTTATGGTAAATATGAGGAAAAACAGATGAGTGGTTTTGATATTAGGCAGTTCTGAAGTGTAAAAATAGGTTTTTAATAAAAAAATGAGGTTTTTCCTTAATTCTCAAAGGAACGAAGTCGAAAAGACCCAGTTTTCGGCTTGGTAGGAGATCTTGGGGACATCTAACATTATGCCGAATTTTGGATTCCTAGGTCTTACGGTTTCAAAACGTGCCACATCTACGGACGGACGGACGGACTGACGGACGGACAACGGACAATGGACCATGACTATAGCTCAGATGACTTATAGTCAGCTGAGCTAAAAATGAACCAAGGTCAAAATAAGGCAAAATTTAAGCTTCCAATTTTATATTTATGCTATTATCTTAAAATGATTTTGATCTAATTTTGGGTATAGAATTGAATTTTGATTAATTAAAGTTATATCCCTAAAAAAACAAGCCCCTAGCTTTAACATTTATTGTGGTAAGTGATTAAATGTCTTTCCTCATTTTTTTACAAAGGGCACTGTGTTTGGGCCCATAACTTTAAAAAATTAAGTAATACTGACCTAATTTCTGGCATGTACATAGGAAAAGTATAGGGCAATATTTATGGTAAATATAAAGAAAAACACCCAGTTTCGGGTTTGGTAGGAGAACATAGGGACATCTAACTGTATGATGAATTTTGGATTAGTAGGTCCAACGGTGTTGAAAAGTGCCTGTCTTACAGAAGGACAGCAGGACGGCACGACGGACGGATGAATGACAATGGACCACAACTATAGCTCAGATGACTTACAATCAGCTGAGCTAAAAATAAATTAACATGTCATAAATCACATTACTTCCTATCATCCAATCACAATCAATAGTACACTACTCACTTTTGCTGTGTGTAGAGCCTGAAGCAGACGCCTTCCCTGACACGACCAGCTCTGCCCATTCTCTGCTTGGCGCTGGCCTTACTGATAAACACTTCCTCCAGACGACTCATTTGGGATCCCTCCAAGTACCTGATATACACAGATCAATACAGAACTGTCACTAATTCTTGACTCTTAAAACTATGCAGTACACTATAAGATATTTTTTTTATTTTTAAAAGGAAACACTGGTTATGGAAATTTCATGTATCCAAAATTTATATTCAGAATGGATCCAATGAGTATCACACATACATGTATTTCTTGTATGTAAATACATAAATTTTACTGGCACACACTTCAGGTTATGGTAAAGTGTGACACCATAATAAACACAGAAATTCTAATGAAAGAGAAAAGATATCTTTTTTTTTAATTTTAAGGTGTGTTTTTAATGCTCTGACCAAAACTTTACAGCTATGTAAAATAATCCCTGGACATATTTTAGGGTAAAATGTGGATCACAACTGCAGGTCACAGATCACCACTGTATAGCCAATTATGATTATTTTAATTATGGGCCAATTTGGTGGCATTAAAGTGTGTCTTACATGTGGTCACAACCAAACCAACTGTTCACAGCTTTGTCTGAATCAATGGTCAAAATATGTTATAACAGGAAGGATTCCTGGCTCTTTCTGTAAGAAGATGGCACTAAGGCGTCTAAGGCAGCATCTTAAGTTTTCCTTGATTATTTTTATATTTGAAATCTCTGGTTTAGAATATTTGGCTGCCCTGCCATATTTTATCACAATTCACCAAAATATATAAGGGTATAAAGCTGCCACTCTGAATCTAATACTGCACCCTTCTGGTTTGGTTATTTTTCAACAGAACTTATACTTACCTGTTTTCTTTCACTTTCCCTGCATCAATCACAAAAACAACATCAGGTATAGTGATGCCTGTTTCAGCGATATTGGTCGCCATGACAACCTTTCTGACACCAGGGGGAAGCACCTTGAAGGCTTTGTTTTGATCTTCTGATGAAAGGACTGAATGAAGTGCTATAAGCTGGTACCTTGTACAAAAATAAATCAAATATTACTACCAGCAATCTCAAGTTAAGACACAATTAAATTGCCTCTAAATCTATTTTGACTATAAATATAAATGAAATATAAAAGAAATAATAAAATTAATTTTATATAATGTTTATGGCTGTCAATTGCATGGCTGGATACAGCTCAGATAAATTACAGTCATCAGAGCTAAAGATTCTTACAAAAATATTTTGTTAATACAGAAGAACCTTGAATTCCCATATCTCTTTTTCCAAAAATTAGTTTTTCCAGAAATTTGTAATGAGAAATGTACATCTTTCAATCAAAGAGAGAACTAAAAAATTTGGAAAAAATATTTGTGTATCTATATGTACATGTATATTGTATATGTATATGTATAAAGTGAAAAAGATATAAAGGATTGTAAATGGGTCACTGTATTTTTAATGAAAAATAAGATTTGACATGTTCTATAGAGAAAACGAGCATTGTGAGCATAATTAATGTCCCCTGAACTTTTTGGACATTCAAAGTTCTGCTGTAATCATGTACATGTCCATAAAAACCTTTTTCTTTCATTCAATGTTAAACACTGACAGTAAAAGTTTTCCTTAAATTTTCTTACTTTTTCAAACTTGAAAAATAATATGCAAATGAGAAAACATCTGTATCATACCTTTTACTGTCAGCAAATCTTCTCTCACTCTTGAGCTTATCATATAGTTCTTGTATATGGGCAAGACCAGGCAAGAATATGAGAACAGCACCAGTCATCTTGGAAAAGTCTGGATCCTTCTCCAAATATGACAATACTTCCTGTTTTATGATAAAATAAACACACAGATTTCTGTTTCAGACAAAGCTTTACTAATGAAATAAAACTTTCTTCAAATTTATGAAAAACATAAAATCAAACAGTTTTTTACATAAATTTAGTTCTTGGTATTAGACACTGATCATTAATTCTCATGAAAGTAAAAATAAAATACTCATATATTATATATATAATGTAACTTTCTACCTGCTGACATTGAGAACTGTAACAGTTAAGGAATTTAAAGGAAAAAAATCAAAACATACCTATTCAGATAACTTTTTAACTATTCTTAACTACAGTACCTACCACAATAAGATCCATGTTGATCCGGTCCTGTTTCATCCTGGTGATGGTATTTCGTGTTTGTAGACTGTAAGTGTTTGTGTTCAGGCCTGTGAAGTCCAGATCATGCAGGTCTTCCTTACTCCATGACAAATCCAGTGTGTCCATGTTACCTGCTTTCCCAGAAACTGTTAACTTTGTGTGGTTTTCCTGAAAACACATATTGCTAATGTTTTCTAGTCAAGTAACACACACATTTATGATCATTTGTTTACCACTGACATTTTTCAAATCAACAGATGCTGAAAATGTTTGCAAACATCAGACCTATATCAGCTTTTTTGACACTAAAAGTTTGCCTTTATTTTGCTTAACTAAACAAAGGGTGTTAACCAGTGAGTAATTAGATCTGGACATTAACACAGAGTTACTCTCATTACATATCAGGTCCTACTACTCTTCAACTTTGTTCCAGCTTCATTGATCTTATCATAGCCATGTTCCCATCTACATAAAAACAGGAATGTGTTACCAGTGGCCCAAGCCTGGGCCATCCTCAAGCCAGTGTTGTTACATTCTGTTTACATCTTGCTCCCCACAAGGACCTATGCACCTGGGGTGCCGGGCCAGTTTTAATACACACTGGAACATGGCTATATAACAATATAGTCTATAGTCATAATAGGTCAATTAAGTCAAACAAAGTGGAAGCATAAGATGACCTATCATTAAATAAGAGTACAACAATGTCAGCTAACTAGAGATGCCTAACAGCTTAACAAGAATACACATTTTGGTGATATATGAAAAATAGGTTCACCAGAATATGAAGATAACTACTAAACATGAAACATCTAAATAACCTGCTTTCAATGATTACCCTTTAGTCCTCGTAAGGAAATGTCTACAGTTTTCCAGAAATATGGCAGCCCCAGTGACCACCTTTTTATCACTGTATGGATAGCTGTACATCAAGAGGATTTTTGCCATTACTTCAATTTTGTCAGACGGTGAATATAACAAATTTAAACCACATGAATAAGATGCCAACTAAAGTATACTGCTGAGATAACTCACACAAAAACTAGTCACAAATTAAACTAGGAAGAGCCCTGTAAGTCTAAAGGTCAATCAGAAATGTAAATATCAAGTTGCACATGTTTAGACAAACATTCTCATAAGTGATATCATATACCAGAGTACAAAGGTTTAAAAAAAATATATTAAATCAATATAAAATTTAACTTATAATGTATACTGTGGTTGGCTTCATATTTGCAAGGATGAAATTTCGTGATTTCCACTTTTTCAATGTTTCACGACGGTTCAATATTCACAATACAGTGGAGCGCCGTTCATCCGAACACCGTTTATCCGTAAAATCGTTTATCCGTAATTAAAACTGGAGAACCAAAATTATGACCGTTTATCCGTAATTTGAAAATCTGGAAATATAAAAATAATATTTATTCAATAAGAAGAACTGATTATGGCTCGTGTATTTACTCCCGATCCCGACTAATTATAAATGCATCACTGGTTCGTTTCTGCAGGTGTATCAAAGCCTAATTACCCAAGTTGTACACACGCAGCTTGGGCTTGTACTCATTTGAGCAGTTATAGATGTGAAAACTACCACCGGCCGAGTCCCCTAATTAACCTTGTGTCCTGCAATGTCGAGTTGTTCACATCTGCAAACCATCCGGCCATGAGAGTGAGTAGATTTTGAGCTGATAATGTCTGACTCTGATACGCTCGAACTTGTACTCATCTGAGCAGTTTAACAGTGCAGGCAAATCTATCTTCTATATAAGCTATACCATGACATGCAAGTTCATTCACAATTTAGCAAATCTTCACCATGACAACACAGCACTCAAGTTTCATGTCAGATGGAGTCAGGGTCTCGCAAGCGCAAACGCCATGTCCTGTCACTTGAAGACAAGCTCAGCATTCTGGAGAGACTTGATCGAGGCACCAAGGTAGCTGAGCTGGCCAGAGAGTTCAATGTTGGCAGATCTACTATTAGTGACATCAAGAACAGTGGTCAGAAGCTAAAGGATTATAAGGGCCAGATGCCAGACACGCATGCTTCCAATCGTTATCGTTCCAGGCAGTCTGATATCCCCAGTTATTTTAACTGATTTTATGATGTGACTTTCTCGATGCATGTGATCCGCCAAACCCCATGTTCATCAGTTTTCATGTGATATTTGTGTGATATTTCTGCACTATTGTTGTAAATAAACTGTGCATTCATATAAAACTTTTTTTTATATTTTGTCAATTTCTACATCGCAGCAAGTAATAAATGAGTCTCACAAGCACATTTAGTTTAACTGTCTGCACATAGGGGACGGCACCGAGGGCGGTAAATCTATCATGGCAGATATCCACACGTTCAGCATAGATTAACTGGTACATGTACTTTACTGACAAATAATAATAATAAAGTAATTAAAGATATTATAATAGCTTGATTGAAATTTTGATTTGATAGTAAAAAGGTTTTTATAACACATTATTCCGTTCTGTTCACGTTTTTTATAATTCTGAAAGCTAACCGAAGTCTGTGACACCGTACCACCATTTAGTAGTAATACCGGGATGACAACATCGATGAAACGATTTTATTTTACAGGTGTTTGTTCATCCGAACGTTCTTTTTCGGAACAAAACCCGTGTCCCCCGAGATGTTTGGATGAACGGCGCTCCACTGTATCACCAAATAGTAAATTAAACAGAATAGATTCTTTACTGCATGAAATATTTAATATTTTTGCAAAATATCTTTACCATTTTAGGACCCAGGGAACATTAAATGAGTGGAAATACTGGTTCATTACAGGTAGATAATGTAAAATATCTCATATTGATAATAATACCAATATTTGACTTATGGATAAAATAAAAGATCTGTTAATGTAAATAATGTCAAACTTGGCATCGTGACTCTATAAACAAAGAAAATACAAATAAGATGTCACTGAGGTTGCAGTATAAATTAATTTTCACCTGTGTAGCTAGGGGCATTTTATTTATGATAGGTTTAATTTTCTTGATGTCCTTTTTGCAAACATCGCAAATTTTTAACCCTCACCTGCAGACAAAAAGTCCACCACTGTATGTATTGTTGTAAAACAGGAGCATATTTTCTTTGTTTGTCTGAAACATTTGAATCTATTTTAAGCAACAAATGGGGAATTTCAGTTAGCCCTATCCCCTTACCTGAACCAGCTTGTCCACCCTGAGAGCGTAATTTGAGTCATCCTCCAATATGTAACCAGTTTGTTCTACAATGTCTTCTAAATACAGTGGAGTCACAGGGAACATACGGCCAGGGATCTCCATCACTGGGCAGTGATTGAAGTAACCCGAGAACTTCTTACTGTCCAACGTGGCACTCATCAGGACCACCTTCAGATCTGACCTTTTGGCCACGAGATGCCTCAGAATCAGCAGCAGGAAATCAGACTCCACGCTTCTCTCATGAACCTGAAGGAGATCATTTATTCAGTCATTTTTGTATGGATTGTTGTAGAAAAATCATATTAACACAGTTGCAAATAACTAGATTGGTCAAGACCTTGTTATAACAGCCAGCTACCAGTGAAGTTGTTACTTGTGTGTCTGTCTTTCTGTCTCAATCCTTTTCTGTTATAGTTGTTGTTGCCCCTGCCAGGAGGGTATGCTTTCATCCCCATTCATGAGTGTGTGTGTATTTTTGTGTGTTTGTTCACAACATAACTCAAGCAATCATGAACAGAATCTCATGAAACCTTCAGGGAATTTCGGGAATGGGAACTTTGGAGTGAGGGTGTTTTCAGCATTTGAGCCACCCAATTTTAAAAAAGACATTACAGCCCTGGTTTTTTTCCTGTTTGTATGTGTTTGTACGTTTCTTCACAAAATACCTCGTGCCGTCATGGATGGCATCTCATGAAATTTTCAGGCCATTTCTGGAATAGGCCAATGAAGAATCAATTACATATTGGTAGAGATCCCTCAAATGATCCGGATTCAGGAACATCCTCAAGCAATATTCCCATAACACTTGGTGGAGGCTTGCATTCCTTTGAATGCAGAAAAGGAATGCAGATTTCTAGTATTACCCGTTGGAGTGTGTACATATTTTACAGAGGTGATGCTTTCACACACATCTGTTTCTCCCTCTGTCTCTTTCTTTATATATTTGCTCCCCTTTGTGAAAATCTTATGATAATTTATTGATGACATCAGAGATGTTTGGTGGAGAAGTGATACCTGAATGTGGGGCACAGCCTTCCCATCAAACCTGCAAAGGGGCTCACCCTGATTGGGGTCAATCATGAAAAATCTCCCCACTCCTCGTCTGAGATACAAATTTATGATTCAAACTCAGTACCTCCCGGTTTAGAGTCCTGCACTCTACCACTAGATGCTGGTGAACAAACGTTCTTCAGTGTTGTCAAAGGTTAATCTGACATGCTTATAAAAGCAGATTTAAATATGATAAATGATAAATACATGAAATGATGCATGAAACAAGAGCACTGCAAATGGTGTATTATATGCCCATCACATATACTGTGACCTCTGACTTCATTAAATATGCATGAATTTTGCTGAGAATGTAATTCAGGTGAAAAACTGTACTGATTTATATTCAAAATGAATTTTAAAGGAGTCCATCACAGCCTCTAACCTTATTCAGTATATTTGGATTTTCCCCATAATCAAATTTGGGCGAAATAATCTATTGCTCAGTAGATATGGTGAGTTTCATGAAAATCCATCAGAGCCCTGGTAACTTATCACAGAGACACTAAAAGTGAAAGGACAAACAGACAGATGAACGGTCCCATGGGTATACCATAATGGGTATAAAAACATATGGACAGAGCTAAATATCTGATCATTTACCTCATCAACAATAACGTGAGACACTCCCTTCAGCATAGAGTCTAGCTGCAGCTTCCTCAGCAACACACCAGCAGTACAGTATACCAGTCTAGTTGACTCGGTCAGCTTGGATTCAAACCGGATCTGGTATCCAACCAGGGCATCTCTACTACCTGGACCATCCTCTCCCATCTCCTGGGACACTCTGTTAGCCAGACTCATGGCTGATATCCTCCTGGGCTCTGTGCAGATGATGTTACAGGGTTTATCTGGGGAATTCATTAAGCAATCCTGGGAAAGACAGAAATAACAGATAATTCACATTATGTACAATACAGCACTGGTACAGAAACATACAGCATTTTAATTTACCGTATTTCATCCAATTGTTCAATCCCTCTATTTATATGACCTCCAAAAATATTCAAGGTTATTAATTTCTAAATTTCCTCTAATTTTCGACTGCTTGAAAGGTTTTTCATCTCACTGAATCATGTCCAAACTGGCGGACATGGTGTCGAAAGAGACCAGTCATATCCAGTAAGGTAAGTGACTGATGAATAAAATAAAAGAATATATGTAACATACTGTATTTGGTGTTTGTTCCATTCATCAGGACAAATGTAAAGGCGTCTTCTACATTATAAAAGTGTGATTTTCTTTAATACTTTTAATAAACTGCGCAAAAGTGATCGCATTATAGCGACGTTTAAAATGGCTCATGACTGTCAGCTCTGACCCCTGACCTTGTTGCCGTAAATACGCAAAACATTGACGTTTGATGACGAAAAGATATCTCTAACACTAGTAGTTAGTAGTAGTTGATAACTGACGTAAGATAATCATGTTGATTATAAAATAATGCTGTATTCACGGCATTCATATCTCATGGCTGGCACCCTTGGTCGTTTGGGGCGTAAATAGCTCGCCCATGAACACAAACTCACAGGCCACGCGCAAAGCAGCATGGGACATGGGAAATGGGAACAGACTTAAACAACAACCAGTAGTGCTTAAATAAATATTAATCGAGAGGAACCCTCTGAAAAAAGTACCGTACTTATAAGCATAAATTATGTGATTTATTGGATTCAGCCTTGAAACTACACGTTTTGCGTCCCTTCAGTCCCGTATGAATGATCCGACTTATTTGAGATTTAATAAATGCATCGTTATAAATGAAACAAAAAAAAAAACATGGGCGAATTTCCTTACCACTACGGTTCAAAAGTGAAAAGAATTATCATTAAATTTTATAATCCTTATTTTTATTTACTATTGTTATATATAAATGAGAGAGAGAGAGAGAGAGAGAGAGAGAGAGAGACTGATTGTGTTTCTCTATGGACCGCTAGAGACACGGTTCTATACTTCGCGTATTATCGAGTCAGTATTGAGCATTTTCATTCATGATTTCAGTAATTCTGAATACCGGTACAGTTACATTGTTTGGAAAAAATGCGAGTTAAAAAAAAACAAATCTGCATGCAGTCAACTGAAAATGAAAATCTTACCTCAGTATGTTGATCACGATATCAATTAAATGAGTCATGAAATATGAAATGAAGCAGTGTTTAGAGAACGTCTTGCCCTATAAGGTGCTTCCGATGCCCCACCGTTAATTACGTTCAATGAAAATCGACTCACTAATTACCGACTGGTCACAGTTTACCCTCCGACACGGTCTGACCAAGATTACACGGTAGTGGTCAAAGGGCAAACTATCGCCTTTCATGTTAATCGATGTTTTGGCAACGGGAACACTTGGCCGGGAAATCATGTCCTGTGTCCGTGTTTGGACAACAGGCGTTATTATAACCAAACTCGCTATTAAAGCTTCCTCAGCCCCTTTGTACCGACATATTCCCTCACTATTCCTTTTTGTTTTTCATATAACAACCTCATTTACATAACACAGTGTCTTGACAAACACAAAAGGTATGCTGTGAAACGTAGTTTGCATTCATCACTTTGTATTTATAACTGACAAATACGTTGAGCATGCTGTGAATATTTGTTTTCTTACAAACACGGTGAGCAGGATGTTTGTATTTTGTATTTCTTTAAAATACGATTAAAATCTTGTGAAATTTACTGGTCTTATTTATGATATTTTTGAGAAGATCTGACAAGATAATAAACCAAATTTTTCTTAAAAGCTATAATATCGCCCACCGTACGACGGCAAATCACGCACTTCATATGTCCACCACAGTAATGTATGAACGCCCGTTACTCACCATTTGAATGGAATTAATACAGTTGATTTTAAGAAACAGCTCCCTTATATAATGGATAACATTTATTTTGTAACCTATTATATTGTCACATGACGGGATTTAATAGCACACATAAAGATATAGCTGTAATGGACAATACGAGAGACACGACAATGAACTGAGGCGATGGCTGACGAACCCATACATAAAAGCGATTCTATTTATTCGACCATGACGTGATTTGCAAGGTACTAATTTCTAATTATCCTCCATTTAATCGACCTCTGTAAAATTTATTTATTTTTTTATGGTCGAACAATTAGATGAAATACGGTATACTATGTACCTGGGCTTTGTGGTTAATATCAATCAAAATACACCACATTTTGAAATATAGAAAATCTATCAAGTCCATAAAGGGAATATGGTTTACAATATGCATTTCTATTTCTTGGCAAAAAAATATTAACCGCAAAGCTAATATTTTCCAAACATTTGCTACTAAATATCAGGTTATGATGGCAACAGATATGGTGGCTAGATTGAATAACTAATCATAACATGTTCACCTCATGTTTTATCATTTTTTTAAATATTTTTATAATTACACAGGGGAATACTAACTTGTGTGATATGTCACACAAGTCTATTTACATCTCTATAAATATCTTATTTCTGAAAAAGACACTCTGTCCCCCACTATTTACTATTTACAACTGTGGTTCTTAAATATTCTGAAAGATATGAAACTGGTTGTTATATATGTAATATAAGACATTCAAAGTTAATTTTTTTCTTTAATATAAAATTGAAAGAGAAACTGCAAAAAAAATTTACCTCAAGAATAAATTGTGGAACTTGTGTAGACTTGCCACTCCCAGTTTCTCCAGCCACAACAAGGACTTGCTCTCTTCTAACAAAACTGATAATATCTTCCTTGTGTTGGAAAACAGGCAGATTAAGTCTATCCTGCAGCAGTTCCTTAAACTGTGCTGACCTCTGGTGTTCACAAAGTAAACTACAGAGCTGATCTCCTGAAACTCTCTTCTCTGTTGGATATTGGGTTTTCTTTTTCTCAATAACAAGTTTTTCCTGAAATGAAAATTCAACAAATCATGTTTTTGAAACAGTTTTTCATTCTTTTTGAAAAGGAGTACTTAGGATAGTAATGTGTGTGTTTTACATAAGTCTGCCTGTCAAAAGACACCAAAAAGGATCAACATGTTTTCATTCTAGAAAGGAAATCTGTCTGATATGAGGCAGTGTGATAAGCGCCATCTGTCTAAGTGTATCTGAACTAATGACAGACAACAGTGATTTAAGCATCATCAAGGACTGATTCATGAACTCTTTCACAAATATAGAAACCTCTGTGAATTATCAGGACGTGTCCAAATATAAAAAGGTCAAGGATCCATCACTTGAAATGGTCACATGAAATGTTTGCAGGCACATATGATGGTTCCAATCTTTGTCTGAACAGGTCATGCACACCAGTTCATATTAAAGGTTCTGAATGATTTACATTACCAATGTTAAATCTAACATTTTATATCATTTGTAATTATTGGCAAATAGAAATACAAACAGCCCACCAGGGTTAATATAAAGAGTTTTAGATTTAAATAAAGTGTGGCTTTGGGTCTTTCAGACTACATACTGTTAACCCTCCCTAAAATGCATCAACCACTGGATGTGTCTAATTATCTAAAGGAAAACATACAGCCCCCTCTGATATACCTATTTTTCACACAAATTTTTCATATCCAAATTTCTTAGATTTTAAATAATTTAAGTCACCTCATCCTCGTCAGCCAAGTCTTCCCATGATTCCCCAGCTGGCTCGTCGTCTTGTTCTTGTTTCTCCTCAGCTACACCAGTGCTGCCCTCTAGTTTCAGGCTCTTCATAAGTTTAGAAATATACTGGTCCCGAGGCTACAATGCATGAAAGTATGAAAACCTTCACTTTTCTTTAATTTAGACTAAAATAATGTTACAACTGTCTTAACAACCATAGGTAGTCGGCCTTGTTCCAATCAGGTGTATTTTTTCCATGTCTTCTGCAAAAGATCATCAGCAGATACTAGTGCCCCCTGGATGACCCACTAAATAACATTCAAAACACAAATGAAGATACATGATCAACACTATTACGCTGAACTTGACATATGTGTTTAACAACAAGGTATTGACCTGATCCAAGTAAAATAGTTCTTTCTGTTCACACTTGGATCATGTTGAGAAATATGATCAGCAAACATCATTATTAAAACAATTTTAATAATAAAACTTCAAGACACTTTTTCAGGCTGCCATGTATTAATGATACCAATGGTGTATCAATAATTTTGACTCGTGACATGTGTCATCCCTGTTTAAGTGTGTAAGCCCCCATGAACAGTTTTTGTTTGAGATATTTTATTGAATATGCACATATCTTATGGTACAGACATCAATGGGATTAAGTGCAAGCTACTTAAAGCTTATCTTGACTCTCTCCCTAATATTTCTAGTATAAAATATAAAATATAAAATATAAAACGATGGCAGTATTCAGTGTTATGGTAGGGGTTGTGTTTGGTAGTGGATGTTTGGTAAGTGGAAGTGTTATAGTTGTATGTCTGTGTTTTGGAGGTGTTGTGGGAGATTTTTATGTTTTGAACCGGTTTGTGTTTTCTATGTATGAACATACAGATGTAAAGATTTCTTCATTTCTGGTGTTGTTTGCATATGCGCTACCATAGAGGAGTTCTTCTACAGATATATCTTGGGGGAGATATTTATTTCTAGAATTGACATGGAGTTGGCATTGCAGCAGATAATGTTCAGCATTTTCTGTTTCGTATCCACATTGACATTTTGGGTCGTTGGATAGGTGTCTTCTATATAGATCGTAGTTTAAGTCACTGCTTTGTGTTCGCAGTCCGGTATGAATTATCTGGGCCTTTCTTGTACCTGAATTGAAGTATTTTGGTGGTTTGTTTCTTGCAATTTCCCTGGATATATTATATTTAAGTGATTGCTGGTTTGACAGTGTTTAAGTCTTTCATCTAATTTATTCCATAATCTTATAGATTTTGGTAAGAATGAATTATAGTAGATCTCTGTTCCA
The DNA here is from genome assembly GCA_026874595.1 of Sipunculus nudus. Taxonomy (NCBI): domain Eukaryota; kingdom Metazoa; phylum Annelida; class Sipuncula; order Golfingiida; family Sipunculidae; genus Sipunculus; species Sipunculus nudus. Next base: position 30,589,541 of record CM049317.1, on the reverse strand, counting down.
CAGAAAATGTCTTGTATATTGAGTCGATCACTAGATCTTGTATTAAAGGTGGTGTTTCTGTGTGGCCGTAATAGTAAGTACAGGTACTGGGGGGATTCTAGCTTTATCATTTTGTGCAGCTGGATGACCATTGAATTTTCTCTACGCGTTTTGAGTAGGGGCCAGCCTGTTTCTTTGTAGAGTTTTGCATGGCTAGTTCCCCTGACGCAGCCTGTTACTATTCTGGCAGCTTGTAATTGCACAGCTTCTAGTGTTTCGCTTTGTTCTTGTGTGCAGTTACACCACATAACATTACTGTATTCTAGTATTGGCCTTATATATGTATAATATATGTTTTCTAGAGTTTTCCTATCAAGCATATATTTTAATTTGCTCAAAATTAAGATTTTAGAGTTTGCTTTTGCTTTTATATTTTCTATATGATCGTTCCATTTGCAGTCCTTTCTAAGTGTTATTCCTAAATGATTATGGGTGTTAGATTTATCTATTTTAATACCATTGAAATATAGGTCAGGATGGTCTGTTTTTGGTTTCATTGAGAATAACAGTGATCTGGTTTTTTTTGCATTGAAGGTGACTAACCATTTTTTTGACCATTTTGAGATTTGTTCCAAGTCTCTATTTAGTATTTTTGCTGCTAAAGATCAGTTTTCAACGGTGAGATACAACATGGTGTCGTCTGCAAATAGTCTAATGTTACTTGTTATGTTGTCTGTAATGTCGTTAATGAATATTAGAAATAACAGGGGTCCCAGTATGGAACCTTGGGGTACCCCAGCATGAAGTGTTTCCCAATGGGAGTAATCGTTTTCAATTAATACTCGTTGTTTCCTATTTTTCAGGTACTGGGCAATCCAACGAAGCAGTTTACCTTTTATTCCAGCAGATGACAGTTTGGCGAGGAGACCTTCTGACCAGACCTTGTCAAAGGCTTTGCTTATGTCTAGGAAAATAGCCTGTACTTCTTTGCCTTTATCTATATCTTGGATAATTGAATTATAGAGGTCAGAGAGTTGGTAGACCGTGGAGTCTCCAGGTATGAAGCCGGACTGATGTGGACTGATTATATTGTTATTTTTAAAGAACTTATACATTTGATCGAAGATAATTTTTTCAAATAGTTTGCATATGCAAGATGTTAAGGATATAGGGCGATAGTTGATTGGCTTATTTTTTTCTCCATTTTTATAGATTGGCGTTACATTTGCTTTTTTCCAGAGTGATGGAAGTTGTCCTTTTTCCATTGATAATGTAAGAAGTTTCCAGAGTGGATATACAAGTTCTTTGTAGCATTCACGAAGGATGATGGGGGGGATATCATCAGGGCCTTGGGATTTGTTACAATTAAGATTCTTCATAATTGATTCCAGTTCGTGAATATCTATTTTAATGTTATCGAGTCTATTGTAATTCTTACTAGCTAAATATGGAGTAGAAAAATGTTGTTCTTGAATTATTGTTTGTTTAATAAATTGTTCATTTAGTAAGTTAGCCTTTTCCTTTGGTTCAGTTGCAAATGTACCATCATTGTTGATAAGTGGTGGTATATTTTGTTGATTATTGCCCTTCATTAAAACATTTATTGTTTTCCACCACAGTTTTTCATTATGTAGATTATTTTTAAGTTCTGCAGCAATTTTGGAGGGGTAGTTTGCTTTGGCTTTTCTTGCTTCTTTATTAAAGTTATTTCTAGATGTTTTATAATTTTCCATGTCTTTAGGTTTGTTTGATTTCATAGCTTTTGTACGTAGCCGGAGGCATTTTCTTTTTAGAAGTTTAAGATCACGGGTATACCATTCTCTATCATATGAATTATGAGTAATATTATGAAATGGTATGCATTGCTCTTTTATAATACTAATTTCCTTAAGTATTTTATCATAGATGATTTCTATATCAGATGTTGAGTTATATATATCATTCCAGTTGATATTCCTTAATTTATTTCTCATTTCCTCATAGTTTCCTTTTTGGTAGTTCCATGTTTTAATCGGATTAGGTGAGGTGTGACTGTTTGTGGTCCAATTTATCTTTATATATATACTATTATGATCACTGTATTTCCTTGGAAAGGTACCTGATTTGATAATATATTCATTAAAGTTAGTAATAGCTACATCGAGAAGTGTTGCAGTATTATCGGTTATTCTGGTAGGTTGACTTATGTGTTGGTAGAGATTGAGTTCTTTTATTATGGTTTTGAGTTTTGGGGAGGGTGAGTTTATCATCATATCACAATTTAAGTCTCCCACATTAACATGTCTAGTACTTGGTAGGGAATTAAGATCAAAGAAGAAATCGTTAAGGTTTTCCCAGCTTTCTACAGGTTGGTTTGGTGGTTTGTACACTGTTGTGCAAATAAATTTGGATGGTTGGTTCATAATTTCAATACAAATCGATTCTATATGTTTGGATTCAATATCATGTTTTCTTTTGTATGCAATAGTATTTTTAATGTATACTGCAATGCCACCTCCATGTCTCGATCTATCTAGCCTTTCTGGTGGCTGATATCCGGGTATTAAAATTTGTTCGGTTGTAATTGAGCTGTCTAGGTGTGTCTCTGTAAAGCAGACGATGTCGAAGTTTTGTATTTCTATTTCTATGTCTTCTATTTTGTTTAAGATACTCCGTATATTAATATGGTATATATCTAGAGTTTTTGTTTTGGGGCCAGGGTTTAATTCGATGTCACAACTATTTTTTACTTTTTTAATAATTACTAGGTAAAGGTGAGTACAGTTTGAAAAGCGGTAAATGGAAATTTGCTTAGCCATGTTGACGTTACCTTTTCTTCCGGTTGGTGTGGTGTGCATGCTGGGATATGTTGTGTGGGAGCGTGTTGTGTGTGTGTCTCTGTTACCCATACTGGGTTGTCAGCCGGTCACGCAGGTAAATCTATAAATTTAAGTTAGAATGTGATGACAACGTAATGTGGTCGCATTTATAACGCTTTGAATGGCTTTGTATGCATTACTATGTGTGTAGATTATTATATATATATTAAAATAATGATCCTTGGATGATTTAATGTCCATTGTTTACGTTGGATACGCCCGGTGCATTATGGGAGGAGCGATCAGCTGTTCCTTTCTTCACGGGGGGTCTCGTTGCTATCATCTGTTAATTTCAACCACTCCTCATATTTTTTTAATGTTGCCTTATTTTTAATCAATGTTGGGCTGTCTTCACGGTCTTGTTTTGCGTAGATTTTCCCATTGTTTGTCCACACGGAGTGTATTAATTTGTTGGGTTTCTTTTTAAGTTTTCTTGTTTCGAACAATAGCTCCGCTTGGTCCGCTGTCAGGTCCTCATTGATATAAATTGCTACTCCGTCCAGACTGATGTTCCGCAGTTTCGCCCTCGCTTTGTATACTGTGTCCTTTGTTGTGGTGTTATGAAATTTAACTAGGAGCTTCCGGGGTCTCGTTTGTTGCTTTCCGTCCGTACCTTGTTTTGGTTTTAGCCTAAATACTTGGCTCATTTCGGACTGACTGGTGTTGAGCCCCATTGCTTTGAAGACCTCCATGGCCCTTTCCATTGGTTTTTCGTTTTCAGATTCTTTGAGGTTTTCGATGATCAGATTTTTCTGTTTGGTTGCCTCTTCTTGGTCTTGCTTTTTCATAAGGAATTCTTTTTCTAGTGTTTCATATTTTTTTTCCAGGTTAGCGATTTTTTCTTCATGCGATTTTATTACTTTTTCGAGTTGGCCGATTTTTTTGTCCATCGATCTCTGAAGAGGGATTACGATGTTTGATGCCAGTGCATTTTGCACCTCCTGGGTTTGCAGTGCTTCCCTGATGGCTAATATTAATTGGATTTTGTTTACATCCATGGTTATTTGGTGATATTTAATTGTTTACTTACGATTTTTGCGGACGTTTCCGTTATATTAATAGTATATGCCCGTTGCTAAGGCCCTGTCAAGCTCGAGCAGTCGCGCGATCTTTGGTAAAGGATTTTCTTTTGTTGACTGGTCCTTCTGCGTCAGATCTTCTTCGGATTTTCAGAGCGATACAGTTTTGCTTTTTTCTATCGATCCTCTTTTGATTTTACTTATTTTGGTACATTTTCCAAGCCTAGGAAGCGTTATTATGCAGAGCAACTATTTTAGACGTCTGTCGCCATCGCAGTCTCAGATACCCATCCCATGAACAGTTTTGAGAAATAAGACTGTCAGGGTTTGATACAGGTGTGGGGATGCAACATGAGGGTACTGCTAGGACAGCAACCAGCTGTTGTCTACATATCTGTATTCAAGAACTACTTTGAGGTTTAGAACTCACTAAGAGCTGCCTAGATGCATCCACAACACAGCAGTAAAACTTACTGGTTCACGTTATAAGTATTGGAATGTCTGATATCTAAATAATCTATATCAGCTCAACAGCTTATGAGATCTGACTAAATGACTGCTAAGAAATTTAACCTGTATAAATAATGAAAATCCAAAATTTACATAAACCTTCAGAATCTTTATATCACTTGTCCACCACATGCATAAAAATCAATATTATAGAGAGTTCTACTAAAGAAACTGTGCATGGCTTTTTGTTTGCAAGGGTTTGAAATTTCTGATATTTGCAAAAGAGAACTATCACAAAAATTAAACTTGCATGAATAATATAAGAGGTCTAATTTATACAAGTAAATGGCCATTTATAATATTGCCTCACTGGCATGTCATATCTGTTATCCTCATCCCCACACTATTAAAGATAGAAATATATTTTATGTTACTTTTACATTAAAGATTGACATTAAAAATAATATGGGATCTTTCATATTATCTGCCTGCTTATAGGGGATAAAAATCTCCTCTAATTCTTGTGGGTCCTCGTCACATTGTTAAGATCTGGTTAGCATATTAAATAATGGATATAATGGAATAATAGATATACAGTGTGTAAGTTACTGTGACAAAAATGAACCCTTGCTAAACAAAGAAACAATGAAAATCATGAAAAACTAGATGTGGTCGGACAATGGTCCTCAGAGGGCCCTGCATTTCTGCTAGTGCTGGACTAGTTTACATATGGGTGAAAAGTTAAATTTGAAAAATATGACGAACAGAAACAGGTTTTAATCAATATGCATGAGGGAAAAAATCATATTCGATCAAATGATATTAAAGAAGATATATCTGAAATAATGTGTGCAATAGAAAATCACCGAATAAAGTCTGTTAGCCATATTTGATTTTGAGCAGGTTTGTAATTCAAATGGTCTGGAGCCCTCACATGCACCAATGATCCCTTTGAAATTGAGAAAGCTGCAGTACGTTGTTGTTAAGTTATCGCGCGAGAAAGAAAATCAGCAATCGGGCTGTGGCGGCCATATTAGAATTCCGTCAGGTCTGTAATTCAATAGGTCTGGAGCCCTGAAAATCAGCAATCGGGCTGTGGCGGCCATATTAGAATTCCGTCAGGTCTGTAATTCAATAGGTCTGGAGCCCTCATGGGTACCAATCATCCTTGTGAATTTGGGAAAGCTTCAGTAGGTTGTTGTTGAGTTATCACGCGCGAAAGAAAATCAGAGATCGGGCTGTGGCAACCATATTGGAATTCAGCCAGGTCTGATATTTGATAGGTCTGGAGCTCTCATAGGTTCAAATCATCCTTGTGAATTTGGGAAAGCTGTAGCAGGTTGTTGTTGAGTTATCATGCACTAAAGAAAATCAGCGTTCAGGCTGTGGCGGCCATGTTGGAATTCTGACAAGTCTTTAATTCAATAGGTCTGGAGCTGTCATAGGTACCAATCATCCCTGTGAATTTGGGAAAGCTGCATTATGTTGTTGTTGTGTTATTGCATGCGAAAGAAAATCAGTGATTGTGCTGTGGTGGCCATATTGGAATTCTGACATGTCTGTAATTCAATAGGTCTGGAGCCCTCATAGGTGCCAATCATCCCTGTGAATTTGGGAAAGCTGCAGTATGTTGTTGTTGAGTTATCGCGTCACTGACAGAAGGACGGAAGTACGGAGGGACAGATGAACGGACAGACAGAAGGACGGACTGACACAGTGATCATTATACGGCACCACTTGTCAAACAGGACCCTAATAATTAGCCTTGTGAATATGAAGCCAACCACAGTAAATGATGCCTGTGAAGTTTGTGCCACCTACCTTGTTTTGTTCATCCTTTTTCTCCTGTTTTGCTGTATCTTCCTTGTCCTGCCACTCTATCCACACATCCCTGTATGGAGGTGGAAGCAACTGGTACACTCGCTGAAAATGAATAAACCCACATGATGAGTGATAGATTACCAAACAATATACCATATTCTTAAAGAAGTTTTTACGATGCAAAACTTAGGGGGGAAAATCATGTGAACCATTTAAAAAGACTAAATCTTAGATCACATCTAATCTATATATATAGAATGTAGTAACCATTAGAGTGTCAATTAATCAATTATATTGATGGTTGGCCCTTTTCTTTCATAATCCATTAAAATCAAATTTTAAAATGAGTTTTCACATAATCAATCACATATTATAATGTATGCATATCCAAAGGTGTCATATTACTTATCTAGATACAATATTAAAATTTTGTCAAAGATATATGAAAGACGGGGCAAAAAAACAACAAACAGCTTTAAAACTGAACTGTGTGCAACAAATACGTGTAAACAATCTGGCCATTACCTTGACCTTACAGCATACAAGTTAGACTGAATTTCAGTCAATATTTTAGGTATAATTCTATACAGCAGATTTCATGGTAATACAGATGTTACATAAATAATGAATTAATAATCAATCATTGGTTGTTTTTTTACTCTTTTAACCACTGAATATGATTTTGAAACCAACTCCTACCATATGTATATAGTGGAAACTCACCTTATGGGCACCTCTGTACTAAGGGCACCTTCTATTTACAGCCACTTACGGAGAGTCCCGAAATCCTTAACCTTCCTACTATAGGCACCTTTCTATTGTGGAAAAAATGTCCAGTCCTGTCAGTGTCTGTAATTCAGAGGTTCTACTGTATATCACTTAAAGGTAACTTACCTGTCCTTTACAAAGGTGATACAGTGCCAGTGTACAGCCCAGATGCTCAGACTCCTTAGCGTTCTCACAGAGAATCTCCGGACACACAGACAGCTTCTCATCCTTGTTCTTCTGAACTGTCACTCTAGAACAAACAGTAGACTGTGTTGTCTACAGTGCTGTTTGAATACTACAGCAAGGTTTATTGTCTCCAGCTTCACACATCAAACTTAAAAATGATAACTTATGATTTCCAAGTTCATGTATTTATATTAATGTTTGTTGGTCTAATATAGGTCATGTAAATTTCTGTTTGAAAAGTCTCCATATGTAATGAATCTCCACTATAGGTATTCTTGCTATTTGGTTTCTACTAGTAAAATATGATAACACCAGAAAACCTGTTTATAAACATATGGGTCATGACACACATTTAGCTGTAGGTCTGTGCAGATTATATCAGAATTTTATAAACCCTAATGTACAAAGTGACTTTTAATTATAAATCTTTAGTGTTACATGTACATCAAAGATTTTTTTAATGATATCCTATCCTTCAAATTTATCTGCCAGATATCAGTAATTAACATAAATTTCCAGTCGTTCAATGTTCCATTTTCTGCACATATTATCTAATATAATTAATTCATAATATATATACTCTGTGTGGGGCAACTTAGTTAAGCTGAGTTTGCCAAAAAGGAACACTCACAAAACAAAGAAAAACAGAGACCCCTGAATTTTAATCTCATAATCAAGAAATCAAACACAGTACTATGCTACCTCTATATAAAATAAACTGCATGAAGGACTTGTCTGATACATACGTGGTCTTGAAAAGGTTGCCGCTACACTGTTTCTTATGATAGGATGGTGGAGGGCTCTTGGGTAAATGTTTCCTCACCCAGTCAATCAGGAACTGTTTGGGAGACTTTCCAGTCCACTGCTGTCTTGTGTACGCAAACTCCCTGATGTCAAGCTCTGATCTCTTCTTCTTCTTCTCTGATCATTTAACAGAAAACTATTGAGTTTATTGTGTTTATGAGTCAGAGTGTATCTGCAATAAAATTGGCTTCTACACCTATCTGTATATACAAATATGCACACTCTGGCAGGAGGCCACAGTGGTAAAGTAAGAATATAGACCATGTAAGCATCATCCAGTATATGCTGGTCTGACATCATTTTGAGTTTTGGTAATTGTTAATAGTGCTTTACAAATTGCACATGGTTTTAAATCAAATTTGTGAAGTTAAATAAACAGAAATATACAGAAGATTTACTGCAGCATTTAGAATCAGATATTTCATCTTGACCATAGAAAACTAAAAACAAAGTAAATATCTTTTGAAAGAGAATGTAGTGAGATTGTGTTGGTGCTGGAGACATATTATTAATCTTTGTGTTGGAGAGCCGCACAACTATATGATAAATTGACAATAAAAGCATTAGTGTTTGTATCCTATTTCTCTGTGCACTAACCTAATCTGACCACAAACACTACAGTGTGATGCCAGGAACACTAAAGCATGAGGAGATGTTTTAAATTTTGTGATTTCATTACATACATGGATATACAAGATGAACCCGAAGTTAAGAATATTCAAAGGTAATGTACTATCAATATTGTTATACAATTCAGAGACATGCTGAATGAAAGAGGCAGACATGAAAAGAGTGGATGCTTTTCAACGGAAATGTTTAAGACGAATACTTAAGGTGTACTGGCCAATGAAAATTACAAAAGAGGAAGTTCACAATAACACAAAAAAAAACTCAGTAACAGATTATATCAAAGTTAGACATATGAGATGTCTAGGGCACGTTGTTAGAAAAGAGGACAACAGTGACACTAAAGTAGCTTAAACCTGGGCACCAGGAGGGAAGAGGCGAAGGGGTAGACCAAAGATAAATTGGAGTAGAACAGTAGAGGCAGAAAGAGACGAGATGGGATGGAGAACCTAGAAGGAGCAGAAGGGATTGCTTAAGATCGAGAGAGATGGAGGGGTTGGCTGCATGGCCTCATATTCTACCAAGGACATGAAGAGGATAGGAAGGCAGGTAGTATGGATATACAACACTTTTGTTGATAAAGATACAGGTATTTCTTTTCCCAAATTACACAGCTTGAAGTCTTGCTACATGAAAACAAAGGCAAGAATAGATAACTAAACTACACTTTCTATGCAAGCTTTGGACATTGATGTACCCTTGCTCTACTCTTATTAAAAATTTTATTATATCATTCTGAATTGTTATCACCTGAGCCAGGGAAAGTAATAAAATGAGACTAAATCCCCCCCATTCCCTCCCTGTGAATGGTGGTTTTGTTAGTAAACTGTTGTGAGCTTTTCTGTATTAATGAGAATTTTCTCTGTTAAAGTTTATACGCCAGAGTAAGCCAACTGAAAATTTTTCCCTTATTGGGCCTATTATCACCCATCCCGCCTTGTTCCCGTGTATCTGGGTCACACTTCTGCTTCCTGTAATCACATTTTTTGAAGGCGGAAGGAAGTGGACTGGGAGGGAGCGATGTTTGTAATACAGAAAAGCTCACAACAGTTTACTAACAAAACCACCATTCACAGGGAGGGAATGGGGGGGGGTTTTATTACGTAAACATAATTGTGAGCTGTTTCTGTATTAATGAGAATAGAACAGACAGACCTTGGGGAGGGAGCACGTACCTGTAACGATGGAACGAGGAGAATCTCAGTGTTGGGATGTTGCAGAAGACGACGTCGTCGGTGGAGAGGAGGAAGATGGCCTGGAAAATTGGAGGATCTCACCCATGATGATGAAGGACACGATCGTGACCTAGCGGACGGAGCACAGACAGCAGGGCGGCATGATAGCCACGCAGAGACGGATAGGAAAAATGTTTATCCTGCAGTAAGAACACAAAAAAGTCCAAAACCACCGCCAGCGACGGATCTAAGGGGGAGATTCCGAGTGAAGACGCCCTCGGGTGAAGAGACGCCACCGGGAGTCATAGATGCGGTCCGAAGAACGGCGACGGGGAGCCGAGGCAAGGAGAGCAGTCGGACTTGAAATGCCCTGATCCTTGAGGTGTCCGAGGAGAGCACGCATGCGCATAGTGGGCACGACCGAAATGTTCGACGCGCTCGGGGGAACAACGGGAGATCGAGTAGAAGCGGTAGAAGAAGCGTTGGTCGAGAGAGAAGCGAGCACCACAGAGGAAACCAGGGAGCCGCAGGATGAAACGGTAGGATGAGAAGGGGAGCCGTCTGGTCCGCGCGGGACAAGCGGAGAAGGACACAGCGGATGAGATGATGCCCGGAGAGAGATGCATAGATCAAACAATAGGTAGGTCTCCTGCATGAGAGAGGGAGACCGAGTACCACCCTGCCTGTTAATATACGCCACTACCGTGGTATTGTCGGTCCGGACGAGAATGTGACGGCCAATCAAGCAGGGAGACCAGCGGGAGACCCCGCGATGAACGGCACGCAGTTTGAGGATATTGTTATGGAGCAGACGTTCCGACGGGGACCATAACCCTGAAGCGTGAAGATCGGCAAGATGGGCCCCCCAACCGAGGAGAGACGCATCGGCATAGATGGTGCAATCGACATCTTGGGAAAAAGGAACGCCGCGCAGGAGAAATGGAAGGTCCAGCCAGGGACGAAGGGACCTCCAGGTGAGCCGAAATGGGAGGACCGTAGGACGAACCGAGGTTAAACGGAGAAGGCCGTGACGGCGCAGGAGAGACTGAATCGGACGTAGGTACATTCGGCTGAACGGGATAAAAGACGCGGCCCAGTTGATAGCTCCGTGGAGAGAAGCCGCCATGCGAGAATCGACACGGCGCAGCGTGAGAAAGGAACCAATCTAACGACGGAGCTTGAGAGCAAAATCGCGCGGAAGCGATGCCGTGCCGGACGCAAAATCGAGCGTGACACCCAGAAATTGTAGGGACTGGGTGGGAGTGAGAAGAGATTTCTCCACATTGACGAGAAAGCCAAGGTTCTGAAGTAAGGTGAGAACCCGGGAGCGATGAGACAGTAATAGGGAGCGATCGGCCGCATGGACAAGTCAATGGTCCAGACAAGGGAGCACAGAAATGCCCTGGGAACGGAGATATCGCGTGACCGTATGAACAAGCATGGTAAAAATCCAGGGGGCCACATTGATCCCGAACAGGAGGGCCCGGAATTGAAAAACGTGGTTCTGATACGCGAAGTGAAGAAACAGTTGAGACGACGGATGGATTGGAACGTGAAAATAGGCATCCGTAAGATGGATTTTGAACGCCCAATCCATCCACCGAACAATGCGGAGAACAGCATGGATATTGAACATCCGAAACGGGGCGGTCGGATGAACGAATTGAGGCGCTTCAGGTCTATGATGGGGCGCCAGCGCCCGTGCGGCTTGGGAACAAGAAAAAGGTGAGAGTTAAACCCCACTGTGGACGGGGAAACCTCGAAAATCGCCCTTTTGTCTATCATAGATTGAATTGCCTCTTCCAAAGCGAGGCGCTTGGCGGGATCAGATGGAGGCGGAGTGTAGAACGGGTGCAGGGTGACAGGAGGTGCGTGCAAAAACGTAACCCAAACTTTATGGTGCTGAGAACTAACCGATGTGAGGTGATACCCTCCACGCGGGAAAATGGGCACTGAGATGAGCGCCGACCGGAACGAATGAGTCATTTCTTGGTCAAACCGCGTTTGGAGGAACGACCACGAAAAGGTTGTGAACGGCTGAAACGGCCTGAAGGACGAGAAGACGGAGCAGGAGCGCGACGCGGCGGAGCGGGAGCCGCAACCGAAGGCTGAGGGCGCGGGACGCGGAAGGAAGGCTGAGGCGCAAGAGAGGCCTTGGGAGGCGGGCATTACGATCCGAGCGATCCAAGGCGCGGTCAAAAAGAGGCGGTAAGTGGCTGCCAAACAGAAGGGAGCCGGTAAAAGGTTGAGAATAAAGCTCTGTCAACTCCGCCTGAGTAAGTTCCGGCTTTAAGTGCTTTAAGGACTGAAGGCAAGCCGTGCTGCGTAATAAGATACAATTTTCAACCAGGCGCAATACAACCTGTTGCAACTCAGCGCAAGTATGGGCAGAAGCCTGCCAGATGTCATTAAGCGTGGGCGAGTCCGGAGAGACGGTGAGCAGGCTAGTAACAGCCTGCAAGTAGTTAACCATACCGGCCGCCTGCCGGCCGAGCCGCTCCAGTTCCGACAGGTGACGATCGGAAAACTGGATAGACGAAGGAAAAAAGGATTTTCCGTCCCAAACGGCTGTTCAAGGCCAGACTCGAGCCGTATCAGAGCATACAGAATATCCGGGTGATCAGGAAAGGGTACCAGGCGATCAAAGCAGGTAGCCCGGTACCCACGGGAAGTCCAGGCACCGGGGGACCATGGTTTATCAGAACCGGGTGGAAGCGGGGCCCCAGTATTAGTAGAGCGAGACCCCGAGACCACAGCGTGGTGCTCACGTAAGAGATCCACCGTGTGATCTGTAAACTCCATACACACGGCGGGCGCGGAGGAGGGCGATTGAAGGGTGGCAGGATTCAAATAAGAACCGGCTGCCGACGCCGAGGAAGACGGAGGTTGTAACCTACGGAACTTCGGACCATTAGGGTGGGCCTACTGCGTGGAGGTAGCCACGAGGTCCAGAAGCGCAGATTTGCGCGTACGCCAAGCTTGGCATTGCAGCGCCATCTCCGACCACTGATCTTGTGCCAGGGCGGGATCCGCAGAATGAGAAGACGGGGACGCTAGAGAACCCCGGGAAGGGGGATCCAGAGAGACCCGCTGAGCCGGAACGACCTGAGGCTGGAAAAAGGAAGCGGAGGACCGGTCAGCAGCAGGGACCATCCAGGAAGGCACAGGAACCGGAGCCGCAGGCAGCACAGCAGACGGTAACTGAAAGAAAGAGCCAGCCGGCCGGTCAGGAACGGCCGAACGGACCACCAGAGCAGACGGAGTAACCGGAGGCAAGGCCGGCTGCAATGAAACGGATGCAGGAGGGACTGACGCACTTACCTGCACACCAGGAAGGACCGGGCGAACCAGCGGGACGGCACCAGCCGGCCCCGTGGATAAAGAAGGAAGCCGGCGAGGAGCCGGGGGCGAAGATAACAGCCGGGGAGAAAGCACCGGGGGAACCAGTGAGGGCGCCGGGCGGATGGATTTGGGTCTAGACGGATCGTCTAGATCCGACATAAGTGATGAGCAAAATCGAGATAATTTATGTAATATGGAATAAGCGGACAGGCCGTCAGAATGGGAAGCCGCGGGAACTGGGGAAGACTTCCGTTTGCGGGTATGAGAAAGTAACGACTTTACTGTCAAAACAACTGGTGAGGAAACAGGACCGGCGGTTACGGACAGGGAACGCAACACGGCCGTGTTGCGGTCACCCAGGGTAGGCTCCCCCCCCTCCCCCCCGGAGACAACCACGGGGCCAGACAAAGGAAGCGTGGAGGGATCTACTGGACCCCGGCAGGAGTTATTGTTTGTGCGGCAATGGAAACAAGTGGGGTGGGAATCCCAAACCAGGATTACTGAACCACAAGAGACACAGTAAGTGGGGTTCTCCATGGCAGGCAAGGGAAAAGAAACACAACTTACAGTCAGTTGGCAAATTCGAATGTACAAACCAAACAGTGGACGAATCTTGCAGCGCGGGATCACACGTCCATCATGGCTGACGCCAGAAGAAAAATGTGATAACAGGAAGCGGAAGTGTGACCTAGATACACGGGAACGAGGCGGGATGGGCGATAATAGGCCCAATAAGGGAAAAATTTTTGGTTGGTTTACTCTGGGATATAAAGTTTAACAGAGAAAATTCTCATTAATACAGAAACAGCTCACAATTATGTTTACGTAATAAAACTAACTGTTTGCAGGTCTGATACCTCCATGCTTCTCAGGCTATAACTGTGGATATATGAAAATCCAAATACCCCTCCTCCTTCCAGTTTATTTCTGCATTTGTTTACATGGGATATCATATCAATTCTCAGATACTGGAAAGAAAGTTATCTATCAGAATACAGGTGTGAATTTATGAAATTGGACCAAAATTTAGGCTTTTCACTGGCATTTTATTAGAACAATCAACAGGTCAACATGACCTTCACAAACCTTTGGGTTTTGGTGGTTCCGCTGCAGCCTGCTCCTCAAACATTGCAAACCCCTCTCCTATCCCTGGATCATCATCATCATCATCTTTTACGTCCTTCCTTCCATTAGCACCACCTTGTGGCTTCTCCTGAAACTTTTCTTGTTCTATATCTGTGAGCTTGATTTGTGGGTTGAAACCTGGTTGTTTCTCCAATTCATTCATGACTGAAACAAGAAATGAACTTGACATATCTCTGAATTCAAATATAACGAAGTTGCTCCTTATTTTATTCATATAAAAGTTAACAGTAAAAAAGGGTATTTACAAGCTTTCAAGGTTCTAACACCTAGTCAAGAATATTTGTTTTTTATGTTCTAAGAAAACTGATGACCTTTTGGAATAATTTAACCATTTTTCCTGCAGAAACTTTCTAACCTTCCATGTTTTACATGTCATCTGCTTCAACCAATATGCAAATATGCTACCTTATGTTTCATGCATGTTTATTTTTTTCCTTTTCATTGTTATGCTTATCAGTTTGAGAAAACTGTGACAATATATGTACAAACCAGAAACAAACTAGAATAGGGGTAGTCAACAAGCGACTACGTGTATCCACCAAAATCATAGTGGAACAGGTGAAGTGAGGCATGGATTGAGTGGCAAGGGGAAATAGAGTGAGGTGTGTTGCATATTAGCATGGATGTCTGTAGCCGAAATGTGTATGTATGTTGCGCCACCAACCACAAATCCAGGAAGCTGTCCAATATGTATACATATGCAAAATTTTAGGCAAAAAAGTCAAACCACTACATGTATAGGAATGATTTTAGCCCACAGCAAACAAACAGAAGGACTTGTGCAAAATTGGTTCCAGGTGGCCCCTCCAGTTTTGTGTATGATCAAGAGCTATGTGAGATCTATACACATGCAAAATTTTGGCCCAATCGATCCAACGGTTCCCGAGATATGAGCTTGGATGTCTGCAATGTAAACTAGAATGTAGGTGGCGCCACCTGTCATAAAATCAAGAAAGCTGTCCAGGATATATAAACTGCAAAATATTAGGAAAAATATGTCAAACCACTGCCGAGATATGAGTGATATTATCCCATGGCAGACAAACAGACAGACGCTGTGCAAAAATGGTTGCAGGTGGCACCACCAGTTTTGCGTATGATAAAGAGCTATGTGAGATCTATATACATGCAAAATTTTTGCCCAATCGGTCAAACAGTTCCCGAGATATGAGCTTGGACGCTGCAGCATGAACGTGAATGTAGGTGGCGCCACCTGTCATAAAATCAAGAAAGCTATCCAGGATGTATACACATGCCGAATATTCAATTGTCAAATGGATTCATGTTCAATGGATTTTTAAATGACAGAATACAACATTCTCTATAATATATGAAAAGTACAGGCATTAAAGGGTCACTTTGTTTTGGTTTTTTTTTTACATCTAAATCTGTATAAATGTTTGTGAGCAATATTCCATTTGCTAGATTTTAAAGAATAAACACAGCCTGTCTCTGATGAACAACAGAGGCATTATGGTATAGAAAATCATCATTAACAGTTTAATATTTTATTTATTTTTTTTTATAATACAGGGTTGCGTCACACTCACTCTGTGTGTATTCCCTGATCTTCTTTGTGGCCTCTTTCTGAGCTGCTTTATTTTCCACCATCTTGGCCTCCATTGCCTGTCCCTTTGCATCGAGCAGCAGTGCTGTTAACTCCAGATACTGCTCATTCTGTCAGTGATAAGGTGTTAATTACATTTCTAGATAAATAGCATGAAGTAGGGAAAAGATAGCATTCAAACCTTCAATATGAAGGACTCAACTTCAGTGCTCCTTCAGCAATAATAAATAAACAGCTAAAATTGTAAGTAATTGTTAGGCCAAGAGAAAAGCTGAAATTTAGAGGAGGGAGAGGGATAAATTTGACTGATATTGAGGCACTGATTTTTATTTATGCAAAATCAAGTCCATGTTAAATGTAAATGTTAACCTTATAGTCAAACAAATCTAGGATCACTGGCATATGTGAGTCACAGATTTCCTACCAAGTTTCCTATCTCTTCTTTGACAACAAATTTTATATTGGCTTACTTAATCTGCACTTACATCTGTCTTAATGTTGACATCTGTTTATTATATTTATTATGAACATTTTTTCATGAAGAGCTGCCATAGCATAGGAGATACAATCAAACACTTTTACTGTTTTGCATGGAGATCACCAACTACAAGCAAGTTACTGTTATGTTAAGTGAGAATGGTATAAATGTACCAATTATCTAATATCAGCAGAATTTATTATCAACAGTCAATTTTTCACACCTACTAAGGATGTTTTTATTCAGGACAAATGTAATTGTTTGAACATGACATGATGTGACCAGTGACCTTCATCATTTGGATGGAGATGAAAATACTTTTTTTCTCAGATAATCAATATATTGAATTATTAAAACATTTTGTAAGATATAATTTTGGTTTCATTCTAATTAATAAAGCCTATGCCTCATTCCTTCATTGCAACTTCCTTTCAGGAACTAATCTGCCAATTTATGAAAATATTCCCATATTTCAATGGGCACCCTATTGGGGAACAGACTACAGTACAAACTATTAGCCTGAATCCCGAAAAAGAGCATAAAACTGACTACATGTATAACCAATAACACTATGGTTTAGCTTTCAATATTCAGTACAACAATATTTTATCTTCTTTGTCAATCAGACTCACTGGATCACCATCCGGAACTTTTTTTCCAGCAGCAGCATCCGGATCATCAGAATCCAGATCATCCAGGTCATCCTCATCCTCCTCTCCTTCAGCGTACTGGAGAATCCAGCTCTTCATGGACATGTTGGCTTTCTGTTAAATTGAGGTACGGTATACAGTATATGTCATGTAATACTTTTTAAATAGCAAAAACAGCATAATAATTGAATATTTTCTTTCATTTTTTTACAAAACAAATACAAAAATAGAATGTATCTTTTTTTCACCGCTGCAAAATCAGTCTCCCCTCCCCTATACAATTTTTAGGAAAGAAAAAATATGCACTTCAACAAATATGTATTTTTTTAAAAGAAATGTTTATAGAAATCATATATTTCCACATATTTCACCCTTAAAATCAAGTTCAAGGTAACAAGTTTTCAAATTCTCAAAGCACTTGGTGAAACATTTGATGTATCAAATTTGAGAAAAAAAAATGTAGTACTTCAAAAGTTACAGGGTTCACAAAACCTTTATAATTTGGCTTATCTGACCTTGAAAATGATTGAAGATTTTTGAAGAAACATTATCCGTGATTAGGTAGAAACAATTCACAATCACATATAAAATTTCACGAAAAATACTGAGTTGTTCAAAAGTTTAAGTTTCTTCACAAGAAATCTATTTAGGCTGACTTGACCTTGAACATGAAGGTCAAGGTCACTGGTTTTCAAACTAAGATGAAATTTTGATAGAAATCATTCACATATCAAAACTTCACGAAAAAACTACAGAGTGGTTCAAAAGATATCACATTCACAAGAAAGCACACAGATGCTGATGACATGAGAGGCTAGGCAAACAAGATGCCCTATTTATTTATGAATTGATACAGCTTGGCTTATATTAATACCAAGGCTTTGATAGCAATAGGTAACATGAGCAGATTAGAGTCTTCATTCTTCATAATCAGGTATCAAAAACAAACATTCTTGAAACATGTTATTTTCTGGATTCATCATAATAATGTGATAAAAGTGTTACCTGCACTGCCACTAAAATGGAATTTTTTTTAACTTACTGTTTTAATTAGAAAACTGATGAAGTCATTAAAACAAATTTTTCTGATTCTTGTGTCATTCAGATTAGAAATATTTCATAAATTACATAACTGCAGTATGAACATATCTCTTATATACATGTATCTGTTTGCATACAAATTTCAGGAAAATAAATGTCTAACATTCTCAAAAATTTGAGAACTTTCAACCTCTCTGATATTTCCAAAACTTTCTATTATAGGTTTTGGATTTTATTATTATTTATTTCACTCATTTTTCTACTGATACTGATAAAGATAATTACCTGTTTTTTCTCCACTTTTGGAGCTGCTGGTTTTGGACGAGAAGGAGCAGGAGCCTGGGTGGGTGGTTCAAATCCCGCCCTCTTCTTGGGTTTTTTCTTTTTCTCTTCCTCCTCAGTGAGGGTGGTAGAAAACCCAGCTGGCAGTTTATCTGAAAATATTCACATTACACTGAGGTTATCTGTATTCTTCCAGCAAACAGTTTTCCTCATTATTGTGATAACAACTTTTTGTGGTATAACTAGAATCATTAGTAACTTTCATAGACAACTTTGACATTCATAAGACCGTGATCACATTTATTACCTCTGCCAAGCCAAGCAGGGGGGGAAGGGGGGTTATGATTTTGGCAGCATTGGTTTGTTTGTTAGCAAGATTACTCAAAAAGTTCTCAACAGAGATTGATGAAATTTTCAGAATAGGTGGGCAATGGTACAAAGAACATTTGATTAAATTTTTGGGGGTGATTTATGCGTATATAACCCTGAAATAAGCTCTAGTATTCCATGGGGCTCAACAGCAAATTTTTTTTACATAGGGACTTAGCAGGTAACGATATATGGCTATCTTTGTAGTGCCAGTTTTGACGTCACAGAGGACAATCAATGACTTCACTCCATGAGTACGTGCTGTTTCCCTGAAAGGAGTCAGTAAATCAACATACAGCATGGTGACCTTTTTAAAAGGAAAAATGTTGCATTTCTGACTAGGCAATATGGGGGAAATGAACTTGGGGGAGGTCTGTGCTCTCTGAGCAAATTTCTAGTTTATCAATTTTTATGTTAGACTTAGGGGTAGGGTGCAACATTTACACATTTTTAGAAGACTGTGTAGTGATAAAAGCCAGGTTTGATATGTCATTTGTGTATCCATAAATCTGTCTAGTAGGAACACCGAGATATCAGAACTGAAAACATTCACATTAGATCTTGAGCTTCACAGATACTTCCACCATATGCATGAAACTTTTAGTTCTGTACTTAATGCAATGTATCCACAACAAGAATACCATGTGACTTAAAAGGCTAGCTAAGACCTTTACTTTTATATATTTTTTTGGTGGAAGTAACCACCTCCATTTTTAGCGCTGTCTTATCTTATTTTTTGTCTACGTATGTACATCTGCCTAGTTCTATTTTGGTTTGGAATTATGTGACATGGTGCCAGCACTTGTTTCCTATCATGTTATTTAGTATCTTGGTGTCACCCAGCCCTAGTGTCTTGCCAAATGTTTGGGTCATGGGTGTGTATTCATCACAATGGCTGGATCATAACACTGAGGAATCTCTCAGTGAGTAATACAGGACTGTGGGGCACAGCCTTCCCATTAATGCAGCAGAGCACTCATCCTTGGTGGGGGCTGACGGTGAAAAATCTGACCAATCTTTCACTTAAACTCATGCAGACCCTGCAGACCCTTTGCTGGGTCATACAACCATGGAACACCTGAAAGGTGCACTCATTTGTAAGTGAAACATGGCTGTGGGACACAGCCATCCATTTAAGCCTGCATTAAGCCTCCTCACGCTAGGTATAGGGGGTCAACCATGAAAAGTCCCACCACCTCGGCTGAGATTCCAACTCAGCCTGCAGGCTTTTGGTTCTGTGGTCTGCCCTATACCACAGAAGCCAGTTTATCTTTACTGTATTTGCTTTCTCTGGTGGAAACAGTCTCCCTAAAACAGTTCCTGTAAGTTAATTTTACCCAAGTAATCTGTGCTGTTGTAACCTGGCTATGGGTGAATGCTGAAAACTCTGACAGCTAAGTCCAAATGTGGTTACCATCTTGGCACCACAAGTCGGAAAGTAGACATACACACAGGGTAACCAGCAGGGTTGCTAGGTAGAGGGGAACCCCTTACCAACAAAGGGCTGTTCCAAAATTTACCCTGAGTGCAGAAACACCCAAGGTGGAAGGATCAGCAAAGTCGGTGGTGACCCACAATAAATTCACGTATTGAAATCAGATATTCAAATAGATTGGGGACATAAAAGTTGTTTGGATAACAGAGGTTTCAGATCTGTAAGACTGACCATTCTGATTCGTATACTGAAAGTGAACATAAGTATATCAATTTTCCTTTACACAAGTATTATTTCTGTGTCATAATGCATGATCTTGAACAACAAAGCTCTCACTTTAAATTATAAACAAACATTGTAGGAAATCATGCTGGTAATTTGTTTTATATTTTTTTGTGTTAATTAGAAAATTTTGTTCCTTTATTTGTATGCAAATGTTACATCTACTTCTGATACTGTGTCAGCCTTTGGGCAATGTCCCAATGGGGAGGTTTGTCTTTTGCATTAGTCACTGGTTTGCCATGAGATAACAGTTCATAATCTGTGCTGCCATTTAGGGGTAATAATGAAAATTATTTATACAATGCCAAGACATCATATGTGATGACATCTTTATCCATCAATATGTACAAACAAACCACAGCTGTAGATTGTAAAACTAAATCACTGAATGGTAAACACTGATAGTAAGTAACTCCATATAAATTCTAGTGCAGGTAATATGTGATGTATTAGACTGCCATCTGGCGTGTGTGTTCATAACTATTTACAATATTGCCGTTTATGTTTCCGGGTGAGACGACAGGATGAGACGTAGTCTCGCTCAGGCTACGCTACGTGTTAAGCAGTTGATTAAAGTTTGTGAACTTCAGTTGGACTTTCTCATACATAATAATAAAATACCATCAATCATGGCACATAAAGTTTTATGTCAGTTTGTTAAACCGTACACATTGGTTCCTACAAAATAAGCCATACTCATGACACAGACTGCTTGAACAAGATGAACCCTGTTCCAATTTGACTGATTACATGCAATGGTAACAACACATGGAAAGGACACAGACTGTGACAGAGAACTGAATAGCCCCACAGACCTGTTGTCTCAGCAATCTAAGGTGGCCAGATGAAATCATGTTCCACAACAGTATAGCAGCTTGCTGGCAATGACAAGCAGATCATAATTAGGTTGTTCCTCTCATGTGGACACTGATGCTGCTACTTTGCCATGCCCTAACTGAAGATGTTCATTTAACTTGCAGCTGTGACATTGGAGGCTAAAACGTCCATCACCTTCCGAGCTCCCTCAACGCAACATATAGAATTTTGAAAACTAAGCTTATGTATTCTATGACCAAGAATTAGCCCCACTCTAGTACTAGGCAGCCCATTTCAGCACCCCAGCAGACATGGCTGCCAGACCCAGGGGCAAAGAAAGAAGTTGTCAGGATCCAGAGACAGCAGCAGCAAGCCACCCCGAACCCACAGCAAAACCTGAACACCCCTACCACAGGCCTACAGAAAGACTAGCCCTGCCTGGATGTCCACAAACAAAGACACAAAATATGCATCTTTAGCTTTCACCATCAGCAAAACAACATGGCCTGTTGGTGTTACATTAAGGAAATAAATAACATACACATTTTTGACAATTTTCAGTTTTACAAAATCAAGTTCTTGAATTATAATTTTTTTAAAATAAATATATATATTTTTTTTAAAGCAAACAAGAAAATGAAATCCAGGTGCCACTTTTGAAAGGTCTTTTGGATACAAACAAGGGACCCTTGGGTCACGGCGCTCAGCTGATTGTGATTGGTCTATAAATGTTTCTCCACTGTGATATTATATCGAGTCGATAAAGCTTATGAATACCATGGACATGTTTGGCTATTGTAAAGGAATGTAATGTAATATGTGAGTAAAAGATTAATGAAATTACCTGACTGATGGATTAATAGAGTAAAATATAGTGGTTTATTTTTTATTTATTTAGGAGGGGTTGAAAATTGTGATATATTTGAGCAAATATGAATGCAATGACAGCAGTAATAAGCAGTAGTAGAATGATGATAAGGTTATTTGTTGAAGGATCTAAAGTGTATGGTAGTCTGCAAGCTTTCAATTTGACAGATATGATGTTATGATTAACTATGCTGATGAAGTGATTTATGAATTTGTGACTGTATGACACAATATCTCTTTAGTCTTGACAAGGTAAATTTTTGTGATGCCCACTATGTCTACATATTACACAATATTGACATAATATCTGGCATGTACATATGTACCTACTGACGAATAGTTATACAAAATATTAAAGTATGAATATATCTGATTCATCTTGTTCTTGCTTACTGAGGCTGACTTTGGGATGGGGTTCGGAGAAGGGAAAAGTGAGGGCAGCACGAAGGTGGATGTAGAAATATTCAATTGTAATGTTTTTCATTTATATAAGAATATGAAAAGCTAAGAGGAAAGGGGCCCTCCTACTTGGTTATAGTAAAGTTCTAAATATATGATTGCAAACTAATACTCTGACAAGACTGTCATGAAGAAAAACAGTAAAATTTTGAGATACTGTGATGCATATGAAAATTTACAGATGGACAGGCAAGTGGAAAGAATGACCTAATACCTTTATTTCACTTTCAAGGGAATAATGCATTTAAGTTTATATATAAGCCTATTTTTTAGCATATCCACTTTTTCCATTAAGAAGTTTTTATCTGAATCATTTTTTAATTTACAGGTATTATTGATTTTTAATAAAAAAAACTGAAAATATAAGTAAAAATATTAGAATTGTTGCAAAAGTTGCAATAATTATATATACAGAGTAAAAAACTGAAACTATAAGTTTAAATATTAGAATTGTTGCAAAAGTTGCAATCATTATATATCCAGAGTGTAGCCGATTTAGGGTCATATTATGCATACACATATATTTTATTATTTTCAAATCATAAATATTTAAACTGAATTTAAAAGAAAATAATGCCACAACATTGAATCTACAAGAATATTCCTTGAATCACTAAAAAAGTTTTGCACATTGGAGTTTTCAGTACATGCTTAATTTTATTCACCAAAATAAAATAAAAGATTCAGTAAATTTGATAAAATAAAACATCTTTTCAAATAAAGTATACACACTGTTGGTTGAATGAAGGACAAACAATATCATTGTGCTAATTACTATCCCAGTTTTAATTAATTACTGGAATTAATAGTCAATTTCACACCTGGTGAAGTTTTCACTCTTCTAAAGTAAGGAATTACTTATCTGATGAACATCCACACTTTCATAGCAATACACCATTTTGTGGACACAATTAAATGTACACTTTAATCATTGTAACCCTGGTGGTACAATACAAAATCTAAAATGTAGCATAGATAGCCTAGAATAAGAATGAATCAAATACAGAAAATAATAACATTCATCTAGTTTATGCACCAGCTGGGGGGGGGGGAGTGCAGGGCAGAGGGGAAGCCTGCTGGTAGTGGCCAAGCTGAGCCAAGGCAAGCTGCCTGGGGTGGGTTACATAATGCAAGTGAAGGCTGTACTACTAGGTGGGCTAGATGTAAACAACACTTGACACGGTGTATGAAAACGTGAATAAAAGCTATTCTTTCCAATCAATTTCTTTGAAATTTCAGATTTTAAAAGATTAAATACTTATTAATATATGCTGTGAAAATTAAATCAACAGTGCTTACAGGGAAAAAACGTGCCATTGCCAAAGTTGGACAAAATTTAAGGTATTGATTTTTTATTTATGCTAATAACTTGAAAAATTTGCAAAATTCAGATCTAATTTTGGGTAAACAATTGAATCTTGATTAAATAAAGTTATATTCCTGAAAAAAAGTCTCTAGGTTCAGCAATTCTCATGTTAGGTGAGTAAATATATTTCCTGATTTTTTTAAAATGCATTATATTTTGGCCCATAACTTCAAAATAATACCAAATATTGACCTAATTTTTGGTAAGTTCATAGAAAATGTATGAAAGAATGTGAATACTAAATATGATCAAAAACAGATCAGTGGTTTTGATATAAGGCAGCCTTGAAGTGTAACAATGGCTTTTTTTATAGAAAACGGAGGTTTTTCCTTAATATCTCGAAAGAAACAGGTGATTTTGGGGACATCTAACATTATGCCAACAGCCTGGGGAGCATAGAGATGTGCACTGAATGACCTACAGTCATTAAAGTGGACTGCTTGACAATGTAAGGGAATACAACAAGAGCCTCCAAAAAAATTCAATAACTAGCCTAATTTTGCAGCTTTTATTTTCAAATTTCAGATTTTAACAGATTTAATCCTTATGTGTACATGCTGTGAAAATTAAATCCACAGTACTTACAGGAAAAAAACGTGCCGTGGCCAAAGTTGGGCAAAATTTAAGGTACCAATTTTATATTTTTGCCAATATTTAAAAAAATTTAACAGATTTTGATCTAATTTTTGGTATACAATTAAATTTTGATTAATTAAAGTTGTATTACTAAAAAAAAGTACCTACCTTTAACACTTTTGGTCTTAAGTGACCAAATATCTTTCCTGATTTTTTTACAAAGTCCATTATGTTTGGGCCCATAACTTCTTTAAATTAAATAATACTGACTTAATTTCTGGCATGTACATAGGAACTATATAGAGAAATATTTATGGTAAATATGAAGAAAACCAGATGAGTGGTTTTGATATTAGGCAGTCCTGAAGTGTAAAAATAGATTTCTAATAAAAAATCAAGGTTTTTCCTTAATATCTCGAAGGAACAAAGTCCTATTGACCAAATTTTCGGCATGGTAGAAGATTTTGGGGACATCTTACTGTATGCTGAATTTCAGATTCATAGGTCCAATGGTGTCGAAACGTGCCAGTCTTACGGACGGACATCCAGACAGACGGACGGACGGACAGACGGACGGGCGACAGACAATGGACCACGACTATAGCTCAGATGACTTATAGTCAGCTGAGCTAAAAATCACAAAACAGTTCTTACCTTACGTAGATCTAAAAAGAAGAATTCTAAGTCTGAACTGTCTGGGATGATAGATGTGTTCCAGTCAGTCTATGAGAGCTACATAATATAAACTTATTTATTTTACATGGATTGTACTAATAGTTATTAACTTATCAAGGCACTCTCCATGGCTCAGATGATGGCATTCAGTAGTCTGTAGGGGTGGAGGAAACCAGAGAACCCGGAGAAAACCACCGGCCTGGGACGGGCAACTACAACTCACTCTCCCATGCCAGGGACTGAACATGGGTTGCCAATGGAGAGAGCCAAGTGTTTTGCCCCTTGACTGTCCAGGCCCCTGTTATTTGTAAAAAGATCTGTATTCAAAACAAACACAATTGATCTATAAAAAGGAGGAATACACCAAATGGGTCAGACTGTAACATGAAAATTTAATGTGCATGCTTCAAGTGTGCTGCATTTCCTTGTATATTATGTGAGATGGATACAGATCAACTTGACATGATCTACAGAGAGAATCACTGGTCTTACTAATCCTGTTCTGGGGCATTTCTAAATCATATATAC
The DNA here is from genome assembly GCA_026874595.1 of Sipunculus nudus. Classification (NCBI taxonomy): domain Eukaryota; kingdom Metazoa; phylum Annelida; class Sipuncula; order Golfingiida; family Sipunculidae; genus Sipunculus; species Sipunculus nudus. The sequence continues at coordinate 30,563,975 of CM049317.1, read as the reverse complement.
CCTGTTTTAAACAAACTTACCATTAGGTGTGTTCAGGCACAGCCAATCAAGAGCATCCAATATTCCCCCACCATATTTCACAGTGTTGGACATTGCTTGTGTGATCTGGGTATGTTGGAATCCAGCCCTTGCTAATGATTGGTAAAGGTCCTGAAACACAAAAAAAGATACCACTGGTTAACTTTCTTTGTTCTTTTTTCCAGCTCTACAGTTGAGTCAAGAGTCTTATGAAACCAAGTCAAAATCTAAGACAAAATTTTGTTATAAAGACAAAGTATTCCTAATTTGATAAGTTTATCCATATATTTTAGATATTTAGAACTCCATCTGAAGGATGATAAGTTTTATCAGCATGAGAAAAATATCCGACAAATTATGAGTGTAACCTAATTTTTAAATTTTATATATATAGAACTAAATTTTTATTGTATTTTTATATTTAATATTCTGTCAATAGTTCAATTCATGTCAGTGTATCCTTTGTTATCAAAAGGGAATATCAATACTTCAGTGACAGAGTTTTTCCATTATGGCTATGCTGGGCTCCTTACCTCAGAGTCTGAGTACAAGTATGAGTCCAAGACCTTCAGGTCCAAGTCTGGATCCTTGGAAAAGTGAACCTGAGTTTGGAATCAATTTGAGTCCATACTTGAGTCTAACCTCACTGCCTGTACTCCCACAGGTATAAATTCATATATAGCAAAAGAAAAAAATCTGAGGGCTCTCAGTCCCCAACATATGTACTGTACGTAATGTGTCTTGGTGGACAGTCTCAGGGAGATGTTTGTCCTGTAACATACTGTGAGTTTCTTGGTGAACAGTCTCAGGGAGATATTTGTACTGAAACATACTGTCAGTTTCTTGGTGGACAGTCTCGGGGAGATATTTGTACTGAAACATACTGTCAGTTTCTTGGTGGACAGTCTCAGGGAGATGTTTATACTGTAACATACTCTCAGTTTCTTGGTGGACAGTCTCAGGGAGATGTTTATACTGTAACATACTGTTAGTTTCTTGGTGGACAGTCTCAGGGAGATGTTTGTCTGTGATGCTTGATGATCCTTCTCATCCTGTATCAGCTCAACCAGCCGCTGCTCCAATTGAGAGGGAATCTGTACCTGAATAATGCCAAGAATTATCTATTAACTAAGCTATTCACCTACATTTTCTGTAGAATTTATGTGATTTCAGACTGTAGATGTACCAGCTTGTTTATCTACACAAGCTCTTGGTTTTTAAACACAGCAATGCATAACAAACCATTTTGTATAATTAACTTAAAGTTGGGGCTGGGTTTCAAAGACTCTACCAATATGGGACAAGAGATGATTTTCTGTGACACTGGTGAACAAAAATAAATTGAGGGGTGAGTGATTTATACCTAAAGGTGGGGATACAAATTTTGATACTGTGAAGGTATTATCAAGTTACTTCTCACTAGAGTGAGAAAAACTTGTTTCTTATTTCATACAAGAAAATAAACCCTGACTACTGCAGTACTGGTAAGAATCAAGTTCTCTAACAATCACACAATATATATATATTTTCATAATCCTTTAAACCTTTTTATAAAAATATAATATATATGTTAATCGCACAAGATTGCATGCATTCAAATATCAAGGAATTTCCACATCACAGTGAGTTCTATCATATAACCATGTAATTAAAATGGTGAATAACACTAATGCATTCTAAACAGGTGGCATGGACATTATTTTTTGTATTAAAAACTAGGATTCTGAAACATGGGACCCGCCTCTATTTTTTAATGCAGCTTAACCACGTATATGTACATCTGCAGAATTCCATTCCAGTATCAGACAATGTGACAGGGCAGCAGCACACACTTCCTCTTATTTTATATCCTAGTAACCAGGCCTGGTGACTTCTGCATAGCAAGCCCTGGATAAGTAATCCTACCCGTGGCTTGGTCATACCACTGGGGAACCCCCCAAAGGTGCACTCATTTGTGAGTGAACCACTGCAATGGGACACAGCCTTCCCATTAAGCCTGCAGAGCACTCAGGGTTGACCATGAAAAAACTCTTTGGCCGAGATTCAAACTCATGACCTCCAGGCTATGAGTCCTGTGCACTACCCCTAGACCACAGGAGCTGGTCTATTCCCTCAGGCACTGCATTAAATTTTTTCATAAATTTATAAAATGTTTACCTTGAGTACACTTGGGCCAAGAGCATCAGCATTTGCACCCCCAGCATCAAGACTATAGGATTTGGGTCCTAAAATGAAAAAATAGACATATTACCCTGATGAAACTGCAGATTGGATTTGGGCAAACAACATAGCATTTTAGAAAACTTTTAAAAGATACCAGGCAGGGTTGGGTTTAATCCAGGATAATGGATAAAACTGGGTTTTATCTTGTTTAATCCAGTTTTTTTATCTGGATTATACAGGATTAAACTTGACCAAACTAAGAATCACCTTGTAAAATTTAATTAAGTTACCATTTATGTTTATCAGGATAAATAAGTTCAGAAGGATTATTTATATATTAACAATATGCAAGCTTGATACCCAATTGGCAAGTTCCTCCAGGATAATTTTTTTTCCGATGTCTGCAGTCACTGTAGCTTATGCTATGTTACTCTTCTGGCTGGTGGCCATTTTCTTATAGGATGTATCATCTTTATAGCATCTTCCTAAGCCACCATAAATTTACATAAAGTCAAGGGTAGTCTACTGGGTGAGATTTGCAGCCTATTGTCAACAACTTATGGGGAAACTAGAGAGCAGAGGAGGAGAAAACCCTAATGACTTTGATCCAATGGAGATTTCACCTCTCAGGCTGTCATGACTAACCCAAATTCATAGAACCAAACTGGGGCAAGATAGCTTTTTAAACATTTTATTGTTGGCCTCATAAAATTATGGACAGCTGATTTCACTGTATATCTTAAGTCATTTATGCAATAAATGACCGGATTATGTACAACTCTCTCCAATGTAAGAATAGATGTTAATCTGTGAACATATGACAGTACATTATATGATACCGATGATTGTGGAGTTTGACTAAACATGCATGAACTGCAGTTGTTTAGCTTTTTTTTCAGTATGATGTACAAAATATGTGAAAATGTTTTAAAAGGTCACTCTTTAGGAGAGAAATAATTAAAGTCTCAGACTTATTATTAAGATCATGGCATCACTTTCAGTATAGATCTGTGAAAAGAAATGTTTGTTTTATATATAGTAAACTAATAATAATTCAGTCAACTAGAAAAACATTTCTTATTAGAACTTTATTATTTTACAGTCGAAACCTAAATTTAATATGAAATGTCTACTTCACAGACAGTATACACCCAAACTTCAGATAAAACTGGATAAAACCTGTTTTATCTGATCCAGATGAATCCAGTGGATTAAGGCTGCAGATAAAACTGCCAACTCTGATACCAGGATAGGAACTGTGATGGGTTACCCCAGGTAGGGTCTGAAAGCCACAGGATATAACCAGCCAGCTTGATTAATTCAAACCCTATATCAGGCCCTGCCATAAGGTCTGGTGACAACAAAGTGAGAGTCTCATATATATGCCCAAGCATAAACAGGGTTACATCACTTGCTGATCAAAAAACAAAATGTAACTAAAGTCCCTAAAGTCAGCCTGGCTCTTGGTAAAATGTGATGTCACACACCTTACTGGGCTAGTGAGCTATAGTCAAAATGAAAAAATGTAACAACATAGGCTCTGGGATTTCCTTGCTGGGCTGGTATCAATTTTTCTTGCATATATGGTTACATTAAAATAATTTTAATGTTATGAGAGTTTGATGAAGCAGGAACGCAGAGGTAGTGAAATTCGACCTATTATTTAAATAAAGAGTAAATAATAAGAAAAAAAAGTATGGTTCTCAGGCACTTTTTTCAGAAAACAGTGCAGGCCGGCAATATTTAAATACTGACCTGTATTTGTATGTTTCAATTAAAAATTATTATCATATGTCATATGATCAGGGAAAAGCTTGAAAATAACAGAATTATTTTTCTAAACCGGTAAAAGCACTACATAACAAAGGAAATCTTACTAAAATTGTATTATTTTTATCTTCTTGAAAGACGAAAATCTTAATCAAAACTTTTGATGCTGGGGGTCAAAATTAATGCAGGCGGTGCCCGAGAACCATACCTTTTATTTCTTTTGGCCTAATATGATCAATTATTTAATAAGATTAGAGTATACAAAGTGTCTAGAGCTCCAGACCCAGACACATTGCCCCAGAGCGAGAGTCTGAACTTTATCCTGTCCTCACGCATTCAAGTGAAGAGCTAGAAGTACATACATACATCAGCATTACGAGTAAAACTCTGTGCAAATTATGTTAAACTAGGAGTAGGCCTAATTATATTTTCATTTAATATCATATATGGACTTCATCTTAAACCAATTAACACTGAACATATATTAAAATAGGGTCTTTCATTTCCGCATTAATTTGTGAGAACATATATTTTAAACATGCTAAGGCCATGGTCAATTAAAATCAAGCAGTTCACTTCTGTCACTTTTTATTAAATTTTGGTAATTTTGCAGATCTCCAGGTCTATGCGTATTCTGCCAGAAAAATCCTACATAAAAGTGCTACAATTGAAATAAATTGGAATGTATATTTATTACTAAATGCCCGAACAATAGCATATGTTCTAGAGGGTCTGTCAGTCTGTGCCAGAGAAATAGCTCCCATAGATGTGTCCAGCAGTGTCAGTGGGCATGCTCATAGGAAGTGCTAAAATTTAGCCTGTATGATCGGTGCCTGGGTCCTGACCTTTAGCAACAGCCTGAACTATATAGTATTATAGTCTCCATGACAATGCAGATGACCTTAATGCATTAGAAGATGTGACAATGCAAAGGATATATGCAAATGATAAATTTTGTGTAGATGTCTCAGATGTGAAAAGGGCCGTTAAGCATTTAAAGAGGGGAAAATCTGATGGCAGAAATATTTTACAGTCTGACCATATAATTCAGGGCCCTGATCGTATATATATCTGTCAATTCTGTTTCAATTTATGATCTCCCATGGACATGTTTCCAAAGATATGAATACATATGTAATTGTACCCATACCTAAAGATCGTAAGGGTGATCTCACATGTGATGACAATTATAGGGGTATCTCTTTAGCTAGTTGTTTGAGTAAGTTGCTCGATATTCTAATCATCAATAGGACTGGAAATAAACTCAGTACCTCCTCATTACAGTTTGCATTTAAAAAGGGCCACTCAACTAACATGTGCACAGTAGTCCTAAAGGAAACAGTTGGACATTACATATGGGATGGTTCACCAGTGTATTCTTGTTTTGTTGATGCATCTCGTGCATTTGACAAACTTAATATTCCTAAGTTGTTTGGAATGTTATTGGAACAAAATGTTCAGCCTGCTATAATTCAGGTCCTAATTGATATATACAGGACACCCGTTGTCAAAACTAAATGGGGTGGAGTTGAATCCGAGGAGTTTGGAGCCAGTAATGATGTGTGGTAAGGAGGAGTCTTGTCTCCTATTCTGTTACTATATATATGGATGAATTACAGAATTAGCTTAAAAATAAAGGTATTGGACGTTATGTTGGTAGCCATTATGTAGGAGCATTAGGCTATGCTGATGATCTCACATTGTTAATCCCCAGTAGGTCAGGCCTTCAGGAAATGTTGAAGAATGTGAACGTTTTGCAATAGAATTTGATATGGTTTTCAATCCAAAGAAAACAAAATGTGTTCTGTTCAAAAAGGGTTCAGCAGTTAAACCAGAAAACATATGCTTTAATGATGTTCTGATAGAAAAGGAGGAATCTGTGCAGTACCTAGGAAATATGGTAAGCTTAGACTTATCAGATCATCATGATATAATGAATAAAAGGGGCAAATTTATCTCAAGCTTTAATGTTCTAATGTCTACCTTTGGATGTCTGTGGACGAGGGTTGTAAATAAAGTTATTTCATTCCTTTTGTTGTTAATTCTATGGCTGTCAGTCCTGGATATTACAGCATAAATCAATAGAAAAATTATGTACATCTTATAACAAGGCTTTGCGTCATATTTGGCATTTGCCATATAACTCGCACAGGAGTATTGTTCATGGTCTTGCAGGGTCTTCTTCCCTGATAAATATATTCATTGCAAGCTTTATCACATTTTTATGCACTATGTATACTGTTGAAAATAATATACAGTTCTTAGCTAAAAGAGCTAAGTATACATCTGTCGGTGTACTTGGAAACAATCTAAGATATCTTTAAAGTGAGATGGATAAATATGGAATGTGGGGTGACAATGGTTATCTTAATACCTTAAAGAGTCATTTTCAAAAGGTACCAAGGTCTGTTAACATAGAATTAATATCGGAAATAACTGACTGTAAAGACGGATTAAGTACATCACACTTAACAACTGAGGAAGTGAATGTGCTGATTAATGTGCTGTCTACTGCTGAGGTGATGTCTTTGGACTGAATGGTCCTATATCTGTATTTTTATTTGAACTTTTGTTGTTTGTTGCTTGCCAGAAATCTCTGATGTCTGTTTGTTTGTCTGTTCCCCCTGTACAGGTCGCAATTTTGCAGCAATCGCTTTCAAACTTGCACAGTTGATGGAAAATTTAAAATGACAGGAGCCTATTGTTTTTGGTCAATATAGGTCAAAGGTCAAGGTCATCAAAAGTATAGAAAAAGTTTTTTTCTTCATATCTGTGTTACTATCAGCCGTATCTACTTCAACAGTAGCTCATTTTAATCATCTTTCCAAGGCCTGTCTTCTGGTGTGTAGCTACCTCAATTTGCGATAACCATGGTAACGCATTTTCAGGAAAAAGTGCTGATATTTTCTAACTTTGTCAGTTTCAAAGCTACAGAGGTCTACTTTATTGCATTAGGTAGCATTCAATTAGTACTGAAAGGTTGCATTTCAAGTCTTGCAATATCTCGTATAATATCTCATCAAACAAAATATTTCGAGATTTCAGTCATCTTGCCCTGGAGGCCACATTGTTGCAGGAATCTTTTTGAAATGACATATCTGAAGTCCTATACAAGTATCTCAAAACTGTTTTTTTCATTTTTTTTTTTATACGGCCGCTAGGGGGTGCTGGATGCACACCTCCCCATATATATATATATATCAGGGCTGTTATTTTTCCCCGGGAAAAACAGTGAGAAAAACCCGGGATTAATTGGGAATAACTGGGGAAAACTGGTTAGTAGCGGGAATTACTGGGGAAAATGTCTGATGAAAATTTTTGAGAGAGTATAATGATGTATAGTTAATTAATTCTGTTTAATGTTGAAATTATGTGTGTGTGTGTATATATATATATATATATATACACCAGAGTTGGGTCCAAAAGTACTCGTACTCATAGTACTCGTACTCATGAGTACTTTTTTTAGTACTCAGTACTCATACTCGAGTACTTTTTAAAAATCACAAAAGTACTCGTACTTGTACTCGAGTACTTTGAAAGTATTCGGTACTCATATGAGTACTTCATGAGTACTTTTGGGTATTTCATATTTTTCTTAATAAACTTTAATCTCAATTTATCATATTAGTTATAGTTTATTTCAGAATATTATAGTAAGATATATGCAAACCGCCTACTTTAATAAGTAAATGCGTTGATGTATTTCAACTGTATATGACCTGTTTATATGCCCTAGAGTTTACATTTTGCCTCAGTATTTTGATTCAGTATAACACAACATTGTATATATTTTTATTTTGTACTGGGTTTTCATTAATAAGAATAATCTTAACTTTCTGAGAATATATTTTATTCAATAACATCATTAAACAAGTTTGGTTTCAAAAAGTACTCATTTAAGTACTCATGAGTACATTTTGAGTACTTGGTACTCGTACTCTAGTACTTTTGAAAAAAAAATGCAAAAGTACTCATCCTTGTACTTGAGTACTTTTAAAGTACTCAGTACTCGTACTCGAGTACTTTTAAAGTACCTGGACCCAACTCTGATATATACATACATATATACATATATGCATATATTTTCATATCTTGGTTTTGTGATTTGAGTATGTTTGTTTAAATATATATATATATATGTGTGTGTGTGTGTGAGATGATATTTTCTTTTAATTCAGTCAGATATCTGGTGGTCTCTCCTTTTATAAGATTATTAGAGGTTATTTCCAGTTTTTCCCATTTTCCCACTTTGAGAGGTTTTCCCAAAGGCAGTAAATATCGGTATTTACCAGCTGGTAAATACCGCTCTGGGAAAAACTTAACAACCCTGATATATATATATATATATATATATATATATATAATAAAGTAACATATATATGCCAGAAGCCCTGCGTTTTCGAGTTTCCAAAATTAAATTATAATACGGATTGTTTAATAAACATATTATTCATTAGTAGTATACAGTGGTATACCAGTGGCAGAAGTTGCAGAACCACTTGTGCTGACAGTTGCACCTCCTTTTTTCTTCTTTCTTTCATCATGAGTGGTGGACGAGGGTTGGTTACTCGGTTTACTTTTCTTGTCATCCTGAGCGGCCGACTGGTTTTCTTGCTTTTTCTTTTTCCCCATATTGGTTCAGTCGTATAACCACCAAATCAAGTATAACTATCTTCTTTTTCACACCTAACACAGACGTTTCGCAAGGCTGCGTCCAGACATCAGACGTACACAGACGTACTTCAACTGCACTTATACTTCTCCGTTTCATAAATCTTGACGCCAAAATAAGTTGCCCGCCAGCAAGAATCACTACCAGATACCTTTACCATAAAGTCACTCTCTCGCTCTCTCTCTCTCTCTCGTTACTTATTTTCTTTAAATTAGAATATATAGATCTGTATTCCTGCTGTATATCAACATATACCGAGTGACTGGGGATAAAGGATATTTTGTTTCCATTTGTAAATATACATAGCTATTTTATTTAAGGTTATTTAAATTTTAAGGATGGGTCCATGCATGGGCGCAATTTGGTGGGGGACGGAAGGGAGGGGGGGGGGGGGGATTAACATAATTTGCCTTTTTCCACAAAATTGTGGAACCCACCTTTTTAATTGAAAAATTAATTAATGCAAGTTTGAAGGATTAAAATAAGAAATCGTTATTGCGAAATAACTGTATTACTAGCCCGGCGAAAGCATTTTTAGATTGGACAGGATCAATAAATTGAGGAACAGATAGAAGCACTGAAAACACAAAGTGCTAGGTATCTCCCATAATTTTTAACGAGTGGGCAGGGGTGTTAAATGGTGTGTTGTAGGTGTATTCGTTGTATATTGAATGAGCAAAAAACAGTAAAAGGAATCGATTTTAAATGAAAGAAAATAACCAACCATCGACAGGCAATAAATATGCACACTACTTAATAGTATTAATTAAGCAATAACTAGGTACAACTCTATTTCAAGCATATATCTAAAATGCATGAAAATGTGATTGAAAAGCTTTATATTTTATGTGGATTGAAGCCATTATGATAAAGTACGGGTAACAAGTCTTAAAACGTTCTTAAAGGTTAAATAATACTAGTCTCACGCATGACCTGACTTTGTTTCGGTTTCTCATTGCATTGTACAATTAATCTAATGCCTTAGGACCCCTCATTGCATATATTTGCTGACAGCTAAGATGTTTCTCTACATTTGATGCAATGCGATAATAAATTAGGCCTATAAACACGTGGTATTGGAAGAGATCACTTATACACAGTAAATAGTTTACTCATTGAAAAGAACAATTATGATATATAAAGAATATGAGATTATAAAATACTTTGGATGTCAAAGTTTCTTATAACCAAATTATTATCGTATAATATTCTTGCACTTGTCCGACAAATATAGGATTTCTGATGATCTGGTGAAAAGTTTGTAAAAAAAAAAGAAGAATTTTTCGACCCAATTATACGGCGTGGACTTTCGGTGGATTTGATAAGACTTCAGCTACGTGAGGCGGCGCAGTTGAAAATGTTGTTGATACACAAACGGTTTATTTTTTTTTAATTAGTCTTTCGCAAGAGTTCCAAGGAGGTCGGTCTTTTCTATAGATGTGAGTCCCCCTTTTTCGTTCAAAGAACCTACACGGCCGATCGATACACACCTGAAAATACTTGCCCCCATATTATTATATTGATAAAATCTGAACAAATTGAATTGTACGAGGGGGAATGTATCCGCCTCACTTTTCTAGGAATGGGGGACAAAGTATTTTTGTACCCCCATGCACTTTTAGGGAAAAGAAAGCAATCTTTTTCAACATGGTGGTTTCGAGATAAATCAGACATCCGCATATTTTTTTCTCATTTTCTCCAATACCCTTCCCTTTTATTTAGAGACTTTTTTTTCTGATATGACATGCATTAGCCTACATTCTATTATGTTCTGGATGATTTAAACGGGTGTTCTTTAAATCAAATTAGAATGAAAAGAACTGTTAAAAATGTATAAAAAATTAGTCTTGCATATATAACCAATATATATATCGAGTGAAGTTTTCATCCTTTCTGCGTGTAATCGTTGGGCTGTTGGGAAATTTTGAGGAGGGGTTCTTATTTCCTGGGGACGGGGAGGGGGGGGGGGGTGAGGGGAGGGAAGGGAGGAAGAGGCTTCTATCCTTTTTCAATTGTAAGGTTACTGATTTTAAGCAAGTGAATAGTTTAAATGCTGTGTAGATAACTAAATAAACATAGGCTGACTTAAGGCTGGGCTGTGACCCTCCATAGTAAGCGAGGTGTGATACATGTGATTGTGGGCTAATTAACTTGCGTAATAAGGATAGTTGAATTGGCCCCTTGGCTTTGTTCCGTAAACTTAGCGATAATTACTAGTAACGACATAATTAAGATTTGTATGAAAAGCTGTAGGCCTATAAATATATGGCCACTAGGCATATTCATGTATATCTGAAGAGAAATTGTGCCACTCTCTCTCTCTCTCTCTCTCTCTCTCTCTCTCTCTCTCTCTCTCTCATTACGTATCTTTTAGCTACTTTTTTTTAGTTCAGCCCTTAACCTTCAGGACTTATTCTAGGTATTATATATAAATATATATATATATATATATATATATATATATATATATATGTGCACGGTATATATAGTTCATTATATACAGGGAGATGGAAAAGCCTACTCAGAACCGACTTAGGCCTACTGTGTATTAATGTCCCATCATTTACCGGTATATCAGTCACTCACTGTAAAATCATGTTCTTTCATATGTATTAACTGACTAAATTGATCTTTGGTAATAACATAAATCGCCATAAAGTTACATTAGGTATAGAGAATCATTATTTTTTTATCTGTTTAGCTATAGGGTGCACGCACGATATCCTCATTTAGGCCTAATATTATGCTACAGACATATAGAAATGTTTAATTTTTTTATCTTTTTTTTAAAATCTTCCCTATGCATATATATATATATATATATATATATATATATATATATATATATATATATATATACGTATCTACGTATCTACGTATTGGTATATCCATTTCACTCTCTCTCTCTCTCTCTCTCTCTCTCTATATATATATATATATATATATACACACACAATAAAAAAACTCGAATTATTACTGAATGTTACATGTATACAATGTTCATTGTCGTTAAATATATATGTTCAGTCCTATAATATATATGTGTAGGCTATAGTCAGTTATACAAATTTGAGTAGCTTTACAGCTCAATAGCTTGATGCTAGTGGGAATATTTTGACATAGAGACTGGTCTTAAAAGGACCAACGAACCCAATAACTCATGAACAAATTAAATCCTCATTAAATCACAATTTAATTATTATGTTATCCATGACACAAATGACCTGTTTGTAACAGCTGTTAGCCCTTGGATGACCGAATTATTTAGTTTATGATCATCAGATAGATGGCGCTTCACAGGCGTCGGACTTATTTTTTGTATCAATACGCGTATTCTGGGTCTCGCCTATGTTTGGCATAATTTCAGAAATTCAACTCGTTCATGCACACTGGTATCACATTCGTACTCTCCATATAATCATTTGTACGGGGGTTGTAATCGATGTAAATGTACAAACCGGGCTCGAGTGAAAATCATTGCGAATCTTGGACGCTGGGTCTAGGTTTTGCGGAAGACTATATCATGTGGTATGATATAAATATTGAGGCAAGGCCGTACCGAGTTAGTACAGCAAGAAGCGTCCAGATGCAAACGTCGGGAAGTTGCCGAGAATATTTTAACAGACTGTATTGTGTTTTGATCAATATTTGGGTAAAAAGGTGACATCCATGGCTGAATGTGGGAGTGGCACAGTTGCAGAGAGGAAAGCCGATTCTCCAACACAGGTGTCAGGCGAGGGCTGTCAAAGTGAGGATGTGAATCGAAGGGACACACTGGAAATCGACTCAACACAGAGTTCCCTGAGCCCGACCCACGGGCAGTCAGGAAATCGGTCTCCAGCTGATAAAGCTGATCAGTCTGGGGATGCTGTCAACGGCTGTAAAAGGAAAAGACACCGACGAGGTAAAAACAAAGGTGGGAAACACCATCGGCGAAAGTGGAAGCCTTACAACAAGTTGACTTGGGAAGAGAGAAAAGAACTTGATGAGAAAGAAACAAAGAGAGCATGTCTGAAAAGGGAAGAACGTTTTGCGTCCGGGCATCCAGTGGCACCTTATAACACGACACAGTTCTTGATGGATGATCGGGAACAAGCTAGCCCAGCGTTTGATGTCCGACACAAATCCCGCTCTACCCGCGGCGGGGACGGTTCGGGCAGTTTGGACTCGTCCGATGATTATTATGACTCTCCAAACGATGAAGAAATATTCCTGGAGAAAGAGTTCGCTGAAACTTATGAAAACTTCCATGCTGAAAGATTGCAAACTATGACAAAAGACGAACTGGTCCGCGAGCATATCATGCTAGAAAGTAAAGTGGAATCGCTAGAGAAAAAGGTCCAAAACTTGTCAGCTCAACAGGGCTCACGTGTGAATGGTAGTGGGATAGATGCATTATCATTGGAGGGGTGTCAGAGCAGGGGAACCGCTAGATCCCTGCAAGCTGAAATCGAACGCTTACGTGCCGAAAATCAGAGGTTACGGCGAGAAAATGAGCACCTAGAGTCTGGTAAGAAAGGTTCTGAGTAAATAAGGGACTTGTAGAAGTTATTAGTGTGACTGTCATTCAAAATTAAGTTAACAAGTGTCGGTGAAACGGAGTTTACACTAATTTGGCCAGTTGGTAAACAAAAAAGGCACAAGTGGGCCTCCTGTATTTACTGGCAGCTGATTGGTTACTGGCATCCGTGAACTCGGGTCACAGTGTGACCTGGAGGTCACAGTTGTGCACACATCCGTCCTTGTTTATTTCTATTCTACAACTACAAGATGTGTGCTTGTGTTATCATTTTACTGTCCACGCATATAGACTGCTTGTTTTCTTGCTGTTGAGCAAGTCTAACAGATAATGTTGCCGATGGATTGCGGTCCTTGTAAAGACTGTTAGAGCGACGAGGATATTTGGTGACCCTTATTACAATGTATTAGGAATGCTTCTTTTGTAGTATTTAATACGAAGGCTGTTTGCAGGCTATCTAACTGGTATCACTATCAGATCTGTTACAATATTATTTGTTTCCTGGTAATAGCCCCATTTGTTATGATATTATTAGTTATTCCATTCAAGAAACTTCAGACCTTCAGTGCTAGAAAATGTGGCTTGTAGTCTGTGGTTTATTCTGTTTTAACAGCAAAATTGCATGAAATTTTCTCACCTAACTTAGAGTTGGTGACATAGGCATTGTGCTGTTGCTACAGATGATGTATTTTAATGATGGTAATGTTGAAGAAAATTAACTTGATCATTTGGAAAAGTATACCATTCCTGTGGAAATTGACAGTGTTTGCAAGTTCAGGAACTTTATAATATTATTTTATAAGTGAATATTAATGTTGATGATATTTCATTAAAATAAACTAGGGAAGTTTCAAAAGTATAAACAATTTGTATTTGAGATTACCAGTGTGCTATATTATATGTCATGTTTCCCAGTTTTCACAAGTTCTTGTTTAAAAGTTAGTTGGCTTATGAAATGTTCTGTGTTCATTTGTGCATTGTAGCACACTAAACAAGGAATAGCTGTTTGTATATAATACTGGTAAGACATACAATTATATAGAGATGCATCCTATGTAATGTGTACAGATATTGACAAGGTCATGAAAAAGGAAAGAAGCTACATTCAAAAGGGAGTCAAAATTGTACAAGTAACAGTGGATGAATCAAATAAAATTTTGACACTATACATGTGTATCGTTTTTTGAATTGCATTTTACATGCTGTTTATGATGTTTACTGGATTTCTTTCCTTTTTCTATCCTTTTTATACAGTGTATAAAAAAGCAGGATTGCTCACAATGTGGCAGAGATATTTTGTTACCTTTTTGGATTTTACAATTTTGTTGTATGTTTGTTTGTTTGGGAGGTATGATGTCTGTTGCCAAAGATGCAAATGTTTACTTTTGGGTCGGTATTTTAGTGCATTCCTCTTTTAGAGGGTGTTATGAGGGGCTGGGATATTAAAACTATGCCACGGGGGGGGGGGGGGGGGGGGCAGTTCTTGTGATGGTAGGGAGTGATCATCAAGTTCCAGTTTTCTCCAGGGAAAAGAATTTAATCATACAAATTTTCCAAAAAATAATGCCCTATATCCAAAGCCAAAGGTCAGATGAAATCATGACTGGGTAAATTCTTTAGAGGAAAACAAAAATTGTATGCTCATTCTGCAACTTACCTTACAGTCCATACAACAATTCAGTATACTGCTATGGCCCAATTGCATACTCTTACTGAATGTTTTTGTGTTTTATGGGGGGGGGGGCATTATCACTTAGATAAAATATTCAGTAGTTATATTTTTTTTTTCTACTCATAGTGGTATTATAAAGATTATTTAAGTTGGGCTTGAGAGGTGTTTATGTTACTAAAAGAAAAGAGGACGTGCTGACTTTTCAGAAATGTGTGTTTCTGCAGAGCTGGGGTACATATGGTTTCATTCATCAGTGCTCTGCTGTTCTTGGCCTATGCTGTGATCAGCTGTTTTATCATTGCTGATCTATTACTGCTGATACACATAAAGGTCTGATAGAAAGCACTAAATGTTCTATTGACCAAGCTCAACTTGAGTTGGTGACAGTACATAAAATTATGTACTGGCAAATACAGGTTTAGGAGATCTTTCATTATATATGGCTATGTACCATGGCTGAATTGACTGTTACTGTGACATATTGGGGGGGGGGGGGGGTTCACCTGGTTACTGAGTCAGGATCCGGACTGGGTCACTATTTGTGAATTCGGTTTCTACATTCTGCATGCGCACAATGAAATTGTGATGATT
Source organism: Sipunculus nudus (assembly GCA_026874595.1). Classification (NCBI taxonomy): domain Eukaryota; kingdom Metazoa; phylum Annelida; class Sipuncula; order Golfingiida; family Sipunculidae; genus Sipunculus; species Sipunculus nudus. The sequence continues at coordinate 30,548,567 of CM049317.1, read as the reverse complement.
TTTAACACAAAACTGAAGTCCTTGACTAAAAACATTGCAGAGTATACAGCACAAATTTTCCATACATTCACACAGTATTGCTGCATAAAATTTCGCTGCATGTTGTGTGATGAATTTCAGAGCCCATACCAAATTTATACTTGCCATGCTGAATATTTTTGGCATATCTTTGTCTCATAAGCATATGTTAGCATTATGGCCATTTTCCTTGAGTGAAGCTCTTCTAAATTTAATCTTTTAGGAAATTTGTCAAATCATTAAATCAAAAATGTATTCTTTTTCCTGGAGGAGGCATGGATTCACTTGGACGGTGAAATGTATTGTGTGATTCTATGAAATCAGTATTATTTATGCTGTTTACATGAATGTATCACGAAAGGTGCATGCAACCAGTTTTACAATGGGTATCTGATCATGTGATTCATCAGATCAATCATGTGACCCATCCTGCTTCATCTGCCAAGTTGTTTTTATGTGGGTGTAGGGTTTGCATAATTGTTATGTTAGAATATGTCAGTATGATAGGTTTACATTTGTATCAACACGATCCATTCATAATGTGCTTTGTAAAGGCTTGTTGGATGCACTGAAGAATAATTGTGCCTGTTATATTCTGTAACCAAGATATTAAATGGCAAGGTAAATGTTTCCTTTCATTTAGCAAATTTTTTGTCTTTGACTCATTATGTCTGTCGGCACTTGAAAATAGAAACAGCAGTGGAACCAGACCTGGTTGTGTTTTAAATAAGAAATTATAATTGTATATAATGATCTAAGTTTTGAAATAATGAAATGATAATTTTCCCATTTCACCTGCATGTTGATATATGACAGTTAAATATTAAATGCCAATATGCATATTCTTCATGGAATATCATTGTTTGGTATGGTAATTTTTGCACAGCCTTGGGACCTGAAAAGAGGTTATTGTATTCCATAGTTTGGCAGAGTTTAATAAAAGGTATTATTTCAGATGTGCATATAACATTAACTCTTTCCTGTTCACAGGTTTACAAAAGCATGTTCAAAGTTAGCACCTAGAGCACCCTCTTATGGGTAGATTACTTTATTTCAAACATATTACAAATTTCAGTTCTTAAGATTCCCATTAAGTTGTTTTACTAAATACAAGCCTTCTCAGGAGTGCAAGTTTTTGGTAGAAACTATAACTATATTGCCTGAACTATAAAATACAAGAGTATCAGGATTTGTCAAATCGAAAATAGATTTAATTCAAGAAATGGTTAATAAGAACTCGAGCGACAGAAGGGGGGATGCTGTTGGAAATGCTGCCTCACGATTTAAAAACTTAGCTAAAAGTTGGTCTTATTCTACTTTTCCTTTGAACACAGACCAATAAAATACCATTATTATGAACTTATTTTCCTAAAACATCACGTGTGGCATCTTTTGAAATAGTGGTTTATGTGCAAGTCTCATTAAAAAAACTGCTTTTCTTTCTCTTCTCAAATGGGGGAAAACATATTATCAGAAACTTTGTAAAGTTCTGTGTTTATACATATTTCTTGATGATGTTGGACAGACTTTGCAGATAGATTGATATTTAATCTCTCCTGGTAGTCATATTAATAAATTTTCACATTATCTTTCCCAATTAATTGTGAATAAAATTGCTTATTTGAACATTTATTATAATGATTCATTTG